>LR738712.1:20239946-20253843 GCA_902687465.1 Secale cereale
GGCGCCCTGGCGGCGCGCCCCCCCGCTGGGCCGCGCCGGGGGGGGGGGGCGCCTGGGCCCCCCGAGGCTCCTCCGATGCCCCCCTTTGGCATATATTTAAAGCTTCTCCCGAAACCCTCGAAACAGGAACTCTTTTTCGCGATCTCATCTCTGTTCCGCCGCCGCCGCCGCTTCCAAGATCGGGAGCACCAGGAGAACTCTTCCCGGCACCCTGCCGGAGGTGAGGATCACCACCGGGAGCTTCTCCACCACCATGGACGCCTCCCGGATGAGTTGTGAGTAGTCTCCCTTGGACCATGGGTCCATGACCAGTAGCTATGTGATGTTCTCCTCCCGTTCTTGTGCTTCACTAATTAGTCCTCGTGAGCTGCCCTACATGATCGAGGCACATATGTAATCCTTATGCTGTTGCTATGATGAGTTTGATGGGATCCGATGGATTATGAGATTATGTTCAGATTGTGTTTGAGTAATATATTTGATTCACCTCTTTTATATTTATGTTCGTAAGTAATTCTTGCATGTTCTCCGTTGTTATTTATTGCTTTGGCCAAGTAGTAGGTAGTGACTCCAAGAGGGAACGTTATGCTTGATTGTGGGTTCATGCCCCTCGATGACTAGCTTGAGTGACAGAAACATGAGTCTAGGGGATGTGCTGTTGCCACAAGGGGGAAAACAACGATGATTGTGCCCGCGGGTGCAAGGATTGTTTACTTTACGCAAAGTTCTTTTAATGCAGTTGTCTGTTGCTTTGAGTTTACACTATGGGTGGGGCTCACAACTTAATACCAGCGAGATGTTCTGGATAGATATCTCAAGGTGGATGATTAGTAGTAGATATTGATGGATTTCGGTCTACTTACTTTGGCGTACCGCCCATGCTTTGAACCTCAACCTTTCTTGCAATGTAGTCAGCATTGGTTTGCGCACATGGTCCTGTCAATTGCCCAGCTATAATTCGTTTACCTCACATAGCAGTTTTATCGTCTTTTGGGAGAGAGACATCACTAGTGAACATCATGAGACTCCGGTCCATATTACCATCATTGATCACATCCGCTATTTACTTTTCCGCTATTTATTTACTATTGCAATTATACCTATCACTATTATCACTTGCGTTTGATCCTTTGTAAACTACAAGGCCGGAGGGATTGACAACCTCTCTGTACTCGTTGGGAGCAAAATTATTTGTATCTGTGTGCAGGTCCACGTTGATTGCTAATATCTGACCTTCTTGTTGAAACTGGGAGTCTCTGGGAAATCGATCCTTGGTATTACCAAGGGAAAACTTCTGCCACACTGCATCTCAAACCTTACACTTGGGGTAACCAACGAGGGGTGAGAAGCCACCTAGCAAAGCAATTTCTGGCGCCGTTGCCGGGGACTCCACTCTTCAGGATAGGGGAGTTGCACGCTATCTTTTACCTTTGCTTTTAGTCTTGTTAGTTTACCTTTCAGTTTTTGCTTTAGTATCTTTTATCAAAAATCACAAAAAAATTATTTACCTTTCTGTTAGTAGTCCTTTCTGTTTAGCCAAACATGTTAGGATTTGGTGCTTTGAGGGAATCAGAAGTTCTAGATTTCCATCAAAGGGATGGAGAAAATATGAAGAAGGCATGGGACAGAATTTCTGATGCACATAGGAGAATTATGCCTTGGATACCTATAAAAATTGCGCTTAGGAATTTTTACCATGGTCTTTTTAAATGGTGTAAACACTCTCTTGACATTATAGCTGAGGGAGATTTCCTAGAATGTGATGAAGCTAGAGCTCTTGAAATTATACATGGTCTATCTAGTTACTTTGTTTATGATCATAATTTTGATACTATCATAGATAGACTTGTGACTATTGAAAAGAGAATGGATGCTCTAGACTTAATGAAAGTAGAGAAACCCAAACCCAATAAGAGAGATATTTTGGAAATAGATAATGATTGGGAGCCTCTTGTTAGGATTGGTATCTCTAATCAAGACTTCCTTTCTTATTGTGATATTGGATCTATGGTTTCTACTATGCCAAAAATTGTTCATGATTCTTTAAAATTTAACATGGATAGATTATCATCTCATCATGAACACACTAATGGAGATATTTCTGAAATCCAGGGAAGAATAAAAGATGTACCAGTTAAATTCCTTAAAGGGATTGCGATGATTGATTTCTTCATCATGGAGCCAAACCAAGGAAATATAGTGCTTGGAAGGGACTTCCTCCGAGCAGTAAAAGGCTTCATTGATATAGGTAAGAGACAAATCCGCTTGCGCGGAAAGGCAAAAGGTGTGTACCCCTTTCCTAGAAGGAACAAGAGTGAACTTGTTGAGGAACCATTTGAAGCAATCTATAGCTCCGATTATTATGATGGTTATTGATTCCTTTATGCATTATGCCTAGCTTAAAGGCATAAAAGAAAGCGCTTTTGGGAGGCAGCCCACATGAATAAAATTTTTATTTTGCTTTTGTTGTGTCTTGATGTTGTTTACTACTGTAGCATCATCATTGTATCTTTGCTTTTTAATTTTGTGCCAAGTATAGCCTCTGATTGCTAGAAAGTTCAAAAGTTGTGAGGTGCTTCCAGGAAACAGATTCTGTCCTTGGATAGAAAAATTCGTATAAAATCACCAGATCATCTTTTTGGTCTGAATTTTTTCGACAGCGTTCTCTATATAATTGTCTTTCGTGCGTCTGTTCTGAGTTTTTTGATTAGATTTGCAGAAGTGCCCCGAACAAATCAATTAATACCTGCTGTTCTGTTTTTCACAGATTCTGTCCTGTTTTGCCTTTCCTTCATTTTGCAAACCAAGAGCTTGCTTTTTCTTTGCAAAAACCTTTTGTCAATCTTGAGAAACAGTAGACCTTCAAGAATATCTTTATTTCCAGCAAGGTATAATTATTTTATTATGGGTACTAACCTCGCTAATCAGATTATGATGAGTTATGTATGAAGGGAGTTTTCAAGTGTGCGAGGGAAGATGATAAAAAGATTCAGGAGTGTCAAGCGCTCAAGCTTGGGGATGCCCCCGTGCACCCCCAAGAAATATTCAAGGAGACTCAAGCGTCTAAGCTTGGGGATGCCCCCGTGCATCCCCTTCTCCATCAACATTATCAGTTCGTCTTTCGTTCCACTATATTTTAATCACTTCATGTGTTATGTGCTATGGTTGGAGCGTCTTGCTTTTAGTTTCCTTTTTAGTTTTTCATAACGACTCGGAACTCAGCGTTCTTTATGTGGGAGAGAAACACACTCCACTTCTACCTAGAACATAACATAGAATTTTCATGACTATCTTTGCTGTGTGTGTTCTTTGTCTTTT
This sequence comes from Secale cereale, assembly GCA_902687465.1. Taxonomy (NCBI): domain Eukaryota; kingdom Viridiplantae; phylum Streptophyta; class Magnoliopsida; order Poales; family Poaceae; genus Secale; species Secale cereale. The sequence continues at coordinate 20,243,265 of LR738712.1, forward strand.
AATAGCTACTATCTGAAGGAAATATGCCCTAGAGGCAATAATAAAGTTGTTATTTATATTTCCTTATATCATGATAAATGTTTATTATTCATGCTAGAATTGTATTAACCGGAAACTTAGTACATGTGTGAATACATAGACAAAACAGAGTGTCCCTAGTATGCCTCTACTAGACTAGCTCATTGATCAAAGATGATTATGTTTCCTAACCATAGACATGAGTTGTCATTTGATCAACGGGATCACATCATTAGGAGAATGATGTGATGGACAAGACCCATCCGTTAGCTTAGCACTATGATCGTTTAGTTTTACTGCTATTGCTTTCTTCATGACTTATACATGTTCCTATGACTATGAGATTATGCAACTCCCGAATACCGTAGGAACACCTTGTGTGCTATCAAACGTCACAACGTAACTGGGTGATCATAAAGATGCTCTACAGGTGTCTCCGAAAGTGTTCGTGGTGTTGGCATAGATCAAGACTAGGATTTGTCACTCCGAGTGTCGGAGAGGTATCTCTGGGCCCTCTCGGTAATGCACATCATAATAAGCCTTGCAAGCAAAAGACTAATGAGTTAGTCACGAGATGATGTATTACGGAACGAGTAAAGAGACTTGCCGGTAACGAGATTGAACTAGGTATAGAGATACCGACGATCGAATCTTGGGCAAGTAACATACCAATGACAAAAGGAACAATGTATGTTGTTATGCGGTTTGACTGATAAAGATCTTCGTAGAATATGTAGGAGCCAATATGAGCATCCAGGTTCCGCTATTGGTTATTGACCGGAGATGAGTCTCGGTCATGTCTACATAGTTCTCGAACCCGTAGGGTCCGCACGCTTAACGTTTGATGACGATCGGTATTATGAGTTTATGAGTTTTAATGTACCGAAGGAGTTCGGAGTCCCGGATGAGACCGGGGACATGACGAGGAGTCTCGAAATGGTCGAGACGTAAAGATCGATATATTGGACGACTATATTCGGACATCGAAAAGGTTCCGAGTGATTCGGTTATTTTTTCGGAGTATATGGGCCTTATTGGGCCATACGGGAATAGAGGAGAAAGGCCAAAAGGAAGGAGGCGCGCGCCCCCCCTCTGGTCCGAATTGGACAAGGGGTGCAGCCCCCTTTTCCTTCTCCCTCTCCACCTCTTTCCTTCTCTCCTACTCCGGAAAGGAAAGGGGAATCCTACTAGGACTTGGGAGTCCTAGTAGGACTCCCCACACTTGGCGCGCCCCCTCTAGGGTCGGCTTCTCCCTTGCTCCTTTATATACGGGGGCAGGGGGCACCCTAGGACACACAAGTTGAATTGTTCTAGCCGTGTGCGGTGCCCCCCTCCACAGAAACACACCTCGGTCATACCGTTGCAGTGCTTAGGCGAAGCCCTGCGCCGGTGAATACATCATATCCGTCACCACGCCGTCGTGCTGATGAAACTCTCCCGTGAAGCTCAACTGGATCAAGAGCTCGTGGGACGTCATCAAGCTGAACGTGTGCTGAACGCGGAGGTGCCGTACGTTCGGTGCTTGATCGGCTGAATCGCGAAGAAGTTCGACTACATCAACCGCGTCACTTGACGCTTCCGCTTCCAGTCTACGAGGGTATGTAGACACACTCTTCCCTCTCGTTGCTATGCATCTGGTAGATAGATCTTGCGTGATCGTAGGAAAAATTTAAAATACTACGTTCCCTAACAGTGGCATCATGAGCCAGGTCTATGCGTAGATGATATGCACGAGTAGAACACAATGAGTTGTGGGCGATACTAGTCATACTGCTTACCAGCATGTCATACTTTGCTTCGGCGGTATTGTGAGATGAAGCGGCCCGGACTGACATTACGCGTACGCTTACGCGAGACTGGTTTCACCGTTACGAGCACTCGTTGCTTAAAGGTGACTGGCGGGTGTCTGTCTCTCTCACTTTAGCTGAATCAAGTGTGGCTACGCCCGGTCCTTGTGAAGGTTAAAACAGCACATACTTGACGAAACATCATTGTGGTTTTTGTATGCGTAGGTAAGAACGGTTCTTGCTAAGCCCGTAGCAGCCACGTAAAACTTGCAACAACAAAGTAGAGGACGTCTGACTTGTTTTTGCAGGGCATGTTGTGATGTGATATGGTCAAGACATGATGAGTTATACGGTTTTGTATGAGATGATCATGTTTTGTAATGTTATCGGCAACTGGCAGGAGCCATATAGTTGTCGCTTTATTGTATGAAATGCAATCGCCATGTAATTGCTTTACTTTATCACTAAGCGGTAGCGATAGTCGTAGAAGCAATAGTTGGCGAGACGACAACGATGCTACGATGGAGATCAATGTGTCGCGCCGGTGACGAAGGTGATCATGACGGTGCTTTGGAGATGGAGATCAAAAGTACAAGATGATGATGGCCATATCATGTCACATATTTTGATTTGCATGTGATGTTTATCTTATTATGCTTCTTATTTTGCTTAGAACGGCGGTAGCATTATAAGATGATCCCTTACAAAAATTTCAAGGTACAAGTGTTCTCCCTGAGTATGCACCGTTGCGAAAGTTCTTCGTGCTGAGACACCACGTGATGATCGGGTGTGATAAGCTCTACGTTCAAATACAACGGGTGTAAGCCAGTTTTGCACACGCAGAATACTCGGGTTAAACTTGACGAGCCTAGCATATGCAGATATGGCCTCGGAACACTGGAGACCGAAAGGTCGAGCGTGAATCATATAGTAGATATGATCAACATAAGATGTTCACCATTGAAACTACTCCATCTCACGTGATGATCGGACATGGTTTAGTTGATTTGGATCACGTGATCATTTAGATGACTAGAGGGATGTCTATCTAAGTGGGAGTTCTTAAGTAATATGATTAAACTGGACTTTAATTTATCATGAACTTAGTCCTGGTAGTATTAGCATATCTATGTTGTAGATCAATAGCTCGCGATGTTGCTCCTCGTTTATTTTTTATATGTTCCTAGAGAAAACTAAGTTGAAAGATGTTAGTAGCAATGATGCGGAATTGTTCCGTGATCTGAGGATTATCCTCATTGCTGCACAGAGAATTATGTCCTTGATGCACCGCTAGGTGACAGACCTATTGCAGGAGCAGATGTAGACGTTATGAACATTTTGACAAAAGCTCGGTATGATGACTACTTGATAGTTTAAGTGCACCATGCTTTACGACTTAGAACCGGGACTTCAAAAACGTTTTGAACGCCACAGAGCATATAAGATGTTCCAAGAGTTGAAATTAGTATTTCATACTCATGCCCGTGTCGAGAGGTATATGACTTCTGACAGTACTTTGCCTACAAGATGGAGGAGAATAGCTCAACCAGTGAGCATGTGCTCAGATTGTTTGGGTACTACAATTACTTGAATCAAGTGGGAGTTAATCTTCCAGATAAGATAGTAATTGACAAAGTTCTCTAGTCACTATCACCAAGTTAGTAGAACTTCATGATGAACTATAATATGCAAGGGATGACGAAAGGAATTCCCGAGCTCTTCGCGATGCTGAAGTCGGCGAAGGTAGAAATCATGAAAAAGCATCAAGTGTTGATGGTTAACAAGACCACTTGTTTCAAGTAAAGGGCAAAGGGATAGAAGGGGAACTTCAAGAAGAATGACAAGCAAGTTGTCACTCCCGTGAAGAAACCCAAAGCTAAAACTCAAGCCTGAAACTAAGTGCTTCTACTGCAAAGGAAATGGTCACTGGAAGTGGAACTGCCCTAGATACTTGGCGGATAAGAAGGATGGCAAAGTGAACAAAGGCATATTTTGATATACAGATTATTGATGTGTACTTTACTAGTGTTCATAGCAACCCCTGGGTATTTGATACCGGTTTAGTTGCTAAAATTAGTAACTCGAAACGAGAATTGCAGAATGAACAGAGACTAGTTAAAGGTGAAGTGACGATGTGTGTTGGAAGTGGTTAAAAGATTGATATGATCATCATCGCACACTCCCTATACTTTTGGGATTAGTGTAAAACCTAAATAAATGTTATTTGGCATTTGCGTTGAGCATGAATATGATTTGATCATATTTGTTGCAATACGGTTATTCATTTAAAGTCATAGAATAATTGTTATTCAGTTTACATGAATAAAACCTTCGATGGTCATACACCCAATGAAAATAGTTTATTGGATCTCGATCGTGGTGATACACATATTCATAATATTGAAGCCAAAGATGCAAGGTTAATAATGATAGTGCAACTTATTTGTGGCACCGCCGTTTAGGTCATAATGGTGTAAAGCGCATGAAGAAACTCCATAGTGATGGACTTTTGGAATCACTTGATTATGAATCACTTGGTACTTGCGAACCATGCCTCATGGGCAAGATGACTAAAACTCCGTTCTCCGGAACACTGGAGCGAGCAACAGATTTGTTGGAGATCATACATACAGATGTATGTGGACCAATGAGTGTTGAAGCTCGCGGCGGGTATCGTTATTTTCTGACCTTCACTGATGATTTGAGCAGATATGGGTATATCTACTTAATGAAGCACAAGTCTGAAACATTTGAAAAGTTCAAAGAATTTCAGAGTGAAGTGGAGAATCATCGTAACAAGAAAATAAAAGTTTCTACGATATGATCGTAGAGGTAAAATATTTGAGTTAGCGAGTTTGGCCTTCAGTAAAAACAATGTGAAATAGTTTCACTACTCACGCCACTTGGAACACCATAGTGTAATGGTGTGTCTGAACGTCATAACCGTACTTTATTAGATATGGTGCGATCGATGATGTCTCTTACCGATCTACCACTATCGCTTTTGGGGTTATGCATTAGAGACAGCTACATTCACGTTAAATAGGGCACCATCTAAATCCGTGGAGATGACACCGTATGAACTGTGGTTTGACGAGAAACCTAAGCTGTCATTTCTTTAAGTTTGGGACTGTGATGCTTATGTGAAAAAGTTTCAACATGATAAGCTCAAACCCAAATCGGAGAAGTAAATCTTCATAGGATACCCAAAAGAAACTGTTGGGTATACCTTCTATCACAGATCCGAAGGCAAGGTCTTTGTTGCTAAAAGTGGATCCTTTCTAGAGAAGGAGTTTCTCTCGAAAGAAGTGAGTGGGAGGAACGTAGAACTTGATGAGATAATTGTACCTTCTCCCAAATTGGAAAGTGGAACATCACAGAAACTAGTTCCAGTGATTCCTACACCAATTAGTGAGGAAGCTAATGATGATGATCATGAAACTTCAGATCAAGTTTCTGCTGAACTTCGTAGATCAACCAGAGTTCGTTCCGCATCAGAGTGGTACGGCAACCCGGTTCTGGAAGTCATGTTACTGGACCATGATGAACCTACGAACTATGATGAAGCGATGATGAGCCCAGATTCCGCAAAATGGCTTGAGGCCATGAAATCTGAGATGGGATCCATGTATGAGAACAAAGTATGGACTTTGGTTGACTTGCCCGATGATCGGCAAGCCATCGAAAATAAATGGATCTTCAAGAAGAAGACTGACGCTGACGGTAATGTTACTGTTTACAAAGCTCGACTTGTTGCGAAATTTTTTCAACAAGTTCAAGGAGTTGACTACGATGAGACTTTCTCACCCGTAGCGATGCTTAAGTCTGTCCGAATCATGTTAGCAATTGCCGCATTTTATGAAATCTGGCAAATGGATAACAAAATTGCATTCTTTAATGGATTTATTAAAGAAGACTTGTATATGATGCAACTAGAAGGTTTTGTCAATCCTAAAGGTGCTAACAAAATGTGCAAGCTCCAGCGATCCATCTATGGACTGGTGCAAGCATCTCGGAGTTGGAATATACGCTTTGATAAGTTGATCAAAGCATATAGATTTATACAGACTTGCGGTGAAGCCTGTATTTACAAGAAGTGAGTGGGAGCACTACAACCTTTCTGATAAGTATATGTGAATGACATATTGTCGATCGGAAATGATGTAGAATTTTCTGGAAAGCATAAAGGAGTGTTTGAAAGGAGTTTTTCAAAGAAAGACCTTGGTGAAGCTACTTACATATTGGGCATCAAGATCTATAGAGATAGATCAAGACGCTTGATAAGACTTTCGATGAGTACATACCTTGATAATATTTTGAAGTAGTTCAAAATGGATTAGTCAAAGAAGGAGTTCTTTCCTGACTTGTAAGGTGTGAAGTTGAGTAAGACTCAAAGCCAGACCACGGCAGAAAAATATAGAGAGAATGAAAGTCATTCCCTATGCCTCAGCCATAGGTTCTATAAAGTATGCCATGCTGTGTACCAAACATGTTGTGTACCTAGCCATGAGTTTGTCAAGGAGGTACAATAGTGATCTAGGAGTAGATCACTGTACAGCGGTCAAAATTATCCTTAGTAACTGGATGACTAAGGAAATGTTTCTCGATTATGGAGGTGATAAAGAGTTCATCGTAAAGGGTTACGCCGATGCAAGCTTTGACACTAAATCCAGATGACTCTAAGTATCAATCTGGATGCGTATTGAAAGTGGGAGCAATTAGCTAGAGTAGCTCTATGCAGAGCATTGTAGACATAGAAATTTGCAAAATACATACGGATCTGAATGTGACAGACCCGTTGACTAAACTTCTCTCACAAGCAAAACATGATCACACCTTATTACTCTTGGGTATTAATCACATAGCGATGTGAACTAGATTATTGACTCTAGTAAACCCTTTGGGTGTTGGTCACATGGCGATGTGAACTATGGGTGTTATTCACATAACGATGTGAACTATCGGTATTAAATCACATGGCGATGTGAGCTAGATTTTTGACTCTAGTGCAAGTGGGAGACTGAAGGAAATATGCCCTAGAGGCAATAATAAAGTTGTTATTTATATTTCCTTATATCATGATAAATGTTTATTATTCATGCTAGAATTGTATTAACCGGAAACTTAGTACATGTGTGAATACATAGACAAAACAGAGTGTCCCTAGTATGCCTCTACTAGACTAGCTCATTGATCAAAGATGGTTATGTTTCCTAACCATAGGCATGAGTTGTCATTTGATCAACGGGATCACATCATTAGGAGAATGATGTGATGGACAAGACCCATCCATTAGCTTAGCACTATGATCGTTTAGTTTTACTGCTATTGCTTTCTTCATGACTTATACATGTTCCTATGACTATGAGATTATGCAACTCCCGAATACCGTAGGAACACCTTGTGTGCTATCAAACGTCACAACGTAACTGGGTGATCATAAAGATGCTCTACAGGTGTCTCCGAAAGTGTTCGTGGTGTTGGCATAGATCAAGACTAGGATTTGTCACTCCGAGTGTCGGAGAGGTATCTCTGGGCCATCTCGGTAATGCACATCATAATAAGCCTTGCAAGCAAAAGACTAATGAGTTAGTCACGAGATGATGTATTACGGAACGAGTAAAGAGACTTGCCGGTAACGAGATTGAACTAGGTATAGAGATACCGACGATCGAATCTTGGGCAAGTAACATACCAATGACAAAAGGAACAACGTATGTTGTTATGCGGTTTGACCGATAAAGATCTTCGTAGAATATGTAGGAGCCAATATGAGCATCCAGGTTCCGCTATTGGTTATTGACCGGAGATGAGTCTCGGTCATGTCTACATAGTTCTCGAACCCGTAGGGTCCGCACGCTTAACGTTTGATGACGATCGGTATTATGAGTTTATGAGTTTTGATGTACCGAAGGAGTTCGGAGTCCCGGATGAGACCGGGGACATGACGAGGAGTCTCGAAATGGTCGAGACGTAAAGATCGATATATTGGACGACTATATTCGGACATCGAAAAGGTTCCGAGTGATTCGGATATTTTTCGGAGTATATGGTCCTTATTGGGCCATACGGGAATAGAGGAGAAAGGCCAAAAGGAAGGAGGCGCGCGCCCCCCCTCTGGTCCGAATTGGACAAGGGGTGCAGCCCCCTTTTCCTTCTCCCTCTCCACCTCTTTCCTTCTCTCCTACTCCGGAAAGGAAAGGGGAATCCTACTAGGACTTGGGAGTCCTAGTAGGACTCCCCACACTTGGCGCGCCCCCTCTAGGGCCGGCCTCTCCCTTGCTCCTTTATATACGGGGGCAGGGGGCACCCTAGGACACACAAGTTGAATTGTTCTAGCCGTGTGCGGTGCCCCCCTCCACAGAAACACACCTCGGTCATACCGTTGCAGTGCTTAGGCGAAGCCCTGCGCCGGTGAATACATCATATCCGTCACCACGCCGTCGTGCTGACGAAACTCTCCCGTGAAGCTCAACTGGATCAAGAGCTCGTGGGACGTCATCAAGCTGAACGTGTGCTGAACGCGGATGTGCCGTACGTTCGGTGCTTGATCGGTTGAATCGCGAAGAAGTTCGACTACATCAACCGCGTCACTTGACGCTTCCGCTTCCGGTCTACGAGGGTATGTAGACACACTCTTCCCTCTCGTTGCTATGCATCTGGTAGATAGATCTTGCGTGATCGTAGGAAAAATTTAAAATACTACGTTCCCTAACACTATCATGCTCTGCTCTTAGTATTCATGCTTATCTTTTTAAAGAGCTTGTGTTTAGTTGGTTGCTTGAACTCTCTTTAATTATCATGCTTATCTTATTAAGAGAGTTTGCTTCCGTTGCATTGGTTGATATGTCTATGATAAAGATGCTACGTGCATAATGGCGCTTGGTAGTTCAGGTTTTCTTATGGTTAGTCTCAAATAGCTGGGGGATTCCCAATGTGTTATTGGAGTACCAACATGATTTGTTTGCCAATGATGTGGTATGGTTTAGTAATATCTTCCCTCAAGAATTTATTTTGATTGACTTGGTGTATGCTCACCCATATTTAAGACTGTAAAGAAAGTCTGTCAAGCCTTGATGATCTTTTATTTCTAAGTAGCGATATAACTTCCATGCCTGATTCAATGTTGCTTTGTCGCTCTGCATGATTATGACCGTCATTGCTCTCTTAGTTGGTCGCTCCCAGTCTTTTGCTAACCTCCACCTGTACTAAGCGGACTGACTGCTTCTGCATCCACATCCTTTTAAACCAGTTATGCCATATGAGTCCACCATACCTACCTATATGTGGTATTTCACCGCCACTCCAAGTAAATTTACATGTGCTACCTTTAAAACCTTCAGTTTTTGCAATACATAGCTCATGGGAAAGTAGCTTAAAAACTATTGTGGTAAAGAATATGTTGCTTATGTATCTTATTTCTTATAAGTTGCTTGCTGAGCGGTAACCATGTTTCTGGGGACGCCATCAACTGTCACACTTTTGTTGAAAATCATGTGAGTTGCTATGCATGTTCGTCTTGTCTGAAGTAAGGGTGATTTGCCATGGGTTGAATGGTTTGAGTATGCATATTGTTAGAGAAGAACATTGGGCCGCCAACCAAAGCCATGTATCATGGTGGAAGTTTTAGCTTGGACATTAATCCTCAATCTCTTATGAGAATATGCTTAAGCATTAAAGAGGAGCCATTATCTATTTTCTATGTTGTCCCGGTATGGATGTCCTCAAGTTGAGATCTATCAAAAACGAGAAATCAAATGCGATCTATCTCCTTGGACCTTTGTACAGGTGACATAGAGGTACCCCTTTGTGACACTTGGTTGAAACATATGTAATGCAATGATAATCCATGGAAATCCGAGCTAATTAGGACAAGGTGCGAGCACTATTGCTATTCGATGCATGAGGCTTGCAACTTATAGGATGTTTTATGCATGACACATATGAAGTACTACTACCGTTGACAAAATTGTTTCTATGTTTTCAAAATAAAAAGCTCAAGCACATGAGTAATCCCTGCTTCCCTCTGCGAAGGGCCATTCTTTTACTTTTATATTGAGTCTCCACCTTCTTTCTTCAAAGCACCAATTACTGAGAGCATGATTGTCATTCTGAGTGTAATGTGCATTGTCCCAAAGTAGCATTGTCTTTTGCATGATTGTGATATCGTTTATTTTGAAATCATTGTATCTAGTCATCACTTAAACCTTGAAGGTGCCCCTGCATTTATGTTTTGCTTCACTAAAGGGGGCAAGCTAGGTATCACTTTATCATATTTGCACATCATGTTCATTACAAATCTATATGATGTTTCAGTATCATATTGTAAAACTTTCAGTTCTTTGTGATTTTCTCATGAGGCAACTTAATTACTACAGATTCATTATCTCAGTAAGCTTTTGTCATATGACTATGAATAAGTCCTATATGGTTAATAGCATGTCACCACAGAAATTATTCTTGTTATCATTTACCTACTCGAGGACGAGCAGGAATTAAGCTTGGGGATGTTGATACGTCCAAAACGTATCTATAATTTCTGCTTGCTCCATGCCTCTTTTGGGTGATATTGCTATGATATTTATACACTTCCATACACTTTTGATCATATTTGGACTAACCTATTAACTCAGTGCACCCCAGTGCCAGTTTCTGTTTTCGGCTGTTTTTGTATTTCAGGTTTTCACATTACGAGAACTGCCAGGAAAAATCCAAAAAAATCATATAAAAAATCAGCGTTCCAGAAACTACCGTGCGCCCGAAGGACAGCCGGG
>LR738712.1:20253861-20286456 GCA_902687465.1 Secale cereale
GGGGGGGGGGGGGGGGGGGGCGCCTGGGCCCCCCGAGGCTCCTCCGATGCCCCCCTTTGGCATATATTTAAAGCTTCTCCCGAAATCCTCGAAACAGGAACTCTTTTTCGCGATCTCATCTCTGTTCCGCCGCCGCCGCCGCTTCCAAGATCGGGAGCACCAGGAGAACTCTTCCCGGCACCCTGCCGGAGGGGAGGATCACCACCGGGAGCTTCTCCACCACCATGGACGCCTCCCGGATGAGTTGTGAGTAGTCTCCCTTGGACCATGGGTCCATGACCAGTAGCTATGTGATGTTCTCCTCCCGTTCTTGTGCTTCACTAATTAGTCCTCGTGAGCTGCCCTACATGATCGAGGCACATATGTAATCCTTATGCTGTTGCTATGATGAGTTTGCTGGGATCCGATGGATTATGAGATTATGTTCAGATTGTGTTTGAGTAATATATTTGATTCACCTCTTTTATATTTATGTTCGTAAGTAATTCTTGCATGTTCTCCGTTGTTATTTATTGCTTTGGCCAATTAGTAGGTAGTGACTCCAAGAGGGAACATTATGCTTGATTGTGGGTTCATGCCCCTCGATGACTAGCTTGAGTGACAGAAACATGAGTCTAGGGGATGTGATGTTGCCACAAGGGGGAAAACAACGGTGCTTGTGCCCGCGGGTGCAAGGATTGTTTACTTTACGCAAAGTTCTTTTAATGCAGTTGTCTGTTGCTTTGAGTTTACACTATGGGTGGGGCTCGCAACTTAATACCATCGAGATGTTCTGGATAGATATCTCAAGGTGGATGATTAATAGTAGATATTGATGGATTTCGGTCTACTTACTTTGGCGTATCGCCCATGCTTTGAACCTCAACCTTTCTTTCAATGTAGTCAGCATTGGTTTGCGCACATGGTCCTGTCAATTGCCCAGCTGTAATTCGTTTACCTCACATAGCAGTTTTATCGTCTTTTGGGAGAGAGACATCACCAGTGAACATCATGAGACTCCGGTCCATATTACCATCATTGATCACATCCGCTATTTACTTTTCCGCTATTTATTTAATATTGCAATTATACCTATCACTATTATCACTTGCGTTTGATTCTTTGTAAACTACAAGGCCGGAGGGATTGACAACCTCTCTGTACTCGTTGGAATTCGATTGCGTGTCCGGGGTGTTGCCTCGGTCTGATTCGTTCAACGACAAGGGCTTCACTTTTGGTGAGCCACCTTGGAGGTCCGCAAAGCTGCTTATCAGCGATGGAGCCGCGTCGAGCTCGGGTAAGGAGGTGATCCGTCATTTTTTTATTCGGTGGCTGCTATGGCGGTGCTGGAGGCAGGTGACGGACGTTGGTGTCAAACTCAGAGATGTTTTATTATCTTTTCAGTTTTGTCATGTCGGTCTTTACGTGACTTGTACTTTGATCTTTATAATATGAGATACATATTACCATGCAAAAAAAAAAAACAGATGACTTTATTTATTGACATGCATGACACATAGTAGCACAACATTTAATATGATACTGTATCATGATATGATACTCAACCAACTCTTTCTTCATTTAATTGTATGCCACCTCATCAAATTTGCCTAGTTGGCATGCATGATACTACTTATGATACTCCCATTACAACCAGCCTCAGTACGTCCTACCGAGTATCGACAACTCCTCATGCCTAGTTGGCTTGTCAGAGGTAAATGGTGGATCGAGACGCTCGTCTTTGACATCGGCGACCCGGCCAACCTCCCCGGCATCAGCGTATACGTCTCCGTGCAACACGACAGGAGCCTCAACAACCACAACACACTCCGCCCCCCACGCATTCGTCGGCCGCGGCCACATCTCCGGCGTCTCCGTCGCGGGGCCACCGGACGAGGCCGTCACATCGCTTCCCGCTCTGGCGTATAAACAGAAAGAAAATATGTATGTCGAGTTGTGCTAGTGGCTATCAAATTTGAACATGCCAGTTACACAGTTCACATATATATGACAGGAAACATCAAACACCATGCCAAATTTTTAAATGCGCATGAACGCAACCTTACATGAAACAAGATGACGGTTCTAACATCACAGGAAACAACATGACAGTTCCAAAACTTTGCCAGGAAACAACATGACAGTTGTGACACAATTGAAAGGGAGTTTTAAAAGCAGCTGAACCAGTTCAACATGACACAATCACTCCAGAATATATCACACACTTAACATGTGCAGGAACCAAAATAAAACGTACAAAACATACTCCAGCAGGTTTACAAAATGCATCTTTCAGCCGTTCATATGCTATGATCTTTCACTCTCTAAAGATATCAAACATGCTTTGCCTTCTTGGCATTTTAAATCCTCTATTGGGTTGAGTTGAATCTCCTCTTCTGGCATTCATTTGTTGCCCCGTATTGCTCTCATTTCCTTGCCATGTTGCCTGCTCAGGCTGAAGCACAAAACACACAGCGTTGGCCTGATGCTGAAACCGAAGCTCAGGTACATAATGATTTCTTGGCCTGCTCGCTGGCTGAATTGGCCAAATCATAAAGATGTATCGTTTTTCAGGGGTGAGATTCGTTTCAGGGGCTGGGAGCTATCGTCGGACGCTGCCGGAGGTCGCCGAGACCTAAAACTGCAGCGACGGAGGGCCCAGAGCATGTACTGTAGGTGCAGGGAGGTAAATCCCTGGAACCAAGCATATCAAACACGACTCAGATTAATTAGACGGACGATCAACGTACCATACGTCGGGACGGTGCCCTTCTCCTGCCGTTGTATGGGTGCCATCGGCGCTGCTCACAGCTGGAGACGGCGATGAAGACTGCTCCGGCTGTCCCCCACAGCCGCGATCTCCGCCTCCGATCAAACCGTCCTCCGCCGCAGGCTACGTCGTGCTTGACAAGAGAAGACGCACGAACAGAGGCGGCAACCGAAAACCTCCATTGCCCTGGGTGAAACGGCCTCGTCTAAGGCTGACTCGTGCCAATCGGTTCGGTTGGACCAGCCCACAAAGAATAGGTAACTCATATGCATGCAAAGATACTTTCTAGCCCATTCTAGCATAATGATGCCGAATGAAAAATGCACATCTACCATAATGAAAAATGCATATTTCTTACACACAAGTTGTTCGCCCCGCACGTCATTTCGGACAGCCTAGATGCAATTATGCTGAATGCACATCTACCATAATGAAAAATGCATCTTCCTTACAATCATAGAACCCATAAACAATAACATTACCAAAACAAACTGTTAAAGTCAGTCTCCTCAAATCAGATTCTAAAAGAATTTCACACAGAAAATAGATGCACTGATAACACAACAGTTTACATGTCAAACATCCGGTGAATTTCCACTGCTCACAGTAAAGCCACAGTTATCTTTACACTCTACCATTTCTTTCTTCTTCTCCGCCTCCCGTGGTGCCCTTCTTTACTGTCAACTGGCATACAGAGATGAACCTCTAAACACAAGTTGGAAATCACAGTGAGGGGTTATTATGGGTGCTAGATCGGTAAGATAAGAAGAAGGACATGAACCAAATCATCTATTTTATGGGCCAATGGAGCCTGTACGTAAACCACCAAATAAATGATTTTTTTTTAACGTAGAGGGGTCCTGGAAATGACGCAATCCAATATAATCCAGCACTTGAGCAATTTGTATAGAGTTTAGACTCAATTCTTAATCCCTAACACAGATAGGCAATTGGTCGATAGATTTTACTCTATTCCAACTCGCTTAATTTAGATTCATTAAACTGAGACAAGACAACAATATGTCAAAAACAAACCATGTGGCAGATTTGCACTGGAGTTTAACTTGGAAATAAAAGGTACACTCAGAAGTCTTTACTCACAAGACAGTACACTCAAGTCAAGGTTGATTAAATTTAGTCTTTACTCTCTACTCATCACCATCGACACAATATCACAGGCTGATGGTCTTGGAATTGGATTCTCAAGCGGCCCCTTCATTCCCGTTGACGTACACAGCATCTCCATCTTGAGCTGATATTGCCGCTCCTGCTGGATTATACTTTCTTAGCCTCTCACGCCCCCTCTTGATCCCCGTCGATGCAGAATCAGGCTTGTCATTTTTTTCTTGGCCTCCCACGCCCTCTCTTGATCCCGGCCGACACAGCGTCCCCAGCTTGAGCAGACATTGCTGCTGCTGGCTTCTCCTTTCTTGGCCTCCCACGTGGTCTCTTGATTCCCGTCGACGCAGCACCTCCAGTTTCTTCAGCAGGCATTGCATCTCCAGCTTCAGCAGGCCTTGCATATCTAGCTTTAGCAGGTATTGCATCTCCAGCTTCAGCAGGCCTTGCATCTCGAGCCTTAGCAGGTATTCCTCTCTTCATGACCATGGACACAATATCAGCTTCTGATGGCCTGTGCATTCTAGGATTCTCAAGTGCGACATCAACTGATACTGGATTCTCAAGTTCATCTCCAGTTTTGACGGGCATTGGTCTGTACACTCTTGGCCTCCCACGCGATCTCTTGACTCCTGCCGATGCAGCAGGAGCAGGAGGATCGTCCTTTGTTGATCCTCCTTTGCCAGCCTCCTTTCTCGGCCTCCCACGCCCTCTCTTGATACCATCAGTTGACAATGGAGTTGGAGGATGCTCTGCTGCTGCTGCTGCTTTACCGGTTGACGCGGCTGGAGTTGGAGAATGCTTTGCTTGTGATTGCTGCTCGTCCTTTCTCGGCCTCCCACGCCCACCCGGTATCTTCCTTGGCCTCCCACGGCCACTCTTGGTCGATGGGGAGGCAGCATCTCCATTGGCAGAGAGGGTAACCTTACGAAGCTCTGCTGCTGCTGCTGCTGCTGCTGCTTCTGCATCTGATTGTTGCATGCCACCGGTTGACGACGCAGTTGCAGTTGGAGTTGGAGGATGCTTTGCTTGTGATTGTGATTGTTGCTCGTCCTTTCTCGGCCTCCCACGCCCTCTCAGTATCTTCCTTGGTCTCCCAGTGCCTCGCTTGTGTGGAGTGTATTCATCATCATCAACGTCATCCTCGCCACTGCTGCTGTTACTCTGGAATCCATCCAAACCGGGATCGGAATAATTCTGCTGGGGCTGGGAGCCGGAGCCGGGGATGGAATAATTCTCACTGGATTCATGTAAATTGAGATTCTTGGGGAGGGGAGTTGCGGTTGTGTCATCCTCCAAATCCTTATTGTTGGGCTTGGAGGGCCGGCCACGACCGCGCGTGTCGGAGGCGGGGAAGACGTAGCAAGATCTCGATTTTGACCCGTAGCCGCGGACGACGCCTTGGGAGACGAGGCGGCGGAGGTTGGCTTTGAGGAGCTTGTCGTGGGTGGCGGGGAGGCCCGTGAAGCGGCTGAGGATGAAGGCGGCGATGGCGATGCGGCCGGAGGTGCCTCCCAGCTCGGTGAGCGCCTGCGTAATCATCTGCGTTCGAGATCCAGCTCCCCATCAGCAGGAAACGGGAGAGACGAGACTGGAAAGGGAGGTGGGGGGAGAGAAGGAGAGCTTGCCTCGGTGTAGGTCGGGTGGGGGCAGTCGCCGGCGGTGGCGGGCGGCGCCGCCGAAGGGGAGGTGGCCGCCATTTTCCCCTGCCTCCTAGTCAGGGGTGATAAACTTTTTTTTTGATTAAGGGTCGTGGGGGATGATTGATTGATGGAAAAGGTTTGCTTTCGGCCGGATGAAAACAACTAGACACAAGCCGTGCGCGTTGCACGACACGTGCCCCCCCTCGGCCCATCCACAGCTCTCCTCCGGTCTGCCTTATCCCTTTGCGTCGCTACTCCATTTCTCCTCCACATATTTTTGCTCGCTCCCTGAATCCCCTCCCTGTTCGTCGCGTTTCAAAGGAGAGAGCCATGGCGACGCCGACCAGTCGCCCGCGCTACATCGACCTAGGAGGGGCGACGACGCCCACTACCTGCTGCACCCGCGCGTGCACCGATGTGATGCTGCAACTCTGCGGGGCGACGCTCGGCGCACTCCTGCCACGCAGCACGCATGGGGAGGCGACCGCTCGTCGGTGCTACGGCGACGCGATGCGGCGCTCGTCGACTCCCGCCGGCGTTTCAACGCAGCAACAGGATCCACATGCGCCTATTGCAGCATCTCGTCCACGCCCGTTGTGCCGCGATGCAACCTCGTCGGCATGCAGGCGCTGCGACGCAGCTCGTCGGTGCTACTGATGCTGCAAGTCACCGGCGACTGAGCTGCAATAGAGCGCTCGTCGGCAGCACCACGTGCTCCAATGCAGCACTAGCGCGGGCGGCTCCCGGTGCTACATCGCATCGCTCGCCGGCGTTTCTCGGAGCTCGGTGGTGCAATGGAGATTCGCCGACGCTGCAATGGATCGTCATCGCCGGGGTACCGGAGCATCCCAGGTCCTGCAATGAAGCTCAGCCAGGGCTGCAAGCCTGCAATTGAGCTCGGTCGGAGTTGCAATGGAGCTTTCATTGAAGCGTCGGTACCATCTTGGAGCTCCGCCGGGCTGCAATGGAGCCCGGCCGGAGTTGTAATGGAGCTCCGACGGGGCTACAATGGAGCTTGCCAGATGCGGTCGCTGCTTCGTTGGACCACTGCGCAGGGCTGCAATGATGCTGCGTTGTTGCCGTGGCGTTGCTGTGATCCAACGGCCTGAGGGCGCAGATCGGATGGATGCACAGGCGAATGATTTCCTTAAGAAATCATCCGACTGATTTGTAGCAGTGCCCTTGATTGATTCATCATTAGGCTGCTGCCAATGCATTAAGGGTCGTGGTGTAGACTGCACGGAGGAAGTGGTATAGACTGCACGGAGCTATCAGGGTTTTCGACGAAAACTACACATAGCTCCGTGCAGTCTACACTATTTTCTCTAGGCCTGAAGCTAAGCAACGTGCATGTGAGCATTGCGCCTCTCTTTTATTTTTAATAACTTATTACAACTCTGGACTTTTTGTGTGTTCAAAATTCACCATTCAAAGCCACGGTATCAATTTTCAACCCTTTCTGACTTCATTTGTTATTTTTCAGGGTACTGGATGCACTTCGTGTACAAAACAGACAATCTCTTTCGAAGTATCGTCAGGGTTTCATACGAAAACTCGTCTATTGCAACATGCATTTCATTTCTTCACATGTAACTCCAATGATATTCTAGATCGAAGGCATCATCATAATAGTCATGGAGAGAAAGTCTTCACATTTTCTTCGCTTCTGTCTTTTGCTTATTGCGCCGTAACCATGGATAATGTTCATCGTTTAACAGGGTGCTTGGGTCAGCCTTGACTTTGAAGGGAGAAATTTCATGAAACTTTTCATAATCTTCGGACATGTCTGTCTTGCCCTCCACTCCCATGATGTCTCTTTTTCCTGAAAGAACTATGTGGCGCTTTGGCTCATCGTATGATGTGTTCGCTGTTGGAAATATGCCCTAGAGGCAATAATAAAAATATTATTATTATATTTCCTTGTTCATGATAATCGTCTGTTATTCATGCTTGAATTGTATTGTACGGAAACAGCGATACATGTGTGAATACATAGACCACAATGAGTCCCTGGTGAGCCTCTAGTTACCAGCTCGTTGATCAACAGATGGTCACAGTTTCCTGACCATGGACATAGGATGTCAGTGATAACGGGATCACATCATTAGGAGAATGATGTGATGGACAAGACCCAATCCTGAGCATAGCACGAGATCGTATAGTTCGTAATGCATAAACTTTTCGGTGTCAAGTATTTATTCCTTAGACCATGAGGTTGTACAACTCCCGGATGCCGTAGGAATACTTTGGGTGTGCCAAATGTCACAACGTAACTGGGTGGCTATAAAGGTACGCATCGGGTATCTCCGAAAGTGTCTGTTGAGTTGGTACGAACCGAGACTGGGATGTCTTCACTCCGTATGACGGAGAGGTACCTCTGGGCCCACTCGGTAAGACATCATCATAATGAGCTCAATGTGACTAAGTAGTTAGTCACGGGATGATGGATTACGGATCGAGTAAAGAGACTTGCCATGACGAGATTGAACAAGGTATCGGGAATACCGACGATCGAATCTCGGGCAAGTACCGTACCGATGGACAAAGGGAATAACATACGGGATTAAGTGAATCCTTGACACGGTGGTTCATCCGATGAAGATCATCGAGGAACATGTGGGAACCAACATGGGTATCCAGATCCCGCTGTTGGTTATTGACCGGAGAGTGGTCTCGGTCATGTCTACGTGTCTCCCGAACCCGTAGGGTCTAACACACTTAAGGTTCGGTAGCGCTAGGGTCGTAGAGATACATGCACGTGGAAACCCGAAAGTTGTTCGGAGTCCCGGATGAGATCCCGGACGTCACGAGGAGTTCTGGAATGGTCCGGAGGTAAAGATTGATATATAGGAAGTCAGGTTTCGGCCATCGGGTGATCTCCGGGGGTCACCGGGAGCGTCCCGGGACCACCGGAGGGGCCCCGGGGGTCCACCGGGTGGGGCCACCCATCCCGGTGGGCCCCCTAGGCCGCAAGGGGGAAGTGTCCAGCCCTAATGGGCTGGCGCACCACTTGGGCCCTCCTCCCCATGCGCCTAGGGTTGAAACCCTAAGGGGGAGGGGGCGCCACTTGCCTTGGGGGGCAAGGACTTCCCCCTAGCCGCCGCCCCCCTTGCAGATTGGATCTGCAGGGGCTGGCGCACCCCCTGGCCCCCTATATATATATGTGGGGGGGGGGGGAGAGGGCAGCCGCACCATTTCCCTAGCGCCTCTCCCCCTCCCGTCACAACTCCGTCTCCTTAACGCAGGGCGCCCGGCGAAGCCCTGCTGCAATCTCCACTGCATCCACCACCACGCCGTTGTGCTGCTGGATCTCTGACAACTTCTCCTCCCCCCTTGCTGGATCAAGAAGGAGGTGACGTTGCTGTACCGGACGTGTGTTGAACGCGGAGGTGCCGTCCGTTCGGCGCTAGATCATCGGTGACGAAGAACGCGAAGAGTACGACTACTTCATCCACGCTTCTTCGAAAGCTTCCGCACGCGATCTACATAACGGTATGTAGATGCACTCTTACTTGCTCGTTGCTAGATGTCTCCTTAGTTGGATCTTGGTGAAAGCGTAGAATTTTTTTGAATTCTGCTACGTTCCCCAACAGTGGCATCTGAGCTAGGTTTAATGCGTAGCATCTTGCACGAGTAGAACACAAAGCAGTTGTGGGCGTTTGAGTTTGTTCAACTTTCTTGCCGTTACTAGTCAATCTTGATTCGGCGGTATTGTGGGATGAAGCGGCCCGGACCGACTTTACGCGTACGCTTACGTGAGACTGGTTCCACCGACAGACATGCACTAGATGCATAAGGTGGCTGGCGGGTGTCTGTCTCTCCTACTTTAGTCGGATCGGATTCGATGAAAAGGGTCCTTATGAAGGGTAAATAGAAATTGACAAATCACGTTGTGGTTTTGGCGTAGGTAAGAAACGTTCTTGCTAGAAATCCTATAGAAGCCACGTAAAACTTGCAACAACAATTAGAGGACGTCTAACTTGTTTTTGCAGCATGTGCTATGTGACGTGGTATGGCCAAAACGAAGATGTGATGAATGATATATGTGATGTATGAGATTGATCATATTCTTGTAATAGGGAATCACGACTTGCATGTCGATGAACTTGACAACCGGCAGGAGCCATAGGAGTTGTCTTAATTATTGTATGTAATAGTTGGCGTGACGACTTCTTCAAGACACGATGATGGAGATCATGATGATGAAGATCATGGTGTCGAGCCGGTGACAAGATGATCATGGTGCCCCGAAGATGGAGATCCAAGGAGCAAGATGATATTGGCCATATCATGTCACTTTAATTGATTGCATGTGATGTTTATCATGTTTATGCATCTTGTTTACTTAGAACGACGGTAGTAAATAAGATGATCTCTCACTAAAATTTCAAGTATTGTGTTTCCCCTAACTGTGCACCGTTGCTCCGAAGCACCACGTGATGATCGGGTGTGATAGGTTCTAACGTTCGCATACAACGGGTGTAAGCCAGATTTACACACGCGATACACTTAGGGTTCACTTGACGAGCCTAGCATGTACAGACATGGCCTCGGAACACGGAAGACCGAAAGGTCGAACACGAGTCGTATAGAAGATACGATCAACATGAAGATGTTCACCGTTGATGACTAGTCCGTCTCACGTGATGATCGGACACGGACTAGTCGATTCGGATCGTGTATCACTTAGATGACTAGAGAGATGTCATTCTGAGTGGGAGTTCATTAAAATTTGATTAAGATGAACTTAATTATCATGAACTTAGTCTAAATTCTTTACAATATCTCTTGTAGATCAAATGGCCCACGCTCCAGTTTCCCTCAACTTCAACGCGTTCCTAGAGAAAACCAAGCTGAAAGATGATGGTAGCAACTATACGGATTGGGTCCGTAACCTGAGGATTATCCTCATAGCTGCCAAGAGATCATATGTCCTAGAAGCACCGCTAGGTGATGCACCTGCTCCCGATGCGGCCCAAGACGTTTTGAACGTCTGGCAGTCGCGTAGTGATGATTACTCCCTGGTTCAGTGCGGCATGCTTTACAGTTTAGAATCGGGGCTCCAAAAGCGTTTTGAGCACCACGGAGCATATGAGATGTTCGAAGAGCTGAAAATGGTTTTCCAAGCTCATGCCCGAGTCGAGAGATATGATGTCTCCGACGCATTCTACAGCTGTAAGATGGAGGAAAACAGTTTTGTCAGTGAGCACATCCTCAAGATTTCTGGATTGCACAACCGCTTGTCTCAGCTGGGAATGAATCTCCCAGATGAAGCGGTCGTTGACAGAATCCTCCAGTCGCTCCCACCAAGCTTCAAGAGCTTCGTGTTGAACTTCAATATGCAGGGGATGGAGAAGTCCATTCCCGAGGTGTATTCGATGCTGAAATCAGCGGAGGTGGACATCAAGAAAGAACATCAAGTGTTGATGGTCAATAAAACCACTAAGTTCAAGAAAGGCAAGGGTAAGAAGAACTTCAAGAAGGACGACAAGGAAGTTGCCGCGCCCGGCAAGCCTGTTGCTGGGAAGAAGCCAAAGTATGGACCCAAGCCTGAGACAGAGTGCTTTTATTGCAAGGGAACGGGTCACTGGAAGCGGAACTGTCCCAAATATTTAGCAGACAAGAAGGCCGGCAACGTCAAAGGTATATACGATATACATGTTATTGATGTGTACCTTAACAGCACTCGTAGTAGCTCCTGGGTATTTGATACTGGTGCGGTTGCTCATATTTGTAACTCAAAACAGGAGCTGTGGAATAAACGGAGACTGGCGAAGGATGAGGTGACGATGCGCGTCGGGAATGGTTCCAAGGTCGATGTGATCGCCGTCGGCACGCTACCTCTACATCTACCCTCGGGATTAGTTTTAAACCTCAATAATTGTTATTTAGTACCAGCTTTGAGCATGAACATTGTATCTGGATCTCGTCTTATGCGAGATGGCTACTCTTTCAAATCGGAGAATAATGGTTGTTCTATTTATTTGAGAGATATGTTTTATGGTCATGCCCCGCTGGTCAATGGTTTATTTTTGATGAATCTCGAACGTGATGATACACATATTCGTAGTGTAGATGCCAAAAGATGTAAAGTTGATAATGATAGTCCCACATACTTGTGGCATTGCCGCCTTGGTCATATTGGTGTCAAACGTATGAAGAAGCTCCATTCAGATGGACTTCTAGAGTCTCTTGATTATGAATCATTTGACACGTGCGAACCATGCCTCTTGGGCAAGATGACCAAGACTCCGTTCTCCGGAACAATGGAGCGAGCAACCAACTTGTTGGAAATCATACATACCGATGTGTGCGGTCCAATGAGTGTTGATGTAATGCCCCGGATGTAATACTTTCCCTTTTGGGCATATAATATATCTCCGGCTTCATCTATTCCATTCCGGGTTCTTT
Organism: Secale cereale; assembly: GCA_902687465.1. Taxonomy (NCBI): domain Eukaryota; kingdom Viridiplantae; phylum Streptophyta; class Magnoliopsida; order Poales; family Poaceae; genus Secale; species Secale cereale. The sequence continues at coordinate 20,265,784 of LR738712.1, forward strand.
GTCTTTCGGGTTTTCGTCGTTTTGTTGTGTGCGTGTGTGGCATTCATTCATATCATATAGTCATGTGCATCGCATTGCATTTGTGTTGTCGGTTGCATCCGGTTCCACGCGTTCCTTCCCGTTGTCCGTTTCGCGTTCCGGAGCTCCCTCACGTATCCGTGGCGTCCCGTAGGCCTACTTTGGTGTTTGGCCGTGTAACGTTACCGGTTTGGCGCGAGACTTGTTGTGTGTTGTTGTTTTGGTGTGTGTAACCCGCCTGTCAAATCTTGTCGCGTTTCGAGTCCGTTTTGCTACCCCAACAGTTATTTGTGTGGGCTCAAAGTGCCTCCACTTTGTGGCCCAAGGCACCCCTCCAACAGCCCACTTCCCTCCTATTGGCCCATCCTAACTCCCCTCGCGATCGGATCCGTCGGATCGCGATCGGAGGGCTCCAAAACACCCCAAATCCCTCAAACCCTAGCACCTACCATATATATTACATCCCCATGCCATTTTTGGCAGCCTACACTCCCTCCACCTACCTCTAGCCCCTTCTCCCCTCAATTTTTGTGCTACACCAGATCCAAAGCGCCCCTTGGCTGTCCCCTCCTCGATTCCAGCCGGAACCAGCCGCCGCCGTCGCGCCTGGGAGAGCACACCGCGATCCCTCCTGCGATCCCGATCAGGATTCGATCTGGGGTCAACGCTCCTTCGCCAGCCGCCTCCCGCGCGAAGCCCGAAGGCCCAGCCGCGCGCCTCTCTGCTTCGCCTCGCGACCGCAGCCGCAGGCCGGCCTCCCTCTCCGCATCGCCCGTCGCGTTGACCTCAGGCCCGCGCCGTTCGTACGAGGCCGCGCCGCCGCTCGCTCGGGCCTCCTCCGCAGCGATCCAGCCGCTCGGGCCAGGCTCCGCCTCGCCGCAGTGCGGCCCAGTCGCCACCGTCGCTCCAGTCCGCGTCGCCCCTCTCCCGCGGGCCTTCGCCGCACCTGGGCCGCCCCGCCTTCGCCGCCTCAGCCGCCTCGGGCCGCCTCTCTCCTGCGGGCCCGCATCGCCCCAGGCCAGCCGGGCCGAAGCCTCCAGGCCGCCGCATCGCCCCAGGCCGGCTGGGCCGCTCCGCCCCTCAGGCCGCCGGCCCGCAGCCGCCGTTGACCGCGCCAGGGCCCGATCCGCAACGGGCCAGATCCTCCGCGGATCCGTGGGCTCCAGATTCGCCTCCACCAGCCCGAAGCCCGCGTGGATTTTTTCTTCAGATCTGAGAGGTTGCCTCTTTTATTCCTCTAAGTCCCAGATTTGTTTGTGTGCTGATGCTAGTTTCAAACGTTGATAACTTCATGTGTGTTGTTCCGTTTTGCGCAAATGAGGTGTCCAGACGTTCGTGGTGACTAGCACTACGATTCATTCCATTGTGCCATGCATGTTTGTGGTCATCTAGATGCTTATTTTTCTGTTGCAAGAGTGCATCCCGATATAAACTGCTGCTATGTGTTGTTTTTATGCCATCTTTGCATAGTGGTAACTTTTAGCTCGTTTGTCCGAATGATGCAAATGACATGTCCACGTGTTCGTCTTGCCATGCTCTACATGTTGATTGTGTTAGGTTGCATGATAGATTTATTCTTGTCATGTTTATCATCGTTGCAAAGTGCTATGTGGCTGTTTAGTTATTTAACTTGTTATGAGATGCCATCTTGTTGAGCTCATTGCTATCGTTGTGTTTATCTCCATGATGCATGCTTGCATGTTTTGGAATCACCATCATGTGTACTTTGATGTGGTGCTTACCACTTGCCATGTTTAGTTTCGAGGTGAGTTAAACTTGCTCTTTTAGATGCCATGATGAAACTGCTGTTTTAACACTTAGTGGATTTTCACTAAGTCTGTAATCTGTAATGTTCCGATGCCATGTTTGCGTGCTGTTCTAGGACAAACCATGATAGTTTTGGAGTGTCTCTTGATGGTTCCTTGTAGTATATATTGTTGGCTTTCCATTCATGTTCTCACATGCTTATTTAAGTGGCTGTAGCATGTTTAGCTTTTGCTCCAAAGTTTCAATAAAATTCTGCTGTCAGAATTTTGTTGTCAAGTTCAATATGTCCAAGCTTGTTGCTATTGATCCGTGGCTCCTTCGGGGGTGCACCTTTGGACTTATTTGCTGTAGGATATGTCTAGTTTATGTTCATGCTCTTTGCCATGGTGTTTGAGTGCTGTAGCTTATTTTTCTAGTGCTCCGAAGTTGCTATGTTGCTGTAATTTTCAGCTTTCGCCTATTTCTTGTTTCGGGCATAACTTTTAGCCCGTAGCTCCGTTTTCAGCGAGTCTTATATGAAACTTGATTGATTTTCCGTGTAGATTCATAATCTCCTATTGTTATCATGTTTTGAAGTGTTTTGCTTGAGTGCTACTTTCCGTGCTCCGTGTGCTCCCTTAGTGCATCCATCATGCATCCATCATTTTTGAGTGCGCATTGCATCTTGTTGATTCGTGCCTTGTGTGATTGTATTGTTTAGAGCTGGAAGCTGAGACCGAGTATGAGTACGAGCACGAGGTTACCAACGAGGTTGAGCACGAGGACCCTTCTTACGATCCGAACGACTACTCTTCAGGCAAGATGACCGAACCCGGATACCATTACTATTTTTGCCTATTGCTAGAAGTCTCGATCTATAGTTTTGCCTCGATGCCCATGTCTTTCATGTCAGCCTCCTACTTGTAACCATGAACCTGTTTAACCACCCTACCTATGCAAACCGTTGCTTGGCTAAGTACGCTTCGCTCAGCCCCTCTTATAGCATTGCTAGTTGCAGGTGAAGATCGAAGATGCTTGCTTCATGTTGAAGTTTGTTGGGTTATATCACACTATATAAATGCTTGAAAATGAAATCATCTATATATTGGCAAGGGTGGAAGGCTAAGCCTTTTGCTTGGTGATTTGTTCCACTCATGCCGTTAGGAACCGTTTAAACCGGTGTTATGTTCCTTGATTATGCGTTCCTAACACGGTTGGGGTGTATGGGACCCCCTTGATAAACCGCTAAGTGCTAAGTCTTTTCCAGCAAGTCCCAACATTGGTACTATTCGCCTAATAACTAATAAAACTTGCATAGGGTCTTGCAAACCCGAGTTCTTAATCAACAACCCCGGGCCAGTGCTCCACATGAGTGTTGGTCCGAAACGGGGAGCCTGCGGGGTCACCATGAGGGAACTCGAGGATTGATATAAACCCGTAGCTTCGCCCATCCGGTCGTGTCCTGAGACTAGATACGCGCGGCTACCATCAGGGTGTCGACACGCCGGGATGATTTGCTGGATTAGCCTTACCTTAGTTCGGAGTATCTTGAGCACGGGATTCCGAGAATACTCGGGTCTTCCCACCTTGGAGTTGCGACTCCACGGATCGTGGGCTTGTAATGGGCCAAGTTGGAACACCCCTGCAGGGTTATGAACTTTCGAAAGCCGTGCCCGCGGTTATGTGGCAGATGGGAGCTTGTTAATATCCGGTTGTAGATAACTTGACACATTGTTCTAATACACTACCAGCGTGTGTACCGTGACTGTCAATTTCCGAATAGGGATTCGGGAGTTGAACACGGTGGGGTTATGTTTGTTGAGCTTTAGCTAGGATCACTTCGTGATCATCTCTCGACCGAGGCACTTCTCTTCTCGCACTCTTTCACGTAAGCTAGTGCTAGTTGCTGCTGCAGACACTTATTCTTTTCTTCAGCCTTATCCTCTCCCAAGGCTTAAATAGTCTTGTTACCCGGGAACGGGATTGTTGAGTCCTCTGTGGCTCACAGTTACTTCACCACACCAGATGCAGGTCCAGTGGTGAGCTATCCAGGTGATGGCACCGAGCTAGACTGGGAGTACGACGAGGAGCGTAGTCGACACTATGTTCGTTATCCGGATGATCAGCAGTGGAGACTTCTACTAGGATTCGATCCGACCTGTGGATTTAAATTATGTTTGGTATCTTGTCATTTGGATTTTACCCTTAGAGGGCTGTGATGTTATATTGAATGATGATTGAGACATGTATTGTATTTGTATGACGTGGCGAGTGTAAGCCAACTATTTTATGTTTTCCATCCCCATCTTTTACATGAGTTGTGCAAAGATACCAAACTTGCGATCATTCCAGCATGGGGTTATGTCTCTAAGTCGTGCCTCGACACGTAGGAGATATAGTCCCATCCTGGGCATTACAAGTTGGTATTCAGAGCCTTCTCCGACCTAGGAGCCCCCACTGATTGATCGAATCGTTGACGGTCGAGTCTAGGCACACACTGAAAATATTTTGAGTCCTATATATTATATCGGAGAGTAGGATTTCTTTGCTTCTCATCCCCTTTCTCTCTGGTGAGGACTCCTGACGACTACTCTTGCCTCTTCTACTTTCAAAATTGCACCAAATTTTTTTTAGGAATCTCGCGAGTATTCTGGGATTGTTTCGATGTTCTTGTGACGAGAATATTGTTCTCGATGCCTCCTGACATTAGGGGTTCTGGCAGTGTCCCGGGGAGTTGAGCTTCGGGGTATTGTCGTCACAAGCATATCGTGGCAGTACTAAATACTTAAGACGGCCGACATCGAAAATCTCTCCTATACGGTTAGTGGCAAGATAACCCCGACATCACCCAGTACTGGGGAGGTAGTTCGGGAGTATTGCCATAGCTTGTTATAGTGGATGCTTTTCGAAGGTCCGAGGTAAACAGTTTCCGAGAAAGACTGGTTATGTGTTGAAGGATGGATATAGCTGGATGTAGGTTTAGAGTTGATTGCGCGGTGCTTCCCCTGTATCCCCAACACCTGATTGCATAACTGGAATCTTTCGGAAATTCATAGGTGGGTTTATCCAGTAGATCGTAGGCATTCTTCCAACGAATGCAGGTTAGCGAGTTCGGGGTTCTACATTGAGTGAAGTGGTATTATGACCGATGTTCCGATCGGGAGTTGCATCTTAAAGGGTCCTTGGCTATGCTGATCCGGGGATTGCAAAACCCTTTCGTAACGTGTTCATATGCTTTCAACACAAAGATGTTAGAACGAAGCTCCTATCTTGTGTTTGTTTCCATCCGTACCTTGTTGTTTTCTTATTTTACCTTTTGTCCCCTATGTGGCTTCTCATGAAGATTGATGTTATCATTTAACTGAGAATTTCATTCGTTCCTCTTATTCGAATGATTTCATTCGTTCCTATTGTTCGAATGATTATTGTGAAGACTTGTTGCAATTCATTCCATTGATTCAGCTTATACCGTCTGTCAATCAATTGCTGATTCGTGGTCATCTATTTCAGGATGGCTCCGAAAAAAGTTCCCAACGCTAACCCAGAGGCGGAAGAGGTTCCAGACCGTCCTCCTTCCCCTCCTCCTCCGTCTGAGGCTTGGAGAGCGATTATGCAGACTACAGCTCAGAACACCCAGATGTTGATGCAGATGATGCAGCAGATGCAAGCTAATCAAGCTAATCAGGGTGTTCCAGGGAATCAAGGCAACTTATTCAACCAGCAGCACCATGCTACTCTCAACCAGTTCTTGGCCAATAATCCAAAAGCTTTCAGTTACTGTGTCGACCCTCTTGATGCTGAAGATTGGTTAACCGACATAAAGAAGCATTTTGAGTGCAGTAACGTAAGAGAAGAGGATTATGTGAAGTTTGCAGCCTTCCAACTCAAAGACCAAGCAGCTGACTGGTGGCAGCAGTACAAAGACTCCAGGCCAGGTCGTGTGATCTCTTGGGAGGATTTCTGCAAGGACTTTCGCTCTCACCACATTCCAACAAGTGTCATCGAGGGTATGCGTGAGCAATTCCGCAACCTGAAGCAGGGCTCTATGACAGTCTATCAGTATAATGTCAAGTTCCAAAACCTCGCCCGCTATGCTAAGCAAGACATTCCTGATGCTAAGAGCAAAATCTACCAGTTCCGTGGAGGCCTGAAAGATGAACTTCAACTTGCTCTCACCTTGTTCGAGCCCGATGAATTCGACAAATTCTATAATATGGCTTTGAAACAAGAGGCAGCTCAGCTGAAGATGGAGGCTTCTAAAAAGAGGATTCGAGATGCCGTTCACTCTTCCTCATCGTCTCAGATGGTCTCGAAACAACAGAAATTTTGGCTTCCTCCTCCTCCAGTGATTCGAGCTCCCTACAACAACTCCAACAACTCCAACAACAAGAACTCTAGTGGACGTGGTTTCTCCCACCCACCCAACTCCAACAAGCAGTCCAAGCAACAGTTCCAAGCTCCAAGACCGAGTGTTCCTCCTGCCCGTCCACTTTCTGAGGTTACTTGCTACAAGTGTGGCCAGAAGGGTCATTATTCCAACAAGTGCAACAACCCAAGGCGCCTTCCGCCTCCTCCTCCTGTTGGTACCGCTATGGTCAAGCATGATCCAAAGGCAACAAGGGTCAATCTGATGAATGCAGCACAAGCGGAGAATTCTTCTGATGTGATTTTGGGTAACCTCTCAGTTAACTCTTTTCCAGCTAAAGTGTTGTTTGATTCGGGTGCTTCATGTTCTTTCATGTCTCAACCATTTGCATCCAAGCACGATGTTGTCACTTTAAATTTGCCTCAGAGGTTGCAAGTTATTTCTCCGGGGAGACGTATGACATCTAGTGTGTATGCTCCGGATGTTTCTATTCGCATGGGTGATTATCGCTTTCTGGCTAAACCGGTGGTCCTTGGTAATTCCGACATTGACCTCATCCTCGGGATGGATTGGCTTTCTCAACATGATGCTCACATTGATTGTGCACGGAAGGCAGTCAAGATGACTCATCCCGATGAAGATGTGATTATCTTTGCCTCCAGGGATAACACTATCAGGCTTTTCTCTCTCAATGATAAGGGCGAAATTAATGCCATATCTCAAATTCCGGTGGTGAACGAATATCAAGACGTCTTTCCTGAAGAACTTCCAGGCATGCCTCCACACCGTCAGGTGGAATTTGTCATTGAACTCGAGCCGGGTACTGAGGCAGCATGTCGGCGTCCGTACAAGCTCTCTCCCGATGAATTGAAGGAGTTGAAGAAGCAGCTTGATAAACAGGAGAGTATGGGTCTCATCAGGCCTAGTACGTCTCCTTGGGGCTGTGGTGTCTTATTTGTCAAGAAGAAAGATGGCATGGAGCGTCTCTGCGTTGATTACAGGCCATTGAACAAGAAGACGATAAAGAACAAGTATCCGCTCCCCAACATCAACGAACTCTTCGAGCAGCTCAAAGGAGCTAAAGTGTTCTCTAAGATCGATCTCCGAATGGGCTATCACCAAATTCGCATTCGCGAGCAAGACATTCCCAAGACTGCCTTCAGAACGAGCTACGGTTCATATGAATATACAGTCATGTCCTTTGGTCTCGCCAATGCTCCTCCTACCTTATCGAGGATGATGCACTACATCTTCAACCCTTACACTGGCGAGTTTGTGCTTGTGTATCTGGATGATATTCTGGTGTTTTCCAAGAATGAAGAAGATCACGAAAAGCACTTGCGTCTGGTTCTTGATCGACTCCGTGAACATAAGTTCTATGCCAAGTTCTCCAAGTGCGAATTTTGGCTCGATAAGGTTTTGTACCTGGGCCATATCATCTCAGCTGACGGCATTGCGGTAAATCCTGAGAAAGTTGAAGCAATTGTCAACTGGGAAGCTCCTCAGAACGTCAAGCAACTCCGAAGTTTTCTGGGTCTTGCCAGCTATTGCAGAAGGTTCGTTGAGAACTTCTCCAAGATTGCCAAGCCTCTTTCCAACTTGCTTCAGAAGAATGTAAAATACTTTTGGTCTCCAGAGTGTGAAGTGGCATTCAAAACTCTCAAAGAAAAGCTCGTCTCTGCTCCAGTTCTTACTCCTCCAGATGAGTCCAAGCCCTATGAAGTATTCTGTGATGCTTCTCTTCAAGGACTTGGTGGTGTGCTTATGCAAGACAAGAGAATTGTGGCATACACTTCTCGTCAGCTGAAGCCAAGTGAGAAGAACTACCCCACACATGATCTCGAGCTAGCAGCTGTGGTACATGCTCTGATTACGCGGAGACATCTGTTGTTGGGCAGAAAAGTCGACATCTTCACCGATCACAAGAGCTTGAAGTACATCTTCACACAGCCGAATCTGAACCTCCGCCAGACTCGTTGGGTTGAAATGATCCAAGAGTATGATCCCAACATTGAATACACTCCTGGCAAGGCGAATGTGATTGCAGATGCTTTGAGCAGAAAGGCATATTGCAACAGCCTTCTTATCAAGCCGTTCCAGCCTGAGCTTTGTGAAGCTTTCAGGAAACTCAACCTCCAAGTTGTTCCGCAGGGTTTTCTTGCAAATCTTCAAGTTGCTCCCACCTTGGAAGATCAAGTCCGTGAGGCCCAACTCAGTGATGCCATGGTGCAGAAGGTGAAACATGGTATTGCAAAGGGCACTCCAAAATACAAGTGCTTTCGTGTTGATGAGAGAGATACCTTGTTCTTCGAGGACAGACTCGTTGTTCCCAAAGGTGATCTCAGGAAGCTCATAATGGAAGAAGCACATGATTCTCTCCTTTCCATTCATCCTGGCAGCTCCAAGATGTACCAAGACCTCAAGCAATCTTACTGGTGGACACGCATGAAAAGGGAAATTGCCCAATTCGTGAACGAATGTGATGTCTGCAGAAGAGTGAAAGCAGAACATCAACGTCCAGCCGGTCTTCTCCAACCTCTTCCTATTCCCGAGTGGAAATTCGACCACATTGAAATGGACTTCATCACTGGCTTTCCTAAGTCCAAGAGAGGGAATGATTCTATCTTCGTGGTGATTGACAAGCTTACCAAAGTCGCTCACTTCCTTCCAGTCAAAGAATCCATCAATGCAGCTCAATTGGCAGAGTTGTACACTTCCAGAATTGTGTCCTTACATGGCATTCCTCAAGTTATATCCTCAGACCGTGGAAGTTTGTTCACTTCAAAGTTCTGGGACTCCTTTCAGTCCTCCATGGGCACTAAGATCAGGTTCAGCACTGCTTTTCACCCTCAGACTAGTGGTCAAGTCGAGCGAGTGAATCAGATTCTAGAAGACATGCTCAGAGCCTGTGTCATATCTTTCGGCATGAAATGGGAAGACTGCCTTCCATTTGCCGAGTTCTCTTACAACAACAGCTTTCAAGCAAGTGCAGGCAAAGCTCCGTTTGAAATCCTCTATGGCAGAAAGTGCTGTACCCCTCTCAACTGGTCTGAAACAGGCGAACGTCAACTTCTTGGCAATGACTTGATCTCAGAAGCCGAAGAAATGTGCAAAGTCATACATGAGAATCTCAAGGCCGCTCAGTCGTGTCAGAAGAGCTACTATGACGGCAAGCATCGTGATTTGGCTTTCAACATTGGTGATCATGTCTATCTCCGTGTTTCTCCGATGAAAGGCACCCAAAGATTCGGTATCAAAGGAAAGCTTGCTCCTAGATACGTCGGGCCTTTCAAGATTCTTGGCAAAAGAGGCGACCTAGCCTATCAACTTGAGCTACCTTCAAACTTCGCCAATGTTCATGATGTGTTCCATGTGTCTCAACTCCGCAAATGCTTCAAGGCACCTGAACGCATGATTCCATTTGAAGAGATTGATCTTCAACAAGACTTGTCCTATCGAGAGCAAACCGTTGCTATTCTCGAAGAAACCGAGCGCAAGACCCGCAACAAGTCCATCAAATTCTTGAAAGTCAAGTGGTCACATCACACCGACCGAGAAGCTACGTGGGAACGAGAAGATCATCTTCGTTCCGAGTACCCTTCCTTTTTCCAGTCCTAGATCTCGGGACGAGATCTTTTTGTAGTAGAGGAGAGTTTGTAATGCCCCGGATGTAATACTTTCCCTTTTGGGCATGTAATATATCTCCGGCTTCATCTATTCCATTCCGGGTTCTTTGTCTTTCGGGTTTTCGTCGTTTTGTTGTGTGCGTGTGTGGCATTCAGTCATATCATATAGTCATGTGCATCGCATTGCATTTGTGTTGTCGGTTGCATCCGGTTCCACGCGTTCCTTTCCGTTGTCCGTTTCGCGTTCCGGAGCTCCCTCACGTATCCGTGGCGTCCCGTAGGCCTACTTTGGTGTTTGGCCGTGTAACGTTACCGGTTTGGCGCGAGACTTGTTGTGTGTTGTTGTTTTGGTGTGTGTAACCCGCCTGTCAAATCTCGTCGCGTTTCGAGTCCGTTTTGCTACCCCAACAGTTATTTGTGTGGGCTCAAAGTGCCTCCACTTTGTGGCCCAAGGCACCCCTCCAACAGCCCACTTCCCTCCTCTTGGCCCATCCTAACTCCCCTCGCGACCGGATCCGTCGGATCGCGATCGGACGGCTCCAAAACACCCCAAATCCCTCAAACCCTAGCACCTACCATATATATTACATCCCCATGCCATTTTTGGCAGCCTACACTCCCTCCACCTACCTCTAGCCCCTTCTCCCCTCAATTTTTGTGCTACACCAGATCCAAAGCGCCCCTTGGCTGTCCCCTCCTCGATTCCAGCCGGAACCAGGCGCCGCCGTCGCGCCTGGGAGAGCACACCGCGATCCCTCCTGCGATCCCGATCTGGATTCGATCTGGGGTCAACGCTCCTTCGCCAGCCGCCTCCCGCGCGAAGCCCGAAGGCCCAGCCGCGCGCCTCTCCGCTTCGCCTCGCGACCGCAGCCGCAGGCCGACCTCCCTCTCCGCATCGCCCGTCGCGTTGACCTCAGGCCCGCGCCGTTCGTACGAGGCCGCGCCGCCGCTCGCTCGGGCCTCCTCCGCAGCGATCCAGCCGCTCGGGCCAGGCTCCGCCTCGCCGCCGCGCGGCCCAGTCGCCACCGTCGCTCCAGTCCGCGTCGCCCCTCTCCCGCGGGCCTTCGCCGCACCTGGGCCGCCCCGCCTTCGCCGCCTCAGCCGCCTCGGGCCGCCTCTCTCCTGCGGGCCCGCATCGCCCCAGGCCAGCCGGGCCGAAGCCTCCAGGCCGCCGCATCGCCCCAGGCCGGCTGGGCCGCTCCGCCCCTCAGGCCGCCGGCCCGCAGCCGCCGTTGACCGCGCCAGGGCCCGATCCGCAACGGGCCAGATCCTCCGCGGATCCGTGGGCTCCAGATTCGCCTCCACCAGCCCGAAGCCCGCGTGGATTTTTTCTTCAGATCTGAGAGGTTGCCTCTTTTATTCCTCTAAGTCCCAGATTTGTTTGTGTGCTGGTGCTAGTTTCAAACGTTGATAACTTCATGTGTGTTGCTCCGTTTTGCGCAAATGAGGTGTCCAGACGTTCGTGGTGACTAGCACTACGATTCATTCCATTGTGCCATGCATGTTTGTGGTCATCTAGATGCTTATTTTTCTGTTGCAAGAGTGCATCCCGATATAAACTGCTGCTATGTGTTGTTTTTATGCCATCTTTGCATAGTGGTAACTTTTAGCTCGTTTGTCCGAATAATGCAAATGACATGTCCACGTGTTCGTCTTGCCATGCTCTACATGTTGATTGTGTTAGGTTGCATGATAGATTTATTCTTGTCATGTTTATCATCGTTGCAAAGTGCTATGTGGCTGTTTAGTTATTTAACTTGTTATGAGATGCCATCTTGTTGAGCTCATTGCTATCGTTGTGTTTATCTCCATGATGCATGCTTGTATGTTTCGGAATCACCATCATGTGTACTTTGATGTGGTGCTTACCACTTGCCATGTTTAGTTTTGAGGTGACTTAAACTTGCTCTTTTAGATGCCATGATGAAACTGCTGTTTTAACACTTAGTGGATTTTCACCAAGTCTGTAATCTGTAATGTTCCGATGCCATGTTTGCGTGCTGTTCTACGACAAACCATGATAGTTTTGGAGTGTCTCTTGATGGTTCCTTGTAGTATATATTGTTGGCTTTCCATTCATGTTCTCACATGCTTATTTAAGTGGCTGTAGCATGTTTAACTTTTGCTCCAAAGTTTCAATAAAATTCTGCTGTCAGAATTTTGTTGTCAAGTTCAATATGTCCAAGCTTGTTGCTATTGATCCGTGGCTCCTTCGGGGGTGCACCTTTGGACTTATTTGCTGTAGGATATGTCTAGTTTATGTTCATGCTCTTTGCCATGGTGTTTGAGTGCTGTAGCTTATTTTTCTAGTGCTCCGAAGTTGCTATGTTGCTGTAATTTTCAGCTTTCGCCTATTTCTTGTTTCGGGCATAACTTTTAGCCCGTAGCTCCGTTTTCAGCGAGTCTTATATGAAACTTGATTGATTTTCCGTGTAGATTCATAATCTCCTATTGTTATCATGTTTTGAAGTGTTTTGCTTGAGTGCTACTTTCCGTGCTCCGTGTGCTCCCTGAGTGCATCCATCATGCATCCATCATTTTTGAGTGCGCATTGCATCTTGTTGATTCGTGCCTTGTGTGATTGTATTGTTTAGAGCCGGAAGCTGAGACCGAGTACGAGTACGAGCACGAGGTTACCAACGAGGTTGAGCACGAGGACCCTTCTTACGATCCGAACGACTACTCTTCAGGCAAGATGACCGAACCCGGATACCATTACTATTTTTGCCTATTGCTAGAAGTCTCGATCTATAGTTTTGCCTCGATGCCCATGTCTTTCATGTCAGCCTCCTACTTGTAACCATGAACCTGTTTAACCACCCTACCTATGCAAACCGTTGCTTGGCTAAGTACGCATCGCTCAGCCCCTCTTATAGCATTGCTAGTTGCAGGTGAAGATCGAAGATGCTTGCTTCATGTTGAAGTTTGTTGGGTTATATCACACTATATAAATGCTTGAAAATGAAATCATCTATATATTGGCAAGGGTGGAAGGCTAAGCCTTTTGCTTGGTGATTTGTTCCACTCATGCCGTTAGGAACCGTTTAAACCGGTGTTATGTTCCTTGATTATGCGTTCCTAACACGGTTGGGGTGTATGGGACCCCCTTGATAAACCGCTAAGTGCTAAGTCTTTTCCAGCAAGTCCCAACATTGGTACTATTCGCCTAATAACTAATAAAACTTGCATAGGGTCTTGCAAACCCGAGTTCTTAATCAACAACCCCGGGCCAGTGCTCCACATGAGTGTTGGTCCGAAACGGGGAGCCTGCGGGGTCACCACGAGGGAACTCGAGGATTGATATAAACCCGTAGCTTCGCCCATCCGGTCGTGTCCTGAGACTAGATACGTGCGGCTACCATCAGGGTGTCGACACGCCGGGAGGATTTGCTGGATTAGCCTTACCTTAGTTCGGAGTATCTTGAGCACGGGATTCCGAGAATACTCGGGTCTTCCCACCTTGGAGTTGCGACTCCGCGGATCGTGGGCTTGTAATGGGCCAAGTTGGAACACCCCTGCAGGGTTATGAACTTTCGAAAACCGTGCCCGCGGTTATGTGGCAGATGGGAGCTTGTTAATATCCGGTTGTAGATAACTTGACACATTGTTCTAATAAACTACCAGCGTGTGTACCGTGACTGTCAATTTCCGAATAGGGATTCGGGAGTTGAACACGGTGGGGTTATGTTTGTTGAGCTTTAGCTAGGATCACTTCGTGATCATCTCTCGACCGAGGCACTTCTCTTCTCGCACTCTTTCACGTAAGCTAGTGCTAGTTGCTGCTGCAGACACTTATTCTTTTCTTCAGCCTTATCCTCTCCCAAGGCTTAAATAGTCTTGTTACCCGGGAACGGGATTGCTGAGTCCTCTGTGGCTCACAGTTACTTCACCACACCAGATGCAGGTCCAGTGGTGAGCTATCCAGGTGATGGCACCGAGCTAGACTGGGAGTACGACGAGGAGCGTAGTCGATACTATGTTCGTTATCCGGATGATCAGTAGTGGAGACTTCTACTAGGATTCGATCCGACCTGTGGATTTAAATTATGTTTGGTATCTTGTCATTTGGATTTTACCCTTAGAGGGCTGTGATGTTATATTGAATGATGATTGAGACATGTATTGTATTTGTGTGACGTGGCGAGTGTAAGCCAACTATTTTATGTTTTCCATCCCCATCTTTTACATGAGTTGTGCAAAGATACCAAACTTGCGATCATTCCAGCATGGGGTTATGTCTCTAAGTCGTGCCTCGACACGTAGGAGATATAGTCCCATCCTAGGCATTACAGTTGAGGCTCGCGGAGGCTATCGTTATGTTCTCACCCTCACGGATGACTTGAGTAGATATGGGTATATCTATTTGATGAAACACAAGTCTGAGACCTTTGAAAAGTTCAAGGAATTTCAGAATGAGGTTGAGAATCAACGTGACAGAAAAATAAAGTTCTTGCGATCGGATCGTGGGGGTGAATATTTAAGTCATGAGTTTGGCACACACCTTAGGAACTGTGGAATTGTTTCACAATTGACACCGCCCGGAACACCTCAACGTAACGGTGTGTCTGAACGTAGAAATCGTACTCTGTTGGACATGGTGCGATCTATGATGTCCCTCACCGATTTACCGCTATCTTTTTGGGGTTATGCTTTAGAGACTGCCGCATTCACTTTAAACAGGGCTCCGTCGAAATCCGTTGAGACGACTCCGTATGAACTTTGGTTTGGCAAGAAACCGAAGCTGTCGTTTCTAAAAGTTTGGGGTTGCGATGCTTATGTCAAGAAACTTCAACCTGAAAAGCTCGAACCCAAATCGGAAAAATGCGTCTTCATAGGATACCCAAAGGAAACGATTGGGTACACCTTCTACCACAGATCCGAAGGCAAAGTATTTGTTGCCAAGAATGGATGCTTTCTGGAGAAAGAGTTTCTCTCGAAAGAAGTGAGTGGGAGGAAAGTAGAACTTGATGAGGTGACAGTCACCCCTCCTGGACCGGAAAGTAGCGCAGCGCAGAAAATTGTTCCCGAGGTGCCTGCACCGACAAGGGAGGAAGTTAATGATGATGATCATGAAGAAACATATCAAGTTACTACTGAACTCCGAAGGTCCACAAGGGCACATTCCGCACCAGAGTGGTACGGCAACCCTGTCCTGGAAATCATGTTGTTAGACAACGGTGAACCTTCGAACTATGAAGAAGCGATGGCGGGCCCGGATTCCAATAAATGGCTTGGAGCCATGAAATCCGAGATAGAATCCATGTATGAAAACAAAGTATGGACTTTGGTGGACTTGCCTGATGATAGGCACGCCATAGAAAACAAATGGATATTTAAGAAGAAGACAGACACGGATGGTAATGTGACCATCTATAAGGCTCGGCTTGTCGCTAAGGGTTATCGACAAGTTCAAGGGATTGACTACGACGAGACTTTCTCTCCCGTAGTGATGCTGAAGTCATTCAGAATCATGTTAGCTATTGCCGCATTCTATGATTATGAGATATGGCAAATGGACGTCAAAACAGCATTCCTTAACGGCTTCCTCAAGGAAGAGTTGTATATGATGCAACCGAAAGGTTTTGTCGATCCAGAGAACGCTAACAAGGTATGCAAGCTCCAGCGCTCAATTTACGGGCTGGTGCAAGCATCTCGGAGTTGGAATATTCGCTTTAATGATGTGATCAAAGCGTTTGGATTTATACAGACTTATGGAGAAGCCTGTATTTACAAGAAAGTGAGTGGGAGCTCTGTGGCATTTCTCATATTATATGTGGATGACATATTGCTGATGGGAAATGAAATAGAATTCTTGGAAAATGTAAAGGCATACTTGAATAAAAGTTTTTCAATGAAGGACCTTGGAGAAGCTGCTTACATATTAGGCATCAAAATCTATAGAGATAGATCAAGACGCCGCATTGGTCTTTCAAAAAGTACATACCTTGACAAAATATTGAAGAAGTTCAATATGGATCAGTCAAAGAAAGGATTCTTGCCTGTTTTGCAAGGTATGAGATTGAGCAAGGCTCAGTCGCCGACCACGGCAGAAGATAGAGAAAAGATGAGTGTCATTCCCTATGCCTCGGCCATAGGTTCTATCATGTATGCCATGCTGTGTACCAGACCTGATGTGAACCTTGCCATAAGTTTGGTAGGGAGGTACCAAAGTGATCCCGGTACGGAACACTGGACAGCAGTCAAGAACATCCTGAAGTACCTGAAAAGGACTAAGGATATGTTTCTCGTTTATGGAGGTGACGAAGAGCTCGTCGTAAAGGGTTACGACGATGCTAGCTTTGACACAGATCTGGATGACTCTAAGTCTCAAACCGGATACGTGTATATTTTTAACGGAGGGGCAGTCAGCTGGTGCAGTTGCAAGCAAAGCGTCGTGGCAGCATCTACATGTGAAGCGGAGTACATAGCTGCTTCCGAAGCAGCACAGGAAGGAGTCTGGATGAAGGAGTTCATCACCGACCTAGGAGTCATTCCAAGCGCGTCAAGCCCGATGACTCTCTTCTGTGACAACACTGGTGCTATTGCTATTACCAAGGAGCCCAGGTTTCACAAGAAGACCAAGCACATCAAGCGCCGTTTCAACTCCATCCGGAATTATGTTCAGGATGGAGATATAGATATTTGTAAAGTACATACGGATCTGAATGTCGCAGACCCGTTGACTAAACCTCTTCCACGGGCAAAACATGATCAACACCAGAACTCTGTGGGTGTTCGATTCATCTAGATTATTGACTCTAGTGCAAGTGGGAGACTGTTGGAAATATGCCCTAGAGGCAATAATAAAAGTATTATTATTATATTTCCTTGTTCATGATAATCGTCTGTTATTCATGCTTGAATTGTATTGTACGGAAACAGCGATACATGTGTGAATACATAGACCACAATGAGTCCCTGGTGAGCCTCTAGTTACCAGCTCGTTGATCAACAGATGGTCACAGTTTCCTGACCATGGACATAGGATGTTAGTGATAACGGGATCACATCATTAGGAGAATGATGTGATGGACAAGACCCAATCCTGAGCATAGCACGAGATCGTATAGTTCGTAATGCATAAGCTTTTCGGTGTCAAGTATTTATTCCTTAGACCATGAGGTTGTACAACTCCCGGATGCCGTAGGAATACTTTGGGTGTGCCAAACGTCACAATGTAACTGGGTGGCTATAAAGGTACGCATCGGGTATCTCCGAAAGTGTCTGTTGAGTTGGTACGAACCGAGACTGGGATGTTGTCACTCCGTATGACGGAGAGGTACCTCTGGGCCCACTCGGTAAGACATCATCATAATGAGCTCAATGTGACTAAGTAGTTAGTCACGGGATGATGGATTACGGATCGAGTAAAGAGACTTGCCATGACGAGATTGAACAAGGTATCGGGAATACCGACGATCGAATCTCGGGCAAGTACCGTACCGATGGACAAAGGGAATAACATACGGGATTAAGTGAATCCTTGACACGGTGGTTCATCCGATGAAGATCATCGAGGAACATGTGGGAACCAATATGGGTATCCAGATCCCGCTGTTGGTTATTGACCGGAGAGTGGTCTCGGTCATGTCTACGTGTCTCCCGAACCCGTAGGGTCTACACACTTAAGGTTCGGTAGCGCTAGGGTCATAGAGATACATGCACGTGGAAACCCGAAAGTTGTTCGGAGTCCTGGATGAGATCCCGGACGTCACGAGGAGTTCCGGAATGGTTCGGAGGTAAAGATTGATATATAGGAAGTCAGGTTTCGGCCATCGGGTGATCTCCGGGGGTCACCGGGAGCGTCCCGGGACCACCGGAGGGGCCCCGGGGGTCCACCGGGTGGGGCCACCCATCCTGGTGGCCCCCTAGGCCGCAAGGGGGAAGTGTCCAGCCCTAATGGGCTGGCGCACCACTTGGGCCCTCCTTCCCATGCGCCTAGGGTTGAAACCCTAAGGGGGAGGGGGCGCCACTTGCCTTGGGGGGCAAGGACTTCCCCCTGGCCGCCGCCCCCCCTTGCAGATTGGATCTGCAGGGGCTGGCGCACCCCCCTGGCCCCCTATATATATGTGGGGGGGGGGGGAGAGGGCAGCCGCACCATTGCGCTGGCGCCTCTCCCCCTCCTGTCACAACTCCGTCTCCCTAACGCAGGGCGCCCGGCGAAGCCCTGCTGCAATCTCCACTGCATCCACCACCACGCCGTTGTGCTGCTGGATCTCTGACGACTTCTCCTTCCCCCTTGCTGGATCAAGAAGGAGGTGACGTTGCTGTACCGGACGTGTGTTGAACGCGGAGGTGCCGTCCGTTCGGCGCTAGATCATCGGTGACGAAGAACGCGAAGAGTACGACTACTTCATCCACGCTTCTTCGAAAGCTTCCGCACGCGATCTACATAACGGTATGTAGATGCACTCTTACTTGCTCGTTGTTAGATGTCTCCTTAGTTGGATCTTGGTGAAAGCGTAGAATTTTTTTAAATTCTGCTATGTTCCCCAACATTCGCTTCCATATCTTTTCTTTTTCTCGGTTTGGTAGACATGTCCTTCACATAGAAAACCTGTGCCACATCATTGGCTAGGACAAAAGGTTCGTCTGTGTACCCAAGATTGTTCAGATCCACTGTTGTCATTCTGCAATCAGGGTCTACCTGTATCCCGCCTCCTGACAGATTAACCCATTTGCACTTAAACAAAGGGACCTTAAAATCATGTGCGTAGTCAAGTTCCCATATGTCCACTATGTAACCATAATATGTGTCCTTTCCCCTCTTGGTTGCTGCATCAAAGCGGACACCGCTGTTTTGGTTGGTGCTCTTTTGATCTTGGGCGATCGTGTAAAATGTATTCCCATTTATCTCGTATCCTTTGTAAGTCAATACAGTCGAAGATGGTCCCCTGGACAAAGAGTACAGCTCATTACAAATAGTGTTGTCACCTCTGAGACGTGTTTCCAACCAACTACCGAAAGTCCTGACGTGTTCACATGTAATCCAGTCGTCACACTGCTCCGGGTGTTTGGAGGGCACACTGTTCTTGTGTTCATCAGCATACGGGGTCACTATCGGTGTCAAAACCGGCGGATCTCGGGTAGGGGGTCCCGAACTACGCGTCTGAGGATAGATGGTAACATGAGGCTGGGGACACGATGTTTACCCAGGTTCGGGCCCTCTTGATCGAGGTAAAACCCTACTTCCTGCTATATTAATATGGATGAATATGATTACAAGAGTTGATCTACCTCGAGATCGTAATGGCTAAACCCTAAAGTCTAGCCTATGAGGATGTTATGATTCTCCGTTAGCCTCTACAGACCTAACCCTCCAGTTTATATATGCACCAGAGGGCCTAGGGTTTGTACATAACTGACTTGCAGAGGAAGGAAATATTACACCCGAACCTAAAACCTGTCATTATATGAATACAGGAGTCCTATCCGGATACGAGAGACGATCTTCAACAATAATCTTCACGACCCACCAGTCCGGCCCACCACGAGTTATCCGGCCACACGTGGACCCCTCAATCCAGGACTCCCTCAGTAGCCCCTGAACCTGTCTTCGATGTTGATGAGTTCGGCTTCCGTATTGTCTTCGGCATTGCAAGGCGGGTTCCTTCCTCCGAGCATGTCTTCTACAATAAACGTACTGTGTCCGGCTATGCAAGGTTAGTACAACCCTTGGCCTCGAAGGCAAGGCTTCTGAAAGAAGATGAATACGTGTCTTTACTGACAACTTTTGGTGAAGCGTCGCGCCCATCCCACCAACATATCGAACTGTTTTATTTGGTCCTAGTTTCGCATTTCGAGTTGTATCCTCATTGACGCGTCTTATCAGAATAGAGATCGTGCCTGCTTATTGTGGGATCCTTATCAATGTGACGCGAGCTTCCACACTGCGCATTACGCACGACCGCTTTGGGAACCGGCGAGGTTTATGGCTAAAGTGGGGGCACGTTCTGTATTCACAGTGTTATAAAAGGATACCAATCCCTTTCATCAGTCCAACGCTTTCCTGAAGCTCGAGTTCTCCAATCTTCCTAGCCCCAGCACCCTCATCTCTTGCGCCCTCCGCTCTTCGTTCCTCAACCACTACTTCCTTCCCCAGCCATGGCTGGATCCGACGCCAGGGGCAAGTGGGAGCCCTCCACGGTCACTGAGAAAACCATGGAGGATCTTAGGAGCGCGGGCTATCTTGTTGCTGACATGGCGCATTGAGTCCCCGCCAAGGGCCAGGTGATTCCCGTCCCAGAGGCGGGTGAGAGGGTTATTTCTCTCTCACACTTTGTTAGGGGGCTAGGGTTTCCGCTCCACCCCTTTGTTTGGGGTTTGCTGTTCTTCTACGGGCTAGATTTCCACGATCTAGCCCCGAACTCGTTCTTCACATCTCCGCTTTCATAGTGGTGTGTGAAGCTTTCCTTCGCATCCCTGCACACTTCGGCCTATGGCTCAAAACCTTCAACGTGAAGCCGAAGGTGGTGGACGGGAAGCACGCGAAGTGCAGGGGCGCTATGATTACCAAGCTCCCGAATGCCACTTGGCCAAAAGGGTCGTTCGTGGAAACGAACAAGGTATGGCAGCAGGAGTGGTTCTATATCGCTGAACCCCGCGACGCCAAAAGGGCGGCGGAACCTGCTTTCAGATCTGGACCCCTGATACGTCCAAAACGTATCTATAATTTCTGCTTGCTCCATGCCACTTTTGGGTGATATTGCTATGATATTTATACACTTCCATACACTTTTGATCATATTTGGACTAACCTACTAATCCAGTGCACCCCAGTGCCAGTTTCTGTTTTCGGCTGTTTTTGTATTTCAGGTTTTCACATTACGAGAACTGTCAGGAAAAATCCAGAAAAATTATATAAAAAACCAGCGTTCCAGAACCTACCTTGCGCTCGAAGTACAACGGGGGGGGGGG
>LR738712.1:20291703-20341725 GCA_902687465.1 Secale cereale
GGCCCCAGGCGCCCTGGCGGCGTGCCCCCCCTGGGCCGCGCCGGGGGGCGCCTGGGCCCCCCGAGCCCCGTCTGGTGCCCCCCTTTGGCATATATTTAGAGCGTCCTTCGAAACCCTCGGGACGGGAACTCTTTTTCGCGATCTCATCTCTGTTCCGCCGCCGCCGCCGCTTCCAAGATCGGGAGCACCAGGAGAACTCTTCCCGGCACCCCGCCGGAGGGGAGGACCACCATCGGGAGCCTCTCCACCACCATGGACGCCTCCCGGATGAGTTGTGAGTAGTCTCCCTTGGACCATGAGTCCATGACCAGTAGCTATGTGATGTTCTCCTCCCGTTCTTGTGCTTCACTAATTAGTCCTCGTGAGCTGCCCTACATGATCGAGGCACATATGTAATCCTTATGCTATTGCTATGATGAGTTTGCTGGGATCCGATGGATTATGAGATTATGTTCAGATTGTGTTTGAGTAATGTATTTGATCTACCTCTTTTATATTTATGTTCGTAAGTAATTCTTGCATGTTCTCTGTTGTTATTTATTGCTTTGGCCAAGTAGTAGGTAGTGACTCCAAGAGGGAACGTTATGCTTGATTGTGGGTTCATGCCCCTCGATGACTAGCTTGAGTGACAGAAACATGAGTCTAGGGGATGTGCTGTTGCCACAAGGGGGAAAACAACGGTGCTTGTGCCCGCGGGTGCAAGGATTATTTACTTTACGCAAAGTTCTTTTAATGTAGTTGTCTGTTGCTTTGAGTTTACACTATGGGTGGGGCTCGCAACTTAATACCAGCGAGATGTTCTGGATAGATATCTCAAGGTGGATGATTAGTAGTAGATATTGATGGATTTCGGTCTACTTACTTTGGCGTACCGCCCATGCTTTGAACCTCAACCTTTCTTGCAATGTAGTCAACATTGGTTCGCGTTCGTGGTCCTGTCAATTGCCCAGCTGTAATTCGTTTACCTCACATAGCTGTTTTATCGTCTTTTGGGAGAGAGACATCACTAGTGAACATCATGAGACTCCGGTCCATATTACCATCATTGATCACATCCGCTATTTACTTTTCGCTTTTACTTACTATTGCAAACATTATCTATCACTACTATCATTTGCGTTTAATCCTTTGTGAACTACAAGGCCGGAGGGATTGATAACCTCTCTGTACTCGTTGGGAGCAAAGTTATTTGTATATGTGTGCAGGTCCACGTTGATTGCTAATATCTGGCGCCGTTAGCAGTTGACACCTACTTGTTGAACCTAGGAGTCTCTGGGGATTCGATCCTTGGCATCTTTGCTAAGGGAAAAACTTCCACAACACTGCATCTCACACCTTCCACTTGGGGTAACCAACGAGGGGTTAAAGGCCCATCAACCCCCGCAGAGGTTGTCCTCCTGGACCGAGAAGAGTCCGAACTGGGGGTCTCAGGTTGAGGTGACGGCACTCCAGGGCCGTGTGTCCGGCGTGATTTCCAAGGGCTATCAGCTCTCGACCGTGGTCTAGGTAATGCTGGCCCGACTTGTCCTTCCTTGCCAAAGCCAGGGCTCCTCCCTATGGGAGTTCGATCCTGCAGGAAACCAGCCCCTGAAGCATCTCTTTGGCTTTACGCACAAAGAGATCTGGAAGCATCTCTTCAAGAGCCAGAAGAAGTGGCCGGAGGAAACCGAGGACGCGGGCTATAGTACCGCGTTCACTGCCTCAGAGGTAATAGAGAATTTCGCCAAACATATATCCCCTCTTTTATTTAATGATAATAAGAATTGGAGTTTTTGCGTGATATACAGGGCTGGGCGAAGAAGGCAATCCGGATTAAGTATCCGGCACCTCTACCCGAAGACCCAGAGTCGCCTCGAGTGACGGCGAACGGCGATGCTGGTCCCGGTGCCGTACAAGGAGCCGGTTAAGAAGCCCAAGAAGAAAAGCACGGGGGCCAAAGATGGTCCCCGCCCCACGGACGGGTAGTCCGAGGAAATCAATATCCTCTCCTCCGAAGAGGAGGAGGACGACGAAGAAGAAGAAGAAGAGGAGGAGCCCCCTGTGCAAGGCAGGGGGAAGAAGAGGGCGGCTGCTGCTGATGCGGGCACGGCGCACCCCGGAGGAGGCTCAAACTCCCTGCTCGCTCTGACTCATCATCCGAACAGAGCTTTGTGGTGAAGCTCAGGGTGAAACCCCTGACCGAAACGTAAGTTTGTCTGGATTAATTGCTGCACCTTGTTTGCTTTGCATTTTAATGCTTACTTAGTATTTCTCACCTGTTGACCTACATCTCTCCCTGATCACACCCCGATGCCTCTTCATCAGAGGGGAACTCTCTAGTGCCTGGAGAGACAAAGAGTGCCCCGCTGGTCCGAGCTCCATCGCCCGTGATCGGCGGGGACACCGAAGTGTCTTCACAACGGGTACCTTCCGCTCAAGGAGATGAGGACGGGGCAAGTGACAGGGCGACCGAGGGTAATACCTCGGCTTCCGCTGACCATGGGGAAACAATCCCCATGGAGATCGAAGGTGGGGGGCCCAAAAAATTTGGGGCCCCACCAAATACTGTCTCGGAGCCTAGCGCGGCTCCGGGGTCCGAAGACCAGACCCCCCAGGCGGGGAAGGATACAACGGCGTCCGGAGTCAGTCCGGAGGCGTCGGACCCTATGGAGGGAGCACTGCAAAGTGCTTCCGTCGTGGAGGAGCACCGCACTGTGATTGATGCGGTGATGAAGAAGATTTAGTCCGTCAATAGGCAGACTGAATGAAGCATTCAACAACCTATAAACTGGCTTTGAGGTAAGCAATGTAATATTCTTTATGGAATTTTTATTTGTTTTATATGCACATACATAGCCAGTAGCCCCTGATGCTTTGTGTGATTCTGAATAGAATCGGACGAAGTATCCATAGTATAGCATGCTTATAGAGCTGAACTGTTGTGCAGGCTTCACTAGTTGCGGCAACTGCATGAGATGCATAGGTTGCCGAACTAAATCGGAAGCTCTTGTTGGCCAACGTGGACCTCGACCGCGTCAACCAGCGTTTAGATGAAACGCAAGGTATGCGGATTAAAAAAATTAAGATGTCAAGAAGACTGATAGTATTAATTGAGTATGGGTATAAACTCTTTATGATATTCTCTATTACTCAGTTGGCGCCACTGAGCTCGAGGCCCTCAAGGGGGAGCTCGCGAAGGCCAAGAAGGAGGCCGAGGCGGGCAAGGCGGTCGCTGACAAAGCGGTTGCCGAACTAGAGGCCGAAAAGGCCGCGTGCGGGAAGCACCAGGCTCGGGTGTCCGAAGTCCAGGTAGATCTCAACGATGCCATTCACAAATGCGAGGCATTGGAGAAGAAGGCTTCGGAACGAGCTTCCGAGCTCACTACGACAGTTAAGGCTGCCCAAGATGCGCGAAGCGAGTCGTGCAACGCCTGTGAAGAAATCAAGCAGGCACGACAGATAGCATCTGGTAAGACATTTCTCTTACAGAGCATCTTCGGAGGGCAGAAGTATCTTGGGCTGACATGGTTATGGAGTTCTCCAGGCATGTTTGCTGATCTTCCGAGGAGCAGTGCTGACGCTGCCCAATACTTCCGAGCCCAGGAGGGAACGACACGGAGAAGCTGTTTTGGTCGCAGTTCTATGCGCCAAAACATCTGTTGCCCCTCAACGACCAGATGAAGCAGCTGGTCGAGCTGCACAATATGGCGGGGTTCGGTCGTGAAGGACTTGATAGTTCGTCTATGGCTCGCTGATCCAATCCCAAGTAGCTACTTCGGATTGGTGAAGCGGCTCGTCGAAGCGAGTTCGCGGGTTGACGCTTTGACGCGTTCGGCCTGCATAGAGGGTGCTCGGATGGCCTTCGCTCGTGTAAAAGTGCACTGGGCGAAGATGAGGGCGGAGCATATAGCTACTGCTGGCCCGCTCGAGGGCAAGGAGCATCGCAAGCCGGAGAAATACTTCGAGGACGTCATAGAAGGCGCCCACCTTGTAGAAGGCCAATGCTCGAAGGATGTTATCTTCGAGTAATTGTATTCGGTTGTAAGGACTTTAAGATTATGAACCAATGTATATAACTTTTACGCTATTATGAATGTGAGCGACTTTTACCTCCTGTGTGGCTGTTTATATAATTCTTAAAGTTTCTAGTCGTCGGTTTCAGCCCCCACGTACATAGTACTAGGGTGTTCGGTCATATGCATATATACTCTTTATCCAACGTCTTGGTCCGTGTAGGAGGTGTATGCGGGGCGAACCAGGCAATCGGGCTATGCGGCCTTATTGCTTTCACTTAGCCATATGAGTTTGACAAGTGGGGCTAGGTACTAGCCCCTGGTGCAGATATGCTATTTCCGAATTAAGGTATCCAATTGCACCTAGCTGGGCGAAAAAACCAACCTTTCTTATAACACGGGGTAGATCTCTATCGACCATAGTGTAAAACTAAGTCACCGGATTGCGGATCAGGTTCTCACATATCATGACAGTCAGTTTTCAGCTTTCTCTAGTGAGGTACTTGACCGGACGAGCCAGAAGTACAATCGCAGTAGTTCTCCCTTTACACCCTAGCCGAACAATCAGGAACGTAGGGGTAAGCACAGGAGCCGGGCAACCCAACTATTGACCAAAGACATAATTTGGAACTGATGCATATAGGGCGAACATCCAGGACACCGAACACTCCTTATAGGTGTTCGGACTTTTCAACATATATCGGGCTGAATACAGCCCCTGGTAATGGACCCTGTTGTCAAGGCACATGAGACAATCTGACGTGGGGAGAGTACATTTATGGTGAGTGAATAAAACTCCGAACATAATGTGAATCAAGCTGCTCTATTAATATCCCTTCATAGTACGGCGAGCCGTAAACTTACAGATAATGCCGATGACTTTCTTGGACATTTTACATGCTAGAAAGATATAAAACAAGAAAGAGAAAAAAGATTTACGCAGGGTCTTAATCTAAAAAGAAACCTTTAGCGTGGGTCCCTGCTGCACGTCTGCGCTGTTTCCTCCTCTTTAATGTGTCCTTGAAGGGGGGAGTGTGATGGGCATCTGTAAAAAAGGAGAAGAAAAAATAATACCTGGAGAAGAAAAGAGATCCAGTGTGGCCATAAACAAAAACTGGTTCGTTTAGTGAACCTTGAAAGATAATTTTAGAGTTCGAATAGGGTCGAGCCGGACTATGGACTATTTGTATGCAGTGTGCCCCCAGCGTCGCCCAAGGGATTTTGAGGGCATAATTATGTACACGAGGCACATATGCTATCACCTTATGGGGCAGTCGATGGGGGCGTAACTCCTAATCTAGCCCAAGTTCATCTGAGCTGCCGCACTGAGGCGTATGCCGGACATGTTTAACTGTGTCCACGGTTTTAACGACTGATAAGTTGTACGACTTGAATAGGCCGTTTTGGACTTCGGCTGCTAAGGCCGCAGTGTCCTCCTCTATGCGGAGAGAGCGCTCCATATTTCCATTGACCATGCTGACGCCGCGAGGTCCAGGCATTTTAAGCTTTAGATAGGCATAATGCGGGACTGCATTAAAGCGGGCGAAGGCCGTTCATCCGAGTAGTGCATGGTAGCCACTTCGGAACGGAGTTATGTCGAAGATTAACTCTTTGCTTCGAAAGTTATAAGGAGAGCCGAATACAACCTCCAATGTTAAAGAGCCCGTGCAGCGGGCTTCCGCACCCGGTATCACTCCTTTAAAGGTCGTGCTGCTTGGCTTGATTCTTGACGGGTCAATCCCCATCTTGCGGATAGTGTCCTGATATATCAGATTAAGACTGCTGCCGCCGTCCATAAGGACTCGGGTGAGATGGTATCCATCGATTACTGGGTTTAGCACTAGGGCAGCCGAACCCCCATGACGGATACTAGTCGGATGATCCCTGCGATCAAAAGTGATCGGACATGCCGACCATGGGTTGAATTTGGGGGCAATAGGCTCAACGACGTAGACTTCTCGGAGTGCGCGCTTGCGCTCCCTCTTCGGGATATGAGTGGCATATATCATGTTCACTGTTTTGATCTTCGGTGGAAATTTCTTCTGTCCCCTTGTGTTCGGCTGGCGAGGTTCGTCCTCGTCTTCGCTCTGAGGTCCCTTTCCCTTGTGTTCGGTGTTAAGCTTGCTGGCCTGCTTGAAGACCCAACAATTACGGTTGGTGTGGTTTGCAGGTTTATCTAGGGTGCCATGGATCTGGCAAGGCCTATCTAATATTTTGTCCAGGCTGGATGGACCATCTTTGTTGCCTTTGAATGGCTTCTTCTGTTGACCGGGTCGGGAGCCACTGAATCTGGCGTTTACCGCTGTATCATCTGGGCTTCCAGCGTTATTTCGATGTTTGTGTTTATTACGTCGTGGCTTTCCATTGCCGTCCCCGACTTCGGATGTTCCAGTGTCGCTGGTGCTGCTACGAGCTAACCAGCTGTCCTCGCCCGCGCAAAAACGGGTCATGAGTGTAGTTAGGGCGGCCATTGTCCTCGGCTTTTCCTGTCCGAGGTGTCTAGCTAGCCATTCGTCCTAGACACTGTGTTTGAAGGCCGCTAAGGCTTCGGCGTCCGGACAGTCGACAATTTGGTTCTTCTTAGTAGGAAACCGATTCCAAAGCTTACGGGCAGACTCCCCGGGTTGTTGAATTATGTGACTTAGGTCGTCAGCATCTCGGGACTGGACATAGGTCCCTTGAAAATTGGCCCGAAAAGCATCCTCAAGTTCTTCCCAGCTCCCAATCGAATTCTCTGGGAGGCTATTTAGCCAGTGCCGAGCTGGTCCTTTCAGCTTGAGGGGTAAGTATTTAATGGCGTGGAGATCATCTCCGCGAGCCATGTGGATGTGAAGAATAAAGTCTTCTATCCAGATGACAGGATCCGTTGTTCCATCGTACGCCTCGATGTTTATGAGTTTAAACCCTTCTGGAAAATCGTGATCCAGCACCTCATCGGTGAAGCACAGAGGGTGTGCAGCACCCCTGTATTTTGCTATGTCATGGCGTACGTTCGATGGTTGTGATGTTCGATATTAACCCCGAATTGGTATGTGACCGGCGTTATTGGCTTGATAGCCGCCGTCCCGTGCGGGAGCACAGTCCCTGGATCCATAGATGGATCTGGTCTTGCCAACCTTTCTGTTCAGGTCCTCACGCAGATCGTGTTTCTGGGCCTGAGCCGCATCCTCCTTTCCTTTAGGGGTTGGGGGTGTGGGCTTGTGCACGCCGTTGCTAGCTACCGTGTCCTGTCCATGAGGTGGTCGGTCCGGCTTGTCAGCGGTGTTGTTCTTCGGCAGTTTAGGCGCGGCGGCCTCGTCGTCAAATTCGGGCAGCAGTTTACGCTTGGGATAGCCTTTGGTTTGGCAATTGTAGCCATATTTCTTCTCAGCGTCTAGCACTTCGTTCCATCTATCATTGAGCGTGTCCTGTGCGGCTCGAAGCCATCTCTGCTGTTTTTTCAGGCTTCTTGCGGTGGCAATAAGCCTCCGGTGGAAGCATTTTTGTTCTAAGGGTTCTTCTGGGATGATATATTCGTCGTCGCCCAGGCTAACATCTTCTTCGGAGACAGGTTCGTAATTACTGTCTTCGGCATCGTTGTCATCGGACAACGGTTTTGGACTATGTTCACCGTCCTCTCGCTCATCCTGCTCCATCGCTGGGTCTGTGGGGTCTTCGGCTTGTTACGGACTGTCACCGTCATTGGTGGCAGTGTTGCTATCTTTTCCTTAGCGGGATTTAGTTCGGTGCTTCGGACGCTGACGTTTGGGAGGTTCTTCGACAGGCTTGTCCGTTAGGGGATCATTTTTGCCGTCACCCTCCTTCTCCTTAGGTGTGTCCACCATATACACATCGTATGAAGACGTGGCTGTCCATCGCCTGGTGACGGGCTGATTTTGGTCTAGATCTGCTTCGGCTTCGAGGTCCATCCCTTCGAAGTCTTCGGAAGCGTAGTCAAGTAGATCAGTTAGATCTTCGACCGTGGCTACCAAATGGGTTGTGGGTGGGGAGCAAAATTCTCCATCATGAGCCTCCAGTTCGAACCGGATATAATTCGGCTGTATGTTCCCAGCTAAGGAGAGAGATTTTAACGAGTTCAGCACATCGCCAAAGGGAGAGTGCCGAAAGATATCTGCAACACTGAATTCGGTGATAGACGCCTGATCGGGCTTAAAGGACGCAGATATGCATGGTTCGGAACTTGCGGCCGGAGACGAGTCCGGGGTTCCGGTAACACAGATTCCGCTCGAAGCTGGGTCCGTGTGCGGCTCAAACGCCGTTGAGTCAGCGGCTTCCGTGGCGGGGTTGATTTTCCCGTCCTCGGATGACGCGATCTGTTCCGGATCTAAGGCTGGAACGATTACATGTGCTATTTACTAGTCTGATGTAATGCCCAGGATGGGACTATATCTCCTACGTGTCGAGGCACGACTTAGAGACATAACCCCATGCTGGAATGATCGCAAGTTTGGTATCTTTGCACAACTCATGTAAAAATGGGGATGTAAACAGAAAAGATAGTTGGCTTACACTCGCCATGTCACACAAATACATTACATGTTCAAATCATCATTCAATAAAACATCACAGCCCATCTAAGGGTAAAGATCCAAATGACAAGATACCAAACATAATTTAAAACCACAGGTCGGATCGAATCCTAGTAGAAGTACCACTACTGATCATCGGGATAACGGACATAGTAACGGCTACGCTCCTCGTCGTACTCCCAGTCTAGCTCGGTGCCATCACCTGGATAGCTCACCATCGGACCTGCATCTGGTGTGGTGAAGTAACTGTGAGCCACAGAGGACTCAGCAATCCCGGTCCCGGGTAACATGACTATTTAAGCCTTGGGTGAGGGTTAGGCTGAAGAAAAGAACAAGTGTTTGCAGCAGCAACTAGCACTAGCTTACGTAAAGAGGGCGAGAAGAGAAGGCGCCTCGGTCGAGAGATGATCACTAAGTGATCCTAAACTAATCAAGTCAAACATAACCCCACCGTGTTCATCTCCCGAAACCCTTTTCGGAAAATGACAGTCACGGTACACACGCTGGTAGTGTATTAGAACAATGTGTCAAGTTTTCTACAACCGGATATTAACAAGCTCCCATCTGCCACATAACCGCGGGCACGGCTTTCGAAAGTTCAAACCCTGCAGGGGTGTTCCAACTTGGCCCATGACAAGCCCACGATCCGCGGAGTCGCAACTCCAAGGTGGGAAGGCCCGAGTATTCTCGGAATCCCGTGCTCAAGATACTCTGAACTAAGGTAAGGCTAATCCAGCAAATCCTCCCGGCGTGCCGACACCCTGATAGTAGCCGCGCGTATCTCGTCTCAGGCCACGACCGGATGGGCGATCCTACCGGTTTTTACTAGCCCTCGAGTTTCCTTGTGGTGGCCCCGCGTAACCCCCAGTTTGGACCAACACTCATGTGGAGCACTGGCCCGGGTTGTTGATTAAGAAAGAGGGTTAATTACTCCCTATGCAAGTTTTATTAGTTATTAGGCAAATAGTACCAATGTTGGGACTTGCTGGAAAAGACTTAGCACTTAGCGGTTTATCGAGGGGGCCCCATAACCCCAACCGTGTGAGGAACACATAATCAAGGAACATAACACCGGTTTATACGGTTCCTAGCGGCATGAGTGGAACAAATCACCAAGCAAAAGGCTTAGCCTTCCACCCATTGCCAATATATAGATGATTTCATTTAAGCATTTATATAGTGTGATATAACCCAACAAAACTTCAACATGAAGCAAGCATCTTCAATCTTCACCTGCAACTAACAATGCTATAAGAGGGGCTGAGCGAAGCGTACTTAGCCATTCAACGGTTTGCATAGGTAGGGTGGTTAGACATGATCATGGTTACAAGTAGGAGGCTGACATGAAAGACATGGGCATCGAGGCAAAACTATAGATCGAGACTTCTAGCAATAGGCAAAAATAGTAATGGTATCCGGGTTCGGTCATCTTGCCTGAAGAGTTGTCGATAGGATCGTAAGAGGGGTCCTCGTGCTCAACCTCGGTAGTAACCTCGTGCTCGTACTCGTACTCGGCCTCAGCTTCCGGCTCTACCCAACACAAACACACAAGGCACGAAATCAACAAGATGCAATGCGCACACAACAATGATGGATGCATGACTGATGCACTATGGGAGCACAAGGAGCATGGAAAATTGCACTCAAGCAAAATACTTCAAAACATGATAACAATAGGATATTATGAATCTACATGAAAAATCAACCAAGTTTCATACAAGACTTGCTGAAAACGGAGCTACAGGCTAAAAGTTATGCCCGAAACAAGAAATATGCACAAGCTGAAAATTACTGCCACATAGCAACTTCGGAGCACTAGATAAATACGCTACAGCACTCAAACATCATGGCAAAGGGCATGAACATAAACTAGACATATCCTACAGCAAATAAGTCCATTGGTGCACACCCAAAGGAGCCACGGATCAATAGCAACAAGCTATGACATATTGAACTTGACATCAAAATCCTGACAGCAGTAATTTATTGCAACTTTGGAGCAAAAGTTAAATATGCTACAGCCACTCAAATAAGCATGTGAGAGCATGAATGGATAGCCAACAATATGTACAGCAAGGAATCATCAAGAGTCACCCCAAAACTATCATGGATTGGCCTAGAACAACAAGCAAACATGGCATCTGGAAATTACAGATTCCAGACTTAAGTGAAATTTCACTAAGTGCTAAAACAGCTGTTTCATCATGGCATCTTTGAGAGCAAGTTTAAGTCACCTCAAAACTAACATGGCAAGTGGTAAGCACCACATCAAAGTACATATGATGGTGATTCCAAAACACCTAAGCATGCATCATGGAGATAAACACAACGATAGCAATGAGCTCCTCAAGTTGGCATCTCATAACAAGTTTAACAACATAACAGCCACATAGCACTTTGCAACGGAGATAAACATGGCAAGGTTAAATCTATCATGCAAACTTAAGCATTTAACATGTAGAGCATGACAAGATGAACACGTGGACATGTCATTTGCATCATTCGGATAAACGAGCACCAAGTTATCACTATGCAAAGGTGGCATGAAAATAACTACAATCAGCAGTTTATAACGAGATGCACTCTTGCAACAGATATTTAAGCATCTAGATGATCTCAAACATGCATGGCACAAAGGAATGAAAAGTAGTACATGTCTCCACGAACGTCTGGACACCTCATTCACTCAAATCGGAGCTATGCACAAAAAGATATCACCATTTGAAAATAGCATCAGCACACAACAATCTCAAGACTTAGTAAAAAAAAACAACCTTAGAACTGGGTCAAACGGGGCGGGTCCGGCGAAGTCAACGGAGCGGATCTGGTCAACAGCGGCGGTGCGGGTCGGTTGGAGGATCTGCGGATCGGGCCGCGCGGGCTAACGGGCTCGACCCGTTAGGCCACCGGATCAGATCGGGAGCCTGGCCTCCGAGCGGCGCGGCGGCTGGAGGTCTTCGAGCGGCGCGGGGCGCGGCCCAGCTGGCCCAACAGACCGGCGGGTCGGGGCGCTGGAGCGGCACGACGGAGAGACGGGCCCGTCCCATCCGGCCGAGACTAGATCGGGCGGCGCGTTGACTCGGGCGAAGGCCTGTCGGGCCTGCGGGAGAACTGGCCCGCTAGGGCTGCTCGGCGAAGGGATCGGGATCCCTGGCTTCCCCGATCGAGGGAAGTGGCGGCGGCGCTCGATGAGTGGTAGGGCGGCGGCGGTCTGGGAGATGGGGAGGCGGGCCGGTGGTTGGTGGCCCGGCCGGCGAGGTGGCGGCGCCGGCCGGCGGCGGGGACGAGGCGGGGCGGCGGACCTGCGGCGGTGGAGAGGATGGCGAGGTGGTGGTGAGGTGAGGTGGCGGCGGCGAGGATCTCTGACGGGGGCGCGAATTCCGACGAAAAATCCGGCGAACTCTCCGGCGAGGTGGCGGTGGCTGGAGGAAGAAGAAGATGGGAGCTAGGGTTTCCTTGATTTGGGGCAAAAATTGGGGGAAGTGGACAAATATATAGGCACAAGGAGCTAGGGTTGTCCAAAAGGGGTGTGGTTTTCGGCCACGCGATCAGAATTGGATGGCCTAGATGAAGGTAGGGGTTTGGGCTGGTTTGGTGGGCTATTGGAGGGGTGTCTTGGGCCTCAAAGTGGAGGTACTTTGAGCCCACGAGAATAACTGATGGGGCACCAAACGAACTCCAAACGCGACGAGATTTGACAGGCGGGTTACACACACCAAAACAACAACACACGACAAGTCTCGCGCCAAACCGGTAACGTTACACGGCCAAACACCAAAGTAGGCCTACGGGACGCCACGGACACGTGAGGGAGCTCCGGAACGCGAAACGGACAACGGGAAGGAACGCGTGGAATTGGATGCAACCGACAACACAAATGCAATGCGATGCACATGACTACATGATATGAATGAATGCCACACACGCACACAACAAAACGACGAAAACCCGAAAGACAAAGAACCTGGAATGGAATAGATGAAGCCAGAGATATATTATATGCCCAAAAGGGAAAGTATTACATCCGGGGCATTACAAACTCTCCTATACTACAAAAAGATCTCGTCCCGAGATCTATGACTGGAAAAAGGAAGGGTACTCGGAACGAAGATGATCTTCTCGTTCCCACGTAGCTTCTCGGTCGGTATGGTGTGACCACTTGACTTTCAAGAATTTGATGGACTTGTTGCGGGTCTTGCGCTCGGTTTCTTCGAGAATAGCCACGAGATGCTCTCGGTAGGACAAATCTTGTTGAAGATCAATCTCTTCAAACGGAATCATGCGTTCAGGTGCCTTGAAGCACTTGCGGAGTTGAGACACATGAAACACATCATGAACATTGGCGAAGTTGGAAGGGAGCTCAAGTTGATAGGCTAGATCGCCTCTTTTGCCAAGGATCTTGAAAGGCCCGACGTATCTAGGAGCAAGCTTTCCTTTGATACCAAATCTTTGGCTTCCTTTCATCGGAGAAACACGGAGATAAACGTGATCATTAATGTTGAAGGCCAAATCACGATGCTTGCCGTCATAGTAGCTCTTCTGACGCGACTGAGCGGCCTTGAGATTCTCACGTATGACTTTGCACATTTCTTCGGCTTCTGAGATCAAGTCATTGCCAAGAAGTTGACGTTCTCCTGTTTCGGACCAGTTGAGAGGGGTACGACACTTTCTGCCATAGAGGATTTCAAAAGGAGCTTTGCCGGCACTTGCTTGAAAGCTGTTGTTGTAAGAGAACTCGGCAAATGGAAGGCAATCTTCCCATTTCATGCCAAAAGATATGACACAGGCTCTGAGCATGTCTTCTAGAATCTGATTCACTCTCTCGACTTGACCACTAGTATGAGGGTGAAAAGCCGTGCTGAACCTGATCTTAGTACCCATGGCAGACTGAAAGGAGTCCCAGAACTTGGATGTGAACAAACTTCCACGGTCTGAGGAGATAACTTGAGGAATGCCATGTAAGGACACAATTCTGGAAGTGTACAACTCTGCCAATTGAGCTGCATTGATTGATTCTTTGACTGGAAGGAAGTGAGCGACTTTGGTAAGCTTGTCAATCACCACGAAGATAGAATCATTCCCTCTCTTGGACTTAGGAAAGCCAGTGACAAAATCCATTTCAATGTGGTCGAATTTCCACTCGGGAATAGGAAGAGGTTGGAGAAGACCGGCTGGACGTTGATGCTCTGCCTTCACTCTTCTGCAGACATCACATTCATTCACGAATTGGGCAATCTCCCTTTTCATGCGTGTCCACCAGTAAGATTGCTTGAGGTCTTGGTACATCTTGGAACTGCCAGGATGAATGGAAAGGAGAGAATCATGTGCTTCTTCCATTATGAGCTTCCTGAGATCACCTTTGGGAACCACGAGTCTGTCCTCGAAGAACAAGGTATCTCTCTCATCAACACGATAGCACTTGTATTTCGGATCACCCTTTGCAATACCATGTTTCACTTTCTGCACCATGGCATCACTGAGTTGGGCCTCACGGACCTGATCTTCCAAGGTAGGAGCAACTTGAAGATTTGCAAGAAAACCCTGCGGAACAACTTGGAGGTTGAGTTTCCTGAAAGCTTCACAAAGCTCAGGCTGGAACGGCTTGATAAGAAGGCTGTTGCAATATGCCTTTCTGCTCAAAGCATCTGCAATCACATTCGCCTTGCCAGGAGTGTATTCAATGCTGGGATCATACTCTTGGATCATTTCAACCCAACGAGTCTGGCGGAGGTTCAGATTCGGCTGTGTGAAGATGTACTTCAAGCTCTTGTGATCGGTGAAGATGTCGACTTTTCTGCCCAACAACAGATGTCTCCACGTAATCAAAGCATGTACCACAGCTGCTAGTTCAAGATCATGTGTGTGATAGTTCTTCTCACTTGGCTTCAGCTGACGAGAAGTGTATGCCACAATTCTCTTGTCTTGCATAAGCACACCACCAAGACCTTGAAGAGAAGCATCACAGAATACTTCGTAGGGCTTGGATTCATCTGGAGGGGTAAGAACTGGAGCAGAGACGAGCTTTTCTTTGAGAGTTTTGAATGCCACTTCACAATCTGGAGACCAGTAGTACTTGACATTCTTCTGCAGCAAGTTGGAAAGAGGCTTGGCAATCTTGGAGAAGTTCTCAACGAACCTTCTGCAATAGCTGGCAAGACCAAGAAAGCTTCGGAGTTGCTTGACGTTCTGAGGAGCTTCCCAGTTGACAATTGCTTCAACTTTCTCGGGGTTTACCGCAATACCATCAGCGAAGATGATATGGCCCAGATATAAGACCTTATCGAGCCAAAATTCGCACTTGGAGAACTTGGCATAGAACTTATGTTCACGGAGTCGGTCGAGAACGAGACGTAAGTGCTTTTCGTGATCTTCTTCATTCTTGGAAAATACCAAAATATCATCCAGATACACAAGCACAAACTCGCCGGTGTAGGGGTTGAAAATGTAGTGCATCATTCTCGAGAAGGTAGGTGGAGCATTGGCGAGACCAAAGGACATGTCTGTATACTCATATGGGCCATAGCTCGTTCTGAAGGCAGTCTTGTGGATATCTTCCTCGCGAATGCGAATTTGGTGATAGCCCATTCGGAGATCGAGCTTAGAGAACACTTTAGCTCCTTTGAGCTGCTCGAACAGTTCGTTGATGTTGGGGAGCGGATACTTGTTCTTTATTGTCTTCTTGTTCAATGGCCGGTAATCGACGCAGAGACGCTCCGTGCCATCCTTCTTCTTGACAAATAAGACACCACAGCCCCAAGGAGACGTACTAGGCCTGATCTGACCCAAACATTCCTGTTCATCAAGCTGCTTCTTCAACTCCTTCAATTCTCCAGGAGAGAGCTTGTACGGACGCCGGCATGCTGGCTCAGTACCAGGCTCGAGTTCAATGACAAATTCCACTTGACGGTGTGGAGGCATGCCTGGAAGTTCTTCAGGAAAGACGTCTTGGTATTCGTTTACCACCGGAATTTGAGAGATGGCATTAATCTCGCCCTTGTCATTGAGAGAGAAAAGCCTGGTAGTGTTATCCCTGGAGGCGAAGATAATCACATCTTCATCAGGATGGGTAATCTTGACTTCCTTCTGTGCACAGTCAATTTGAGCATCATGCTGAGAAAGCCAATCCATCCCGAGGATGAGGTCAATGTCGGAATTGCCGAGAACCACCGGTTTAGCCAGAAAGCGATAATCACCCATGCGAATAGATACATCCGGAGCAAATATCTTTTAGTGCATTAGTTTGCCTGGAGAAACAACTGACAATTCCCTTTGCAAACTTTTGGTGACAATGTTGTGCTTGGATGCAAATGGATATGACATGAAAGAACAAGAAGCACCCGAATCAAACAACACTTTAGCTGGAAAAGAGTTAACTGGAAGGTTACCCAAAATGACATCAGAAGAATTCTCCGCTTGTGCTGCATTCATCGGATTGACCCTTGCAGACTTTGGATTATGCTTGACAATAGCTGAACTCACAGGTGGAGGAGGTGGAAGGCGCTTCGGGTTGGGGCACTTGTTAGCATAGTGACCTTTCTGAGTGCACTTGTTGCAGACCACCTCTGAGAGAGGACGAAAATGAGAACCACTTGACTTGGAACCTTGAGACTGAAACTGATTCTTCGACTGGTTGCTCGGGTTGGGTGGGTGGGAGAAACCACGACCACCTGAGTTCTTGTTGTTGTTGGAGTTGTTGTAAGGAGCTCGAATCACTGGAGGAGGAGGAAGCCAAAATTTCTGTTGCTTCGCGACGACTTGAGAAGATGAGGAGGAGTGAACGGCATCTCGAATCCTCTTTTTGGAAGCCTCCATCTTGAGCTGGGCTGCCTCTTGCTTGAGCGCCATGTTATAGAATTTGTCGAACTCATCGGGCTCGAACAAGGTGAGAGCAAGTTGAAGTTCATCCTTGAGACCTCCGCGGAACTGATAGATCTTGCTCTTGGCATCTGGTATGTCTTGCTTAGCATAGCGGGCGAGGTTTTGGAACTTGACATTATACTGGTAGACAGTCATAGAGCCCTGCTTCAGGTTGCGGAATTGCTCACGCATACCCTCGATGACACTTGTTGGAATGTGGTGAGAGCGAAAATCCTTGCAGAAATCCTCCCAAGAGATCACACGACCTGGCCTGGAGTCTTTGTACTGCTGCCACCAGTCAGCTGCTTGGTCTTTGAGTTGGAAGGCTGCAAACTTCACATAGTCCTCTTCTCTTACGTTACTGCACTCAAAATGCTTCTTGATATCGGTTAACCAATCTTCAGCATCAAGAGGGTCGACACAGTAACTGAAAGCTTTTGGTTGATTGGCCAAGAACTGGTTGAGAGTAGCATGGTGCTGTTGGTTGAAGAAATTGCCTTGGTTCCCTGGAGCACCCTGATTAGCTTGATTAGCTTGCATCTGCTGCATCATCTGCATCAACATCTGGGTGTTCTGATTTGTAGTCTGCATAATCGCTCTCCAAGCCTCAGACGGAGGAGGAGGGGAAGGAGGACGCTCTGGGACCTCTTCACCCTCTGGGTTAGCGTTGGGAACTCGTTTCGGAGCCATCCTGAAAGAGATGACCACGAATCAGCAATTTGATTGAAAGAAGGTATGAGCTGAAACAACGGATTGAAATGCAACATAGTCTTCACAAGAATCATTCGAACAATAGGAACGAATGAAATCATTCGAACAAGAGGAACGAATGAAATTCTCAGCTTAATGATAACAACAATCTTCACGAGAAGCCACATAGGGAACAAAAGATAAATAAGAAAACACAAGGTACAGATGGAAACAAACACAAGATAGGAGCTTCGTTCTAACATCTTTGTGCTGAAAGCTTATGAATGCGTTACGAAAGGGTTTTGGAATCCCCGGATCAGCATAGCCAAGGACCCTTTAAGATGCAACTCCCGATCGGAACATCGGTCATAAAACCACTTCACTCAATGTAGAACCCCGAACTCGCTAACCTGCATTCGTTGGAAGAATGCCTACGATCTACTGGATAAACCCACCTATTAATTTCCGAAAGTTTCCAGTTATGCAATCAGGTGTTGGGGATACAGGGGAAGCACCGCGCAATCAACTCTAAACCTACATCCAGCTGTATCCATCCTTCAACACATAACCAGTCTTTCTCGGAAACCGTCTACCTCGGACCTTCGAAAAGCATCCACTATACCAAGCTATGGCAATACTCCCGAACTACCTCCCCAGTACTGGGTGATGTCGGGGTTATCTTGCCACTAACCGTATAGGAGAGATTTTCGATGTCGGCCATCTTAAGTATTTAGTACTGCCGCGATATGCTTGTGATGACAATACCCCGAAGCTCAACTCCCCGGGACACTGCCACAACCCCTAATGTCAGGAGGCATCGAGAACAATATTCTGAAAGTAGAAGAGGCAAGAGTAGACGTCAGGAGTCCTCACCAGAGAGAAAGGGGATGAGAAGCAAAGAAATCCTACTCTCCGATATAAATATAGGACTCAAAATATTTTCAGTGTGTGCCTAGACTCGACCGTCAATGATTCGATCAATCAGTGGGGGCTTCTAGGTCGGAGAAGGCTCTGAATACCAACTTGGGTATGTTTGGTTTGTGCCCCAATCAGCCCCACTAAAAAATTGGCATGACCAAAGCTAGGGCATGACCAAAAAGTTGGTAAGTTGTTCTTGTTTGGTTTGCAACCATTGTACATGACAATTTTTTGGCAAAATCCGCGAGCTACCATTTGGTTTGCTACCAACCATGGCGACAAACTTTGGAAAGTTAGTATTGATTGGTGCTTCATTTTTCTTGAGTTAATAAAAAAAATGTCATGTAATTTTAGTAATTAGCTACAATACGATTAAAGGAAACCAGACGGGAATGCAAAAAAATGTATGTTACATTTGTCACAAATAACTCTTTTCTTTCCCGCAGGAAACCCCCTTTTTAAGTTGGAGTAATAAACTGGAGTAGTAGGCAGCGCTGCTACTAATAAACTAGAGTAATTAACTTTTTTTGTCGTTTCAGAAAAAGAACTTTTTTTGCGAAAGGCTGGAGTAATTAGTTGACCGGTTGCAATGGATTAGTAAATCTAAACAACCCAAATTCAGGAGAAGAAAAGAAGTCCAAACAACGACCTCTAAAAATATCCAAGCAGCCGCTAAGTACGTGGGTCTTATTGTGCTTCCCCTAACGATTAATTAGCGGTCAATCCTGCTGCATGCATAAATAATAACGGGAAACAGTATCCACGTATGGAGAGAGCCCGACTGCCAATTTTTTGGCGAGCGTTTTGCTCGCCCTCCGCGCGCCCGCAGGTTGGCGAAAACAATACGGAGGACTCCCGGGCATGCATGGCGAGCCAAAGTTTTGGTTGCGATCCAAACAACAGCCAAATCTCACGGGCACGCCAATTATTTGGTATGGTCATCATTGGCCGTAAACCAAACACACCCGTAATGCCCAGGATGGGACTATATCTCCTACGTGTCGAGGCACGACTTAGAGACATAAACCCATGCTGGAATGATCGCAAGTTTGGTATCTTTGCACAACTCATGTAAAAATGGGGATGTAAACAGAAAAGATAGTTGGCTTACACTCGCCACATCACACAAATACATTACATGTCCAAATCATCATTCAATAAAACATCACAGCCCATCTAAGGGTAAAGATCCAAATGACAAGATACCAAACATAATTTAAAACCACAGGTCGGATCGAATCCTAGTAGAAGTACCACTACTGATCATCGGGATAACGGACATAGTAACGGCTACACTCCTCGTCGTACTCCCAGTCTAGCTCGGTGCCATCACCTGGATAGCTCACCATCGAACCTGCATCTGGTGTGGTGAAGTAACTGTGAGCCACAGAGGACTCAGCAATCCCGGTCCCGGGTAACATGACTATTTAAGCCTTGGGTGAGGGTTAGGCTGAAGAAAAGAACAAGTGTTTGCAGCAGCAACTAGCACTAGCTTACGTAAAGAGAGCGAGAAGAGAAGGCGCCTCGGTCGAGAGATGATCACTAAGTGATCCTAAACTAATCAAGTCAAACATAACCCCACCGTGTTCATCTCCCGAAACCCTTTTCGGAAAATGACAGTCACGGTACACACGCTGGTAGTGTATTAGAACAATGTGTCAAGTTTTCTACAACCGGATATTAACAAGCTCCCATCTGCCACATAACCGCGGGCACGACTTTCGAAAGTTCAAACCCTGCAGGGGTGTTCCAACTGTTGGGGAACGTAGCATAAATCAAAAATTTTCTACGTCTTCACCAAGATCCAACTATGGAGACATCTAGCAACGAGTAACCAAGAGTGCATCTACATACCGTTATGTAGATCGCGTGCGGAAGCTTTCAACGAAGAGGGGATGAAGTAGTCGTACTCTTCACGTTCTTCGTCACCGATGAACTAGCGCCGAACGGACGGCACCTCCGCGTTCAACACACGTACGGTGCAGCAACGTCACCTCCTTCTTGATCCAGCAAGGGGGGAGGAGAAGTCGTCAGAGATCCGGCAGCACGACGGCGTGATGACGGATGCAGTGGATGTCGCAGCAGGGCTTCGCCGGGCGCCCTGCGTTGGGAGTATGGGGTGTGACGGGAGGGGGAGAGGCGCCAGGGATCAGGTGCGGCTGCCCTCTCCCCCCCACATATATATAGGGGCCAGGGGGGGCGCCTGGACCCCCTGCAGATCCAATCTGCAAGGGGGCGGCGGCCAAGGGGGGGTTCCTTGCCCCCCAAGGCAAGTGGAGCCCCCCCTCCCCTTTAGGGTTGGAACCCTAGGCGCAGGGGAGGTGGGCCTCCCTTGGTGGTGCGCCAGCCCAGAGGGCTGGTCACATCCCCTCGTGGCCTAGGGGCCCCACCGGGATGGGTGGCCCCACCCGGTGGACCCCCGGGGCCCCTCCGGTGGTCCCGGGACGCTCCCGGTGACCCCCGGAGATCACCCGTTGGCCGAAACTGGACTTCCCATATATCAATCTTTACCTCCGGACCATTCCGGAACTCCTCGTGACGTCCGGGATCTCATCCGGGACTCCGAACAACTTTCGGGTTTCCACGTGCATTAATCTCTACGACCCTAGCGTTACCGAACCTTAAGTGTGTAGACCCTACGGGTTCGGGAGACACGTAGACATGACCGAGACCACTCTCCGGTCAATAACCAACAGCGGGATCTGGATACCCATGTTGGTTCCCACGTGTTCCTCGATGATCTTCATCGGATGAACCACTGTGTCAAGGATTCACTTAATCCCGTATGTTATTCCCTTTGTCCATCGGTACGGTACTTGCCCGAGATTCGATCGTCGGTATTCCCAATACCTTGTTCAATCTCGTTATGGCAAGTCTCTTTACTCGATCCGTAATTCATCATCCCGTGACTAACTACTTAGTCACATTGAGCTCATTATGATGATGACTTACCGAGTGGGCCCAGAGGTACCTCTCCGTCATACGGAGTGACAACATCCCAGTCTCGGTTCGTACCAACTCAACAGACACTTTCGGAGATACCCGATGTGTACCTTTATAGCCACCCAGTTACGTTGTGACGGTTGGCACACCCAAAGCACTCCTACGGTATCCGGGAGTTGTACAACCTCATGGTCTAAGGAATAAATACTTGACACCGAAAAGCTTATGCATTACGAACTATACGATCTCGTGTTATGCTCAAGTTTGGGTCTTGTCCATCACATCATTCTCCTAATGATGTGATCCCGTTATCACCGACATCTCATGTCCATGGTCAGGAAACTGTGACCATCTGTTGATCAACGAGCTGGCTACTAGAGGCCTACCAGGGACTCATTGTGATCTGTGTATTCACACATGTATCGCTGTTTCCGTACAATACAATTCAAGCATGAATAACAGACAATTATCATGAACAAGGAGATATAATAATAATGCTTTTATTATTGCCTCTAGGGCATATCTCCAACAGTCTCCCACTTGCACTAGAGTCAATAATCTAGTTACATTGTGATGAATCGAACACCCATAGAGTTCTGGTGTTGATCATGTTTTGCTCGTGAAAGAGGTTTAGTCAACGGGTCTGCTACATTCAGATCCGTATGCACTTTACAAATATCTATGTCTCCATCCTGAACATAATTCCGGATGGAGTTGAAACGACGCTTGATGTGCTTGGTCTTCTTGTGAAACCTGGGCTCCTTGGTAATAGTAATAGCACCAGTGTTGTCACAGAAGAGAGTCATCGGGCTTGACGCGCTTGGAATGACTCCTAGGTCGGTGATGAACTCCTTCATCCAGACTCCTTCCTGCGCTGCTTCAGAAGCAGCTATGTACTCCGCTTCACATGTAGATGCTGCCACCACGCTTTGCTTGCAACTGCACCAGCTGACTGCCCCTCCATTCAAAATATACACGTATCCGGTTTGTGACTTAGAGTCATCCAGATCTGTGTCGAAGCTAGCATCGACGTAACCCTTTACGACGAGCTCTTCGTCACCTCCATAAACGAGAAACATATCCTTAGTCCTTTTCAGGTACTTCAGGATGTTCTTGACCGCTGTCCAGTGTTCCGTACCGGGATCACTTTGGTACCTCCCTACCAAACTTATGGCAAGGTTCACATCAGGTCTGGTACACAGCATGGCATACATGATAGAACCTATCGCCGAAGCATAGGGAATGACACTCATCTTTTCTCTATCTTCTGCCGTGGTCGGCGACTGAGTCTTACTCAATCTCATACCTTGCAAAACAGGCAAGAATCCTTTCTTTGACTGATCCATATTGAACTTCTTCAATATTTTGTCAAGGTATGTACTTTGTGAAAGACCAATGAGGCGTCTCGATCTATCTCTATAGATTTTGATGCCTAATATGTAAGCAGCTTCTCCAAGGTCCTTCATTGAAAAACTTTTATTCATGTAGGCCTTTACATTTTCCAAGAATTCTATATCATTTCCCATCAGCAATATGTCATCCACATATAATATGAGAAATGCTACAGAGCTCCCACTCACTTTCTTGTAAATACAGGCTTCTCCATAAGTCTGTATAAAGCCAAACGCTTTGATCACCTCATCAAAGCGAATATTCCAACTCCGAGATGCTTGCACCAGCCCGTAAATCGAGCGCTGGAGCTTGCATACCTTGTTAGCGTTCTCTGGATCGACAAAACCTTCCGGTTGCATCATATACAACTCTTCCTTGAGGAAGCCATTAAGGAATGCTGTTTTGACGTCCATTTGCCATATCTCATAATCATAGAATGCGGCAATAGCTAACATGATTCTGACTGACTTCAGCATCGCTACGGGAGAGAAAGTCTCATCGTAGTCAATCCCTTGAACTTGTCGATAACCTTTAGCGACAAGCCGAGCCTTATAGATGGTCACATTACCATCCGCGTCTGTCTTCTTCTTCTTAAATATCCATTTATTTTCTATGGCGTGCCTATCATCAGGCAAGTCCACCAAAGTCCATACTTTGTTTTCATACATGGATTCTATCTCGGATTTCATGGCTCCAATCCATTTATTGGAATCTGGGCCCGCCATCGCTTCTTCATAGTTCGAAGGTTCACCGTTGTCTAACAACATGATTTCCAGGACAGGGTTGCCGTACCACTCTGGTGCGGAACGTGCCCTTGTGGACCTTCGAAGTTCAGTAGTAACTTGATCTGTATCTTCATGATCATTATCATTATCTTCCTCCCTTGTCGGTGCAGGCACCTCAGGAACAGTTTCCTGCGCTGCGCTACTTTCCGGTACAGGAGTGGTGACTGTCACCTCATCAAGTTCTACTTTCCTCCCGCTCACTTCTTTCGAGAGAAACTCTTTCTCCAGAAAGCATCCATTCTTGGCAACAAAGACTTTGCCTTCGGATCTGTGGTAGAAGGTGTACCCAATAGTTTCCTTTGGGTATCCTATGAAGACGCATTTTTCTGATTTGGGTTCGAGCTTTTCAGGTTGAAGTTTCTTGACATAAGCATCGCAACCCCAAACTTTCAGAAACGACAGCTTCGGTTTCTTGCCAAACCAAAGTTCATACGGAGTCGTCTCAACGGATTTCGACGGAGC
Organism: Secale cereale; assembly: GCA_902687465.1. NCBI lineage: Eukaryota > Viridiplantae > Streptophyta > Magnoliopsida > Poales > Poaceae > Secale > Secale cereale. The sequence continues at coordinate 20,315,272 of LR738712.1, forward strand.
CCTATTTAAAGTGAATGCGGCAGTCTCTAAAGCATAAGCCCAAAAAGATAGCGGTAAATCGGTAAGGGACATCATAGATCGCACCATGTCCAACAGAGTACGATTTCGACGTTCGGACACACCGTTACGTTGAGGTGTTCCGGGCGGTGTCAATTGTGAAACAATTCCACAGCTCCTTAGGTGTGTGCCAAATTCATGACTTAAATATTCACCCCCACGATCCGATCGCAAGAACTTTATTTTTCTGTCACGTTGATTCTCAACCTCATTCTGAAATTCCTTGAACTTTTCAAAGGTCTCAGACTTTTGTTTCATTAAATAGATATACCCGTATCTACTCAAGTCATCCGTGAGGGTGAGAACATAACGGTAGCCTCCGCGAGCCTCAACACTCATTGGACCGCACACATCGGTATGTATGATTTCCAACAAGTTGGTTGCTCGCTCCATTGTTCCGGAGAACGGAGTCTTGGTCATCTTGCCCAAGAGGCATGGTTCGCACGTGTCAAATGATTCATAATCAAGAGACTATAGAAGTCCATCTGAATGGAGCTTCTTCATACGTTTGACACCAATATGACCAAGGCGGCAATGCCACAAGTATGTGGGACTATCATTATCAACTTTACATCTTTTGGCATCTACACTATTAATATGTGTATTACTACGTTCGAGATTCATCAAAAATAAACCATTGACCAGCGGGGCATGACCATAAAACATATCTCTCAAATAAATAGAACAACCATTATTCTCCGATTTGAAAGAATATCCATCTCGCATAAGACGAGATCCAGAAACAATGTTCATGCTCAAAGCTGGTACTAAATAACAATTATTGAGGTTTAAAACTAATCCCGAGGGTAGATGTAGAGGCAGCGTGCCGACGGCGATCACATCGACCTTGGAACCATTCCCGACGCGCATCGTCACCTCATCCTTCGCCAGTCTCCGTTTATTCCACAGCTCCTGTTTTGAGTTACAAATGTGAGCAACTGCACCGGTATCGAATACCCAGGAGCTACTACGAGTGCTGGTAAGGTACACATCAATAACATGTATATCATATATACCTTTGACGTTGCCGGCCTTCTTGTCTGCTAAATATTTGGGGCAGTTCCGCTTCCAGTGACCCGTTCCCTTGCAATAAAAGCACTCTGTCTCAGGCTTGGGTCCATACTATGGCTTCTTCCCGGCAACAGGCTTGCCAGGCGCGGCAACTCCCTTGCCGTCCTTCTTGAAGTTCTTCTTACCCTTGCCTTTCTTGAACTTAGTGGTTTTATTGACCATCAACACTTGATGTTCTTTCTTGATGTCTACCTCCGCTGATTTCAGCATCGAATACACCTCGGGAATGGACTTCTCCATCCCCTGCATATTGAAGTTCAACACGAAGCTCTTGAAGCTTGGTGGGAGCGACTGGAGGATTCTGTCAATGACCGCTTCATCTGGGAGATTCATTCCCAGCTGAGACAAGCGGTTGTGCAATCCTGAAATCTTGAGGATGTGCTCACTGACAGAACTGTTCTCCTCCATCTTACAGCTGTAGAATGCGTCAGAGACATCATATCTCTCGACTCGGGCATGAGCTTGGAAAACCATTTTCAGCTCTTCGAACATCTCATATGCTCCGTGGTGCTCAAAACATTTTTGGAGCCCCGACTCTAAGCTGTAAAGCATGCCGCACTGAACCAGGGAGTAATCATCACTACGCGACTGCCAGACGTTCAAAACGTCTTGGGCCGCATCGGGAGCAGGTGCATCACCTAGCGGTGCTTCTAGGACATATGATCTCTTGGCAGCTATGAGGATAATCCTCAGGTTACGGACCCAATCCGTATAGTTGCTACCATCGTCTTTCAGCTTGGTTTTCTCTAGGAACGCGTTGAAATTGAGGGAAACTGGAGCGTGGGCCATTTGATCTACAAGAGATATTGTAAAGAATTTAGACTAAGTTCATGATAATTAAGTTCATCTTAATCAAATTTTAATGAACTCCCACTCAGAATGACATCTCTCTAGTCATCTAAGTGATACACGATCCGAATCGAGTAGTCCGTGTCCGATCATCACGTGAGACGGACTAGTCAAAAACGGTGAACATCTTCATGTTGATCGTATCTTCTATACGACTCGTGTTCGACCTTTCGGTCTTCCGTGTTCCGAGGCCATGTCTGTACATGCTAGGCTCGTCAAGTGAACCCTAAGTGTATTGCATGTGTAAATCTGTCTTACACCCGTTGTATGCGAACGTTAGAACCTATCACACCCGATCATCACGTGGTGCTTCGGAGCAACGAGCTTTAGCAACGGTGCATAGTTAGGGGAAACACATTACTTGAAATTTTAGTGAGAGATCATCTTATTTACTACCGTCGTTCTAAGTAAACAAGATGCAAAAACATGATAAACATCACATGCAATCAATTAAAGTGACATGATATGGCCAATATCATCTTGCTCCTTGGATCTCCATCTTCGGGGCACCATGATCATCTTGTCACCGGCTCGACACCATGATCTTCATCATCATGATGTCCATCATCGTGTCTTGAAGAAGTCGTCACGCCAACTATTACTTCTACTACTATAGCTAACGTTTAGCAATGAAGTAAAGTAATTACATGGTGTTATTCAGTGACACGCAGGTCATACAATAATTAAGACAACTCCTATGGCTCCTGCCGGTTGTCAAGTTCATCGACATGCAAGTCGTGATTCCCTATTACAAAAACATGATCAATCTCATACATCACATATATCATTCATCACATCTTCGTTCTTGGCCATACCACGTCACAAAACACATGCTGCAAAAACAAGTTAGACGTCCTCTAATTGTTGTTGCAAGTTTTACGTGGCTTCTATAGGATTTCTAGCAAGAACGTTTCTTACCTACGCCAAAACCACAACGTGATTTTGTCAACTTCTATTTACCCTTCATAAGGACCCTTTTCATCGAATCCGATCTGACTAAAGTAGGAGAGACAGACACCCGCCAGCCACCTTATGCATCTAGTGCATGTCTGTCGGTGGAACCAGTCTCACGTAAGCGTACGTGTAAGGTCGGTCCGGGCCGCTTCATCCCACAATACCGCCGAATCAAGATTGACTAGTAACGGTAAGAAAGTTGAACAAGATCATACGCCCACAACTGCTTTGTGTTCTACTCGTGCCAAGATGCTACGCATAAAACCTAGGCTCAGATGCCACTGTTGGGGAACGTAGCATAAATCAAAAATTTTCTACGTCTTCACCAAGATCCAACTATGGAGACATCTAGCAACGAGTAACCAAGAGTGCATCTACATACCGTTATGTAGATCGCGTGCGGAAGCTTTCAACGAAGAGGGGATGAAGTAGTCGTACTCTTCACGTTCTTCGTCAACGATGAACTAGCGCCGAACGGACGGCACCTCCTCGTTCAACACACGTACGGTGCAGCAACTTCACCTCCTTCTTGATCCAGCAAGGGGGGAGGAGAAGGCGTCAGAGATCCGACAGCACGACGGCGTGATGACGGATGCAGTGGATGTCGCAGCAGGGCTTCGCCGGGCGCCCTGCGTTGGGAGTATGGGGTGTGACGGGAGGGGGAGAGGCGCCAGGGATCAGGTGCGGCTGCCCTCTCCCCCGCCACATATATATAGGGGCCAGGGGGGGGGGCGCCTGGACCCCCTGCAGATCCAATCTGCAAGGGGGCGGCGGCCAAGGGGGGGTTCCTTGCCCCCCAAGGCAAGTGGAGCCCCCCCTCCCCTTTAGGGTTGGAACCCTAGGCGCAGGGGAGGTGGGCCTCCCTTGGTGGTGCGCCAGCCCAGAGGGCTGGTCACATCCCCTCGTGGCCTAGGTGCCCCACCGGGATGGGTGGCCCCACCCGGTGGACCCCCGGGGCCCCTCCGGTGGTCCCGGGACGCTCCCGATGACCCCCGGAGATCACCCGTTGGCCGAAACTGGACTTCCCATATATCAATCTTTACCTCCGGACCATTCCGGAACTCCTCGTGACGTCCGGGATCTCATCCGGGACTCCGAACAACTTTCGGGTTTCCACGTGCATTAATCTCTACGACCCTAGCGTTACCGAACCTTAAGTGTGTAGACCCTACGGGTTCGGGAGACACGTAGACATGACCGAGACCACTCTCCGGTCAATAACCAACAGCGGGATCTGGATACCCATGTTGGTTCCCACATGTTCCTCGATGATCTTCATCGGATGAACCACTGTGTCAAGGATTCACTTAATCCCGTATGTTATTCCCTTTGTCCATCGATACGGTACTTGCCCGAGATTCGATCGTCGGTATTCCCGATACCTTGTTCAATCTCGTTATGGCAAGTCTCTTTACTCGATCCGTAATTCATCATCCCGTGACTAACTACTTAGTCACATTGAGCTCATTATGATGATGACTTACCGAGTGGGCCCAGAGGTACCTCTCCGTCATACGGAGTGACAACATCCCAGTCTCGGTTCGTACCAACTCAACAGACACTTTCGGAGATACCCGATGCGTACCTTTATAGCCACCCAGTTACGTTGTGATGGTTGGCACACCCAAAGCACTCCTACGGTATCCGGGAGTTGTACAACCTCATGGTCTAAGGAATAAATACTTGACACTGAAAAGCTTATGCATTACGAACTATACGATCTCGTGTTATGCTCAAGTTTGGGTCTTGTCCATCACATCATTCTCCTAATGATGTGATCCCGTTATCACCGACATCTCATGTCCATGGTCAGGAAACCGTGACCATCTGTTGATCAACGAGCTGGCTACTAGAGGCCTACCAGGGACTCATTGTGATCTGTGTATTCACACATGTATCGCTGTTTCCGTACAATACAATTCAAGCATGAATAACAGACAATTATCATGAACAAGGAGATATAATAATAATGCTTTTATTATTGCCTCTAGGGCATATCTCCAACACCAACTTGGCCCATGACAAGCCCACGATCTGCGGAGTCGCAACTCCAAGGTGGGAAGGCCCGAGTATTCTCGGAATCCCGTGCTCAAGATACTCCGAACTAAGGTAAGGCTAATCCAGCAAATCCTCCCGGCGTGCCGACACCCTGATAGTAGCCGCGCGTATCTCGTCTCAGGCCACGACCGGATGGGCGATCCCACAGGTTTTTACCAGCCCTCGAGTTTCCTTGAGGTGGCCCCGTGTAACCCCCAGTTTGGACCAACACTCATGTGGAGCACTGGCCCGGGTTGTTGATTAAGAAAGAGGGTTAGTTACTCCCTATGCAAGTTTTATTAGTTATTAGGCAAATAGTACCAATGTTGGGAGTTGCTGGAAAAGACTTAGCACTTAGCGGTTTATCGAGGGGGCCCCATAACCCCAACCGTGTGAGGAACGCATAATCAAGGAACATAACACCGGTTTATACGGTTCCTAGCGGCATGAGTGGAACAAATCACCAAGCAAAAGGCTTAGCCTTCCACCCATTGCCAATATATAGATGATTTCATTTAAGAATTTATATAGTGTGATATAACCCAATAAAACTTCAACATGAAGCAAGCATCTTCAATCTTCACCTGCAACTAACAATGCTATAAGAGGGGCTGAGCGAAGCGTACTTAGCCATTCAACGGTTTGCATTGGTAGGGTGGTTAGACATGATCATGGTTACAAGTAGGAGGCTAACATGAAAGACATGGGCATCGAGGCAAAACTATAGATCGAGACTTCTAGCAATAGGCAAAAATAGTAATGGTATCCGGGTTCGGTCATCTTGCCTGAAGAGTTGTCGATAGGATCGTAAGAGGGGTCCTCGTGCTCAACCTCGGTAGTAACCTTGTGCTCGTACTCGTACTCGGCCTCAGCTTCCGGCTCTACCCAACACAAACACACAAGGCACGAAATCAACAAGATGCAATGCGCACACAACAATGATGGATGCATGACTGATGCACTATGGGAGCACAAGGAGCATGGAAAATTGCACTCAAGCAAAATACTTGCAAGAAAACGGAGCTACAGGCTAAAAGTTATGCCCGAAACAAGAAATATGCACAAGCTGAAAATTACTGCCACATAGCAACTTCGGAGCACTAGATTAATAAGCTACAACACTCAAACATCATGGCAAAGGGCATGAACATAAACTAGACATATCCTATAGCAAATAAGTCCATTGGTGCACACCCAAAGGAGCCACGGATCAATAGCAACAAGCTATGACATATTGAACTTGACATCAAAATCCTGACAGCAGTAATTTATTGCAACTTTGGAGCAAAAGTTAAATATGCTACAGCCACTCAAATAAGCATGTGAGAGCATGAATGGATAGCCAACAATATGTACAGCAAGGAATCATCAAGAGTCACCCCAAAACTATCATGGATTGGCCTAGAACAACAAGCAAACATGGCATCTGGAAATTACAGATTCCAGACTTAAGTGAAATTTCACTAAGTGCTAAAACAGAGTTTCATCATGGCATCTTTGAGAGCAAGTTTAAGTCACCTCAAAACTAACATGGCAAGTGGTAAGCACCACATCAAAGTACATATGATGGTGATTCCAAAACACCTAAGCATGCATCATGGAGATAAACACAACGATAGCAATGAGCTCCTCAAGTTGGCATCTCATAACAAGTTTAACAACATAACAACCACATAGCATCTTGCAACGGAGATAAACATGGCAAGGTTAAATCTATCATGCAAACTTAAGCATTTAACATGTAGAGCATGACAAGACGAACACGTGGACATGTCATTTGCATCATTCGGATAAACGAGCACCAAGTTATCACTATGCAAAGGTGGCATGAAAATAACTACAATCACCAGTTTATAACGAGATGCACTCTTGCAACAGATATTTAAGCATCTAGATGATCTCAAACATGCATGGCACAAAGAAATGAAAAGTAGTACATGTCTCCACGAACGTCTGGACACCTCATTCACTCAAATCGGAGCTATGCACAAAAAGATATCACCATTTGAAAATAGCATCAGCACACAACAATCTCAGGACTTAGTAAAAAAAAACAACCTTAGAACTGGGTCAAACGGGGCGGGTCCTGCGAAGTCAACGGAGTGGATCTGGTCAACAGCGGCGGTGCGGGTCGGTTGGAGGATCTGCGGATCGGGCCGCACGGGCTAACGGGCTCGACCCGTTAGGCCACCGGATCAGATCGGGAGCCTGGCCTCCGAGCGGCGCGGCGGCTGGAGGTCTTCGAGCGGCGCGGGGCGCGGCCCAGCTGGCCCAACAGACCGGTGGGTCGGGGCGCTGGAGCGGCACGACGGAGAGACGGGCCCGGCCCACCCGGCCGAGACTGGATCGGGCGGCGCGTTGACTCGGGCGAAGGCCTGTCGGGCCTGCGGGAGAACTGGCCCGCTAGGGCTGCTCGGCTGTGACGCCCGAAGACCGACGTCCCAGAAGATACCAGAAGATTCCAGAAGATTCCAGATGTTCCGGGTTGCCCGTGTGTTTCAGTTCTGCTTGTGTTATTTATTTTTGCATTGCATCATGTCATCATGCAATCATGTCATATTTTATTTTGCATCTCAACCTAATAAATTGTGTGGGCCTTCGGTCCATTTAAATCGAGGGAAGAATGTCTTCTCTTTAAAACATATAAAAGCCTCTCAATATTTAGGGAGCTATATTTAAAATATTCCAATTGGTTGGGATCACCGTAACACACTTGCAATATTTCCCCATGCCTATTCCATATCAAGTTTGACTTCAAAACCTTGCTATAATTCTTTTCCGTTGTTTTCGAGGCTCCTCCAAATATCGAGACTCTTTTCAAACTCCTTGGGGCAAGCTATTTATTTTTAGTTTGCACTTCCTTTTTGTTGGAACTATTTTTGTGGGGTTGGAATTATTCCATAAAGCCTTACAAAAATGTCCATCATTTTATCCTTGTTCTTTGACCTTCTTTTCTTATTTTATTTTGCTCCTTCTCTTTTGTTTTATTCTGCTAAGTAATAAAAAGAGGCAGCCAGCCTCTAGGCCTCCTTCTTTCCTTCCCTCCAGCCTCTCAGGCCTCCCGCGGCCCAGCCGGCCCATCTCCTTCTCAGGCCTGCGGCCCACATCTCCTCCTGGCCCACTCCAGCCCGTTCCTACCCCGAACCCTAGCGCTCGCAGCCTCCCATCGCTCAGCCGCCGCCACCCCTCGCACTCATCGCTCGTCCTAGCCCCCGCTCCTTCCAGCCTCGCGTCCCGATCCCCTCGCATCGCCCCGATCTCCCCGCTCGCTTCCTTCCCTCTGCCTCGCCCTCCTGCCCCGCGAGCGGCCGCCCGAGCCGACCCATCCGGCCGCATCGGGCCTCCGTGCCGCGCAGGTCTTCTGCCTCGCTCGCCTTCGCCTCCAGGAGCCCCGCTCCCCCCCGGCCGGCCAGAAGCAACGGCGCCCCGAGCGCCCGGGCCAGGTTCCAGCCAGGAGCAGCGCCGCCCCAGGCCGCGGCCTCTCCTCCCTCGCCGTCCGCAGTGCCCCGATGCGCGCTCCATCGCCTCCTCACCGCGGCTCGGCCAGGATCCGCGAGGACGCCGCAGTTTGCAGCCGGCTCCGCCCGGCCTCGTCCTCGGAACGCCCCGGCCAGCACCTCGTCTGGCGTTCCGCGAGCCTCCCCGAGTGCTCTCTGCTCCGTCCGCGGCCATCCTCCTCTCTGCGCCCGCACCCCTGCAGCCCCCCAGCGGCTCCGTCTCCAGGTGGGAGCCCGGGCAACCGCGCCCTTCGGCCCGGAACGCCCCGCAGCTGGCCCCTCCTCGCCGTGTCCGAGACCGTCTTGTTTGCTGCTGCCGTGGCCTTGTCCCTGCTGCTGTAGTTTTGTTTTGTTTTTGTGTTGCTTGTGTTGACCTTGGCAGAGAACGTGTACGCCTACACGCCAAAGACCACGGCGACCGAACGGCTACGAACGACAAGTACCCCTCCGGATATGAGTACATCTACGAACGAGTTCGTCTACCGTCGCCGTGTACCCCTACCGATGCGGCAAGTACCACTACTTCCACTACCATCGCAAACGGGAACCCCAAGTACCACGACGACCCGAACCGCTACGAACGTGCACGACTCCGAAACGAGAACGACTACACGTGACGACGATGCGTCAAGTACCACTACCGTCGACAAGACCGAGACCGGCAAGTTCCACGACGTGACAAGTACCTCTCCGAACGGGATGTGAACGACTACACGTGTACCTCTACGGGAACGACTACTTCCCTCTACGGCCGTGTACAACTACTTCCTCTACTTCCACTACGTCCCTCGACGATCTCGAACCGTCCCGAAATGCATGTTTCGAAGGTATAACCCCGAGACGTGACCCGTGTGATGCTTGTTGTGCTGTATGTAATGTCTCCCGTGTGTGCTTCGTGCCCGTTCCACCTTTGTCATGTTCCTCGGTTGCCTCGTCACCGACTCGTGGGAACCCGGCAATGGGATCACCCCACCTCTTTCATCTTGTTTCACTCGCTTCGTCATCTTTTGCACCGGTCTCTCAACGAGATACCGGAACCGATATGACGCGTGGCATCATTTTCAGAATCGTTGCCGTGGCACTCTTTTCTTTCCACCACGGTGACAAATGCTTCATATCTCTTTTAAGTCAACCTTTTTAATAAAACTTGCATAAACTTGATCATCTCATCCGCATCATGTTAACAACACAAAAATGTTTAATTGTTGTTGCTTTATAATTATTAAACATGCTCATGGGGATTTTCCGGATATGTTGTTGTTATTTTCCGGCCCCATTTAAAATGTCTTAATAGTGTAGTTTTATTATGCTTCACCTCTTGCCATGTTAAAAACATTTAATCTTGTCTTGTAAATAACGAGAGTCAATTAAATAATTAAATGTGGTGTTTCGTCAATATGCAACTCGTTGCATATTGAGCTCCACTTAACTTGTAGTGTTGTTGTGCACTTTGCCATGCCATGCATAATTAAACTGGACATGCATCATACTTGGATGTGCATCGTATGCCATGTTTGAGTTTGTGTGTTTACCGTTTTGTTTCTTCCTTTCCGGTTGCTTCTCTTGTTAGCTTCGGTTTCGTTCCGGAGTTGTGAGGATTCGCTCGACTGTTGCTCCGTCTACTTCGTGGATCCGTTCTTCTCCCTCTGTGGAATCCCAGGCAAGATGACCGAACCCGGATACCATTACTATTTTTGCCTATTGCTAGTAGTCTCGATCTATAGTTTTGCCTCGATGCCCATGATCTTCTTGTCAGCCTCCTACTTGTAACCAATTGCCATGTTTAACCAACCTACCTATGCAAACCGTTGCTTGGCTAAGTACGCTTCGCTCAGCCCTTCTTATAGCATTGCTAGTTGCAGGTGAAGATCGAAGATGCTTGCTTCATGTTGAAGTTTGGTTGGGTTATATCACACTATATAAATGCTTAAATGAAATCATCTATATACTGGCAAGGGTGGAAGGCTAAGCCTTTTGCTTGGTGATTTGTTCCACTCATGCCGTTAGGAACCGTATAAACCGGTGTTATGTTCCTTGATTATGCGTTCCTAACACGGTTGGGGTGTATGGGACCCCCTTGATAAACCGCTAAGTGCTAAGTCTTTTCCAGCAAGTCCCAACCTTTGGTACTATTTGCCTAATAACAACTAATAAAAACTTGCATGTGGACTAGCTATCCCTTTTATTTTAATTCAACAACCCCGGGCCAGTGCTCCACATGAGTGTTGGTCCGAAACGGGGAGCCTGCGGGGCCACCACGAGGCAACTCGAGGTTTGGTAAAAACTCGTAGCTTCGCCCATCCGGTCGTGTCCTGAGGCTAGATACGCGCGGCTACCTATCAGGGTGTCGACACGCCGGGAGGATTTGCTGGATTAGCCTTACCTTAGTTCGGTTTAACTTGAGCACGGGATTCCGAGAATACTCGGGTCTTCCCAACTATGGAGTTGCGACTTCGCGGATCGTGGGCTTGTGATGGGCCAAGTTGGAACACCCCTGCAGGGTTTGAACTTTCGAAAGCCGTGCCCGCGGTTATGTGGCAGATGGGAGCTTGTTAATATCCGGTTGTAGATAACTTGACACAATGTTTCCAATACACTACCAGCGTGTGTACCGTGACTGTCAATTTCCGAATAGGGATTCGGGAGTTGAACACGGTGGGGTTATGTTTGACCGGCTTTAGCTAGGATCACTTCGTGATCATCTTTCGACCGAGGCACTTCTCTTCTCGCTCTCCTTTACGTAAGTTAGTGCTAGTTGCTGCTGCAGACTCTTGTTGTTCCTTCACCTCTCGTTCTTTCTTCAGCCTTGTCCTCACCCAAGGCTTAAATAGTCGTGTTACCCGGGAACGGGATTGCTGAGTCCTCTGTGGCTCACAGTTACTTCACCACACCAGATGCAGGTTCAGCCGAGTTTGATGCAGGAGTTGGATCAGTTCTTCACCGGGAGTCCGATGAAGAGCGTGGCCGGTTGTTTGTGACGTTTCGAAGTTCAGTAGTGGTTTCTACTAGGATTCGATCCTGACCTGTGGCTTTTGTTGTTTTGGTATCTTTCTTTTGGTTCTTCACCCGTAGTCGGGTTGTGATGTTTTGAATGACGTATTGCTTATGTAATGTATTGTGTGAAGTGGCGAGTGTAAGCCAACTATCTCCTTTTGCAATTTAATCCCTCTTTTACATGAGTCGTGCAAAGATACCAAACTTGAGATCATTCTAGGATGGGCTTATACCTTTAAGTCGTGCCTCGACACGTAGGAGGTATAGTCCCATCCTGGGCATTACAAGTTGGTATTCAGAGCCTTCTCCGACCTAGAAGCCCCACTGATTGATCGAATCGTTGACGGTTGAGTCTAGGCACACACTGAAAATATTTTGAGTCCTATATTATATCGGAGAGTAGGATTTCTTTGCTTCTCATCCCTTTTCTCTCTGGTGAGGACTCCTGACGACTACTCTTGTCTCTCCTATCTTTCAAAATTGCACCAAATTTTTTTTTAGGATCCCGCGAGTATTCTGGGATTGTTTCGATGTTCTTGTGACAAGGATATTGTTCTCGATGCCTCCTGTTACCGAGGAGTTGAGCTTCGGGGTATCGTTGTAACAAGCATATCGCGGCAGTACTAAATACTTAAGACGGCCGACATCGAAAATCTCTCCTATACGGCCAGTGGCAAGATAACCCCGACATCACCCAGTACTGGGGAGGTAGTTCGAGAGTATTGCCATAGCTTGTTATAGTGGATGCTTTTCGAAGGTCCGAGATAAACAGTTTCCGAGAAAGACTGGTTATGTGTTGAAGGATGGATACACCTGGATGTAGGTTTAGAGTTGATTGCGCGGTGCTTCCCGTGTATCCCCAACACCTGATTGCATAACTGGAAACTTTCGGAAATCTATAGGTGGGTTCATCTAGTAGTTCTAGGCATTCTTCCAACGAGTGCACGATATGAAGTTTGGGGTTTTACATTGAGTGAAGTGGTTTTATGGACTTGTTCTGATCGGGAGTTGCATCTTAAAGGGTCCTTGGCTATGCTGATCCGGGGATTGCAAAACCCTTTTGTAACATGTTCCATGAGCTTTCAGCACGAAGATGACGAACGAAACTTCTATCTTGTATTTGTTCTATCTGATCCTTGTTCCTTTTTATTTATCTTTTGTTCTCCAAGTGGCTTCTCGTCTAGTTGATGTATCTGCGGAATTCATTCGTTCAATCCTCTGTTCGAATGATATTGTGAAGATCATGTTGCATATCTATCCTTTGTTCTTGTTTTGATTCTGGTATTCGAGTTGCTTCGATGTCAAATGTTGATTCCATACCTTTCCTAATCGGTGTTCTCATATTTCTATGGGAGTGCTAATCCTTCTTAATCATCAAGATGGTCATGTTAAATTCTTTTCAACCGGTGTCCATTTTGTTCGTCTCAAGTTGTCTTTGTTTTCCCCACCCTCCCACCCTTCTTCTTCTTGGAGTCAGAAATTCTCAGATGAAGTATCCATTTTATCCATGTGAGGTTCTTCATTCTTTTCCTTCAATGTTCTTATCCGGTGCTTATTGTAAAGTTGCTCAAGAGCTTCAAGGTCATCATTCTTTTGTTCTCTAATTCTACCGGTGGATGTAATTCAAGATTTCGGTGTTGATCTTACCCTTTTCCTTATTTCACAATTCTCCTCTTGCTATTCATATCCGGAGTGCTGAAGATTCATAATTCCATTCTTAATCCGTTCAAATTATTTTTAGCATTGTCTTCTTATTCAAGCCATTTAATTCAACCGGTGCAATATCTCTTAAACAATCTTTTCAACGGTGATTTTCTTTTGAGTGGGCCCTAACCCACAGGTCTTTTCCCAGGATCTTACCTGACTCTTCTAATTCTTCTGGAGTTATACTCAAATTCCTTTCAAATTCTTTTTCATCATTGGTTCAACCTTTTAATTCTTCATTCCGGAGTATCTCGAAATTCTTCATGGCATTTCTCGTCTTCATTCTCAACATTTGGAGACCGGAGAAGTGTTTCTCTTCAACCTTGAACCGTTCTCTTGTGAGTTGTGGTTCTAGCTTCATGCCATCCTCATTATCGTTTTGATTGTGAGGAACCCTTTTATGCCATCCGGAGCATTTTCATGAATTCTTTTCTTTGTGATCCTCCGAAGGCCATCATTTCAGAAGATTTCTTCGTTCTCAGTTTTCAACTTCGTCCTCCAAATATTCTTCATTGATGTCTCTTCGTTCGTCTCCATATTCTTACGGTGGTTATTTCAAGAGTACTCTTCCGTTGCTATCATTTTAATTCATTTGTTCTTTTCATAATCCTACCGGTGGTTCGTTGAAGTTTTACCCAAGCTTGTGCTAGATCTCTCTTTAATTCCTTGCAACGAGAATAAGTAGTATGCCAAATCCTTTGGTTGTCATCAATTTAAATTGGTGAAGGAGATGCATGACATAATTCTTATTCTTATTCCTTCAAGGTGATTTAATTCTTTTGTCTGGAGCTTGTTCATCATATCATATTCTCGGTTCTAAATTCTTCATCTTGTTTTCCGGAGCTCCAAGTTATTTCTATTACATCATTTCAAAGCTCCATCTAATTCATCGCAGACCTTGAATCTTATTCTTTTCATCTTTCACTTCTCATGCTTTCATTACCGGAGTTCTTCATGGTGGTTCATCATCATTTAATTCATCCTCCAAGTCTTCATCAAGATTCTTGTTGGAGGAGGTCAAATATTCTTCTTCTTGCATTTTAAAGTGCAATCATTTCTACCTATTCTTTTCAGATGGTGTTATGTCATTCTTGACAATTCCTTCATGTTTCATGATTCACGAGTTATCAAGAATGAGATTTTTAAAACCATCATTTTTCCTTGTTCAACAGAGCTTTTCAACCCTTCAATTTATTCATTGGAGTTATCTTGGGCTGTATTTCACCTAAAAGCTTTCCTTGAGAATTGTTGCTAATTATGGTGCTTATAAATGACCCAAGTTCTTCATTTATCATTCCGGTAAAATAAGTTTTTCATCTCCTTGTTGATCTCAATCCAATCAATTGTTTCCATTAGTGGCTGGTTGTCACCTCTTAATTTTGAGATGTTTTCCATAAGCCCACATCAAGCTTACTCTTTTCGTTGTTGATTGCCCAACAACTCTTTTCAACCCTTCTTTGTAAGGAGGTTTTCCCTAATTCAATTTTGAGAGAAGTTGTCATTTTTCTTCTCCGTTCTTCCTTCCCAACGTTATATTCTATTCTTTCATTCCGGAGGCATTGTGATGTTGCTCTCTTTAACCATCGTCTCGTTTTTTTTATCAAGATCATGTTCTTTCCTTGATTGTCTATTTAACCGGAGTGTTATATTCTTCATTCTAGTTCCCTCTTCTTATCTAGTTTTGCCTATCTTTTAACCGGAGTGCTGTCTGAATCTTTCTTCCACCTTGTGCCATTCTTTTAATTGTTTCAGAAGCTATATGCTGTTCATTTCATCAAGTATCATTCCATCTCCTCAAGTTTTTGTTCATTTCCTTCCATTTTCAGACGGAGTGCTGTCCAAATTCTGTCATTCTTATTCCTTGGCTATACCATTGCGGTTCCTTATTCTTTTGGTTCATAAGCTCTTAATTCTTGTCTTCTAACCTTCAAGGTTCTCATAATGCCCCTTGTTCCTCTTTTCTAACGGAGTTTTCATATTCGTTCATCTCCGTTGCATTCTTTCTTTCAAGATTGTTCAACCTCTCAAGATTCGTGGTTTCACTCGTCTGTCAAAGAAGCAACTTTGTTTTACCTCTTCCTCTTCTTTTTTCGTTGTTACCCGGTGATATCTCTAGGATCTCGGGTCGAGATCCTCTGTTAGTGTGGGAGAGTTGTGACGCCCGAAGACCGACGTCCCAGAAGATACCAGAAGATTCCAGAAGATTCCAGATGTTCCGGGTTGCCCGTGTGTTTCAGTTCTGCTTGTGTTATTTATTTTTGCATTGCATCATGTCATCATGCCATCATGTCATATTTTATTTTGCATCTCAACCTAATAAATTGTGTGGGCCTTCGGTCCATTTAAATCGAGGGAAGAATGTCTTCTCTTTAAAACATATAAAAGCCTCTCAATATTTAGGGAGCTATATTTAAAATATTCCAATTGGTTGGGATCACCGTAACACACTTGCAATATTTCCCCATGCCTATTCCATATCAAGTTTGACTTCAAAACCTTGCTATAATTCTTTTCCGTTGTTTTCGAGGCTCCTCCAAATATCTAGACTCTTTTCAAACTCCTTGGGGCAAGCTATTTATTTTTAGTTTGCACTTCCTTTTTGTTGGAACTATTTTTGTGGGGTTGGAATTATTCCATAAAGCCTTACAAAAATGTCCATCATTTTATCCTTGTTCTTTGACCTTCTTTTCTTATTTTATTTTGCTCCTTCTCTTTTGTTTTATTCTGCTAAGTAATAAAAAGAGGCAGCCAGCCTCTAGGCCTCCTTCTTTCCTTCCCTCCAGCCTCTCAGGCCTCCCGCGGCCCAGCCGGCCCATCTCCTTCTCAGGCCTGCGGCCCACATCTCCTCCTGGCCCACTCCAGCCCGTTCCTACCCCGAACCCTAGCGCTCGCAGCCTCCCATCGCTCAGCCGCCGCCACCCCTCGCACTCATCGCTCGTCCCAGCCCCCGCTCCTTCCAGCCTCGCGTCCCGATCCCCTCGCATCGCCCCGATCTCCCCGCTCGCTTCCTTCCCTCTGCCTCGCCCTCCTGCCCCGCGAGCGGCCGCCCGAGCCGACGCATCCGGCCGCATCGGGCCTCCGTGCCGCGCAGGTCTTCTGCCTCGCTCGCCTTCGCCTCCAGGAGCCCCGCTCCCCCCGGCCGGCCAGAAGCAACGGCGCCCCGAGCGCCTGGGCCAGGTTCCAGCCAGGAGCAGCGCCGCCCCAGGCCGCGGCCTCTCCTCCCGCGCCGTCCGCAGTGCCCCGATGCGCGATCCATCGCCTCCTCGCCGCGGCTCGGCCAGGATCCGCGAGGACGCCGCAGTTTGCAGCCGGCTCCGCCCGGCCTCGTCCTCGGAACGCCCCGGCCAGCACCTCGTCTGGCGTTTCGCGAGCCTCCCCGAGTGCTCTCTGCTCCGTCCGCGGCCATCCTCCTCTCTGCGCCCGCACCCCTGCAGCCCCCCAGCGGCTCCATCTCCAGGTGGGAGCCCGGGCAACCGCGCCCTTCGGCCCGGAACGCCCCGCAGCTGGCCCCTCCTCGCCGTGTCCGAGACCGTCTTGTTTGCTGCTGCCGTGGCCTTGTCCCTGCTGCTGTAGTTTTGTTTTGTTTTTGTGTTGCTTGTGTTGACCTTGGCAGAGAACGTGTACGCCTACACGCCAAAGACCACGGCGACCGAACGGCTACGAACGACAAGTACCCCTCCGGATATGAGTACATCTACGAACGAGTTCGTCTACCATCGCCGTGTACCCCTACCGATGCGACAAGTACCACTACTTCCACTACCATCGCAAACAGGAACCCCAAGTACCACGACGACCCGAACCGCTACGAACGTGCACGACTCCGAAACGAGAACGACTACACGTGACGACGATGCGTCAAGTACCACTACCGTCGACAAGACCGAGACCGGCAAGTTCCACGACGTGACAAGTACCTCTCCAAACGGGATGTGAACGACTACACGTGTACCTCTACGGGAACGACTACTTCCCTCTACGGCCGTGTACAACTACTTCCTCTACTTCCACTACGTCCCTCGACGATCTCGAACCGTCCCGAAACGCATGTTTCGAAGGTATAACCCCGAGACGTGACCCGTGTGATGCTTGTTGTGCTGTATGTAATGTCTCCCGTGTGTGCTTCGTGCCCGTTCCACCTTTGTCATGTTCCTCGGTTGCCTCGTCACCGACTCGTGGGAACCCGGCAACGGGATCACCCCACCTCTTTCATCTTGTTTCACTCGCTTCGTCATCTTTTGCACCGGTCTCTCAACGAGATACCGGAACCGATATGACGCGTGGCATCATTTTCGGAATCGTTGCCGTGGCACTCTTTTCTTTCCACCACGGTGACAAATGCTTCATATCTCTTTTAAGTCAACCTTTTTAATAAAACTTGCATAAACTTGATCATCTCATCCGCATCATGTTAACAACACAAAAATGTTTAATTGTTGTTGCTTTATAATTATTAAACATGCTCATGGGGATTTTCCGGATATGTTGTTGTTATTTTCCGGCCCCATTTAAAATGTCTTAATAGTGTAGTTTTATTATGCTTCACCTCTTGCCATGTTAAAAACATTTAATCTTGTCTTGTAAATAACGAGAGTCAATTAAATAATTAAATGTGGTGTTTCGTCAATATGCAACTCGTTGCATATTGAGCTCCACTTAACTTGTAGTGTTGTTGTGCACTTTGCCATGCCATGCATAATTAAACTGGACATGCATCATACTTGGATGTGCATCGTATGCCATGTTTGAGTTTGTGTGTTTACCGTTTTGTTTCTTCCTTTCCGGTTGCTTCTCTTGTTAGCTTCGGTTTCGTTCCGGAGTTGTGAGGATTCGCTCGACTGTTGCTCCGTCTACTTCGTGGATCCGTTCTTCTCCCTCTGTGGAATCCCAGGCAAGATGACCGAACCCGGATACCTTTACTATTTTTGCCTATTGCTAGTAGTCTCGATCTATAGTTTTGCCTCGATGCCCATGATCTTCTTGTCAGCCTCCTACTTGTAACCAATTGCCATGTTTAACCAACCTACCTATGCAAACCGTTGCTTGGCTAAGTACGCTTCGCTCAGCCCTTCTTATAGCATTGCTAGTTGCAGGTGAAGATCGAAGATGCTTGATTCATGTTGAAGTTTGGTTGGGTTATATCACACTATATAAATGCTTAAATGAAATCATCTATATACTGGCAAGGGTGGAAGGCTAAGCCTTTTGCTTGGTGATTTGTTCCACTCATGCCGTTAGGAACCGTATAAACCGGTGTTATGTTCCTTGATTATGCGTTCCTAACACGGTTGGGGTGTATGGGACCCCCTTGATAAACCGCTAAGTGCTAAGTCTTTTCCAGCAAGTCCCAACCTTTGGTACTATTTGCCTAATAACAACTAATAAAAACTTGCATGTGGACTAGCTATCCCTTTTATTTTAATTCAACAACCCCGGGCCAGTGCTCCACATGAGTGTTGGTCCGAAACGGGGAGCCTGCGGGGCCACCACGAGGCAACTCGAGGTTTGGTAAAAACTCGTAGCTTCGCCCATCCGGTCGTGTCCTGAGACTAGATACGCGCGGCTACCTATCAGGGTGTCGACACGCCGGGAGGATTTGCTGGATTAGCCTTACCTTAGTTCGGTTTAACTTGAGCACGGGATTCCGAGAATACTCGGGTCTTCCCAACTATGGAGTTGCGACTTCGCGGATCGTGGGCTTGTGATGGGCCAAGTTGGAACACCCCTGCAGGGTTTGAACTTTCGAAAGCCGTGCCCGCGGTTATGTGGCAGATGGGAGCTTGTTAATATCCAGTTGTAGATAACTTGACACAATGTTTCCAATACACTACCAGCGTGTGTACCGTGACTGTCAATTTCCGAATAGGGATTCGGGAGTTGAACACGGTGGGGTTATGTTTGACCGGCTTTAGCTAGGATCACTTCGTGATCATCTTTCGACCGAGGCACTTCTCTTCTCGCTCTCCTTTACGTAAGTTAGTGCTAGTTGCTACTGCAGACTCTTGTTGTTCCTTCACCTCTCGTTCTTTCTTCAGCCTTGTCCTCACCCAAGGCTTAAATAGTCGTGTTACCCGGGAACGGGATTGCTGAGTCCTCTGTGGCTCACAGTTACTTCACCACACCAGATGCAGGTTCAGCCGAGTTCGATGCAGGAGTTGGATCAGTTCTTCACCGGGAGTCCGATGAAGAGCGTGGCCGGTTGTTTGTGACGTTTCGATGTTCAGTAGTGGTTTCTACTAGGATTCGATCCTGACCTGTGGCTTTTGTTGTTTTGGTATCTTTCTTTTGGTTCTTCACCCGTAGTCGGGTTGTGATGTTTTGAATGACGTATTGCTTATGTAATGTATTGTGTGAAGTGGCGAGTGTAAGCCAACTATCTCCTTTTGCAATTTAATCCCTCTTTTACATGAGTCGTGCAAAGATACCAAACTTGAGATCATTCTAGGATGGGCTTATACCTTTAAGTCGTGCCTCGACACGTAGGAGGTATAGTCCCATCCTGGGCATTACATCGGCAAAGGGATCGGGATCCCTGGCTTCCCCGATCGAGGGAAGCGGCGGCGGCGCTCGATGAGTGGCAGGGCGGCGGCGGTCTGGGAGATGGGGAGGCGGGCCGGTGGTTGGTGGCCCGGCCGGCGAGGTGGCGGCGCCGGCCGGCTGCGGGGACGAGGCGAGGCGGCGGACCTGCGGCGGTGGAGAGGATGGCGGGGTGGTGGTGAGGTGAGGTGGCGGCGGCGAGGATCTCCGGCGGGGGCGCGAATTCCGGCGAAAAATCCGGCGAACTCTCCGGCGAGGTGGCGGTGGCTGGAGGAAGAAGAAGATGGGGGCTAGGGTTTCCTTGATTTGGGGCAAAAATTGGGGGAAGTGGACAAATATATAGGCACAAGGAGCTAGGGTTGTCCAAAAGGGGTGTGGTTTTCGGCCACGCGATCAGAATTGGATGGCCTAGATGAAGGGAGGGCTTTGGGCTGGTTTGGTGGGCTGTTGGAGGGGTGTCTTGGGCCTCAAAGTGGAGGTACTTTGAGCCCACGAGAATAACTGATGGGGCACCAAACGAACTCCAAACGCGACGAGATTTGACAGGCGGGTTACACACACCAAAACAACAACACACGACAAGTCTCGCGCCAAACCGGTAACGTTACATGGCCAAACACCAAAGTAGGCCTACGGGACGCCACAGACACGTGAGGGAGCTCCGGAACGCGAAACGGACAACGGGAAGGAACGCGTGGAACCGGATGCAACCGACAACACAAATGCAATGCGATGCACATGACTACATGTGTCGGGGGAAACTGTCCACCACGAACACCTATGGGACCGGAGCCCCTTGTACGTTGCGGTAAGGGAGCGGAGGGAGCACGAAGAGCGGATCGAAGAGCACACGCGGGCAGTTTACCCAGGTTCGGGCCGCGCGGACGCGTAAAACCCTACTCCTGCTTGGTTTGTATTGAGTTTGTGAGCTCGGGAGCTTGAAGAGCTAGCTACCCCGAACCAGAGAGCTATCTAGGTTCCGAACCCTTTCTACGTTGTGCATGGGCCTCCTTTTATAGCTCAAGGGGTCACCGACAGGTGTCAACGTAGAGGAGGGTAAAAATGTAACTTTGGTGGTAGTTGTAACAGTGCGGGAACAGTGCATGGACAGTGGATGAACAGTGATCTTCACCTAACCTTGACAGTGGGGGACAAGGGCATTAAATGCCCGTCACCGTCGACCCCAAAAGCTCCCGTCCATGCGTCTCCGTTCGCCACGGCGGTAGCCTCGTCACCGTGGAGTGCCACCGTGTCCCCCAGGCTGCACAGCCATCCGCCACGCGTCCCTGGAAGGGCCCCAGGGCGACGCGTGGGCCGATGAGCTGGAGCGCGGGCACACAGCGCAGGCTTCCCCCCCGACAAGCACCTTGCCGGGGTCTTGATCTTGCCGGGCCCGAAAGCTTGTCGCTCCTCGGGCCCTGCCGGGGCGCAGAGTGCGCCGAGGCATGTCTTCTGAAATGCAGTCTTCTGGTCTTCCTGGCAAGCTCCTCTTGCCAGGGTCTTGTGTTAATGTGATGGTCTTGAGCCTGGTGCGGCCTTCCCGGCAAGCTCCACTTGCCGGGGCCTTGATCTTCTAACTTGTATACTTTGTTTTTGAATGGCTTTATAAGGACCAGAAAGGTTTCCGGCGAGCACGTGGTAAACCCTGCCGCGGGAAGCTGCTACTGCCCGTGCACAAGTTGGGGTACTAAGGTACCCCTATCTTAGTACACCGACAGGAGCCCCCGGGACCGGGCCACACACGGTGCCGAGCGCTGTTGGGCCAGGCCCAAAACAGTGCACGGGCACGCGCGGCCCACAGCACGCCGAATCCCCTTCCGCATCCACCGCGTCCCTTCCTAACGGCACGCGTTGATTGCGGCGTCGTGGGAGAGGTCGTGGCCTCGTTCTTTAATGGGAAATGCGGAGCGTCCCCCACTCCCCCCCTTAAAAGCAGAGGAAGCAGGGGCAGTTTCCCTCCTTCATCTTCATTGCGTCTTCAACCTCCAGAAAACCTCCGCTGCTCTTTGCCTCCACCCGTCCTCCGTCTCCATCCGCTCCGGGGGAGGAGGATCTAACAGAAGAAGAAGAAAAGAAAAGTTCAAGCAAATATCCAAAAAGACGAGTCCAAGAAGATAAAGTTACAAGACTCACCTTCGCGGACCTCCTCGACGACAGGCTCCCTCGCCGGGGAGTCCTCCCTTGGCGGTGGAGCGGTGGCTCCTGCTGGCGGAGGGCCGCCCGCGCCCTCCCTTGGCGGGGTGGCCACCCTCGTCGGGCTGCTCGCCCTTGGCGGGGTACTCGCCCTTGGCGGAGTACCCGTCCTTGGCGGAGCACTCTCCCTCGCCGGGGAGCTCGCCCTTGGCGGGGAAGGTGGAACCCGAGGCTCCTCGGGGGCGACCTCCGGTTGCTCCTGCGGCTGCGGTTCCACTTCTGCACAAGACAAATGAAGCAGCAAAATGTTAGTACAAGCAAATACCTCAAGCACGCCCGACGAGCAAAAAGCTCAAGACCAGACTTACGCTGGGGGCTGCGCTGGGGGCTGCTCCTCGGAGCAGCAGGTTGGTCCGACGAGCCTGTCGCTGGCGCGTCCCCTGTCGCCGCGACGGGCGAGTCGTCCTCGACCTCAACCATGGGGATCTTGGCCCTCTTCGCCAGCCGCTGGGTCAAGGTCCTGCAAGCAAAGCAAGAACAAGATCAGAATCATCAAGGAAAGAATCAAGACAGAATCGAAGAAGTTACAAATTACAAATACTTACTCCTCTTCCTCGTCGTCGTCGGAGCTGAGGGCGGAGAAATCAAACTCCACCTGAGTTGCTCCCGCGCGAGGAGCAGGAGGAGAAGGCTCCCTCGGGCGCTTGGCGGTCTCCGGGGCTGGGGGCTGCGAAGACCCAGCCTCCGTTGGCGCCGGGGCCCGAGGAGCAGGCGGTGCGGCCGCTTCGCTCCGGGAGGATCCCCCTCCGCTTGGCGCTGGAGCGCGGGGCGCTTCCGCCGCGGTTTGGCTCGCCCTGGTGGCGCGCGTCGCCCGGCGAACAGGCTGCTGTCGGGGCGCCTGCGTCCTTGTCGCTGTAGCCGCCTTGCGGAGGCGCTTCAACGGTGTTCGCTTGGGACTTGCCCGAGGCGGGGAGTTCTCCGAGGACGAGGAGGCGTCGTCGTCAAGCCCCAGAGATCCACCGGTGTCCTCATCGGCCTCGACGTCCTCCTCCTCCTCCCCGGCAGGCCCGCTGGATCCAGCGTCATGTCCTGCGGCCCCGCTCCCTCCGGTGGCTCCGCTCCCTCCAGCACCTCTGTTCCCTCCGGCAACCTCGCCTCCTACGGCGGCCTCGCTTACAACCCCGGGAATCCCGGCATGCCTCAGGGAAGGAACCCCGGCAAGCTCGTCGGGCGGAAGCTTGAGCAGCCTGCGGATCTCTGCCTCTTCTGCTTGGCGCACCTCGTCCGCGGCCTGCGCCTCGTCGACGGTGAATCCGAAGTCTCCTGCCGCTGCGGCTGCGGCGGCCTCTTCCATCCGGGAAGCAATATAGGCTATATCCCGCTCCGTGGTGGCCCGGGTGAGACCCTTGATCTCCTCGGCGATGTCGGGGGAAACTGTCCACCACGAACACCTATGGGACCGGAGCCCCTTGTACGTTTCGGTAAGGGAGCGGAGGGAGCACGAAGAGCGGATTGAAGAGCACACGCGGGCAGTTTACCCAGGTTCGGGCCGCGCGGACGCGTAAAACCCTACTCCTGCTTGGTTTGTATTGAGTTTGTGAGCTCGGGAGCTTGAAGAGCTAGCTACCCCGAACCAGAGAGTTATCTAGGTTCCGAACCCTTTCTACGTTGTGCATGGGCCTCCTTTTATAGCTCAAGGGGTCACCGACAGGTGTCAACGTAGAGGAGGGTAAAAATGTAACTTTGGTGGTAGTTGTAACAGTGCGGGAATAGTGCATGGACAGTGGATGAACAGTGATCTTCACCTAACCTTGACAGTGGGGGACAAGGGCATTAAATGCCCGTCACCGTCGACCCCAAAAGCTCCCGTCCATGCGTCTCCGTTCGCCACGGCGGTAGCCTCGTCACCGTGGAGTGCCACCGTGTCCCCCAGGCTGCACAGCCATCCGCCACGCGTCCCTGGAAGGGCCCCAGGGCGACGCGTGGGCCGATGAGCTGGAGCGCGGGCACACAGCGCAGGCTTCCCCCCCGACAAGCACCTTGCCGGGGTCTTGATCTTGCCGGGCCCGAAAGCTTGTCGCTCCCCGGGCCCTGCCGGGGCGCAGAGTGCGCCGAGGCATGTCTTCTGAAATGCAGTCTTCTGGTCTTCCTGGCAAGCTCCTCTTGCCAGGGTCTTGTGTTAATGTGATGGTCTTGAGCCTGGTGCGGCCTTCCCGGCAAGCTCCACTTGCCAGGGCCTTGATCTTCTAACTTGTATACTTTGTTTTTGAATGGCTTTATAAGGACCAGAAAGGTTTCCGGCGAGCACGTGGTAAACCCTGCCGCGGGAAGCTGCTACTGCCCGTGCACAAGTTGGGGTACTAAGGTACCCCTATCTTAGTACACCGACAACATGATATGAATGAATGCCACACACGCACACAACAAAACGACGAAAACCCGAAAGACAAAGAACCCGGAATGGAATAGATGAAGCCAGAGATATATTATATGCCCAAAAGGGAAAGTATTACATCCGGGGCATTACATCTGATGACAGAGTTAGGTCATTTTCATTATGGTGGCAGGGAGAGGTTGCCGTGGGCTCGAATTCATCGAACATCAAGTCTCCGCGGATATCAGCGACGTAGTTCAAGCTTCCGAATCTGACTTGATGGCCAGGGGCGTAGCTCTCGACCTGCTCAAGTTGGCCTTCTATGTTGGCATGGAGCACGAAGCCGCCGAACACAAAAGCTGGCCGGGGGGGGGGGTAAATTCCCTCGGTGGCGCCATCGTGGTTGATGAAGCGATCCATTAGTCCTTCGTTTGATGACATAGTGGAACTCTCAATGAAAGCACCAATGTCGGTGGTAAAACCGACGGATCTCGAGTAGGGGGTCCCGAACTACGTGTCTGAGGATCGATGGTAACATGAGGCTGCGGGCACGATGTTTACCCAGGTTCGGGCCCTCTCGATTGAGGGAAAACCCTACTTCCTGCTATATTAATATGGATGAATATGATTACAAGAGTTGATCTACCTCGAGATCGTAATGGATAAACCCTAAAGTCTAGCCTATGATGGTGTTATGATTCTCCGTTAGCCTCTACGGACCTAACCCTCCAGTTTATATATGCACCGGAGGGCCTACGGTTTGTACATAACTAACTTGCAGAGGAAGGAAATATTACACACGAACCTAAAACCTGCCATTATACGAATACATGAGTCCTATCCGGATACGAGAGACGATATTCAACAATAATCTTAACGGCCCACCAGTCCGGCCCACCACGAGTTATCCGGCCACACGTGGACCCCTCAATCCAGGACTCCCTCAGTCACCAAGGTAGAGTTATGTAGAACTGTGTAGTGTGCTTGAGACCAAGAATGCTCGTCCCTGCATATTATTGAGTCCCCTCCAAGCTTGCCCTTTTGTCGGAGATATTGAGCACGGGTGTCTTCATCGACCACCCATGGCGTTTCAAGACAAAAAGGCCGCATGCCATCCTTCGGCCGCCTACACATGAGGCCGTCTCCTAGGACCGTCGGGCCTAGGAGCCGGCTGCTAGCAGGTGGCTGCCTAGTGACTTGAAGGAAATATGCCCTAGAGGCAATAATAAATATGTTATTTCTATTTCCTTATATCATGATAAATTTCTTTTATTCATGCTAGAATTGTATTAACCGGAAACTTAGTACATGTGTGAATACATAGACAAACTAGTATGTCCCTAGTATGCCTCTACTAGACTAGCTCATTGATCAAAGATGGCTATGTTTCCTAGCCATAGACATGATTTGTCATTTGATCAACGGGATCACATCATTAGGAGAATGATGTGATGGACTAGACCCATCCGTTAGCTTAGCACTATGATCGTTTAGTTTTACTGCTATTGCTTTCTTCATGACTTATACATGTTCCTATGACTATGAGATTATGCAACTCCCGAATACCGTAGGAACACCTTGTGTGCTATCAAACGTCACAACATAACTGGGTGATCATAAAGATGCTCTACAGGTGTCTCCAAAAGTATTCGTGGTGTTGGCATAGATCAAGACTAGGATTTGTCACTCCGAGTGTCGGAGAGGTATCTCTGGGCCCTCTCGGTAATACACATCATAATAAGCCTTGCAAGCAAATGACTAATGAGTTAGTCACGAGATGATGTATTACGGAACAAGTAAAGAGACTTGCCGGTAACGAGATTGAACTAGGTATAGAGATACCGACGATCGAATCTCGGGCAAGTAACATACCGATGACAAAAGGAACAACGTATGTTGTTATGCGGTTTGACCGATAAAGATCTTCGTAGAATATGTAGGAGCCAATATGAGCATCCAAGTTCCGCTATTGGTTATTGACCGGAGATGAGTCTCGGTCATGTCTACATAGTTCTCGAACCCGTAGAGTCCGCACGCTTAACGTTTGATGACGATCAGTATTATGAGTTTATGAGTTTTGATGTACCGAAGGTAGTTCTGTGTCCCGGATGAGATCACAGACATGACGAGGAGTCTCGGAATGTCCGAGACGTAAATATTGATATATTGGACGACTATATTCGGACACCGGAAATGTTCCGTAAAGTTTTGGAATTAACCGGAGTACCGGGGGGGGGGGGGGGGGGG
>LR738712.1:20341819-20402152 GCA_902687465.1 Secale cereale
GGGGGTTACCGGAACCCCCTGGGGAAGCTATGGGCCTTTGTGGGCCGTAGGAGAAAGAGGGAAGGAGGGCCAGGGCTGGGCCGCGCGCCCCCCACCCCTTGGTCCGAATTGGACAAGGAAGGAGGGGGGCCGGCGCCCCTTTCCTTCTCCTTCTCCCTCTCGTTCCTTTCCCCCTTCTCCCCATTGGTAGTTCCTACTAGGAATAGGATTGCAATCCTATTCCTAGTAGGATTGCTCCTCCTAGGCACGCCACAAGGGGCCGGCCGGCCTCCCCCCTTGCTCCTTTATATACGGGGGCAGGGGGGCACCCAAAGACACACAAGTTGAATTGTTTTAGCCGTGTGCGGTGCCCCCCTCCACAGAAACACACCTCGGTCATACTGTCGTAGTACTTAGGCGAAGCCCTGCGCCGGTAACTTCATCATATCCGTCACCACGCCGTCGTGCTGACGAAACTCTCTCGTGAAGCTCAACTGGATCAAGAGCTCGTGGGACGTCATCAAGCTGAACGTGTGCTGAACGCGGATGTGCCGTACGTTCGGTGCTTGATCGGTTGGATCGCGAAGAAGTTCGACTACATCAACCGCGTCACTTGACGCTTCCGCTCCCGGTCTACGAGGGTACGTAGACACACTCTCCCTCTCATTGCTATGCATCTAGTAGCTAGATCTTGCGTGATCGTAGGAAAATTTTAAAATACTACGTTCTCCAACAGTGGCATCATGAGCCAGGTCTATGCGTAGATAATATGCACGCGTAGAACACAATGAGTTGTGGGCGATTCTAGTCATACTGCTTACCAGCATGTCATACTTTGCTTCGGCGGTATTGTGAGATGAAGCGGCCCGGACCAACATTACGCGTACGCTTACGCGAGACTGGTTTCACCGTTATGAGCACTCGTTGCTTAAAGGTGACTGGCGGGTGTCTGTCTCTCTCACTTTAGCTGAATCAAGTGTGGCTACGCCCGGTCCTTGTGAAGGTTAAAACATCACATACTTGACGAAACATCGTTGTGGTTTTTGTATGCGTAGGTAAGAACGGTTCTTGCTAAGCCCGTAGCAGCCACGTAAAACTTGCAACAACAAAGTAGAGGACGTCTAACTTGTTTTTGTAGGGCATGTTGTGATGTGATATGGTCAAGACATGATGAGTTATACGGTTTTGTATGAGATGATTTTTTTTGTAAAGTTATCGGCAACTGGCAGGAGCCATATGGTTGTCGCTTTATTGTATGAAATGCAATCGCCATGTAATTGCTTTACTTTATCACTAAGCGGTAGCAATAGTCGTAGAAGCAATAGTTGGCGAGACGACAACGATGCTACGATGGAGATCAAGGTGTCGCGCCGGTGACGAAGGTGATCATGACGGTGCTTTGGAGATGGAGATCAAAAGCACAAGATGATGATGGCCATATCATGTCATATATTTTGATTGCATGTGATGTTTATCTTATTATGCTTCTTATTTTGCTTAGAACGACGGTAGCATTATAAGATGACCCCTTACTAAATTTCAAGGTATAAGTGTTCTCCCTGAGTATGCACCGTTGCGAAAGTTCATCGTGCCGAGACACCACGTGATGATCGGGTGTGATAAGCTCTACGTTCAAATACAACGGGTGTAAGCCAGTTTTGCACACGCAGAATACTCGGGTTAAACTTGACGAGCCTAGCATATGCAGATATGGCCTCGGAATACTGGAGACCGAAAGGTCGAGCGTGAATCATATAGTAGATATGATCAACATAAGATGTTCACCATTGAAAACTACTCCATCTCACGTGATGATCGGACATGGTTTAGTTGATTTGGATCACGTGATCATTTAGATGACCAGAGGGATGTCTATCTAAGTGGGAGTTCTTCAAATAATATGATTAATTGAACTTTAATTTATCATGAACTTAGTCCTGGTAGTATTAGCATATCTGTGTTGTAGATCAATAGCTCGCAATATAGCTCCCCATTTATTTTATATGTTCCTAGAGAAATATAAGTTGAAAGATGTTAGTAGCAATGATGCAGACTAGGTCCGTGATCTGAGGATTATCCTAATTGCTGCACAGAAGTATTATGTCCTTGATGCACCGCTAGGTGACGAACCTATTGCAGGACCAGATACAGACGTTATGAACGTTTGACAAGCTCAGTATGATGACTACTTGATACGTCTCAAACGTATCTACTTTTCCAAACACTTTTGATATTGTTTTGACCTCATTCTTGCATGATTTGAACTAAACTAACCCGGACTGACGCTGTTTTCAGCAGAGCTGCCTGTATGGTTTTATTGTGTGCAGGAAAACGGATTTTTAGGTATCTCAGAAAAATCCATGACAAATCACAGAAAATCCACACACCCGAAGGAACCAGGAGCCAGAAGAGGGGCCAGAGGGGGGCCAGGGGGTGCCCAGGCACCCTGTGGGCGCGCCCCCCTGGGCCGCGCCGGGGGGTCGCCTGGGTGGGGCCCACACCCCCTGGTGCCCTACGTTGCCTCGTATTTTTACTCGCGACACGGAAACCACAGATCAGAAGTTCTTTTCATAGTTTTCCGTCGCGGAGCCGCCGCCACCCTCTGATCTTCCTCGGGAGGGCTAATCTGGAGGCTGAATTGGCCTCCGGAGAGGGGAGATCCTCGCCATCGTCATCATCATCACCACTCCATCATCCCTCCATGACTTCTCCCTCCATGTGTGAGTAATTCCCCTGCTGTAGGCGAAGGGGATGGTAGGGATTGGATGAGTTAGATCATGTAATAGTTTGTCTGATCGTTGGGGGCATGTTGCCTATCATCTACTATGGTGTTTATCATCTTTGCTTCAACTTGTTATTCTTAATGCTTGACACTTAGGGCCCGAGTGCCATGATCTCAGATCTGAACCATATGTGTTTGCATGAATATATTTGTGTTCGTGATCCTATCTATGAGTTGTTTGCACCTATTACGGTTCGGAACCGGTGATCCCAAAAGTGACAGCTTGGGACACCAAAGGGGATGGTCCATAGTTTGAGGATTACATGTATCCATTGAGTTCATTGCTTTGTTCCGGTGCTCTTTGACAGGAGCACCTTAATCTCCATAAGTTCCTTTTGGCCCCGTTCGTAGCGGGATGGTAGGACAAAAGATGTTGTGCAAGTACTTATTGCAAGCACGTACAACTACCTACGGAATACATGCCTAATGTTTGATATTTGCCTAGATGATCATTACTTTTCCGTGTGCCGTGCCCCAAGTTAGAATCTATCTCATCCATGCAGCGCCCAACCATCCATCTCCCTAGCCTACAGTGTTTTAAACCCTGCTTGTCACTAGTTGCTACTTTTGCCATTTACCTTCACTATTTACTTTTGCTGTTTACTTTTACTATCACTATTATCACTATCATATCACTGTTACCACTTATCTTTTGTTTCAAGTAAGTATATTTCAGGTGCGGTTGAATTGACAACTCAACTGTCAAAGCTTATAAATACTCTTTGGCTCCCCGTGTGTCGAATCAATAAATTGGGTTATTCTTACCCGCGAAGACTATCTCGATCCCTTACGGTTGAGGGTTATCAAGTACCGTTTTCTGGCGCCGTTGCCGGGGAGCATAGCAATATTTACAAGTCTACTTGAGGTATCCTACCTGCTGCACTTCATCCACTATGGGTAAGAAAGGAGACCCCAAGGTTCCAATCTTACTATCTACTACAAGAAGAGGTACTGCTCTGAGCACTAGTGCTACACTTGATTCACCTTCTGTTATGAGTAAGTTTGCCTCACCACCACCACATGATGCTCCTACTGAATCTGTTACTATGTCCGATACTCTTGATGATGCCTCTACTACTTTTGATGATATTAGTTCGCTTGGTTATGCTCTTGAGAAACAAATTGCTGCTGCTGCTAAAAAGTCTGGAATTGAACTTCCTGTTACTCGCTACCCTATTGGTGAAACTTATGATTATCCTAATTTGAGTAAACTCAAAGAGAGGCTCCTTGATGATGATTACTATATGCTTGATGAAGATTTATGCAGGGAACTGAGAGAGTTTTCTGGCTCTGACCCTGAAGTTATTAAGAAACTATTTGAAAAACACTCTTTGAACAACAAAACCGTTCCTGATCCTGAATTTGCTACATCTCCTATATGCATTGATGATCCTGATTATGATTTCTCTGTTGATCTTTCACTTATACCTATGGTTGAAGCTGACCCCTTTTATGGCAGAGAAAATGATGATGCTATTGCACACCTGACTAAACTCGGTGAGTTAGGTGGCCTGTTTACCACAGATGAGAAGATACGATACTTTTATATCACCAAGCTTCTTCCTTTCTCCTTGAAGGAAGGTGCTAAAGCATGGTATGATTCACTCCCATGCGGTTCCATTAAGAGTCCTCAAGACTTAGCTCACTCTTTTGTTGATAAGTACTTTCCTCCTCACATGCAACATGCTGCTTTACAAAGAATTTATAACTTTAAACAGTTGCAGGATGAGTCCCTCCCTAAAGCTTGGGGGAGGTACTGCGGTCTGATTCGGGCTAGACCAGGACATGAAATTCCTAAGAATGAATTAATCGATATATTCTATGCTGGTCTAACTGATGAATCCAGGTCCTATTTGGACAGTTGTGCTGGTTGTGTTTTCAGGAAAAGAACACCGGACGATGCGGAGGATTTGATGGGCAGGATTGCCAAAAACCATGAAGATTGGTCCGTCCCTGAACCACCTCCACCACCAAAGAAGAGGGGCATATTTGTTCTAAGCCCCGAAGATATGCGAGAAGCAAAGAAGTCTATTAAAGAGAAAGGTATTAAAGCTGAAGACGTGAAGAATCTACCCCCTATTGAGAAGCTGTGTGAGCCTACTACTCACCCTCCTATGGTAGAGGTACACTCTCTTTTAGATTTCAACGCAAGTGACATCCCTCATGGTAAGCCTCCTGATCAATGTTTAGATGAGTTTGATAATTTTATTATGAAACAAAACCATTTTAATGAGAGGATACAAAGTCAATTGCATGATAATTCTCTTGCTATCAAAAAACTGCTTGATGTTTTAGATAGAACAGCTAATGATGTTCAATGTCTTGTGAAGCATTTTCATATGGTTCAAACTCAGCTTGACCAAATTTCTAATGTGCAAACAGATCTGCTTGCTAACAATGCCAAACAAGATAATTTGCAGGCTTTCGGGATCAAGACCCGAGGAGGAACTAGCACTCAAGATCCTCTCTATCCAGAGGGACATCCGAAGAGAATCGAGCAGGATTCTCAAATGCAGGAAGAAGAAATTGTTGGCTCTCCAAAGAGAAAGAAGAAACATAAGGAGACTGACAATTCTAATGATCCTATTGCAGATGAAGAACCAGCTGTTGATCCCAACAGTGTATCTATATCCGATGCTGAGACTGAAGATGGTGCTGAACCTGAAGGTAAGGATAGTGAGAAGAATGATCCGCCTGAAGTTCGAGAGGAAGAAGCACCTGACAAACGTAAGAGGTACACTAAAGAAGACTTCATCGCAAGAAAACATGGGAAAGAAAGAGAACCATGGGTACAGAAACCCATGCCCTTTCCAGGTAAGTCCATCAAATCTAAAGAAGAAGAGCATTACAATAAGTTTTGTGAGTGGATTAAACCTCTTTTTCTTCAAATCCCTTTGACTGATGCTATTAAGTTACTTCCTTATTCAAAATATATGAAAGCTATTGTCACTAATAAAAGAAAAGTTCCTAATGATGCAATATCTACTATGCTTGCTAACTACTCTTTCAGTGGCAAGATTCCTGAGAAGCTCGGTGATCCAGGTATACCCACCATTCCTTGCTCCATAATGAATAATTATGTCAAAACTGCTTTATGTGATCTTGGAGCAGGAGTGAGTGTTATGCCTCTCTCTCTTTACGAGAGGCTTTGTTTAGAGAAACTAATTCCTACAGATATCTCCCTTCAGATGGCTGACAAGTCAACCGCTGTTCCGATAGGTATTTGTGAGGATGTTCCCGTAGAGGTTGCTAATTGTTTAATTCTTACTGATTTTGTTGTGCTTGACATGCCCGAGGATGGGAGCATGTCCATTATTCTTGGTAGACCTTTCCTTAACACCGCAGGTGCTATTATTGATTGCAATAAAGGGAAGGTTACCTTCCATGTGAATGATAAAGAACACATGGTATATTTTCCGAAGAAGATCGACAGGAGGCATGCCCTCAACTCTATAGAGAATATCGAGACCGTGAAAATTGGAGAATGGGACTGTCCACTACATGTGCCTCACAAATATAAAACTATCATGGTGGGGACAATGTCCATCAAATTAAAGGTTTAGTAACTACTTCGTAGGAGGTGAGACTTTTTGCTCTATATATCGCCTGTTTGTTGGTAAGACTTGATCAACCTTACTAGTAAACATGTTTTATATAGATAAAAAGTTGAGCTTGTTATGTTTTCATTTGTTTTTAGTTTTTGTCCTACTTGCTGTACCAAGTATTTATGTTTTGAAGCTTCACAATACTACTCACTACTTCAAGTTTTCAGAGAGTTCCGCAGCTTTTTGAACTTCGAAAAATTCTCAACAGTGAAGTTTTCAGAAAAATTCCAGAAAAATTTAAATAAAAATTTCCACGACGGGAGAGACCTAGAAAGTCCTGGGGCCAGCCAGGGGGACCCACCAGTGGCCCAGGCGGCCAGCTGGCGCGGCCCAGCCCCTGGCCGCGCCCACAGGGCGCCTGGGGCCCACAGGACCCCCCTCCAGGTATGTCTTCTTCCTCTCTCTCTCTCTCTTTCTCCAAAAACGCGAGTTCTGCACTTGTTCTTGTGTTCTTGCTGTTCTTGGAGGCGATTCTTTGATCTCTCTCTACAGCCCCTCATTTGAGCTGAAATTTTGAGCAAATACTCCCTGGTATGTGACTCCTCCACCCCTCCAATTAGATTTTTGATTGGTGGCCTCATTTGTGAGTATTTAGTAGTTCTTGGTGCTGTAGAGATGAGCTTGCATGCATGTGTAGAAAGTTATTTTCCAAGTTTTGATGCAAGTTTATGCCTTGGGCAAGTGAGTTGAGTAGTCTGCCTTAACTCATCATGTTTTAATCCTCATTTTTGTAAATTGCAAAAAAAAATCAGAAATGAGTTTGTTAGGAAGGGCAAAAGGGTGGCTTGAGAAGAGGAGGCCCGCACACTCCGATCGAGTTACTAGAGCCGCAGCTTCACCATCGACTGCTAGGGTGAGCTATAATGAAGATCATGTGCCCCTGGAGTTGTTGGAAGACACAAGTCCAGCACGTGCGATGACATTTCCATGTGATGAATTCCTCGAAGCTGCGGGAATCAAGGATGAGTTTTATAATCTTTGTGCTAATGCAGGTTTGACACGACTCGTCACGAGCCGTGTTACCCAGTATCAAAAACTCACCTCCAGTTTCATTAACAATTTTAGATATAATCCTGATTCAGGTGCTATTGAGTTTAAAATTTACAATGATCTTATCACCATGACTTTGGGAAATTTTTGTGAAATAATAGGTGTGCCGAACGTTGGGAGGACGGCTAGGATGGCCACTCAGCCCTCCGAGCTAAAAACCGTCATCAACTCTCTCTGCAGCATGGGTACGAGGGATATTCATCGGTCGAAGATCTCCAACATCTTATTTCCTCACCTCAGGTATTTTGCATATTATATTGCCAGAGGGGTGTTAGCTCGTGACAACACGAGCAGCATTTCTGCTCCGGATATTGCTATCCTGGCAGCAGCCCTCTCAAGGAGGTCTGATTATAATCTGGGTGCCTTAATTGCTCGACGCCTTGCTATGAACGGTAACAAGGGGGACTTATATGGTGGCGTTTATGCCACACTTATCTTAGAACATCTTGGAGGCACCCCACACCCTGATGATAATCCTTTTACTTATTTAAGCTTTGATCTTGCTGCCATGAAAAGGCATAAGTTTGTCACCATGGGTTCTGAGCTTGATAATCTTGTTCTGCCATGGAAAACGGATTTTTAGGTATCTCAGAAAAATCCACGAAAAATCATAGAAAATCCACGCACCCGAAGGAACCAGGAGCCAGAAGAGGGGCCAGAGGGGGGCCAGGGGGTGCCCAGGCGCCCTGTGGGCGCCCCCCCCTAGGCCGCGCCGGGGGGTCGCCTGGGTGGGGCCCACACCCCCCTGGTACCCTACTTTGCCTCGTATTTTTACCCGCGACACGGAAACCCCTGATGAGAAGTTCTTTTCGCAGTTTTCCGTCGCGGAGCCGCCGCCACCCTCTGTTCTTCCTCGGGAGGGCTAATCTGGAGGCTGAATTGGCCTCCGGAGAGGGGAGATCGTCGCCATCGTCATCATCATCACCACTCCATCATCCCTCCATGACTTCTCCCTCCATGTGTGAGTAATTCCCTTGCTGTAGGCGAAGGGGATGGTAGGGATTGGATGAGTTAGATCATGTAATAGTTTGTCAGATCGTTGGGGGCATGTTGCCTATCATCTACTATGGTGTTTATCATCTTTGCTTCAACTTGTTATTCTTAATGCTTGACACTTAGGGCCCGAGTGCCATGATCTCAGATCTGAACCATATGTGTTTGCATGAATATATTTGTGTTCGTGATCCTATCTATGAGTTGTTTGCACCTATTACGGTTCGGAACCGGCGATCCCAAAAGTGACAGCTTGGGACACCAAAGGGGATGGTCCGTAGTTTGAGGATTACATGTATCCATTGAGTTCATTGCTTACTTCTGGTGCTCTTTGACAGGAGCACCTTAATCTCCATAAGTTCCTTTTGGCCCCGTTCATAGCGGGATGGTAGGACAAAAGATGTTGTGCAAGTTCTTATTGCAAGCACGTACAACTACCTACGGGATACATGCCTAATGTTTGATATTTGCCTAGATGATCATTACTTTTCCGTGTGCCGTGCCCCAAGTTAGAATCTATCTCATCCATGCAGCGCCCAACCATCCATCTCCCTAGCCTACAGTGTTTTAAACCCTGCTTGTCACTAGTTGCTACTTTTGCCATTTACCTTCACTATTTACTTTTGCTGTTTACTTTTACTATCACTATTATCACTATCATATCACTGTTACCACTTATCTTTTGTTGCAAGTAAGTATATTTCAGGTGCGGTTGAATTGACAACTCAACTGTCAAAGCTTATAAATACTCTTTGGCTCCCCGTGTGTCGAATCAATAAATTGGGTTATTCTTACCCGCGAAGACTATCTCGATCCCTTACGGTTGAGGGTTATCACTACTTGATAGTTTAGTGCGCCATGCTTTACGGCTTATAACCGGGACTTCAAAAACGTTTTGAACGCCACGGAGCATATGAGATGTTCCAAGATTTGAAATTACTATTTCATACTCATGTCCGTGTCGAGAGGTATAAGACCTCTGACAGTACATTGCCTACAAGATGGAGAAGAATAGCTCAACCAGTGAGCATGTGCTCAGCTTGTCTGGGTACTACAATTGCTTGAATCAAGTGGGAGTTAATCTTCCGGATAAGATAGTAATTGACAAAGTTCTCTAGACACTATCACCAAGTTAGTAGAACTTCGTGATGAACTATAATATGCAAGGGATGACAAAAGTAATTCCTGAGCTCTTCGCGATACTGAAATCGGCAAAGGTAGAAATCAAGAAAGAGCATCAAGTGTTGATGGTTAACAAGACCACTTATTTCAAGTAAAGGGCAAAGGGATAGAAGGGGAACTTCAAGAAGAATGACAAGCAAGTTGTCACTCCCGTGAAAAAACCCAAAGGTAAACTCAAGCCTGAAACTAAGTGCTTCTACTGCAAGGAAATGGTCACTTGAAGTGGAACTGCCCTAGATACTTGGTGGATAAGAAGGATGGCAAAGTGAACAAAGGTATATTTGATATACAGATTATTGATGTGTACTTTACTAGTGTTCATAGCAACCCCTGGGTATTTGATACCAGTTCAGTTGCTAAAATTAGTAACTCGAAACAAGAGTTGCAGAATGAACAGAGACTAGTTAAAGGTGAAGTGACGATGTGTGTTGGAAGTGGTTCCAAGATTGATATGATCATCATCGCACACTCCCTATACTTTCGGGATTAGTGTAGAACCTAAATAAATGTTATTTGGCATTTGCGTTAAGCATGAATATGATTTGATCATGTTTGTTGCAATACGGTTATTCATTTAAAGTCATAGAATAATTGTTATTCTGTTTACATGAATAAATCCTTCGATGGTCATACACCCAATGAAAATAGTTTGTTGGATCTCGATCGTAGTGATACACATATTCATAATATTGAAGCCAAAAGATGCAAGGTTAATAATGATAGTGCAACTTGTTTGTGGCATTGCCGTTTAGGTCATATTGGTGTAAAGCACATGAAGAAACTCCATAGTGATGGACTTTTGGAATCACTTGATTATGAATCACTTGGTGCTTGCGAACCATGCCTCATGGGCAAGATGACTAAAACTCCATTCACCGGAACAATGGAGCGAGCAACAGATTTGTTGGAAATCATACATACTGATGTATGTGGACGATGAGTGTTGAAGCTCGTGGCGAGTATTGTTATTTTCTGACCTTCACTGATGATTTGAGCAGATATGGGTATATATACTTGATGAAGCACAAGTTTGAAACATTTGAAAAGTTCAAAGAATTTCAGAGTGAAGTAGAGAATCATCGTAACAAGAAAATAAAATTTCTACGATCTCATCGTGGAGGTGAATATTTGAGTTACGAGTTTGGTCTTCATTTGAAACAATGTGGAATAGTTTCACAACTCACGCCACCCGGAACACCACAACTTAATGGTGTGTCCGAATGTCGTAACCGTACTTTATGGGATATGGTGCGATCTATGATGTCTCTTACCGATTTACCACTATCGTTTTGGGGTTATGCTTTAGAGACAGCTGCATTCACGTTAAATAGGGCACCATCTAAATCCGTTGATACGACACCTTATGAACTATGGTTTGGCAAGAAACCAAAGTTGTCGTTTCTTAAAGTTTGGGGTTGCGATGCTTATGTGAAAAAGCTTCAACCTGATAAGCTCGAACCCAAGTCGGAGAAATGTGTCTTCATAGGATACCCAAAAGAGACTGTTGGGTACACCTTCTATCACAGATCCGAAGGCAAGATATTCGTTGCTAAGAATGGATCCTTTCTAGAGAAGGAGTTTCTCTCGAAAGAAGTGAGTGGGATGACAGTAGAACTTGATGAGGTAATTGTACCTTCTCCTGAATTGGAAAGTAGTACATCGCAGAAAATTGTTCCAGTGATTCCTACACAAATTAGTGAGGAAGATAATGACTATGATCATGAAACTTCAGATCAAGTTTCTGCTGAACGTCGTAGATCAACCAGAGTACGTTCCGCACCAGAGTGGGAGGCAACCCAGTTCTGGAAGTCATGTTACTAGACCATGATGAACCTACGAGCTATGAGGAAGCGATGATGAGCCCAGATTCCGCAAAATGGCTTGAGGCCATGAAATCTGAGATGGGATCCATGTATGAGAACAAAGTGTGGACTTTGGTTGACTTGCCCGATGATCGGCAAGCCATCAAAAATAAATGGATCTTCAAGAGGAAGACCGACGCAGACGCTAATGTTACTGTTTACAAAGCTCGACTTCTTGCGAAAGGGTTTCGACAAGTTCAAGGAGTTGACTACGATGAGACTTTCTCACCTGTAGCGATGCTTAAGTCTGTTCGAATCATGTTAGCAATTGCCGCATTTTATGATTATGAAATATGGCAAATGGATGTCAAAACTGCATTCCTGAATGGATATCTCAAAGAAGAGTTGTATATGATGCAACCAGAAGGTTTTGTCGATCCAAAAGGTGCTAACAAAGTATGCAAGCTCAAGCGATCCATCTATGGACTAGTGCAAGCATCTCGGAGTTGGAATATACGCTTTGATGAGGTGATCAAAGCATATGGTTTTGTACAGAATTTTGGAGAAGTCTGTATTTACAAGAAAGTGAGTCGGAGCTCTATAGCATTTCTGATATTATATGTGGATGACATATTGTTGATTGGAAATGATATAGAATTTCTGGATAGCATAAAAGGATACTTGAATAAAAGTTTTTCATTGAAAGACCTCGGTGAAGCTGCTTATATATTAGGCATCAAGATCTATAGAGATAGATCAAGACGCTTAATTGGACTTTCACAAAGCACATACCTTGATAAAGTTTTGAAGAAGTTCAAAATGGATCAGTCAAAGAAAGGGTTCTTGCCTGTGTTACAAGGTATGAAGTTGAGTAAGACTCAATGCCCGACCACTGCAGAAGATAGAGAGAAAATGAAAGTTATTCCCTATGCCTCAGCCATAGGATCTATCATGTATGCAATGTTGTGTACCAGACCTGATGTGTGCCTTGCTATAAGTCTAGCAGGGAGGTACCAAAGTAATCTAGGAGTGGATCACTGGACAGCGGTCAAGAACATCCTGAAATACCTGAAAAGGACAAAGGATATGTTTCTCATGTATGGAGGTGACAAAGAGCTCGTCGTAAATGGTTACGTCGATTCTAGCTTTGACACTGATCCAGATGACTCTAAGTCACAAACCGGATATGTATTTTTATTGAACGGTGGAGCTGTCAGTTGGTGCAGTTCCAAGCAGAGCGTCGTGGCGGGATCTATGTGTGAAGCGGAATACATAGCTGCTTCGGAAGCAGCAAATGAAGGAGTCTGGATGAAGGAGTTCATATCCGATCTAGGTGTAATACCTAGTGCATCGGGTCCAATGAAAATCTTTTGTGACAACACTGGAGCAATAGCCTTGGTGAAGGAATCCTGGTTTTACAAGAGAACAAAGTGATACGTCCAAAACGTATCTATAATTTCTACTTGCTCCATGCTTCTTTTGTGTGATATTGCTATGATATTGATGCACTTCCATACACTTTTGATCATATTTGGACTAACCTATTAACTCAGTGCACCACAGTGCCAGTTCCTGTTTTCTGCTGTTTTTCTATTTCAGGTTTCCCCCATATTAAAAGTGCTCCAAAAATTCCAGGAAAAATACAGGAAAAATCAGCGTACAGGAAGCTTCGCGAAGAACCAAAGATGGGCCAGAGGGGAGCCAGGGGAGGCCCAGGCGGCCACCTGGCGCGGCCCCACCCCTGGCCGCGCCAGGGGGGCGCCTGGGGCCCCTGCTCCGCCTCTGGCTGCCCCCCTTCGCCTATATATCCCTCTCGTCCCGAAACCCTCGAGGACAGAACCCTATTTCGCGATCTCGCCTCCGTTCCGCCGCCGCAGCGCTTCCAAGATCAGGAGCATTAGGAGAACTCTTCCCGGCACCCTGCCGGAGGGGAGAACCACCACCGGGAGCTTCTCCACCACCATGGACGCTTCCCGGATGAGTCGTGAGTAGTCCACCTTGGACCATGGGTCCATGATCAGTAGCTATGTGATGTTCTCCTCCCCTCTTTGCTCTTCATGGTTTAGACCTCGTGAGCTGCCCTACATGATCGAGGCACATATGTAATCTTTCTGCTGTTGCTTTGCTGAGTTTGCTGGGATCTGATGGAT
This sequence comes from Secale cereale, assembly GCA_902687465.1. NCBI lineage: Eukaryota > Viridiplantae > Streptophyta > Magnoliopsida > Poales > Poaceae > Secale > Secale cereale. Next base: position 20,355,363 of record LR738712.1, read on the forward strand.
TATGAGACTATGTTCAGATTGTGTTTGAGTAATATATTTGATTCACCTCTTTTATATCTTTGTTCTTGAGTAATTCTTGCATGTTCTCCGTTGCTGTTTATTGCTTTGGCCAAGTAGTAGGTAGTACCTCCAAGAGGGAGCGTTATGCTTGATTGTGGGTTCATGCCCCCTGATGACTAGCTTGAGTGACAGAAACATGAGTCTAGGGGATGTGCTGTTGCCACAAGGGAGAAAACAACGGTGCTTGTACTTGCGGGTGCGAGGATTGTTTACTTTACGCAAAGTTCTTTTAATGCAGTTGTCTGTTGCTTTGAGTTTACACTTTGGGTGGGATTCGCAACTTAATACCAGCGAGATGTTCTGGATAGATATCTCAAGGTGGATGATTAGTAGTAGATGCAAATGGATTTCGGTCTACTTGCCTTGGCGTACCGCCCATGCTTTTGAGCCTCTACCTTTCTTTGCAGCATAGTTAGCATTGGTTTGCGCACATAATCCTGTCAATTGCCCAGCTGTAATTTGTTTACCTCGCTTTGCTGTTTTATCGTCTTTTGGGAGAGAGACATCACTATTGAACATCATGGGACCCCGGTCCATATTACCACCGCTGATCACACCTTCTATTTACTTCCTGTTTTTATTTCCTAGTTGCAGTCATAGCTATCATTATTATCTCCTGTGTTTGATCCTTTGTAAACAACAAGGCCGGAGGGATTGACAACCTCTCTGTACTCGTTGGGAGCAAAGTTATCTGTATCTATGTGCAGGTCCCGTCAACCGCTAAGTTTCTGGCGCCGTTGACACCTACTTGTCGACCCTCGGAGTCTCACGGGATTCGATCCTTGGTATCTTTGCCAAGGGAAATTTGCCGCTATGCTACATCTCAACCTTCCACTTGGGGTAACCAACGAGGGGCGAGAAGCCATCAAGCAAGTTTTTGGCGCCGTTGCCGGGGACTCCACTCTTCAAGATAGGGGAGTTGCACGCTATCTTTTATCTTTGCTTTTTAGTCTTGTTAGTTTACCTTTCAGTTTTTGCTTTAGTGTCCCTTACCAAAAATCACAAAAATAGTTATCTTGCTTGCTGCTGCTATGGGTTCCACCGAGAACACCAAGTTGTGTGACTTCACTAGTCATAACAACAGTGACTTTATCTGCACGCCTATTGCTACACCTGCCACTTCAGCACCTTCTTATGAGATTAAACCTGCTTTGCTGAACCTAGTTATGAAAGATCAATTCTCCGGTGCTGGAGATGATGCTGCTTTGCACTTAAATAATTTTGTTGAGCTCTGTGATATGCAAAAGTACAAAGAAGTAGATGGTGATATTGTTAAGCTTAAGCTTTTTCCTTTCTCCTTGAGAGGAGGATCTAAAATCTGGTTTCAATCCTTGCCTAGGAATAGTATAGATTCTTGGGACAAGTGCAAGGATGCCTTTATTGGGAAGTACTATCCCCCTGCTAAAATTATCCAATTAAGGAGTAACATAATGAATTTTAAACAATTGGATAATGAACACGTTGCCCAAGCTTGGGAACGCATGAAATCTCTTGTCAAGAACTGCCCTACTCATGGTTTGACTACTTGGATGGTTATCCAAACTTTTTATGCAGGCTTGAACTTTACCTCGCGGAACTTGTTAGATTCGGCCGTGGGAGGAACCTTTATGTCAACTACACTTGGTGCTGCCACGAAGCTTCTCGACGAGATGATGACCAATTATTCCCAATGGCACACCGAACGCGCTCCAACAGGTAGGAAGGTAAATTCTGTCGAGGAGATTTCCTCCCTAAATGAAAAAGTTGACTTGATCATGTCTCTACTTTCCAAGCAATCTTCTATTGATCCTCATGATGTTCCTTTAAATTCTTTGATTGCTCAAGATCAAGTAGATGTGAACTTTATCTCTAGAAACAATTTCAATAACATTGCTTATATGAGTAATTTTGGTAGCAACCCTAGACCGTTCCCCTCTAATTCCTATGGGAACAACAATGCTTATCCTAGCACCAAGAACTCCACTTCTGAACTAGAGATTATGCTTAAAGACTTCATCACTACCCAAAAGTCCTTCAATAAGAGTGTAGAAGAAAAACTAGACAAACTAGATAATCTCTCTTCGAAGGTAGACAATTTAGCCCATGAGGTAGAGTTGCTTAAAATTAGAACTTCTCCTCTTGAGGAGAGGAAGACCACTCCTATGAATGCTATTCAAGTGCAAATTAATGAAAACATTAGGATGATGGCTAAACTTAAAAAGAGATGGGCTAGAGAAAAGGAGGAAGAAGATAGAATTAAGAGCCTTCCTACCCACCACACTATTGCTACTATTCAAGTTGTTGAGGATATCCAAACTCTTAGCACCCAATGCACTCCTAGTCCCATTGGACCTATTAATGGTGATGCTATGACCTCAACCGTAGAAGAAGAAACTCCTATGACCATAGAAGCTACCAAACAAGTGAGCCTAAAGGACACCACTACCACTTTACTTGATAGTAATGACCTTGATTTTGATAATTGCACCCTTTCTGAAGTTATTGGTTTTCTTCACAAGATGTCTAGAGATCCCCACACTAGCACACTTAATCTTGCCTTCACGGAGCATATCACTAATGCTCTTATCAAAGCTAGGGAGGAGAAGCTTAGGGTAGAAGCCTCCATACCTAGAAAGCTAGAAGATAGTTGGGATCCCATGATTAAAATCAAGTTGAATAACTTCTCTTGCTATGCTTTATGTGATGTTGGAGCTAGTACCTCCGTTATGCCCAAAAGAATGTATGATATGTTTGAATTGAAACCTTTTGATCCTTGTTCTTTTGGTGTTCGTCTTGTTGATTCTTCCGTAAAGAAACCTTTGGGGAAGATCGACGATGTTCTTATCATTGTCAATGACAATTATGTTCCCGTTGATTTTACTATTATGGATATTGAATGTGAACCTTCATGTCCAATTATTTTGGGACGTCCTTTTCTTCGCACCGTTGGTGCTATCATTGACATGAAAGAGGGGAATATAAAATTCCAATTCCCTCTCAAGGAAGGGATGGAACACTTCCCTAGAAAGAAGATTAAGTTGCCTTTTGAGTCCGTTACACGGGCTAGCTATTCTCTTACTCTTGATAAAACTTGATCTTCTCTTTTTGCATCATGCCTAGCTTAAAGGCATAAAAGAAAGCGCTTTTGGGAGGCAGCCCACAACGAATTAGGTTTTATTTTGCTTTTGTTGTGTCTTGATGTTTGTTACTACAGTAGCATCATCATTGTATCATTTCTTTTCAGCTTTGTGCCAAGTTTAGCCGCCGATTGCAAGAAAGTTCAAAAGTTGTGACGTGCTGTCCAGAAAACAGATTCTGTCCTTGGACAGAAAAATTCGAATAAAATCACCAGATCATCTTTTTTATCTGAATTTTTTTGACAACGTGCTCTATACAATTGGCTTTCGAGCGTCTGTTCTGAGTTTTTGATTTGAGTTGCAGAAGTTCCCCGAAAAAATTATTTACTACCTGCTGGTCTGTTTTTCACAGATTCTGTCCTGTTTTGCCTTTTCTTCGTTTTGCAAACCTTGAGCTTGCTTTTTCTTTGCAAAAACCTTTTGGCAATCTTGAGAAACAGTAGCTCTTCAAGATTATCTTTATTTCCAGTAGGGAAAAAATTATTTTATTGTGGGTACTAACCTCGCTAATAAGATTATGATGAGTTATCTATGAAGGGAGTTTTCAAGTGTGCGAGGGAAGATGATAAAAGAAGATTCAGGAGGGTCAAACGCTCAAGCTTGGGGATGCCCCCGTGCACCCCCAAGAAATATTCAAGAAGACTCAAGCGTCTAAGCTTGGGGATGCCCCCATGCATCCCCTTCTCCATCAACAATTATTAGTTCGTCTTTCGTTCCACTATAATTTTATCACTTCATGCGTTATGTGCTATGCTTGGAGCGTCTTGCTCTTAGTTTCCTTTTTTTAGTTTTCTTTAGCTTTGCTTGCTGTTCATAACAAGTTAGAACCCAGCTTTCTTTGTGTGGGAGAGAAACACGCTCCACTTCAACCTAGAACACAACATAGGATTTTCATGCTTATCTTTGCTGTGTGGGGAACGTAGCATAATTCAAAAAATTTCTACGTCTTCACCAAGATCCAACTATGGATGCATCTAGCAACGAGCAAGTAAGAGTGCATCTACATACCGTTATGAAGATTGCGTGCGGAAGCTTTCAACGAAGCAAGGATGAAGTAGTCGTACTCTTCACGTTCTTCGTCACCGATGATCTAGCGCCGAACGGACGGCACCTCCGCGTTCAACACACGTACGGTGCAGCAACGTCACCTCCTTCTTGATCCAGCAAGGGGGGAGGAGAAGTCGTCAGAGATCCGGCAGCACGACGGCGTGATGACGGATGCAGTGGAGATCGCAGCAGGGCTTCGCCGGGCGCCCTGCGTGGGAGTTGGGAGGTGTGACGGGAGGGGGAGAGGCGCCAGGGCTGAGGTGCGGCTGCCCTCTCCCCCCCACATATATATAGGGGGCCAGGGGGGGGCGCCAGCCCCTTGCAGATCCAATCTGCAAGGGAGGGCGGCGGCCAGGGAGGAGTCCCCCTCCCCCAAGGCAAGTGGTGGCCCCCCCTCCCCTTAGGGTTTTATCCCTAGGCGCATGGGGAGGTGGGGCCCCCTTGTGGTGCGCCAGCCCAGAGGGCTGCACACATCCCCTTGCGGCCTAGGGGCCCCACCGGGATGGGTGGCCCCACCCGGTGGACCCCCGGGGCCCCTCCGGTGGTCCCGGGACGCTCCCGGTGACCCCCGGAGATCACCCGTTGGCCGAAACTGGACTTCCCATATATCAATCTTTACCTCCGGACCATTCCGGAACTCCTCGTGACGTCCGGGATCTCATCCGGGACTCCGAACAACATTTGGGTTTCCACGTGCATTAATCTCTATGACCCTAGCGTTACCGAACCTTAAGTGTGTAGACCCTACGGGTTCGGGAGACACGTAGACATGACCGAGACCACTCTCTGGTCAATAACCAACAGCGGGATCTGGATACCCATGTTGGTTCCCACGTGTTCCTCGATGATCTTCATCGGATGAACCACTGTGTCAAGGATTCACCCAATCCCGTATGTTATTCCCTTTGTCCATCGGTACGGTACTTGCCCGAGATTCGATCATCGGTATTCCCGATACCTTGTTCAATCTCGTTATGGCAAGTCTCTTTACTCGATCCGTAATTCATCATCCCGTGACTAACCACTTAGTCACATTGAGCTCATTATGATGATGACTTACCGAGTGGGCCCAGAGGTACCTCTCCGTCATACGGAGTGACAACATCCCAGTCTCGGTTCGTACCAACTCAACAGATACTTTCGGAGATACCCGATGCGTACCTTTATAGCCACCCAGTTACGTTGTGACGGTTGGCACACCCAAAGTACTCCTATGGTATCCGGGAGTTGTACAACCTCATGGTCTAAGGAATAAATACTTGACACTGAAAAGCTTATGCATTACGAACTATACGATCTCGTGTTATGCTCAAGTTTGGGTCTTGTCCATCACATCATTCTCCTAATGATGTGATCCCGTTATCACTGACATCTCATGTCCATGGTCAGGAAACCATGACCATCTGTTGATCAACAAGCTGGCTACTAGAGGCCTACCAGGGACTCATTGTGATCTGTGTATTCACACATGTATCGCTGTTTCCGTACAATACAATTCAAGCATGAATAACAGACAATTATCATGAACAAGGAGATATAATAATAATGCTTTTATTATTGCCTCTAGGGCATATCTCCAACAGTCTCCCACTTGCACTAGAGTCAATAATCTAGTTACATTGTGATGAATCGAACACCCATAGAGTTCTGGTGTTGATCATGTTTTGCTCGTGAAAGAGGTTTAGTCAATGGGTCTGCGACATTCAGATCCGTATGCACTTTACAAATATCTATGTCTCCATCCTGAACATAATTCCGAATGGAGTTGAAACGGCGCTTGATGTGCTTGGTCTTCTTGTGAAACCTGGGCTCCTTGGTAATAGCAATAGCACCAGTGTTGTCACAGAAGAGAGTCATCGAGCTTGACGCGCTTGGAATGACTCCTAGGTCGGTGATGAACTCCTTCATCCAGACTCCTTCCTGCGCTGCTTCAGAAGCAGCTATGTACTCCGCTTCACATGTAGATGCTGCCACCACGCTTTGCTTGCAACTGCACCAGCTGACTGCCCCTCCATTCAAAATATACACGTATCCGGTTTGTGACTTAGAGTCATCCAGATCTGTGTCGAAGCTAGCATCGACGTAACCCTTTACGACGAGCTCTTCGTCACCTCCATAAACGAGAAACATATCCTTAGTCCTTTTCAGGTACTTCAGGATGTTCTTGACCGCTGTCCAGTGTTCCGTACCGGGATCACTTTGGTACCTCCCTACCAAACTTATGGCAAGGTTCACATCAGGTCTGGTACACAGCATGGCATACATGATAGAACCTATTGCCAAGGCATAGGGAATGACACTCATCTTTTCTCTATCTTCTGCCGTGGTCGGCGACTGAGTCTTACTCAATCTCATACCTTGCAAAACAGGCAAGAATCCTTTCTTTGACTGATCCATATTGAACTTCTTCAATATTTTGTCAAGGTATGTACTTTGTGAAAGACCAATGAGGCGTCTCGATCTATCTCTATAGATTTTGATGCCTAATATGTAAGCAGCTTCACCAAGGTCCTTCATTGAAAAACTTTTATTCAAGTAGGCCTTTTCATTTTCCAAGAATTCTATATCATTTCCCATCAGCAATATGTCATCCACATATAATATGAGAAATGCTACAGAGCTCCCACTCACTTTCTTGTAAATACAGGCTTCTCCATAAGTCTGTATAAAGCCAAACGCTTTGATCACCTCATCAAAACGAATATTCCAATTCCGAGATGCTTGCACCAGCCCGTAAATCGAGCGCTGGAGCTTGCATACCTTGTTAGCGTTCTCTGGATCGACAAAACCTTTCGGTTGCATCATATACAACTCTTCCTTGAGGAAGCCATTAAGGAATGCTGTTTTGACGTCCATTTGCCATATCTCATAATCATAGAATGCGGCAATAGCTAACATGATTCTGACTGACTTCAGCATCGCTACGGGAGAGAAAGTCTCATCGTAGTCAATCCCTTGAACTTGTCGATAACCCTTAGCGACAAGCCGAGCTTTATAGATGGTCACATTACCATCCGCGTCTGTCTTCTTCTTAAATATCCATTTGTTTTCTATGGCGTGCCTATCATCAGGCAAGTCCACCAAAGTCCATACTTTGTTTTCATACATGGATTCTATCTCGGATTTCATGGCTCCAAGCCATTTATTGGAATCTGGGCCCGCCATCGCTTCTTCATAGTTCGAAGGTTCACCGTTGTCTAACAACATGATTTCTAGGACAGGGTTGCCGTACCACTCTGGTGCGGAACGTGCCCTTGTGGACCTTCGAAGTTCAGTAGTAACTTGATCTGTATCTTCATGATCATTATCATTATCTTCCTCCCTTGTCGGTGCAGGCACCTCAGGAACAGTTTCCTGCGCTGCGCTACTTTCCGTTCCAGGAGGGGTGACTGTCACCTCATCAAGTTCTACTTTCCTCCCACTCACTTCTTTCGAGAGAAACTCTTTCTCCAGAAAGCATCCATTCTTGGCAACAAAGACTTTGCCTTCGGATCTGTGGTAGAAGGTGTACCCAATAGTTTCCTTTGGGTATCCTATGAAGACGCATTTTTCCGATTTGGGTTCGAGCTTTTCAGGTTGAAGTTTCTTGACATAAGCATCGCAACCCCAAACTTTCAGAAACGACAGCTTCGGTTTCTTGCCAAACCAAAGTTCATACGGAGTCATCTCAACGGATTTTGACGGAGCCCTATTTAAAGTGAATGCGGCAGTCTCTAAAGCATAACCCCAAAAAGATAGCGGTAAATCGGTGAGGGAAATCATAGATCGCACCATGTCCAACAGAGTACGATTTCGACGTTCGGACACACCGTTACGTTGAGGTGTTCCGGGCGGTGTCAATTGTGAAACAATTCCACAGTTCCTTAGGTGTGTGCCAAATTCATGACTTAAATATTCACCCCCACGATCCGATCGCAAGAACTTTATTTTTCTGTCTCGTTGATTCTCAACCTCATTCTGAAATTCCTTGAACTTTTCAAAGGTCTCAGACTTGTGTTTCATCAAATAGATATACCCGTATCTACTCAAGTCATCCGTGAGGGTGAGAACATAACGGTAGCCTCCGCGAGCCTCAACACTCATTGGACCGCACACATCGGTATGTATGATTTCCAACAAGTTGGTTGCTCGCTCCATTGTTCCGGAGAACGGAGTCTTGGTCATCTTGCCCAAGAGGCATGGTTCGCACGTGTCAAATGATTCATAATCAAGAAACTCTAGAAGTCCATCTGAATGGAGCTTCTTCATACGTTTGACACCAATATGACCAAGGCGGCAATGCCACAAGTATGTGGGACTATCGTTATCAACTTTACATCTTTTGGCATCTACACTATGAATATGTGTATCACTACGTTCGTGATTCATCAAAAATAAACCATTGACCAGCGGGGCATGACCATAAAACATATCTCTCAAATAAATAGAACAACCATTATTCTCCGATTTGAAAGAATATCCATCTCGCATAAGACGAGATCCAAAAACAATGTTCATGCTCAAAACTGGTACTAAATAACAATTATTCAGGTTTAAAACTAATCCCGAGGGTAGATGTAGAGGCAGCGTGCCGACGGCGATCACATCGACCTTGGAACCATTCCCGACGCGCATCGTCACCTCATCCTTCGCCAGTCTCCGTTTATTCCGCAGCTCCTGTTTTGAGTTACAAATGTGAGCAACTGCACCGGTATCGAATACCCAGGAGCTACTACGAGTGCTGGTAAGGTACACATCAATAACATGTATATCATATATACCTTTGACGTTGCTGGCCTTCTTGTCTGCTAAGTATTTGGGGCAGTTGCGCTTCCAGTGGCCCGTTCCCTTGCAATAAAAGCACTCAGTCTCAGGCTTGTGTCCATACTTTGGCTTCTTCCCGGCAACAGGCTTGCCAGGCGCGGCAACTCCCTTGCCGTCCTTCTTGAAGTTCTTCTTTCCCTTGCCTTTCTTGAACTTAGTGGTTTTATTGACCATCAACACTTGATGTTCTTTCTTGATGCCAACCTCCGCTAATTTTAGCATTGAATACACCTCGGGAATGGACTTCTCCATCCCCTGCATATTGAAGTTCAGCACGAAGCTCTTGAAGCTTGGTGGGAGCGACTGGAGGATTCTGTCAACGACCGCTTCATCTGGGAGATTCATTCCCAGCTGAGACAAGCGGTTGTGCAATCCTGAAATCTTGAGGATGTGCTCACTGACAGAACTGTTCTCCTCCATCTTACAGCTGTAGAATGCGTCGGAGACATCATATCTCTCGACTCGGGCATGAGCTTGGAAAACCATTTTCAGCTCTTCGAACATCTCATATGCTCCATGGTGCTCAAAACGCTTTTGGAGCCCCGATTCTAAACTGTAAAGCATGCCGCACTGAACCAGGGAGTAATCATCACTACGCGACTGCCAGACGTTCAAAACGTCTTGGTCAGCATCGGGAGCAGGTGCATCACCTAGCGGTGCTTCTAGGACATAAGTTCTCTTGGCAGCTATGAGGATAATCCTCAGGTTACGGACCCAATCCGTATAGTTGCTACCATCGTCTTTCAGCTTGGTTTTCTCTAGGAACGCGTTGAAGTTGAGGGAAACCTGAGCGTGGGCCATTTGATCTACAAGAGATATTGTAAAGAATTTAGACTAAGTTCATGATAATTAAGTTCATCTTAATCAAATTTTAATGAACTCCCACTCAGAATAACATCTCTCTAATCATCTTAAGTGATACACGATCCGAATCGAGTAGTCCGTGTCCGATCATCACGTGAGACGGACTAGTCAAAAACGGTGAACATCTTCATGCTGATCGTATCTTCTATACGACTCGTGCTCGACCTTTCGGTCTTCCGTGTTCCGAGGCCATGTCTGTACATGCTAGGCTCGTCAAGTGAACCCTAAGTGTATTGCGTGTGTAAATCTGTCTTACACCCGTTGTATGCGAACGTTAGAACCTATCACACCCGATCATCACGTGGTGCTTCGGAGCAACGAGCTTTAGCAACGGTGCACAGTTAGGGGAAACACATTACTTGAAATTTTAGTGAGAGATCATCTTATTTACTACCGTCGTTCTAAGTAAACAAGATGCATAAACATGATAAACATCACATGCAATCAATTAAAGTGACATGATATGGCCAATATCATCTTGCTCCTTGGATCTCCATCTTCGGGGCACCATGATCATCTTGTCACCGGCTCGACACCATGATCTTCATCATCATGATCTTTATCATCATGTCTTGAAGAAGTCGTCACGCCAACTATTACTTCTACTACTATAGCTAACGTTTAGCAATGAAGTAAAGTAATTACATGGCGTTATTCAGTGACACGCAGGTCATACAATAATTAAGACAACTCCTATGGCTCCTGCCGGTTGTCAAGTTCATCGACATGCAAGTCGTGATTCCCTATTACAAAAACATGATCAATCTCATACATCACATATATCATTCATCACATCTTCGTTCTTGGCCATACCACATCACAAAACACATGCTGCAAAAACAAGTTAGACGTCCTCTAATTGTTGTTGCAAGTTTTACGTGGCTTCTATAGGATTTCTAGCAAGAATGTTTCTTACCTACGCCAAAACCACAACGTGATTTGTCAACTTCTATTTACCCTTCATAAGGACCCTTTTCATCGAATCCGATCCGACTAAAGTAGGAGAGACAGACACCCGCCAGCCACCTTATGCATCTAGTGCATGTCTGTCGGTGGAACCAGTCTCACGTAAGCGTACGTGTAAGGTCGGTCCGGGCCGCTTCATCCCACAATACCGCCGAATCAAGATTGACTAGTAACGGTAAGAAAGTTGAACAAGATCATACGCCCACAACTGCTTTGTGTTCTACTCGTGCAAGATGCTACGCATAAAACCTAGGCTCTGATACCACTGTTGGGGAACGTAGCATAATTCAAAAAATTTCTACGTCTTCACCAAGATCCAACTATGGATGCATCTAGCAACGAGCAAGTAAGAGTGCATCTACATACCGTTATGAAGATTGTGTGCGGAAGCTTTCAACGAAGCAAGGATGAAGTAGTCGTACTCTTCACGTTCTTCGTCACCGATGATCTAGCGCCGAACGGACGGCACCTCCGCGTTCAACACACGTACGGTGCAGCAACGTCACCTCCTTCTTGATCCAGCAAGGGGGGAGGAGAAGTCGTCAGAGATCCGGCAGCACGACGGCGTGATGACGGATGCAGTGGAGATCGCAGCAGGGCTTCGCCGGGCGCCCTGCGTGGGAGTTGGGAGGTGTGACGGGAGGGGGAGAGGCGCCAGGGCTGAGGTGCGGCTGCCCTCTCCCCCCCCCACATATATATAGGGGGCCAGGGGGGGCGCCAGCCCCTTGCAGATCCAATCTGCAAGGGGGGGCGGCGGCCAGGGAGGAGTCCCCCTCCCCCAAGGCAAGTGGTGGCCCCCCCTCCCCTTAGGGTTTTATCCCTAGGCGCATGGGGAGGTGGGGCCCCCTTGTGGTGCGCCAGCCCAGAGGGCTGCACACATCCCCTTGCGGCCTAGGGGCCCCACCGGGATGGGTGGCCCCACCCGGTGGACCCCCGGGGCCCCTCCGGTGGTCCCGGGACGCTCCCGGTGACCCCCGGAGATCACCCGTTGGCCGAAACTGGACTTCCCATATATCAATCTTTACCTCCGGACCATTCCGGAACTCCTCGTGACGTCCGGGATCTCATCCGGGACTCCGAACAACATTCGGGTTTCCACGTGCATTAATCTCTACGACCCTAGCGTTACCGAACCTTAAGTGTGTAGACCCTACGGGTTCGGGAGACACGTAGACATGACCGAGACCACTCTCTGGTCAATAACCAACAGCGGGATCTGGATACCCATGTTGGTTCCCACGTGTTCCTCGATGATCTTCATCGGATGAACCACTGTGTCAAGGATTCACTCAATCCCGTATGTTATTCCCTTTGTCCATCGGTACGGTACTTGCCCGAGATTCGATCGTCGGTATTCCCGATACCTTGTTCAATCTCGTTATGGCAAGTCTCTTTACTCGATCCGTAATTCATCATCCCGTGACTAACCACTTAGTCACATTGAGCTCATTATGATGATGACTTACCGAGTGGGCCCAGAGGTACCTCTCCGTCATACGGAGTGACAACATCCCAGTCTCGGTTCGTACCAACTCAACAGATACTTTCGGAGATACCCGATGCGTACCTTTATAGCCACCCAGTTACGTTGTGACGGTTGGCACACCCAAAGTACTCCTACGGTATCTGGGAGTTGTACAACCTCATGGTCTAAGGAATAAATACTTGACACTGAAAAGCTTATGCATTACGAACTATACGATCTCGTGTTATGCTCAAGTTTGGGTCTTGTCCATCACATCATTCTCCTAATGATGTGATCCTGTTATCACTGACATCTCATGTCCATGGTCAGGAAACTGTGACCATCTGTTGATCAACGAGCTGGTAATTAGAGGCCTACCAGGGACTCATTTTGGTCTATGTATTCACACATGTATCGCTGTTTCCGTACAATACAATTCAAGCATGAATAACAGACAATTATCATGAACAAGGAGATATAATAATAATACTTTTATTATTGCCTCTAGGGCATATCTCCAACACTGTCATGTTTAGCTCTTAGTTTTCATGCTTTTCTTTTTAAAGAGCTTTTGTTTAGTTGGTTGCTGAACTCTCTTGAGTTTTCATGTTTATCTTGTTAAGAGAGTTTGCCTGTTGCACTGAGTTGTGTGTCTTAACTTAAAGTAGGTAATTGAGGTTGCTATTTAATTTTAGTAGTAACTTGCAATAGTTTTGAGGTATTGCCATGAGTAATGTCTGAACTTTTGGTGTCAAGAGCTTTAGCCTATTAGTGATAGATATCATATTTTGGGCAATCAGTGTTTATTTTCGAAAACCTACAAAATAGTTGAGAACTTTAGCTACTAGATGGATCACTAATCTTTGGAGGGATCGAATATTAGAGTACACTCACGTACCATGAGTCGAGGATGCGCAAGGATAACCAAACCCACATACACTCCTCCTCGGGGTACTTGTCTCTTTGTGAACCTCCTAATTAGATTGAGAGTTACCGATAATAAGTGCATGAGTTCTTCGGACTAATGTGAGTATTCGAAAGTTGACACTTCCACCTAGCCATATTTTTCTAGCCTCTTCGGTACCGTGCATTGCCCTTTCTCACCTCGAGAGTTGGTGCATACTTCGCCGGTGCATCCAAATCCTTGGCACGATACGCTCTGTCATCATAAGCCTCATTATATCCTTCCTCAAAACAGCCACCATACCTACCTATCAAGGCATTTCCATAGCCTTTCCGAGATACATTACCATGCAACATCCATCTTCTCATGTCTTGATCTTCATGTCATACATGCTTTTTGCTTGATCGATGAGCCACATGCTAGTTGGGCCTTGCCCTAATCATTGCTACATGACGCGCTAGTATCATTGCATATCCTGCTACACCGGCAGAGGCATACATTTGCATACATCATGATAGTTTCATTTTCTTTATGTTGAGTACTTTTGTAAAGTGTGAAAGATCTTCTATACTTCTTATAATACATAGAGTGTTGCCCCTAAAGTGAGGAAAAGATCCCAAAGAGGACAAAATCAAAAGATCCCAAAGAGGACAAATGAGAGTTAAATAGAAAGAGCCATTGAGGCCACAAAAAAAATAAAAAAAATAGAAAAAGAAATAAAAAGAGAGAAGGGGGCACACTACTATTCCATTTGAGAGATCCACACTCGTACTTCATCTTATACCTTGTACTCCATAGAGATTATCATTCATGCATATGGCTATGTGGGGACCTTCACACTATAGAACTTGGCTTGTATATTCCAATGATGAGCCTCCTTAAAAGAGCTCTAGGTCTTCTTGAGCGAGCAAGTTGGATGCACCCCCACTAGTTCCATTGGAGAGCTTACCTTAGCTCACATGTGCATCCGTTGCATGGCAATCCCTACTCCTCACATCATATCTATCATTTCGCTTTCTCTCGCCTATGATTGTCCTCATTGATGTGAGCCTTTCACACCTTTTTTGTCTTCCCCCTTCATCATTTTTCTCTCTTTGCCATCCTAAGTGTCAACTTTCTTGCTTACGCTCATCCATTGCATGAGTGCTCAAAATATCGAAAGGGAGTGGATCATTTTGACTTGTACCTGGCTAATGGTCTGGGGATGAGTCAAGATAAGATTCCAAAGAAGACCAAGTGTGAAACTTTAGTAGATTAAGTTCTCAACAATACAAAAACTATGTTTTACTCTCTCGTATATCCCTATCCCCTTTCTTGCACGCTAACACCATTTGGAGACATTCGAGTCATGGACAGCGAGTGCTCTTGCACCTTTATGTTCTTATGTTGCTTGTTACAATGCTAATATAGACTCTTGCTTGTTATGACTTGAATTGAATTACATGCCTTGATTGCTTTACTTAAAAAGTTCTTATATGGTTGGTAGCATGTCACCACAGAAATTATGCTTGTTATCATTTACCTACTCGAGGACGAGCAGGAATTAAGCTTGGGGATGTTGATACGTCCAAAACGTATCTATAATTTCTGCTTGCTCCATGCTTCTTTTGTGTGATATTGCTATGATATTGATGCACTCCCATACACTTTTGATCATATTTGGACTAACCTATTAACTCAGTGCACCACAGTGCCAGTTCCTGTTTTCTGCTGTTTTTCTATTTCAGGTTTCCCCCATATTAAAAGTGCTCCAAAAATTCCAGGAAAAATACAGGAAAAATCAGCGTACAGGAAGCTTCGCGAAGAACCAAAGATGGGCTCGAGGGGAGCCAGGGGAGGCCCAGGCGGCCACCTGGCGCGGCCCCACCCCTGGCCGCACCAGGGGGGCGCCTGGGCCCCTGCTCCACCTCTGGTTGCCCCCCTTCGCCTATATATCCCTCTCGCCCCGAAACCCTCGAGGACAGAACCCTTTTTCGCGATCTCGCCTCTGTTCCGCCGCCGCAGCGCTTCCAAGATCGGGAGCATCAGGAGAACTCTTCCCGGCACCCTGCCGGAGGGGAGAGCCACCACCGGGAGCTTCTCCACCACCATGGACGCTTCCTGGATGAGTCATGAGTAGTCCACCTTGGACCATGGGTCCATGATCAGTAGCTATGTGATGTTCTCCTCCCCTCTTTGCTCTTCATGGTTTAGACCTCGTGAGCTGCCCTACATGATCGAGGCACATTTGTAATATTTCTGCTGTTGCTTTGCTGAGTTTGCTGGGATCTGATGGATTATGAGACTATGTTCAGATTGTGTTTGAGTAATATATTTGATTCACCTCTTTTATATCTTTGTTCTTGAGTAATTCTTGCATGTTCTCCGTTGCTGTTTATTGCTTTGGCCAAGTAGTAGGTAGTACCTCCAAGAGGGAGCGTTATGCTTGATTGTGGGTTCATGCCCCCTGATGACTAGCTTGAGTGACAGAAACATGAGTCTAGGGGATGTGCTGTTACCACAAGGGAGAAAACAACGGTGCTTGTACTTGCGGGTGCAAGGATTGTTTACTTTACGCAAAGTTCTTTTAATGCAGTTGTCTGTTGCTTTGAGTTTACACTTTGGGTGGGATTCGCAACTTAATACCAGCGAGATGTTCTGGATAGATATCTCAAGGTGGATGATTAGTAGTAGATGCAGATGGATTTCGGTCTACTTGCCTTGGCGTACCGCCCATGCTTTTGAGCCTCTACCTTTCTTTGCAGCATAGTTAGCATTGGTTTGCGCACATAATCCTATCAATTGCCCAGCTGTAATTTGTTTACCTCGCTTTGCTGTTTTATCGTCTTTTGG
Source organism: Secale cereale (assembly GCA_902687465.1). NCBI lineage: Eukaryota > Viridiplantae > Streptophyta > Magnoliopsida > Poales > Poaceae > Secale > Secale cereale. The sequence continues at coordinate 20,371,420 of LR738712.1, forward strand.
GAGAGAGACATCACTAGTGAACATCATGGGACCCCGGTCCATATTACCACCGCTGATCACACCTTCTATTTACTTCCTGTTTTTATTTCCTAGTTGTAGTCATAGCTATCATTATTATCTCTTGTGTTTGATCCTTTGTAAACAACAAGGCCGGAGGGATTGACAACCTCTGTGTACTCGTTGGGAGCAAAGTTATCTGTATCTGTGTGCAGGTCCCGTCAACCGCTAAGTTTCTGGCGCCGTTGACACCTACTTGTCGACCCTCGGAGTCTCACGGGATTCGATCCTTGGTATCTTTGCGAGGGGAAATTTGCCGCTACGCTACATCTCAACCTTCCACTTGGGGTAACCAACGAGGGGCGAGAAGCCATCACAAAGCACATCAAAAGACGCTTCAATTCCATCCGCGATCTAGTCAAGGAGGGAGACATAGAGATTTGCAAGATACATACGGATCTGAATTTTGCAGACCCGTTGACTAAGCCTCTTCCGCGGGCAAAACATGATCAACACCAGAACTCCATGGGTGTGAGGATCATTACTTTGTAATCTAGATTATTGACTCTAGTTCAAGTGGGAGACTGAAGGATATATGCCCTAGAGGCAATAATAAAGATGTTATTTGTATTTCCTTATATCATGATAAATGTCTTTTATTCATGCTAGAATTGTATTAACCAGAAACTTAGTACATGTGTGAATACATAGACAAAATAGTATGTCCCTAGTATGCCTCTACTAGACTAGCTCATTGATCAAAGATGGCTATGTTTCCTAGCCATAGACATGAGTTGTCATTTGATCAACGGGATCACATCATTAGGAGAATGATGTGATGGACTAGACCCATCCGTTAGCTTAGCACTATGATCGTTTAGTTTTACTGCTATTGCTTTCTTCATGACTTATACATGTTCCTATGACTATGGGATTATGCAACTCCCGAATACCGTAGGAACACCTTGTGTGCTATCAAACGTCACAACGTAACTGGGTGATCATAAAGATGCTCTACAGGTGTCTCCAAAAGTATTCGTGGTGTTGGCATAGATCAAGACTAGGATTTGTCACTCCGAGTGTCGGAGAGGTATCTCTGGGCCCTCTCGGTAATACACATCATAATAAGCCTTGCAAGCAAATGACTAATGAGTTAGTCACGAGATGATGTATTATAGAACGAGTAAAGAGACTTGCCGGTAACGAGATTGAACAAGGTATAGAGATACCGACGATCGAATCTCGGGCAAGTAACATACCGATGACAAAAGGAACAACGTATGTTGTTATGCGGTTTGACCGATAAAGATCTTCGTAGAATATGTAGGAGCCAATATGAGCATCCAGGTTCCACTATTGGTTATTGACCGGAGATGAGTCTCGGTCATGTCTACATAGTTCTCAAACCCGTAGGGTCTGCACGCTTAACGTTTGATGACGATCGGTATTATGAGTTTATGAGTTTGGATGTACCGAAGGTAGTTCAGAGTCCCGGATGAGATCACGGACATGAAGAGGAGTCTCGGAATGTCCGAGACGTAAAGATTGATATATTGGACGACTATATTCGGACACCGGAAGTGTTCCGTAAAGTTTCGGAATTAATCGGAGTACCGGGGGGGGGGGGTTACCGGAACCCCCTGGGGAAGCTATGGGCCTTTATGGGCCGTAGGAGAAAGAGGGAAGGAGGGCCAGGGCTGGGCCGCGCCCCCTACCCCTTGGTCCGAATTGGACAAGGAAGGAGGGGGGCCGGCGCCCCTTTCCTTCTCCTTCTCCCTCTCCTTCCTTTCCCCCTTCTCCCTTTTGGTAGTTCCTACTAGGAATAGGATTGCAATCCTATTCCTAGTAGGATTGCTCCTCTAGGCGTGCCACAAGGGGCCGGCCGGCCTCCCCCTTCCTCCTTTATATACGGTGGCAGGGGGGCACCCAAAGACACACAAGTTGAATTGTTTTAGCCGTGTGCGGTGCCCCCCTCCATAGAAACACACCTCGGTCATACTGTCGCAGTACTTAGGCGAAGCCCTACGCCGGTAACTTCATCATATCCGTCACCACGCCGTCGTGCTGACGAAACTCTCCCGTGAAGCTCAACTAGATCAAGAGCTCATGGGACGTCATCAAGCTGAACGTGTGTTGAACGCGGAGGTGTCGTACGTTCGGTGCTTGATCGGTTGGATCGCGAAGAAGTTCGACTACATCAACCGCGTCACTTGACGCTTCCGCTCCCGGTCTACGAGGGTACGTAGACACACTCTCCCTCTCGTTGCTATGCATCTGGTAGATAGATCTTGCGTGATCGTAGGAAAATTTTTAAATACTACGTTCCCCAACATGACCTACATCTGGCAGACAGCCACGTGCCTTCCCCTCGGAGTGTGCGCTGGAGATCTGCGACAAGACTAAAGCATGGCTACAGTTAAGCCTGCCCCCAGAATCCAAAGTAGCGTGGCTACAGTGTGAGTGTACCTCGCGGACACTCCCTGTCGGGGGAAACTGTCCTCCCACGAGCACCTATGGGACCGGAGCCCCTTCTACGTTGCGGTGAGGGAGCGGAGGGAGCACAGAGAGCAGATCGCGGGGCACACACGGGCAGTTTACCCAGGTTCGGGCCGCGATGACGCGTAAAACCCTACTCCTGCTTTGGTTGTATTTAGTTCTTGGGCTCGGGAGCTTGAAGATCTACAGTACCAGCTACACCGAGCGTGGAGTGAGCAAGTTTCTGGGATCGAACCCCCTCTACGTTGTGCATGGGCGTCCTTTTATAGCTCAAAGGGGTCACCGACATGTGTCAATGTAGAGGAGGGTAAAAGTGTAAATTTGGTGGTAGTTGTAACAGTGCATGAACAGTGTATGAACAGTGGTCTTCACCTAACCTTGACGGTGGGGGACAAGGGCATTTAATGCCCGTCGCCGTCGACCCCAAAAGCGTCTGTCCATGCGTCTCCGTTCGCCACGGCGGTAGCCTCGTCACCGCGGCTCGCCAGCGTGTCCCTCAGGCTGCACAGCCATCTGCCACGTGCCCCTGGAAGGGCCCCAGGGCGACGCGTGGCCGAATGAGCTGGAGCGCGGGCACACAGTGTGAGCTTCCCCCGGCAAGCACCTTGCCAGGGCCGCTATCTTGCCGGGCCCGGAAGCTTGCCGCTTCCCGGGCCCTGCCGGGGCGCACGATGCGCCGCGATGTATCTTTTGCGGTGTTATCCTTTGGCCTTCCTGGCAAGCACCTCTTGCCAGGGTCTTGTGCTGAAAAGATGCCCTTGAGCCTGGTGCGGCCTTCCCGGCAAGCTCCTCTTGCCGGGGTCTTGTCTTCTAACTTGAATACTTTGTTCTTGAATGGCTTGAAGGGGTCTGGAGCGGGCCTTGGCAAGCGCGTGGTAAGCCCTGCCGCGGGAGGCTGCTACTGCCCGTGCACAAGTTGGGGTACTAAGGTACCCCTACCTTAGTACACCGACAGGAGCCCCCGGGCCTGGGCCACACACGGTGCCGAGCGCTGTTGGGCCAGGCCCAAGACAGTGCACGGGCACACGCGGCCCACGGCAAGCCGTATCCCTCTCCGTATCCGCCGCATTCCTCCCCAACGACACGCGTCGATTGCGGTGTCGTGGGAGAGATCGTGGCCTATTTCTTTAATGGGGAAATGCAGAACGTCCCCCACTTCCCCCTTAAAAGCAGAGGAAGCAGGGGCAGTTTCCCCCCATCGTCTTCATTGCACCTTGAGTCCTCAGAAACCCCCGCCGCTTCCTGCCTCTGCCCTTCCTCCATCGTCTCCCCCACCCGCCGTGCCGCCGTTCTCCCTCGCCGCCCCCGCCATGGCCCCGAAGAGCGACCAGGCGAAGAGCGACAAGGCGAAGGGCGACAAGGCGAAGAAGGAGAAGTCCGAGCAGGCGGCGAGGCTGGCAGCCATGCGGAGGAAGAGGGTGGTCTTCCCGCCAAGGCTCGGCCCGAGGAAGCTGCGGGACAAGTACTACTTGTTCTGGGCGAGGGAGACGAAGGATCATCCCCGCACCCAAGTCCTCCCCGCCGTGGCTGTCGACATGTTCCCGGGAGGTTACTATTTCTTCGCTGCATTCTTCTACTGCGGTCTTTGCCCTCCGTTCTCGGAGTTCTTCTGCGATGTAATGAATACGTACGGCTTCCGTCTCTTAGATTTCACCCCCAACGCCGTCCTCACCCTCGCCGTTTTCGCACATCTGTGCGAAAACTACGTTGGGGTCCACCCAAATGTAGCTCTTTTTCGCCACTTCTTCACGCCTAGAGTAGAGTCCGGATCCCCTCTCTCCGGCGGCATCTCTTGGATCTTCAGGCTGAACAAGAAGGAGGCGTACTTGAAGGGAGAGCTTCGCGGCAAGTGGGAGGAGTGGAGGGCGGATTGGTGTTGGATTCTGGAAAAGGATCCCGAGCAGTTTACCTTGCCGCGCCAGACTGCCATAGTGCGCGGCAAGGATTGGAGTGACTTGGCCCCGGAGGACGACAAGTTGCAGATCGCCTTAACTAGGATTCTTCGTCTCCGGGCTGCCAATCTGACTGTGGGTGAAGTTGGAGCTGATTTCCTTCGCCGCCGCATCGCCCCTCTGCAGGAAAGGAAGAGGCCTGCTTGGGAGTTCGGCAACGCGGCAGACCGCATGAGGCTGCGCCCCGGGTTGAACTACAACTTCACCGTTCTGGAGCTGAAGGGGCTGGTTCGGGAACTGTTCAAACACGACCCCAAGCACCCGGAGTGGTTCAAACCGTCGACCGGAGTAGTCCCTTTGTGCAACAACACCGCCCTCAGTGCTATCCGCGCGGCAATGCCAGAGCGCGACTCCCATGGGGTCATCCCCACTTGGCTGGAGCCCTCAGCGGAGACCCTGCAAGCCTTCTTCGACAACTTGGTTGAAAAACCACGCAATGCTGATGAGAGGAAGGGGCTCACCCGGGAGACCACCGCGCGGGACGTGGCGTATATTGCCTCCAGGATGGAGGAGGCCGCCGCGGCAGCTGCGGCAGGCGAGTTTGGATACACCGTTGATGAAGCGGAGGCGGCGGACGCGGTGAGCCAGGCCGAGGAGGAGGAAATCCTCAAGCTACTGCAGATCACGCCCGAGGAGTTTGCCGGGGAGCCCGCCGGGGAGCCTGCCGGGATTGGCGAGGCTGCCGGGCAGGGAACCGAGTCCAGCGGGCCTGCTGAGGAGGAGGAGAAGGAGGAGGCCGAGTCCGGTGATTCCGATGAAGACTCCGGCGGATCCTTGAATCTTGACGATGACGCCTCCTCGTCCTCGGAGAACTCTCCGCCACCACCAAGCCCAAGTCCTCCGCCGCAACCGAAGAAGCGCCTCCGCAAGGCCGTCGAGACGGTGAGGCCACCGGCGCCCCAACAACGACCACAGCGCCGGGCGACGCACGCCACCACGACGAGCAAGGTCGCCAAGGAGGCGCCCCGTGCCCGAGCGACAAGCGGATGGGGGTCTTCCCGGAGTGACTCCGGGGTACCTTCTGCTCCTCGGACGTCAGCGACGACCGGTGCTGGGTCTTCTCAGCCCGCAGCTCCGGAGCCCGCCAAGCGCCCGAGGGAGCCCTCTCCTCCAGCTCCTCGCGCTGGAGCGCCCGAGGCGGGATTTGACTTCTCCGCTCTCAGCTCCGACGACGAGGAGGAAGAGTAAGTACTTGCAATTTTCATTTCCTTTGATTTTGTCTTGATTTCTCTTGCTTGGTTCTGATCTTGATCTTGTTTTGCAGGACCTTGACCCAGCGGATGACGAAGAGGGCCAAGAACCCTGTGGTCGAGATCGAGGACGACGAGCCCGCCGCAGCGGCGGGAGATGCGCCGGCGGCAGACTTGCCGGATCAGCCTGCTGCTCCGAGGAGCAGCCCCCAGCGCAGCCCCCAGCGTAAGTCTGGGTGTTCACTTTCCTGCTTGCTGGGTGCGCTTGAGGTCGTTGTCAGTACTGATGTCTTGTTGTCTTGTGCAGAAGTGGAGCCGCAGCCGCAGGAGCACCAGGAGGTTGCCCCCGATGAGCCACTTGCTCCACCCTCCCCGCCAAGGACGAGCTCCCCGGCAAGGGACGGTGCTCCGCCAAGGATGGGTACTCCGCCAAGGGCGAGTACCCCGCCAAGGGCGAGCACCCCGACGAGAGCGGACTCCCCGCCAAGGGAGGGCACCGGAGGCCCTCCGCCGGCGGGGGCTTCTTCTACGTCGCCAAGGGATAACTCCCCGGCGAGGGACCCCGTCATCGAAGAGGCCCGCGCAGGTAAGCCCTTGTAGTTTCTTCTTTTCAAATTCTTCTTTTTGGATATTTGCTTGACAAATCTTTCTTTTCTTTTTCTTCTGTTGTCATACCCGCCCGCTCCGGAGCCGATGGAGACGGAAACCATCGTCGAGGAGGAGGCGCGCGGCGAGACTGGCGACGGCACCGCCGTGGAAGGAACGGCCGGCGCCGACGAGCCAGCTGCCGAGGAGACTGCCCCAACCACCGACGCCGTGGCTGGGGAAGGGACCGGCGACCATACCGCTGGCCCGGAGGCCGCGGGAGCGCCGGACGCTGCACCGGCCGCCGACCCCTCCGCCTCCGCACCTGGGGCGGGCGTTTATCTGGAGGCCGCCAACGGGGTGTTCATTCAAGTCCCGTGGGCGTCCTCATCAAGGGCACCCGCGGAGGGAGAGACGTTTGACGGAGAAGTCCTCGCCTCCGCCGGATTGAAGGTTGTAGATGCGCCCGGCAGCAGCGACGAGCCCGAGGAGGAGCGGCTCCTTCGCCGGCTCCTGGCCTTGTACCGGGCCAGGCAGGCGAAGTTGGAGTCTCGGGAGGCTCTGGCTGCCAAGGCTGGTGCTGACCTGGAGAAACGCGCCGCGGAGCTCCGTGCCGCCAACCAGGCGGCCCTCCGGAACTTGGCGGAGGAGCGCGAGGAGCTTGCCGGGGCACAGCAAGCGTTCGTCCTCGAAAAGGCCGAGGTCGAGGAGCAGCAACGTCTGGCCGCCGAAGAGCTGTCTCGGCGGGAAGGGGCGCTCAACCAGCGGAAGGTCGACCTTGACAGCCATGAGGACGACCTCACCGCTCGGGAGCAGGCTATTGGCGGGGCTCTGCGGGAGGCGAGGGATGCTGCCGCTGCCGCAGAGACCGCCAAGAAGGATCTGGAGGCCAGAGTGGCGCAGTTGGAGCTGTTCTTGAAGGCGAGTGAGGACAGGGTCACCGCGCTCAATGTGGAGCGGGAGAAGGATGCCCACATCAACTCGGAGCTGCAAATCCGCCTCTCCGAGAAGGGTAAAGAGCTCACTGACGCCAGGGACTCCATTGCTGATCTAGAGCTGAATGTCTCCACCCTTACTGACTCGCTCAACGCTGCCCGGGACCGCGAGACGAAGCTGAAGGACGATCTCCGCGCTGAGAGGGCCCTGCTGGAAAGCACCGCCATCTCGCAAACCCAATTCCAGCAGACGGTGGAGCGATGGACTGAGGACCTCGTCACCTCCGCCGCCAACATAGACATGGAGATGATGGCGCTGAGGGCGGAGCATCTCGTGTACTCCCCCGACGAGAACCTCCCCCACAGCGCCAAACTGAGTCTGCTCTTCAGGGGAGTGGCGCCGGTGCTTGCGCGGCTGTGGAAGAAGATCCCCGAGCAGCTGGCCGACGAAGCACGCCGGCTCTGCATGGGCACCATGGAGCGGGTGCTGTCGAAGATTGTCTACCGCAACCCCGGGATCAACCTTGTCAACGTCCTCCGGACCCTGCCGCCCGAAGCTGACAAGGAGGCGTTGAAGGCCCAAGTTGCCCACATTGTAGCCAAGGTGGGCAAGATCCAGAGGGTCGAGGGAGACCATAGGGATTAGGCTTCTTGCTTCCTTCGCCGCTGCCAACTAAGTCATAGGCAGTAGTTGATTAGAACAGCGGCAAGCTATCTCTGTAATATATACTTTTATTTTGGGTAATCAATGCAGTGTTATCTCCCTTGCTTTTGGTCCTTCACTTTGTATGCTTTTCACCTTTACGCTTTTAGGGGAACTTGCCGGCAAGGGGCCCTTGCCGCGAGCGCTGAGTGCGGGACTCTTAGCAGCCTGCTAGCAAAGACCTTGTCGGCAAGAAACCTTGCCGCAGCCAGTCGCAGCACACTTAGATTGCTGAGCGAACTCGAAAACGAAGTAAGGGCGCGACACTTGTCGCAGCTCACTTAAGCCGTTGAGCGTGCTCGAAACAAAGTAAGGGCGCGGCTAGCCACGGGTAGGTTCCTCCGCGCACAGGTTTTCCATACAAAGTGTGGTCGTTCAAGGAAGATAACTGAAACTTAAAAATTTGAATGCTCAAACTTTGGTAACTTAGCTTTCATTGGGTTGTTTACTTCCCGGCAAGGCTTTTCTTTCTTGAACAACGCTTGGTCCATACTCCTATCTCCTCCCCCCCGGCAAACTTGTGCGCGAGGAACAATCCTTCTGTTTCAGAGAGAAAGACAAAAAAGAAGGAAATACAAGTATGGAGCCTTGCGGCTTGTTATTGCTTACCGGGAGTGTGTGCTGCACGAAATGTCAGATGATATATGCGAGTACAAGGAAAAACACGAAATGACAAATGGCGCAAAGCCCAAAAAGTTTTACTGATGCACGGGGTCTGCGCCCGGCTTTGTACAAAGGTTTACATGCGACAGCGGCAATACTTGTACAAAAGGTGGTTGCCGGAGCGGGTCACGGCAACCGCGCCTTATGGGTGAAACTTGCGAAGATGCTCTATGTTCCAGGAGTTGCTCACCGGTAAGCCTTCTTCGGTCTCAAGGCGGACAGCTCTGGGCCTTGTGACTTGTCTCACCCGATAAGGGCCTTCCCACTTCGGCGTCAACTTGTTGGAGTTCTTGGCGGACTGAATGCGCCGAAGAACAAGGTCGCCTTCCTCGAGACTCCTGGCCTTGACCTTGCGGCTATGATAGCGACGCAAGGCCTGCTGGTATCGAGCAGCTCGTACAGCAGCCTGGAGACGTTCCTCCTCGAGGAGCAACGCATCATCTTGTCGCAGTTGCTCTTGCTCGAGCTCGTCGTAAGAGAGCACTCGAGGAGATCCGTATACGAGTTCCGTGGGGAGAACTGCCTCTGCTCCATAGACAAGAGCAAAGGGTGTCTGTCCGGTGGCTCGATTTGGTGTCGTCCTGATTGACCAAAGAGCCGCCGGCAACTCTTCTATCCAGTTTCTTCCGCACTTGTGCAGCCTGTCGAAGGTTCTTGTCTTGAGCCCGCGCAGCACTTCAGCATTGGCCCTCTCTGCTTGACCATTGCTCCTTGGGTGAGCAACGGAAGCGAAGCAGACCTTGGCGCCAAGGTCTTGGGCGTACTGCATGAAGGTGCAACTTGTGAACTGTGTGCCGTTGTCGGTGATGATCCTGTTAGGGATTCCGAAACGGCAAACAATTGACCTGAAGAACTTCACTGCTGACTGTGCTGTCACCTTTCTCACTGGTTCCACTTCTGGCCACTTTGTGAACTTGTCGATTGCAACGTACAAGTACTCAAAGCCCCCGACTGCGCGGGGAAAGGGGCCGAGGATATCGAGCCCCCAGACAGAGAAGGGCCAGGACAAAGGGATCATCTGGAGAGCTTGAGCTGGCTGGTGAATCTGCTTGGCATGGAACTGGCACGCTTCACACTTGGTTACTTGTGCAGTTGCATCTTGGAGGGCTTCTGGCCAAAAGAAACCTTGCCGGAACGCCTTTCCGGCAAGTGCTCTTGCACCAATGTGGTGGCCACATATGCCTCCATGTATCTCTGCCAATAGCTTCTGTCCATCTTCCCGAGAAATGCACTTCAACCTGATACCATTGAGTCTTCTTCTGTACAGTTCGTTGTCGACGAACTGGTACATACTTGACTGTCTGGTTATCTTCTCTATCTCTTCTGGTTCTTCGGGAAGTTCTCCAGTCTGAAGAAAACAGACGATTTGCTGTGCCCATGCTGGAGCTCGAGGCTCAACAACAAGGACTAAAGGCATCAGGGCTGCTGCGGGAACCTCAACTTCTACGGCAAGAACCTGCGGCTCTGCCGGAGCTGAGGGTTCCCCGGCAAGCCTGCCGGGGCAAGGCTTGTCGGGAACGCCTGCTTCAACTGTACAGACCCTTGGGCCCGCAGGAGCAGACTGTTCCTCAGCATTTTGGTCGCTGATCTTGGGGACCTTGGCGGCGGCTTCAGGAAGATCCGCCGGCAAGTAGTCGCCGGAGACCAACTTCCTCTTCTTGCTTTGCCCAACTGATGGTGTAACGGATGGCTGAGTTAGCTTGAGCACGAAGATCCCTGGTTCCACAGGTAACTTCATTGCAGCACACTTTGAAAGGCCATCTGCGATGTCATTCTGAGCTCTTGGAACGTGCTCCATCTGTAGGCCTTCAAAGTGTTCTTCAAGCTTCCTCACTTCATCGACATAAGCTTCCATCAGAGGGCTCTGATAACTCTTTTTCACTTGTCGGACCACCAACTGTGAGTCTCCCCGCACAATCAACTTCTTGATCCCAAGTTCGGCCGCAATTCTGAGGCCGGCAAGCAGTCCTTCATACTCAGCAGTATTGTTTGTCGCTTGCTCCTTGGGAAAGTGCATCTGAACAACATACTTGAGGTGCTCTCCGGTGGGCGCTATGAGTAACACGCCGGCGCCGGCGCCTTGCAGCGAGAAGGCACCATCGAAGTACATTATCCACTCCTTGCTTGCTTCTTGGACGGGGATGCTTGTCGCTGGAACTTCTTCATCCGGTGTTGGGGTCCATTCCGCTATGAACTCTGCCAAAGCTCTGCTCTGTATGGTTGAAGTACTCTCAAACTTGAGACCAAATCTTGACAGCTCCAGTGCCCACTCGACGATCCTGCCTGTTGCTTCTGGATTTTGCAATATCCTCTTCAACGGAAAGCGAGTGACCACTGTTATCTCATGTGCTTGGAAGTAGTGGCGCAGCTTTCTTGAGGCCATGAGGACGCCGAAAAGCAACTTCTGCACTCCAGAGTATCTTGACCTAGCCCCCTGCAAGAGGGAACTTACAAAATAAACTGGGCGCTGCACCATCTTCCTTCGCACTTCTTCTTGTTCCTGCGCAGACTTGTCCTTGTCGGGGCCAGAGCTTGTCGGGGAAGCCCCCTGCTTGCCGCTGGATGCGCTTGCCGGGGATGTGGGTTCCTCATCTGCCTCCCTCTCCGCTACTAACGCAGCACTAACCACTTGGTTGGTTGCTGCGAAGTACAGCAGCAACTTCTCTTGTGGTTTAGGTGCGACAAGTATTGGAGTGGAGGATAGGTATCCTTTCAAGTCTCGCAGCGCAGCCTCCGCTTCCGGAGTCCATTTCATAGGACCTGCCTTTTTCAATATTTTGAAGAAAGGCAGGGCGCGTTCTGCAAACTTTGAAATGAACCTGATGAGGGCAGCCACACAACCAGCAAGTCTCCTTACGTCCTTGACGCGCTTCGGGGCTTCAATCTGCTCAATTGCTTTTATCTTGTCGGGATTGGCTTCAATCCCCCTCTGGGACACGAAGAACCCGAGAAGCTTGCCGGAGGGGACTCCGAAGACGCACTTCTCGGGGTTCAACTTGAGTTGTATCTTGCGCAGATTCTCAAAGGTTTCTTCTAGGTCTTGGATCAGGGTATCCTTGCTCTTGCTCTTGACCACTATATCATCCATGTAGGCTTCTACATTTCTGTGGATCTGTGGCTCAAAAGCAGTGTGTACCACCCTTGCAAATGTTGAGCATGCATTCTTCAATCCAAAGGGCATGCGTATGAAGCAATATGTGCCGCATGGAGTAATGAATGCAGTCTTTTCTTCATCTTCCTTGGCCATGAATATCTGATGGTAACCTGAGTATGCATCAAGGAATGAAAGCAACTCACATCCGGCGGTGGAGTCAACAATCTGGTCAATACGCGGCAAGGGAAATGGATCCTTGGGACACGCTTTATTCACATCAGTGAAGTCTATACAAAGTCTCCACTTCCGATTGGCCTTGCGCACAACAACTGGATTGGCCAACCACGTCGAATGGATTACGCCTCTAACCAGGCCTGCTGCTTCCAACTTCTTTATCTCTTCAGCTATGAACTCTTGGCGCTCCACGGCTTGCTTCCTGACCTTCTGCTTGACGGGCCGCGCATGAGGACAACCATCAAGCTTGTGCTCAATTACCTTCCTGGGAACGCCGGGGATGTCAGACGGTTGCCACGCAAACACATCCACATTCGCCCGCAAGAAGGCAACGAGCGCGCTTTCCTATTTGGGGTCAAGTGTAGCACTGATGGTGAAGGTACCACCAGTGCCGTCCTCCTTGGCGGACACCTTCTTGGTTGCCGGTGGAGCTGCCATTCCTTTCTTACACTTGCCGGTGGAGCTCGATGGTGCGTCCTCGACGGCAGCGCAGCACTCCGAAGAGGTGCGTTTGCCGGAGTGGGCCCCAGAGATCTTGCCGGACTTGGTCTTGGTCTTCCCCCCGGGAGCTTCAGCGGCAAGTGTTTTGCTATCTGCCGCAGCTGCTGCATCCCGGTAGATCTTGTCGGCGCAAATAAGCGCATCTTTCTCGTCGCCAGGGACAGAGATGACGCTTATCGGTCCTGGCATCTTGAGTATGTTGTATGCGTAGTGGGAAGCTGCCATGAACTTGGCGAGGGCAGGACGACCAAGTATCCCATTATATGGTAATGGGATATCAGCGACGTCGAACGTGATCCTCTCCGTCCTGAAGTTGAGCTCCCCTCCAAAGGTCACTGGCAGTGTAACCTTCCCCTTCGGCTTGCTCCTTCCCGGGTTGATTCCTTGGAACGTCCTGGTTTCTTCGAGCTCGCTGTCGGGGATCTGCAGTTTCTTGATCATAGCGGAGGAGATCAAGTTGAGGCCGGCCCCGCCGTCAACCAACATCTTGGTGACCTTGAGGTTGCGGATAGTTGGTGAAACCAACATCGGCAAGCACCCGACCGCGGTCGTGCGGTCAGGGTGATCCTCCAGGTCAAAAATGATGGGCGTGCCGGACCATTTCAGGAGCCTGCGCGACTCGACGGGTGGCTCAGCTGCATTCACTTCCCGCACCCATTGCTTGAGTTGGCGGTGGGAAGTGTGCAGAAAGGCACCTCCATCGACGCACAGAACTTCTGTGGCCTTCTGGAACTCCTGCTCGCTGTTGTCTCCTTCATCCATATCGTCATCATCATCCTCGTCTTCATCCTTGTCGCGGCCCCGGGGAGGTCTGTCTCCTTGCCGCTGCTTGGCCTTGCCGCGGCGTCCTCCCCGGCCATTGAACGGCCGCTTCTTGCTGGGCTCTCCTCCGCCTCCTTGGGCCTTCTCCTTGTCGTGACGCTCGTATTCAGCCTTCTGCTGCTCTACGAGGTACTCTACCCTTTTGCAGTTTTGGAGGTCGTGGCCCTTGGTGCGGTGGATCTTGCAGTACTGCTTGTCAGAGCCGTCCTGCTTGTCGGCTGTCGCTACAGGGGCGGGCTCCTTGCCGGAGCCACCAGCCTGTGCCTTCTTGGCGGGAGCCTCCTTGCCGGACTGCTCGACAACCAGCACTTCCTTGTTCTTCTTCTTCTTGTTTCGCCGCCGGCCCTTCCTTGCCGGGGCGGCATCCTCGCTGTCACTTCCTCCTGCGCCGGTATCCTCTCCGGGGAGTCTCCTCCCCTCTTCAGCGCGTGCACATTTGTCAGCCAGAGCGTAAAGCTCGCTGACATCCCGGATCTTGGTCATGGCCATCTCCTCCCTCATCCGGTGATTACGCACGTTCTGGTGGAACGCGCTGATAACCGCGACAGGGTGGACATCGGGAATGTTGTGCTGAACGCGGCTGAACCTTTGGATGTACTTGCGCAGGGATTCTCCCTCCTTCTGGGCAAGGATATGAAGATCGCTCTCCTGGCCGTGGGGTTTGTGGCCACCTGTGAAGGCGCCGACAAACTGGTGGCACAAATCCGCCCATGAAGAGATGGAGTTCTCCGGCAAGTGCATAAGCCAAGACCTGACGTTTGGCTTAAGCACAAGCGGGAAGTAGTTGGCTAGGATCTTCTCGTCGCGTCCCCCGGCAGCCTGCACCGCAATGGTGTAGATGCTGAGGAACTCCGAGGGGTGTGTTTTGCCGTCGTACTTCTCGGGTACGTCGGGCTTGAAATTCTTCATGCTGGGCCACTGGACTTGCCGCAGCTCTCGGGTGAACGCAGGGCAGCCTGCCGCGTACGGCAAGTCGCCTGGTTCACCGGGCGCGTGCATGTCAACAGCGGTCCCAGCGCGCTGATCGGATTGTCTTCTGGCTTCTCGTCGACGCTCGATGCGGGTTCGAGCGTCCTCTTGTCGCCTGTCGTCGAGGACTTGGCGCTGATCGCGGCGAGCCCGCGGATCCGACGACGCCGTGGAGTCGTCGTCGACGTTGATCCAGCGGGGCGGCGTTTTCTGCTTCCGCGGCGAGGAGTGCACGGTAGTTGCACCCCCGGCGGTCTTGTCGCCATCGGCCTTCGCTTGGTCGACTTGCCGCGGCCGTGAAGTTGCCGGCTGCTGCGGCGCATCGTAGTTGGCGAAGGCGATGAGGCTCTGGATCGTTGCCCTCCAGTGTTCGGCCTTGTCCGCCGCTGGAGGGAAGTCGAGGAGCAGCTGAGCCGTGGCCGGGGCTTCTGCTGGAGAGGAGGGAAACGGTGGCGAACAGTGCGAGGAGCGGGACACGCTCGGACTTCTAACCGCGTTAGAAGGAGCATGTTCCCGTCCCGGCGACCGCGCCTTGCTCGTGCCAGGACGTTGGCCTTGAGCGTCCCATGACTCGCCGGCCTGGCCACGTCCTAGCAAGCGTATGGTACCTCTGGTACCACGCCGCTGCTGGTCTGGCACTTCCTGAGATGGACGTGGTGCGTGTACGGACACCGAGGCTTTGGAGTTCGCCCGGTCGTCCGTCTTGTCCTTGGACTTGGTGGCGCCGTGAGTGTCACCACCGGCGTCCACCCTTCCGCCGACGCCTCCCCCACCAACCGTCGGCTCTGGTGGTGGTGGGATCGACGCAGACGGGCCTCCAACCTCCGAAGCCTTCTTCTTCGGAGGCATGCTTGATGTTGTTGATGACGTTGGAGAGGTTGATGAAGAATGCGCCCGCGTGAGCGCCGGATCAGGTTTGCACAACCTCGACGCCCCCTACCTGGCGCGCCAAAGATGTCGGGGGAAACTGTCCTCCCACGAGCACCTATGGGACCGAAGCCCCTTCTACGTTGCGGTGAGGGAGCGGAGGGAGCACAGAGAGCAGATCAAGGGGCACACGCGGGCAGTTTACCCAGGTTCGGGCCGCGATGACGCGTAAAACCCTACTCCTGCTTTGGTTGTATTTAGTTCTTGGGCTCGGGAGCTTGAAGATCTATAGTACCAGCTACACCGAGCGTGGAGTGAGCAAGTTTCTGGGATCGAACCCCCTCTACGTTGTGCATGGGCCTCCTTTTATAGCTCAAAGGGGTCACCGACAGGTGTCAACGTAGAGGAGGGTAAAAGTGTAAATTTGGTGGTAGTTGTAACAGTGCATGAACAGTGTATGAACAGTGGTCTTCACCTAACCTTGACGGTGGGGGACAAGGGCATTTAATGCCCGTCGCCGTCGACCCCAAAAGCGTCTGTCCATGCGTCTCCGTTCGCCACGGCGGTAGCCTCGTCACCGCGGCTCGCCAGCGTGTCCCTCAGGCTGCACAGCCATCTGCCACGTGCCCCTGGAAGGGCCCCAGGGCGACGCGTGGCCGAATGAGCTGGAGCGCGGGCACACAGTGTGAGCTTCCCCCGGCAAGCACCTTGCCGGGGCCGCTATCTTGCCGGGCCCGGAAGCTTGCCGCTTCCCGGGCCCTGCCGGGGCGCACGATGCGCCGCGATGTATCTTTTGCGGTGTTATCCTTTGGCCTTCCTAGCAAGCACCTCTTGCCAGGGTCTTGTGCTGAAAAGATGCCCTTGAGCCTGGTGCGGCCTTCCCGGCAAGCTCCTCTTGCCGGGGTCTTGTCTTCTAACTTGAATACTTTGTTCTTGAATGGCTTGAAGGGGTCTGGAGCGGGCCTTGGCAAGCGCGTGGTAAGCCCTGCCGCGGGAGGCTGCTACTGCCCGTGCACAAGTTGGGGTACTAAGGTACCCCTACCTTAGTACACCGACACTCCCTAATCGGCGCGTTACTGTGGCCATGATACCCGTGACATCGATTTGGTCAGAGGAGGCCACGATCCCACTACTCGGAGGTGGAGTGGCCTGCAGGAGACAGACCCCACCCGTCAGCGAGCCACCAAGAAGCGGCTGACCTCTGGCAGACGGCCTGGGGAACGGGCCGCCCTGTAGTAGGCAGCCAACTGTTCCCTTGAAGTCTGAACCCCATCAAGATGACAAGATGGGGCGTGGCAACAGTGTACGACCACAAGGCAGCGGCACTGTAGCTACTCCCTCCCCGACGGTGCCTCCGTCAGCAGGAGGACATAAACAGTGGGAAGCAGTCATCGTGGCCTACAAGCGGTGGGCCCGCGGGACAGACAAGCCTCTGACAGCCGGCGGGACCCACAGGCGGCGGGACCCAGCTGCCGGCGAAGAAGCCGGCACCCAGAGACGATGATGGTCGGGACCCGCACCCGGCCGGATTACCAATGTAGCCATGGGGGGTAGGCCTATATAAACCCCCCAGGGTCCTCCATGCAGAGGGGTTAGACTTTGAGACATACATAGAGAGAGATAGGAAAGAAAACATAGCGACAACTCGCAATCCCTAAAAGGAGAAGAGAGGGCTAGACTTGCCCTTCTTCCTCCTCTAGACAACACCGCTCAAGGAGCAACCTTGTAGCTACCATATTGACGATACTCATGACGCGGAGTCCCCGCAGAGCAGGACTAGGGGTGTTATCTCCACGGAGAGCCCCAAACCTTGGTAAGATCCGTAGGCGTCCTAAGTATCGCCTTATCCCGCTTCCAGGGCCCGGCGACGTTCTCCTGTCCCCATGCATGATAAGACATCCTTTGGCATATGTCGCACCAAAACCCCGACATTTGGCGCCCACCATGGGGCAAGGTGCACCGTCGTCCGGAGACATGTTCTGGACGGGAACTTTGTTCCTCCCTGGCGAGCGTAGCCAGCCCGGCACGCCTAATGGCGTGGATGCCGGGGCACTTTGCGGCGCCGAGGCCGCATGCGCCGCAAGCAAGCTCGCTGATCTTCTCGGCGAGGTCCACCTCCACGACAAGCCCTCTCCGGCCGCTGAAGCGGTCGGCTCGGAGAGCTGCCTCATCGAGCTCCTCGACAAGCTCCACATCGTCGATGAGCTTACCTCCGACCTGGAGTCCGTTGGCTCCTTTGATCCACCCGTCGATATGATCATCGACCCCTACACGGCACCCGCCGACATCTTCCCCAACCACGTGGTGGTCATCGATGATCCCCTCCCCCCTGCGACCTACGGCACAAGCGTCAGCACCGTCATGGAGGTGCTGGCCGCCACCCACGACGAGCCCTCCAACGGGTCCAGTCAAGACCCGCTGCAGGCAGCAATGTGGAGCCTCTCTACTCCCATCGCCAGGGGAACAGATGGCGCAACGCTGGAAACACTCCACGTCTCGCTCCTCGACAATGCCAACAAGTGGGCTGCCATGCGGCGCCTCACTGAAGCCTACCGCCGCAAGATCGACCGTGTCGTAGGTGGCACGCCGGCTGCTGGCGAGCCCATCCGAGCCGACGCCGTCCGGGATCGAGGCGGAGCCCTCGCCAGTATGCTGGGAGCCACGCGTCCGGTTTACGCCACCCCTTTGGAGAACCTAAGAGCTGCCCAGGCGACAATAGATGAGCTGGACCACTTGGAGGGAGATGAGCTTCGCTGCATGACGCAGCACGTCCAGCAGCTCCTCGACACAGCGACCGAGCAGCAGGAAGCTCGCCACTGGGCTCTGGACGCCGGCGCACAGGCGGATAACCGTCCTCCCCGTCGAGAGCAAGGGGCTACATCCCGATCACCAACAGTCGATGCCCACAATCGGCATGACTCGGAGCCGGCTGCCAGCCACAGCCGGCAAACTCGCATCACCATCGAGCGCGACCAAGACGGTCGCCCAAGGGCAGTGGAACGGTGAAACGAGCCCCGCCTCCCCCTCGCCGGGAGAGGAGTGTGTCCCCGCCACCTGTCGAGCATCCGTTTCTCGGAGGGCACTTGGGCCGCCGCGAGGGAGTTGGGGAGAATGATGCCCGCCACCACCTCGACCGACTGGCTCAATCCCAGGCGGTCGAGGAGGAAGACGCAATCGGTCCGGCCTGTTTCGGCCCCTGCATCCGCGATGAGCCTTTACCCAAAGGTTTCTTGCTTCCTAGAGACACTCCCAAGTACAATGGTTCCGTGAAGCCAGAGGACTGGCTGGTGGATTACTCAAGTGCCGTCAACATAGCAAACGGCAACAAGCGCTTCGCCGTGAAGTATGTACCACTCATGCTCCAGGGCACGGCCCGGACATGGTTGAATAGCCTCAAGCCCAACAGCATCAACAGCTGGCTAGACTTCACCGACGTCTTCACCCGCAACTTCACCAGCTGATGGCTTCTCGCCCCTCGTTGGTTACCCCAAGTGGAAGGTTTGAGATGTAGCGTAGCGGCAAATTTCCCTTGGCAAAGATACCAAGGATCGAATCCCGTGAGACTCCGAGGGTCGACAAGAAGGTGTCAATAGCGTCAGGAACTTCTGCTTGACAGGACCTGCACACAGATACAAATAACTTTGCTCCCAACGAGTACAGAGAGGTTGTCAATCCCTCCGGCCTTGTCGTTTACAAAGGATCAAACGCAAGAGATAATAGTGATAGGTATGACTGCAACTAGTAAATAAGAACAGGAAGTAAATAGCGGGTGTGATCAGTGATGGTAATATGGACCGGGGTCCCATGATGTTCACTAGTGATGTCTCTCTCCCAAAAGACGATAAAATAGCTAAGCGAGGTAAACAAATTACAGCTGGGCAATTGACAGGATTATGTGCGCAAACCAATGCTAACTATGCTGTACAGAAAGGTAGAGGCTCAAAAGCATGGGCGGTACGCCAAGGCAAGTAGACCGAAATCCATCTGCATCTACTACTAATCATCCACCTTGAGATATCTATCCAGAACATCTCGCTGGTATTAAGTTGCGAGTCCCACCCATAGTGTAAACTCAAAGCAACAAACAACTACATTAAAAGAACTTTGCGTAAAGTAAACAATCCTTGCACCCGCAAGTACAAGCACCGTTGTTTTCCCCCTTGTGGCAACAGCACATCCCCTAGACTCATGTTTCTGTCACTCAAGCTAGTCATCGAGGGGCATGAACCCACAATCAAGCATAACGTTCCCTCTTGGAGTTACTACCTACTACTCGGCCAAAGCAATAAATAGCAATGGAGAACATGCAAGAATTACTCAAGAACATAAATATAAAAGAGGTGAATCAAATATATTACTCACACACAATCTGAACATAATCTCATAATCCATCGGATCCCAGCAAACTCAGCATAGCAACAACATAAAGATTACATATGTGCCTCGATCATGTAGGGCAGCTCACGAGGTCTAATCGATGAAGAACAAAGAGGGGAGGAGAACATCACATAGCTACTGGTCATGGACCCATGGTCCAAGGGAGACTACTCACAACTCATCCGGGAGGCGTCCATTGTGGTGGAGAAGCTCCCAGTGGTGATCCTCCCCTCCAGTAGGGTGCCGGGAAGAGTTCTCCTGGTGCTCCCGATCTTGGAAGCGCGGCGGCGGCGGAACAGAGATGAGATCGCGAAAAAGTGTTCCGTCCTCGAGGGTTTCGGGACGCGTGGTAAATATATGCCAAAGGGGGGCACCAGAGGCGGAGGTGGGGCCCCAGGCGCCCCCCTGGCGCGGCCAGGGGTGGGGCCGCGCCGGGTGGCCGCCTGGCCCCCCCCCCAGGCTCCCCTCTGGCCCTGCCTTGGTTTTTCAGGAAGCTCCCGATACGCTGATTTTTCCTGTATTTTTCCCGGAATTTTTAGGGCACTTATAATATGGGGGAAACCTGAAATAGAAAAACAACAGAAAACAGGAACTGGCACTGGGGTGCACTGAGTTAATAGGTTAGTCCAAATATGATCAAAAGTGTATGGAAGTGCATAAATATCATAGCAATATCACACAAAAGTGGCATGGAGCAAGCAGAAATTATAGATACGTTTTGGACGTATCAACATCCCCAAGCTTAATTCCTGCTCGTCCTTGAGTAGGTAAATGATAACAAGCATAATTTCTGTGGTGACATGCTATCAACCATATAAGAACTTTTAAGTAAAGTAATCAAGGCATGTAATCCAATTCAAGTCATAACAAACAAGAGTCTATATTAGCATTGTAACAAGCAACATAAGAACATAAAGGTGCAAGAGCTCTCGCTGTCCGTGACTCGAATGTCTCCAAATGGTGTTTGCGTGCAAGAAAGGGGATAGGGATATATGAGAGAGTAAAACATAGTTTTTATATTGTTGAGAACTTAATCTACTAAAGTTTCACACTTGGTCTTCTTTGGAATCTTATCTTGACTCATCCCCAGACCGTCAGCCAGGTACAAGTCAAAATGATCCACTCCCTTTCGATATTTTGAGCACTCATGCAATGGATGAGTGTAAGCAAGAAAGTCGACACTTAGGATGGCAAAGAGAGAAAAATGATAGAGGGGGAAGACAAAAAAGGTGTGAAAGGCTCACATCAATGAGGACAATCATCGGCGAGAGAAAGCCAAATGATAGATATGATGTGAGGAGTAGGGATTGCCATGCAACGGATGCACATATGAGCTAAGGTAAGCTCTCCAATGGAACTAGTGGGGGTGCATCCAACTTGCTTGCTCAAGAAGACCTAGAGCTCTTTTGAGGAGGCTCATCATTGGAATATACTAGCCAAGTTCTATAGTGTAAAGGTCCCCACATAGCTATATGCATAAATGATAATCTCTATGGAGTACAATGTATAAGATGGAGTACGAGTGTGGATCTCTCAAAAGGAAATATTAGTGTGCCCCCTTCTCTCTTTTTATTTCTTTATTTCTTTTTCTCTTTTTTCTCTTTTTTTAATTTTTTGTGGCCTCAATGGCTCTTTCTATTTATCTCTCATTTGTCCTCTTTGGGATCTTTTGATTTTGTCCTCTTTGGGATCTTTTGATTTGTCCTCTTTGGGATCTTTTCCTCACTTTAGGGGCAGCACTCTATGTATTACAAGAAGTATAGAAGATCTTTCACACTTTACAAAAGTACTCAACATAAAGAAAATGAAACTATCATGATGTATGCAAATGTATGCCTCTGCCAGTGTAGCAGGATATGCAATGATACTAGCGCGTCATGTAGCAATGATTAGGGCAAGGCCCTACTAGCATGCGGCTCATCGATCAAGCAAAAAGCATGTATGACATGAAGATCAAGGCATGAGAGGATGGATGTTGCATGGCAATGTATCTCGGAAAGGCTATGGAAATGCCTTAATAGGTAGGTATGGTGGCTGTTTTGAGGAAGGATATAATGAGGCTTATGATGACAGAGCGTATCGTGCCAAGGATTTGGATGCACCGGCGAAGTATGCGCCAACTCACGAGGTGAGAAAGGGCAATGCACGGTACCGAAGAGGCTAGAAAAATATGGTTAGGTGGAAGGGTCAACCTTCGAATACTCACATTAGTCCGAAGAACTCATGCACTTATTATCGGTAACTCTCAATCTAATTAGGAGGTTCACAAAGAGACAAGTACCCCGAGGAGGAGTGTATGGGGGTTTGGTTACCCTTGCGCATCCTCGACCCATGGTACATGAGTGTACTCTAATATTCGATCCCTCCAAAGATTAGTGATCCATTTAGTAGCTAAAGTTCTCAACTATTTTGTAGGTTTTCGAAAATAAACACGGATTGCCCAAAATATGACATCTATCACTAATAGGCTAAATCTCTTAACACCAAAAGTTCAGTCATTACTCATGGCAATACCTCAAAAATATTGCAAGTTACTACTAAAATTAAATAGCAACCTCAATTACCCACTTTAAGTTAAGACACACAACTCAGTGCAACAGACAAACTCTCTTAACAAGATAAACATGAAAACTCAAGAGAGTTCAGCAACCAACTAAACAAAAGCTCTTTAAAAAGAAAAGCATGAAAACTAAGAGCTAAACATGATAGTAGCTATGGAAAGACAAAGAACACACACAGCAAAGATAAGCATGAAAATCCTATGTTGTGTTCTAGGTTGAAGTGGAGCATGTTTCTCTCCCACACAAAGAAAGCTGGGTTCTAACTCGTTATGAACAGCAAGCAAAGCTAAAGAAAACTAAAAAGGAAACTAAAAGCAAGACGCTCCAAGCATAGCACATAACACATGAAGTGATTAAAATATAGTGGAACGAAAGACGAACTGATAATTGTTGATGGAGAAGGGGATGCACGGGGGCATCCCCAAGCTTAGACGCTTGAGTCTTCTTGAATATTTCTTGGGGGTGCATGGGGGCATCCCCAAGCTTGAGCGTTTGACTCTCCTGAATCTTTTTATCATCTTCCCTCGCACACTTGAAAACTCCCTTCATACATAACTCATCATAATCTGATTAGCGAGGTTAGTACCCATAATAAAATAATTTTTCCTTGCTGGAAATAAGGATAATCTTGAAGAGCTACTATTTCTCAAGATTGCCAAAATGTTTTTGCAAAGAAAAAGCAAGCTCAAGGTTTGCAAAACGAAGAAAAGGCAAAACAGGACAGAATCTGTGAAAAACAGACCAGCAGGTAGTAAATAATTTTTTCGGGGCACTTATGCAACTCAAATCAAAAAACTCAGAACAGACGCCCGAAAGCCAATTGTATAGAGCACGTTGTCAAAAAAATTCAGATCAAAAAGATGAGCTGGTGATTTTATACGAAATTTTCTGTCCAAGGACAGAATCTGTTTTCTGGACTGTACGTCACAACTTTTGAACTTTCTTGCAATCAGAGGCTAAACTTGGCACAAAGCTGAAAAATAAAGATACAATGATGTTGCTACAGTAGTAACAAACATCAAGACCACTAAAAACTGAAAGAACAAACTAAAAGCAAAGATAACAAGGGTTGTCTCCCTAGAGCTCTTTCTTTATAGCCATAAAGATAGGCTTAAGACTTTAATGATGCTCTCGTAGGAATACGAGTTGAAGAACAAAATAGAGCATCAAGAAGCAAATACCAAACACATTTAAGTCTAACATGCTTCCTATGCATAGGAATATTGCAATACAATAATTCATTGAAGCACAAAGCAATAAGCATAGGAAGACAAAACAAGTGCAGCTTCAAAACCTTCAACATAAAGAGAGGGAACTTGATATTATTGAAATATCTATAAGCATATGTTCCCTTCTCATAATAATTTTCAGTGGGATCATGGATGAACTCAACAATATAACTATCACATAAGGCATTATTTCCATGATCCAAAAGCACAAAAGTGTCATTACTCTTCATATAAGCAAAATCTTTCTTATTAGGAATAGTGAGAGTAAGACTATCATAACCATCATGGTAATCATCGTATTTAGGAGGCATATCATCATCAAAGTAAATTTTCTCCTCAAAAGTTGGGGGACTAAAAATATCATGTTGATCAAACGTGTCATCCCCAAGCTTAGAGCTTTCCATGTCATTAGCAATATTGATATTCAAAGAAAGCATACTAATAACATCACCACCATCATGATTGTTATGCAAATAATAAAGTTCCATAGGTTTTTTAATTTTCTCTTCAAACACATCATGTCCCAAAGCAAGGTAGAGCTTATAAAGCTCTCTCATATTTTTGTTGTTTTCCATTAAGCAAAACTAGTGAAAAGACATAAAGAAAACTGACAGGTAAGCTAACAAGACTGAAAAGCAAAGATAAAAGATAGCGTGCAACTCCCCTATCTTGAAGAGTGGAGTCCCCGGCAACGGCGCCAGAAACTTGCTTGATGGCTTCTCGCCCCTCGTTGGTTATCCCAAGTGGAAGGTTTGAGATGTAGCATAGCGGCAAATTTCCCTTGGCAAAGATACCAAGGATCGAATCCCGTGAGACTCCGAGGGTCGACAAGAAGGTGTCAATAGCGTCAGGAACTTCTGCTTGACAGGACCTGCACACAGATACAAATAACTTTGCTCCCAACGAGTACAGAGAGGTTGTCAATCCCTCCGGCCTTGTCGTTTAAAAAGGATCAAACGCAAAAGATAATAGTGATAGGTATGACTGCAACTAGTAAATAAGAACAGGAAGTAAATAGCGGGTGTGATCAGTGATGGTAATATGGACCGGGGTCCCATGATGTTCACTAGTGATGTCTCTCTCCCAAAATACGATAAAACAGCTAAGCGAGGTAAACAAATTACAGCTGGGCAATTGACAGGATTATGTGCGCAAACCAATGCTAACTATGCTGTACAGAAAGGTAGAGGCTCAAAAGCATGGGCAGTACGCCAAGGCAAGTAGACCGAAATCCATCTGCATATACTACTAATCATCCACCTTGAGATATCTATCCAGAACATCTCGCTGGTATTAAGTTGCGAGTCCCACCCATAGTGTAAACTCAAAGCAACAGACAACTGCATTAAAAGAACTTTGCGTAAAGTAAACAATCCTTGCACCCGCAAGTACAAGCACCGTTGTTTTCCCCCTTGTGGAAACAGCACATCCCCTAGACTCATGTTTCTGTCACTCAAGCTATTCATCGAGGGGCATGAACCCACAATCAAGCATAACGTTCCCTCTTGGAGTTACTACCTACTACTCGGCCAAAGCAATAAATAGCAACGGAGAACATGCAAGAATTACTCAAGAACATAAATATAAAAGAGGTGAATCAAATATATTACTCACACACAATCTGAACATAATGTCATAATCCATCGGATCCCAGCAAACTCAGCATAGCAACAGCATAAAGATTACATATGTGCCTCGATCATGTAGGGCAGCTCACGAGGTCTAATCGATGAAGAACAAAGAGGGGAGGAGAACATCACATAGCTATTGGTCATGGACCCATGGTCCAAGGGAGACTACTCACAACTCATCCGGGAGGCGTCCATGGTGGTGGAGAAGCTCCCGGTGGTGATCCTCCCCTCCGGCAGGGTGCCGGGAAGACTTCTCCTGGTGCTCCCGATCTTGGAAGCGCGGCGGCGGCGGAACAGAGATGAGATCGCGAAAAAGGGTTCCGTCCTCGAGGGTTTCAGGACGCGTGGTAAATATATGCCAAAGGGGGGCACCAGAGGCGGAGGTGGGGCCCCAGGCACCCCCCTGGCGCGGCCAGGGGTGGGGCCGCGCCGGGTGGCCGCCTGGGCCCCCCAGGCTCCCCTCTGGCCCTGCCTTGGTTTTTCCGGAAGCTCCCGATACGCTGATTTTTCCTGTATTTTTCCCGGAATTTTTAGGGCACTTTTAATATGGGGGAAACCTGAAATAGAAAAACAGCAGAAAACAGGAACTGGCACTGGGGTGCACTGAGTTAATAGGTTAGTCCAAATATGATCAAAAGTGTATGGAAGTGTATAAATATCATAGCAATATCACACAAAAGAGGCATGGAGCAAGCAGAAATTATAGATACGTTTTGGACGTATCACCAGCACCTAGAAGCGCCACCCAAGCCACGTCAGCTCTCCCTATGCGTCCAAGGTTCGAACGAGTCGGCTCGCGATTACCTAACATGTTGGGCCGAGCTGCGCAACTCCTGTGAAGGGGTGCATGAGTTGCAGGCCATCGAGTACTTCACGGCCGGGTGCAGAGAAGGCACCCTACTCAAGCACAAGCTCCTCTGCGATGAGCCCACCACGCTAGACGAGCTGTTAATCATAGCGGACAAGTACACCACAGCCGACTCCTCCATGAAGTCAGAACTTCACGTAGATGCCTCCAGAAAGATGGCTCCTCTGGCTCCTTGGACGCCGGCTGGAGAGTCCAGTCGGCGCCAGCAGCAAACAAACAACAAGCGCAAAGCCCCCCCGCTGGCTTCCAATAGCCGGCTGGTGGCAGTAGTTGAAGGCCAGTAGCCGGAGAGCCAAGCCGGACCAAAGCACCAGAAGGGCGGCAAGCCAGCTTGGCAGCCCGCCTTCTCCTTCGAGCAAGCCGTTGATGCCCCCTGCAAGTTTCACAGCGGTGCGAAGCCTTCCAACCATGTCACATGAAAGTGCCACTGGCTCACTCAGATTTCCAGAGGCGAGGCTCTGCTCCCGTCGCGTGCTGGGCAGGCGGCTCCTCCGCCAAAGCAGCCGACAGCTCGTCCAGGCGGCCCGGTCCAAGATGAGTTCCTAGAAGAGAATGGAGCATATGTCATCTTCACCAGCCAGGTGGACGATAGGCACAGCCTGCGTCAGCAGCATAGAGAAGTCAATGCCATTGCCTCAGAGGCCCCATAATTCATGCACTGGTTCGAGAAGCCCATCAGTTGGAGCCGCAATGACCATATGGCTGTCATGCCGTCACCAGGCGCCTATGACATGGTTCTGGACGAACCTTTCTCCACCGACAGGCGGGCCTGTTGTTTCTCCCGAGTGCTGATAGAAGGCGGCAGCATTATCAACATCATGTACCGAGATACCATGGAGAAATTGGGCATCAAAGAGAAGCAACTGCAGCCCACCCGTACCGTGTTTCATGGCATCATCCCCGGCCTCTCTTGCTCACCAATCGGCAAGGTCAAGATAGATGTCTTGTTTGGTGACAAGAAGCATTTCCGTCGCGAGCCAGTCTGGTTTGAGGTAGTAAATTTGGAAAGTCCTTATCATGTAATATCGGGCCAGCCTGCCCTCGGCAAATTCATGGCAGTGCCTCATTACGCCTACCTCAAGATGAAGATGCCGGGTCCCAAAGGAATAATCACCATAGTCGGGGACTATGAGAAGTACATCGCTTGTGCCACTGCCAGCAGCCGGCTGGCCAAGTCCCTTGTCATAGCTGAAGAAAACCGTCGCCTTGATCGATTGGTGGCAATGGCCGGTGAGCAGCCGGCCATACCATCTGATCCCAAGGAGGCGGAACCTCAAGGCTCATTCCAGCCAGCCAAAGAGACCAAGAAGATTGCCTTGGATCCAGCACACACGGAGCGATTTGCTGTCATAGGGTCAAACCTAGATGACAAATAGGAAAGCGAGCTCATCAATTTCCTCCGTGAGAATCGGACATCTTTGCATGGTCCCCCAAGGACATGCTGGGTGTCCCGACATATTTCTCCGAGCACAAGCTGCACATAAGAGAATACACAAAGCCAGTCAGACAGCCGCTTCGCTGCCTACCTGAAGAAAAAAGAAGATTTGTCAGAGAAGAGGTCACCCGCCTACTAGCAGTCGGAGAAGAGGTGTTCTACCCAGAGTGGCTCTCCAACCCCATCCTTGTGCTGAAGAAGAACAACAAGTGGCGCATGTGCATTGACTACACCAGCCTCAACAAAGTTTGCCCTAAAGACCCATTTGCTCTGCCGCGAATAGATCAAGTGATCAACTCCACAGCCGGATGCGAGCTGTTGTCTTTCCTTGATGCTTATTCCGGGTACCACCAGATCAAGCTAGATCCGGCTGATCGCCTGAAGACCGCCTTCCTCACACCATTCGGAGCCTTCTGTTACCTGACCATGACGTTCGGCGTGAGAAATGTTGGTGCCACGTTCTAGCGTTGCATGCAGAAGTGTCTCCTCAAGCAACTTGGCAGAAACGCCCACGTTTACATGGACGATATCATGGTGAAGGCAGAGAAGCGTGGTACTCTTCTAGAAGACCTCCAAGAGACCTTTGAAAACCCGCGCCGCTTTCAGGTCAAGCTTAACCCGGAGAAATGCGTCTTCGGGGTACCAGCAGGCCAGCTCCTTGGCTTCCTGGTGTCTGAACGCGGCATCGAGTGCAACCCAGCAAAGATCAAGGCCATTGAGAGGATGGAGAGACCAACTCGCATACGAGGCGTCCAGAAGTTCATAGGGTGCTTGGCATCACTCAACCGGTTCATTAGCCGGCTGGGGGAGAAAGCACTCCTTCTGTACCAGTTGATGAAGAAGACCACCTGCTTTGAGTGGAATGACAAGGCGAACGAGGCTTTCTGCCAGCTCAAGAAAGTGATGTCCACACCGCCTGTCCTGGCGGCACCAATAGACAAGGAACCCATGTTCCTTTACATAGCCGCCACCACAGCCGGCGGGTCAGGCCGCGTTCTTTTCGAGAGGTAGACCTTGTGCTCCGGCTGATCCAACGAACAGCCGACCAGCACAAGCTCTCGACCCCTTGGTAAGGACCTTTCATCATTAGTAAGGTGCTAGGCAACGATGCCTACTACCTCATCGACGCGCAGAAGCCAAGAGCACGCAAGCGAGATGACTCAGGCAAGGAATCAGAGCGCCCGTGGAACGCAAATCTCCTTCGTCGCTTTTACAGCTAAAGGCAGTATGTATCATACTATCTACAATATTTTGAGAAACAGCAGGATCCCCGAGGAGCACTTGGGTACTGCCCTCCCTTTATCTATATGATAAGATTATGCATGTGAATGTGTTATTTTCATTCCTTCGCCCGACACCGGGACCGAACAAACGGCCCGGGGGCTTGCCGCCTTGCCCTATGTTTGAAATTTTTCAACAGTCGGACAAGTAATGTGCCGGCATCCAAGCCCTCTCTTACCTAAAAGTCACAGACTTGCAGAACGTAAGTGTCCGACTGACAGGAGTCAAAGGCAGGAAGCGATGCCCACATGAAAATGGCTAAGGAAAAAAGTAAGCATAGGACAAGATGGCCTTTGAGACAAGTTGGCCGGCTGCCGAGCGCCGGCCGACCGGGTTCTAGCTTGACCAAGTCGCGTTCCAGAAGGCAGGATACTTGCCTATCCTAAAAACAGCTAAGTCCCTGACCCAGCCACAGACCACAGAGTGGCTGCCTGGCTGGCAGGGCAGCGGTTAAAGGAGATGGCAAAAGAAAATGCCCAAAGGAACAAAATGCAGCACTAAGGCTAGAACTCGGCAAAAAGCATAAATATATGCGAAATTAAAAGAATATTTACATAGCAAAAAGCCCACGGCCGCCATTCAACAATGTTTTAGATACACCCAGTGGGTGGAATTGTGCAAGACTAACTCGACCAAGTTGCAAAGCAAACAGGAAATTAAAAGATAGCATGGCCGCCTAAGCCAGAGGTGCAGCAGGCGGATCTGATAGCACAATGGGGTCTGCTACGCCGTCTACTGTGGGGGCCGCCTAATGGACCTCGACCTCATCGCCTTCTGTGGCAGAAGGTGCGGTTTCTCGGGGCTCGCTCGTCGAGGCTTGGTCAGGTTGAAGCCGAGCAGACGGCTCGTCCTCCAGAAAGCCGCCTTCCTCATCCTCGTCCTCCTCGTCCTTGCCCTCATCGCTCCAGGTGATCTCCTCGTCCAGTTCCTCCGACGCTGCCAGGTCCAGCCCAAAGTGATCAGGCGGCACCACATGGCCGTTTTCATCCAGCTCTAGGATGAAGACGATGGTGTCGGCATAGTCGACGATCGCGGCGGCACGCTTGATGAGATCTCCTCGCACCGCCGCCAGCTCGGGCTCGGCTTCCAGGCGGAAAGTCGCCAGCTGAGCAAGATCCCGATCAGGATATTAGCCCTTGGCGAATTTCAAGGCCGCCCGCATGCCGGCCCTCGTGGCAGCGCCTTTCCAAGCCTCGAAGCGGCCGAGTGCTACCTCCAGTCATTCGACAGCCCGGCTAGGAGTGCGCGGAGCTGGGACGTCCGGCCAGAGGGCGGCCAGCACCTGGGACCCGGCGCATTGAAGACAGTGAAGCAAGCGGTGGGCCGGTTGCATGCGCGCCCTCACGGTGAGAAGTGACCAGGGAGGAATTCTGCGCCAGAGAAAAGACAAAAGAATAAGGAAATGGAGGCCGACTCCTATGGCAGTCGGCGAGTCCGGGAAAGAGAAGAAAATAGCTTACCATCGACCATGACCTCAATTGCTCCATAGCTGTCTTGCAGGGACCTCTCCGTTCCGGCCCAGTTCGAGCGCTCAGCCTCGAACTCAGCCCGAAGGAGCCCTTCCTCGTCCGCCAGTTTCTTGAGGTCCGCCTTGTGCTTCTCCGCCTGGTCCGCTAGTTCTTTAGCCAGACGGTCGCGCTCTTGGGCGGCCAAGCTGTGCTCCTGCTCCTTGGTGGTGAGCTCGGCTTGGGCCCCGCCCAGCTGGGTTCAAAGGTCGGCTGCAGTCGCTGACAAGAGAGGAGGAGAAGGCGTCAACATCAGCCAAAAGACAAATTAACCTTGGTGTTCCAGACCGCCTGCTCAGCAGCCGGCCCGAAACTCGGGGACTACACCCAGCGGGTGCGCTGACGCGCCCCTGCAAGGAGAAGAAGGAAGCACTTACTCCGTCTCTCAGCAAGGGCGGCTCTCAGCTTAGCTAGCTCTTGGTGCTGGGAGTTGTAGGCGGCCGCCCGAAGATTTTGGTAATCCCGCGACAAGCACGGCAAGAAATAAGTTAGCTCACAAAGAATAACCTTGGAGTTCCAAGCCGCCTCCTCAGCATACCCGGACCATAGTCCGCGTGGCCAAGAAGTCCTGCAAGGCCCTTTGCAGGGTCTCGCCTTGGGCGTTGAACCGGTCGAGGACATCCCGGAGGCGACATTCAAAATGCCGCCACTACCTGGCGGCGCGGCGCCAGTGGCCTCATTGTCCGGCGATGACGAGCTGGCGGGGCCGAGGCCGCTCTCGCCAGCCGCTGGTGTGCAGGAATCTGGGTGGTGGGAAGTGGACCCACCACCAGCGTGCCTTCGGCCGGCGGCGCGATCGGCCCCTCGGGCCGACTGTCCCGTGCGTCGGCAGGCGACA
>LR738712.1:20402308-20435320 GCA_902687465.1 Secale cereale
GGGGGGGTTGCCTCCACCTCCATGATGGAGTGGCCATCCCCTTCCCTTTCCAAAACCGGCTGGCCACCACTAGCCAGCGCTTGATCAGACGGCTCCAGAGGAACCGCGTGCTGAGGATCAGCATGGCCCGACGCTCGTCGAAGGGCCGCCTCCTGCTCCTGTGCCCTGTGATGCAGGGTGGAACCCTAGATGGCTGATCTTTCACGAAATGGAGGGATCCCACGATGAACACGAAGAACACGAGAGGGGAACACGAGGGGAAACACGAGAGAATCACTCAAACCAACAAGAACAAGTCACACATATGCTAGATCCTCGAAACACAAAGAGATACAAGATCCATGATCAACAAGGGACGATACAAAGGGTAACCGGTTCTTCTCCGTGAGGAGGTCTTGATGATATCCCATAGAATCTTCCCGCTAGGAGCCTTGAATCCCGTAGGATCTTCTCCGCAGAGGAGGTCTTGAATCCGTTTTGATCTTCTCCGTGGAGGGGCCGCGGTCACTCACAAGGAGATGAACCACTAGTTGATGAGCAAAGCTCTGTCTCAAATGAGCTAAACCTAAGCTAACCCTCAAATGGAGGAGGGGGATGAGTATATATAATCTAGGTCCACGAAGGGGTAAGTGGGAGAGGGATACATGGGCCTCAGGCCCATCTCTGCGTGCAGGCAGGCGCCGGATGTCCGGGCCGGGGGCCGGATGTCCGGAGGCGCGCGAGGAGC
Source organism: Secale cereale (assembly GCA_902687465.1). Taxonomy (NCBI): domain Eukaryota; kingdom Viridiplantae; phylum Streptophyta; class Magnoliopsida; order Poales; family Poaceae; genus Secale; species Secale cereale. Next base: position 20,403,036 of record LR738712.1, read on the forward strand.
CGGATGTCTGGGCCTCTGGCCGGATGTCCGGGCTGAGCGTGGACGGCTTCGGTTGCCTTCTGTGATGAGGGGCCGGATTTCCAGCGAAGGGGCCAGATGTCCGGGGCTTCGAGTGGAGCCGGATGTCCGAGGCATGGGGCCAGATGTCCGGGCTTGCGGTGCTCGCTTCTGTGAAGGGGCGCCGGATGTCCGGGCTTGGGGGCCGGATGTCCGGGGCCTGTAGATGCTGGCCCTTCTTCCTTCCCTCTCGCGATCACTTGGCCTTGGTCCTTGGGCTCTCCATGGGTGTTCCTGAGCATGCACAAGGTCCGCGCATAAAGTAGCATCCATGTCTCGTGAGAAAGGAAAGGGAAAGCATCGAGGAACGGGATCACCTTGCGTCCAAATGGTGTACATGGGGATGAGCGAAGGATGCTCCGCATCATCTCCCCTCTCTTGGGAAAGATCCGACCTCGGATCAAAAACCTCATCACCATGGAAACGATTGTCGTGGACGGACGTGTAGTTGGACGTAGTCATAGACATGGCGCAATCCAAGTACTCCAAAGTGTCGTCGGAGTGATATACATGCAATAAGAGCAAACACAAACAACACTCGGAAATACAATTGTTAGCGCACACAAAGTGTCCATCGTGTAAGTGTGAGTCCGTGTGACAAGGCACATGATGCTTATCCAAAAGATGTACAATGACATGCAAAGCATTCATGGGAGCAAATTCATTTGTTGCGCACACAAAGGTAGTGTAGTTGGCATGGTGCACACAGCCAAAAATTCTACCATTGTGCAAAGTGATGTCATAATGCGATGGTTTATCAAAAACATGAACATGGCAAGTGATGCTCAATATGTGTATGTTATCATGAAATTGATGGTGGGCAATATGATCATGATGTATGAATATGCCATCAAGAAAGATCACAACAAATTTGCTAAGAAAATGCACCAGCTCATATATCATGGATGACATGGGAATACACGATGCAACAAGGCAATCATAATGTGAGTCAATCCATGCATAAGATGCAAATTTGGTATGGGAATTATATGTCCATGGAGCATGGCATGTGAGCACACAATCAACAAGTATGAAGGTTTTGGTGCAATGTGCCAAAGGAGTTTTGATATACCAATGCTCGATGTCGCGGCATGAGTGAAGGTCCGAAGGTGCATCCAAAGGGTCCATCTTCAATGTCGGTCCTCCATCCCGTAGATGTATCATGTAGACAACAAGAAGGAAACAACAATGAAAGTATGACCTATCCAATATGCATATGTGAGGATGGCTCACAAAGAAGGAATGCACCTTATGTATGTTCTCAAAGATGTTGTTGTCGCGCAACGTGTATGCCTTAACATGCCCAAGATGCCACATGATGGTACCGCCTTGTGAATCCTTCAAAATGAAAGAACATGACAAACACTCGGATAAACAAATGAGGTTAGCCGTAATGCAAAACCTAGCATTCGTGCGGGAAAATACCCAACAAGTGCTTGCATCATTCTTATCATAAGAAAGTACAAGGGTGTGGTGCATGGTATGTAGGCATAAGATGCGAGAACAACCAAGTGCAATAGGCTCAATCAAGCAAGTATGCATCTCAAGAAGGGTGTCAAAGTCTCCAAGATCAACAAACATAGCATTGTTGCACTCAATACAAGTGATGAGAGATGCAACTAATGGAGACAAGTGACAATGATCAAGATATATCATGTGAGTGGCATGAACATATATGTCATCAACCCAAGAAAGCAAGTAAGAGAGGAACATGGGTGATGCAACATAGCAAGCAAGCATAGTGATCAAGTCAAGCAAGCTAGTAGTGCAAAGATGCAACATACTAGAAGTAATCATGGCAATCATGGCATGTGTGCAAATAGGAGGCATGAATAATGCACATGGCATATCACAAGCATGAAAGCAAGGTATGGGCAAAGTCTCATCATTGTGGTGGCAAGAAGTCCTATGTAAATAGCAATGGAGTATCATGACTCTCCCAACACAAGAATCAACAATAGCATGGGGCACAAAGAAATCATGGTAGTAGCTACAAGTATCTCCGCCAAGCATGCAAATACACATATAAGTAGCATAATGGTGAATCATGTGTAAAGGCAAGCAAGGGTCACAATTGCATGGCAAAGTCATAGCAAGAGGCATAACATGCAAAGTGAACACGATTGTATGGGCATAATGTGATAAGTGGCAAATAGCCCATAGCCGTGTGAGAGCCAAGTAAAAGAGATGCGCGTAGTGGTTGCGCAAAGAGAATGGTGGTAAGGAGATTCCACGGAATCCCAAGTCATCGTTGCTCTCAAGAGCTCGTTTTGTCAACTCATGGGATTGTGAGGTTGACAAATGTTCATGAGTACCTACACAAAGCAAAGACAAAAGGAAAATTGTGTGTGCGTGGTATATGTACACATCATCCATCATGATGCGCACGTGCATGTGTTGGTTAGCACAAAATAGCCAATGCTCAAATAAATGAGACGCGTGATATAGAAACATGTCATCCATCATGAGAGGTTTGTTGTTATGTATAGCATAATGGAGACTCAAATTGTGTAATGCATCATGAAAAGTAGGTAGAGCATTGTTATTCATGGAATGCATATGGTGCACACAATTATGGGAACTATGCAAAGTATGGAATGCATCAAGATCTCCTAGTATGTATGAGGAAACTATGGCGGTCTCCTCATGAGCATCAATCGAAGCATCACATGGAGAATATTGACAACATCCAAAGCAAAGCATATTTGGAACAATGTGTTCATGGCATGGCATAGTAGATGAATTGCGCAAATTATGTAAAGGGACCATGGCAATATCATCGCAAGAGAAACACAAGCCAATGACCATCATCTTGTCATCTATGCCACAAGTGCAAATAGGATTTACTTTAATGGGGCATGCATAGCTACTATGTTGAGATTGCAATGATACAACATGGGAGATCTCACTCATAGCATATGACAAGTTCAAAGGATTATCAAACATGATGTGACCAAAAGAATTTTCACATGATATCCTATGGAGCATAGCATCACAACTAGGCAACAACATGCTCATCATCATATTCATCATAAATAGGTAAGTCAAGACATGAGGAAGTTGCACTAGCATGAAGCATGGTCAAAGGTGAATCAACATCATGCAAGCAATCATTGGTGATATAGTCCACAAGTGGGACGAAAGAAGCACCATCACCTATGTTACCTTTGGAGCATCGCTCATGTATTGTAGGTGAGGTTGCAACTTGATGGTACCATGTGGGGGGGGTGCATCTTCTTCCACCATGGCCATCGGGTTTTCCATTGGCGGGATGGACTCGTCGAGGATTGGCGCGTCGTCATGTAGGAGACCTAGCACCAAAGAAAACACACTTGGAGTTGAGGTTAAGTCGTTAGAAATCATAGTGGCCTCACATGCCCTCTCAACTACCTCACTCACTAAGTGGTGTGGCTCACTCACTTCCTCTTGGATGCTCTCACTCGTATGGTTGGTGGAGTCACTCAAATGGCTCTCAACCTCACATATGATGTGTGGCATGCTCTCATGTGTGGGGATAGTGGTGATCACTCTCGTCCTCTCAAAAGAAATGATCTCAATCTCACATATGGTGGAGTCACTCATGTCACTCATATGGTGGTGTCTCTCCTCACATGGAAATTGGGGCATCTCATGATATATGGGTGTCGGAGAGATGTAGGTGCAAACGTCTCCAAACTCAACTCCTTTCGCCGCCTCATCCATAACGCCTCCAAAGGTGAATGCCGTAGGGTGTGGCAAATCATCACTCTCCTCCGAGACCAAAGGAAATGTCTCATGTGCGCTCGCGTAGCTTGACTCGGAGTAGTCGTCATATTTGGGCGCCGTCTTCATGTTGTTGAAGAGGTTCATGCTCGTCGCCGTAGTCGAAGGGGATGGCCCTTGATTGACCATCTTGTCACCGTCTTGATGTGGGGAGCTTCCGAAGATGGAAGTGTCGCCCTTGCTCGTAGGTGGTCGCCTTGTAGTTGGAGATGTCAATGTAGGCGAACTCATGGGAAGTAGGCGAAGATGCCGTACGTCCGAAGGCGAAGATGCCTTGATAGCACTTGGCGAAGATGCCGAAGTGGTGGTTGTAGCCGTAGCTCCGTATTGGGTGTGCTTGTCTCGCGGTATTCTTATGTTCTCTTGAAGCTTGGGCTTAGCGTGAAGTAGAGCGTCTTCGGACTTGTAGGTATGCGCTTGTCGAGCATCTTCATGATGATGATGTCGTTATCGTGCTTGAGCTCTTGGTAGATGTCATTCGTCGTCGTCGTGCACATGATGCTTGGAGGTGACTTGCCCTTCATGACGATGTCGATGGTCGCCATGGCGGTGTGGACGTGGAAGAATTGCACTTGCATCATGTTTGCGCTCCGAAGACTTGTGACTTGAACGTCACCGCCGAGAGGATGACGAAGGGGAAGAAGACTTGTAATCGACCACCAAGTGTCGGAGCTCTGCCATTTGTTTGTTGAAGGAGTCGCACAAGTCGTCGAAGGAAGCCATTGTCCTTGTCTCGGAGTGTCGTAGTTCGATGGCGATGTTGCCCAAGCACTCTTGCATTTCTCGTTGTAGTCCGATGGTTTTCGCGTGGATGTCTTTGTTCGCGCCGTCAATGTCGAAGACCGGAGATGAAATGCCTTGCCTATCCATCACAAGATTCTAGCAAGTATGAGTGGGAGAAAGAAAAGAACTATACCAAATGTACCTTGACCGATGTTGAAGATGGATCAATGATCACTCAAATGTGGAACAAGGAAATAGCACAATTGGTACCAATTCTTGTCGGATTCTCACACCTACACAAGTAAAGCTTATGGTGGAGCTCGGTGAGGATAGTGGCACAAAAATTTGAAGCGAAATGTTAGCAAGACTCAATAATGTTGAAAAAGATTCACAAATTCGCAAGTGAAACAAGAAGACCAATAGCAATATGGGTGGCACACGGAAACACACACACGGATAGATAGATGGGGTCGTGCAACCAAGGAATGAGCCAAAATGTGGAATCCACGAAAATGCTCTTGTTGCACAACACTAGAGAGACGCTAGCGCGATTGCACAATAGGCGGATACGAACTTGTGCACAACCTACTAAGCAAAAATGCAACGACTTCTATCCCAAGTATGCTATATGTATGGTATTCCGGTGGTATGATCCAAAATGATCGAGTATGACAATCTTAATGTAGTATGATGCTATGGTTCTTGCTTAAAATCTCTTTGCTTATCTTTTTATTTGTGCTTAAAAGCTTGTTTGGCTCTTTCCCTTTTGAGCTCTTTTCTCATGCAAAACTTCACGAACCAAGATAGCAATTGAGTATATGCGATAAAAACCTTGTGTCACAAGAGATGATACCAAGATATGCACCACGGTGATATGGTATGTATGATATGGGAAGTATGATCACTAATGTGCACAAGTCACGTTACCGGCAATACTCAAATGGCTAGTCTCGATAGGTAGGTGACGCAAAAATGGGCTAGGGGTTAACATTGCAATTGCAAGGGAATATACAATGATGTCGTCGAAGTTACCGTCCGTGTCGATGATGAGAGGTGGTGCTCTTGATGTAGACCCGTTCCTAATTAGCCGAAACACCTTAGGAAACGGAAAAACCACAACTCAAAATCTCAAGGACAAATATCAAATGGTGGTAGCGGCAATGCCGTGGTGGTTGTGGAAGTGGAATGATGGGCTATACACGATGTCGGAGTTGAAGTCACGGTCCCTAAGTAGCCGAAACACCTTAGGAGACACGAGCCACAACTCAAACAAGCTAGAACAAAATTGGGTTAAGTTGGGATGGCTATGTATGGTGGACTAGGCTATGCGGAAGTGATGGTGGTGGTTGATGAAGAAGCAATGGTCCCTAAGTAGCCTAAACACCTTAGGAGACTCAAATCACTACTCAAGCAACCACAAATGGTATGGAAACAAAATTGGTTAGGTTGCGGAAGTCGGTGGTGGTTATGCGGATGATATGGTGGAAGCCCTAGGCAATGATGCCAAAATCCACAAAATATGATGGAGTCAAATGATGATGATGGTATTTTGGTGTTATGGGGGATGTCAAGAGCTTCAAAACGAGCTCAAGAACGTCGAAATCGGAGTTCGGATGAATTAGTTATGGACAAAACGGTGAAACACGGGTGGCTGAAATCCCAAGGGTCGGACATCCGGGGTCGGGTCCGGATTTCCGGGACCTGATGTCCAGAAACTTGTGCGATTTTGCCCTCCAGGAGCCGGATGTCCGGCCCGATGGCCCGGATGTCCGGCCCGAAGATTCCAGATCTGAATCGGGATGAAGTTTTCGAATTGGGGGCGGAAATTGATGATTTGGGGCTCAAAATTTGAGAGATTTCGTGGATGGAATGATGAGAGAAGTGGGGAAATGCTAGATCCACTTGAAACCAAGCAAATCCATGGATCAAAATCAACAAAATCTCATCAAACCAACAGATCAAAAAAAAATTGGGGCTATTTTTGGTGGGGAATTTTCGAATTTGGGAAAGAACACAATAAAACAAGGCTAGAAAATGGTGGGGAGGCTCCAAATTCGTGAGAAACCGTGGCTCATGATACCATATGATGTAGGGTGGAACCCTAGATGGCCGATCTTTCACGAAATGGAGGGATCCCACGATGAACACGAAGAACACGAGAGGGGAACACGAGGGGAAACACGAGAGAATCACTCAAACCAACAAGAACAAGTCACACATATGCTAGATCCTCGAAACACAAAGAGATACAAGATCCATGATCAACAAGGGACGATACAAAGGGTAACCGGTTCTTCTCCGTGAGGAGGTCTTGATGATATCCCGTAGGATCTTCCCGCGAGGGGCCTTGAATCCCGTAGGATCTTCTCCGCAGAGGAGGTCTTGAATCCGTGTGGATCTTCTCCGTGGAGGGGCCGCGGTCACTCACAAGGAGATGAACCACTAGTTGATGAGCAAAGCTCTGTCTCAAATGAGCTAAACCTAAGCTAACCCTCAAATGGAGGAGGGGGAGGAGTATATATAGTCTAGGTCCACAAAGGGGTAAGTGGGAGAGGGATACATGGGCCTCAGGCCCGTCTCTGCGCGCAGGCAGGCGCCGGATGTCCGGGCCGGGGGCCAGATGTCCGGCGGCTCGCGAGGAGCCGGATGTCTGGGCCTCTGGCCGGATGTCCGGGCTGAGCGTGGCCGGCCTCGGTTGCCTTCTGTGATGAGGGGCCGGATTTCCGGCGAAGGGGCCGGATGTCCGGGGCTTCGAGTGGAGCCGGATGTCCGAGGCATGGGGCCGGATGTCCGGGCTTGCGGTGCTCGCTTCTGTGAAGGGGCGCCGGATGTCCGGGCTTGGGGGCCGGATGTTCGGGGCCTGTAGATGCTGGCCCTTCTTGCTTCCCTCTCGCGCTCACTTGGCCTTGGTCCTTGGGCTCTCCATGGGTGTTCCTGAGCATGCACAAGGTCCGCACTTAAAGTAGCATCCATGTCTCGCGAGAAAGGAAAGGGAAAGCATCGAGGAACGGGATCACCTTGTGTCCAAATGGTGTACATGGGGATGAGCGAAGGATGCTCCGCATCACCCTGGCGGCGGTGTCCGCCTATGCGTTAGCAGCTGCCTCGGCCTCTACCTGCGCCGCCTAGGACAGCTCCGCCTTCCAGCGAGCCGTGGCTTCCCGCTCCTCTCGTGCCTCTTGCGCATTCCTCTCCGTCACCTCTCGGAGGACGGCGGCTGGGTCCACACGGCTGGGGTGGTAGAGGCTTCTGCGGTTCCGACCACCGAGTCGACGAGAGCTCGCGAGAGGGAAAGCGGGGCCCTGTTCAGAAGAGCGCGGGAAGATGGAGAAATCAGTCACAGAAAAGGAGAAAGAACAAGGAAAACATAAAAGAAAAAGAAGTGCAGGATGCATACGCGGACACGGTCGGCTTTGGCTTAGGGACCCTAAGAAGGGCCACCTTGGCGGCCGCCTCATGGCGTCTGGTGGTGGCGGCCGAGGCCTTGGGCTTCTTGGGTTGGCTACCGTACAGCCCAACGGTAGCCTGGCACTTCGATCCACCGGCTGCTGCTGGCGGCACCGTCGAAGAACCGCCTCCCATCGGGTCCGCCTCCTGGACGCGAGGCGGCGCTTCGTCGTCCTCGTCGTCGTCTGGCCAGTCCTTGACGATGCCTCCTGATGAGCCGCCTGGTGGCATGCCTCCGCCGCCTGTGACCTCGTCCTCCTCCATGGCGGCCGCCCCTAGATCGGGGTCGCTCGCATTGCTATGAGAGCGGCCCGGCATCAGCTGGCGGGCCGATCTTCCTGAGCCCAGCTTCGGCTGGCCTGGGAAGCACTGCAGCACATCACGATGGCCAGGCGGCAGGAGCAGGCGGAAAAAGAGAAAAGAGAAAAGAGAAAGGAGCTTCCCACAGGCGGCGGATTACTGCGACTATATGGTGGTTTGCCAAACGCCCAATCCGACTCTGACATCTTGCAGTTGGAGATAGAATTTACCAGGCGGGCCACCTCCTCGTACGACATCTGCTTGGTGCATGTCCGGCTTGGATCCCGGGGCCCGCTCATGTCACAGATCAGGTGGGGCCGGGACTGCAGCGGCAGCACACGATGCTCTGCAAAGGCAGCCAGAAAGTACGCAAACACCAGGCCGTCCACTTCCGTCATCTCCCGAAGACGGGCCACGGCGATGGAGGCGGCGTGCGTAAGAGATGTTGGTCGGAACCTCCAGGAGGTGCGGGCCTCGGCAGGCGGACCGGCGGCGTAATCCGGCAAGTTGATGTAGTCCCGCTCCGAGTGGACATTCGAGACGTAGAAGTACGTCTTCTGCCACTGCTTCGCCGAGTGCACTAGGGCGACCTTCGAGAAGTAGTTCCTGGCTCCGGTGCGCCGCACGGCGACACACCCATTGCATTGGGCCGCCTCGCTCCTGAGGGCGGTGCCGAGCTTCAAATAAAAGAGTTCCCCCCCACAGCTCGAGTGTGGGGAGCACCTCGAGGTATCCCTCACAGAGGACGACGAAAGCGGTGAGCAGCACCACCGTGTTTGGCGTAAGGTGGTGGGGCTGCACGCCGTAGAAATCAAGAAACGAGCAGAAGAATCCGCTCGCCAGAAGACCAAACCCGTGAAGAAAGTGCGAGCGAAAGACGACACGCTCACCGAGCCACGACGCCTGCCTGAGCTCATTCGCCGGCGCGAGGCGCACTCCAACATTCCCGACGGGGGGCAGCCGCTGCGACCAGCGGAGGAACTCAATGTGGTCCTCGTGGATCTCGCTGCCATCCCATTCGCCGGAGCGGTCAACCCGCGCCTCGGCGGCCATGGCTCGAAGCAAGCATGAGCTCCGACGGGAGCAGCAGGCGCGACCGTGGCGAGTGCGCGAAGAGAAGCGAGGAAGAAGAAGGAGATGGGGGGTGCGTGTGTGTTACGCCCGCCCCCTCCCGTGCCTACTTATAGGCCCGGGACGACGAAGCCAAGGAGACGGGGCCTGGGATTAACTGTGCTACGCCTCGCTCGACCCACGCTTTTTGCACCAAAACTACACGCATTTAATGTGCGTGGGAAGGGCAATCGACCATCTCGGTCACAGCAGATCCGTGCGCGCCGAGGCCCTGTAGTGGTGGGCCCAAGCCTGCCGCTATGTCCCATCGCGCGCGTGGGTTGGCAGGCCGACTCAGCATAATGATGCCGCGTGGCGTGCTGCCAACGGGCGGCAGGCCCGTCCCGCGGCCTACCGGCCGTGCGGCCACCTTCCCTCCGAAGATTCAAAGCCAGCGACCGACTGCTAACAGCCAGCCTTTCCAGAAGACGGACGGGAAAAACAACCAATCATCATAGAGGGAGGGAAGTTGCTGAAACCCCGCAGTCCCGCTCACGACCGCTGAGCTCCACCAGCTTCGGGGACTACTGTCGGAGATATTGACCACGGGTGTCTTCATCAACCACCCATGGCATTTCAAGACAAAAAGGCCGCATGCCATCCTTCGGCTGCCTGCGCATCAGGCCGTCTCCTAGGACCGCCGGGCCTAGGTGAGGGAGTCCTGGATAGGGGGGTCCACAGGTGGCCGGATAAACTCCTGGTGGGCTGGACTGGTGGGCCATGAAAATTATTTTATAAGATCATCTCTCGTATCTGGATAGGACTCCTGGATTCTTGTAATGGCAAGTTTTAGGCTCGGGTGTTCCTTCCTCTACAAGATCATATGTACAAACCCTAGGCCCCTCCGGTGTGTATATAAACCGGAGGGTTTAGTCCGTAGAGGCTAGAATCAGAATCATACAATCCTCATAGGCTAAACTTAGGGTTTAGACTTTACGATCTCGAGCTAGATCAACTCTTGTACACATATTCATCCATACTAATATAGTAGGAAGTAGGGTTTTACCTCGATCGAGAGGGCCTGAACCTGGGTAAACATCATGTCCCCTGCCTCCCGTTAACATCAATCCTCAGACGCATAGTTCGGGACCCCCTACCCGAGATCCGCCGGTTTTGACACCGACATTGGTGCTTTCATTGAGAGTTCCACTATGTCGTCGACGGAAGGATCAGTGGATCACGTCGTCAACTGCAACAGCGACATCGAGGGGATTCCCCCCCCCCCCCAACCAACTCTTCGTGTTCGGCGGCTTCGCGCTTCGGGCCAACATCGAAGGCCACCTTGAGCAGATCGAGACACTACAAAAAAATACACTTCCGTGATGATACGTGTTTGTCATAGTAGGTCACGTTTTCTGTCATGCATGTACATCCATGAAAAATTTATGACAGAATCAAGATAGTCATACCTGTGCTGTTGTAGAAGTGTTCCATGACATTACCAAAATTATCACCACGGAAGTGTCCACTTCCATGACGATAAATCGCGCGTCACATAAGTGCTTTCGTCAAGGGTGACCGACACATGGCATCCACCTTAACAGGGCGCCGTTAAGCTACCAGGTCCGGTTTTGGATCCGATAACCCGTTAACAGCCCCGACCAATGGGGATTTTCCCCGTGTAAAATCATCATTGGCTGGAGGAAACACGTGTCGGCTCACCGTTGGGACAAATGTCATCCACTCATTGGACCCAAAGCGCCTATCATACGTCGACACGTGGCACAGCCCAAAAGATGCCCATTCCTATGAAAAGGCTGGCCCGTTGGACTTGGTCAAAAGGTGGCGGCCGGCCCACGGCAAGCCTGTTAACGGCATGTTCGCATATAGCCCATTTACAGCCCGCTAACCCAGGGCCTGTTTACGGCCTATCCGAATTAGGCCCAGTAGCGTCATCTGGGCCGTTGAATAGAATTCCAGCCCGTTTTAACTTCCGGCCCATGTATGGTCCATGACGTATTTCGGCCCATATGAGTCCCTTTGTAACTCTTGGCCCATTAATGGCCCGTAGTGAAACCGGCCCGTAATGAACAGTGTATCGCTTTATACCCATTAGCGGCCCATTATTCCATTGGGTCGTTTCCAGCCCGTGTTACCTTTCGTCCTTCTGAGGGCCCATTTATTCTTGGGCTCATTTCCAACATTCGGTTACTTATGGCCTATTACTGGACTTTTCTGCTTGTGGGCCAAATTCAGCCCGTGGATACAGTTGGCCCATTTGTGGCCCGTTAATCTGTTGGGCCATTTTCATGGCATCATCAAATACGGCCTATTAACGGCCCGTTATGGTCAGCCCATAAAACATACGATTTCCACTCTAGCCCGTTTACGACCCCTTATACGGCTCGTACAAGGCCCATAGATGAGACGGTCCGTAGAAGGCCCATGGATCCTATGAGGGGTAGAAGGCCCATTGACCCGACGGCCCATAGAAGGCCCATTGATCCGACGACCCATAGAAGGCCCATGGATCCGCTGGCCCATAGAAGGCCCATGGATCCGACAGCCGATAGAAGGCCCATGGATCCGACAGCCCATAGAAGGCCCACGAATCCGACGGCCATAGAAGGCCATGGATCGTCCGTCCCGTAGATGGCCCATGGATCGTACGACCTATGGAGGGCCATGGCCACTACAACGTTTGGGCGAGTTAGCCCCCGTTTGAATGATATATCATATTCAAAGAATTACCCTACTCTATACTATCACCTCTAAAAAACATACACTATACAATAAAGAGACTAAGGCATAGAAACGTAGAATAATCCTACACTATACAATAAAGAAATTACAGCCGATTATACCCACTGGGCATTATGGTTCGGCACCAGTGATAATAAAGCATACACAAACAGAAAATTACATACACTGGGCAAATACAGCTCATACATCATGGACGTGCATCAACATAACTTACCATTTGAACTATAATCTCTTCAGAAAATAGGATTGGCTGGATTTAGATAGCACAAATTTCAGTCTGCGAAATCTCCTATTCCTTCATTGTTACCTGAGTGTCTTGTTTCATTTTTTTGACTCGTGCATCTAATACCTGCATGTCCAGTCTCAACTTGTTGATTATATGTTCAGAATCATGTACACGTTGTCTTGCCACCTCTAGTTGATGCTCGAGAACATCATCACATTCCAATTCCAATCCATAATCATTCGGTAACGGCCATGCCGCACTGCTCGCAGATCTTTGTGTTGATGTCACTTCATCCTGAAATGTTTTTGTAAGTACACATGACTAGGGAAAAATATAGTTACAACAGTGAAGCGAGCAAGACAAACTATTTTGTACATGGTAAACCAGGACTAACAATAATGTTACACGTCATGAAGCATAAGCAGGTGATATTTAAAAAATTATAAAAAGGTAGTTTGTGCAGCCTGCATACAGAAATCTCTCTTAGCTCACCAGAGGAGCATGATGCTGGGGCCCAATCCAAAACATAGACAAGTTACAAATTTAGACAACATGTTGCGTAGAAGTAAGCAAGCAGTTGGCCATTCTGTAGCTCAATTAAAGTCTTAGGGAGCATAATGAACAGCAGAGGATTTCATACAAACATACTATAGCAAGCAAAACTATGCAATCATTAGCCTAGTATAAACTAGATTGTGAGCCTCATTCAATAATAGTTGGTTAATAGACTTCAAAACTTCAGGCACACTTCTGCAGAGTAATTAAATGGCAAGTCCTTTAATTATGTCAACTAATAGTTATACAAGTACACAACATCAGGCATCATTCTTTGGGCATCTCATTAACTGAGGACAAATAAAGCGATTGAAAAGAGCAAATTAACTATGCCTGAAACAAACAAGAAATTGAACTGTTGATTTGGATACAGTGACTTACCTTAACAGGTTGAAGAGGCCCAGCGTAGCTCCTACTTCTCTTGCAAGGCTCCTTCCTAACATCTTGTACTTGGAAATTCTCAATCTTATCTTCATTGCACCCCCTCTTCAAGGTGACACAAACTAGTTACTCGTCTCCTTGGAAGATAAATATGCATACTTTCCAGTCTGTGAACACAAAATGATGAGATTATAACAAAACAACACCATATAATGAAACATGCCGCATCTCTTGCACTTGCACACAATGAAATGAGAATTTACTATGTCTGCACTACGTAAAAACTAGGCATACCTTCGAACTGGATCTCCAGGTACTCTTGGAGAGCCTCCTTTAGTGTACAGCCAAACCTTTATGTCACCTATGAGTTAGAAAAGGCCCCACTACAACAGCTGTCGTGGAATTGGCATGGCAGATGTACGGTTTAAAGGACTTAGGTGTGAGGCCATCACGCGGGTTAGCTTAAAGGGGTTAAAAACACACAAAGGACACAGAGGGTTTATACTAGTTCGGCCCCTTCGATGAAGGTAAAGGCCTACGTCTAGTTTGGTGGCGTATTGCTTGTGCGTCGATGAACAGGGAGCGGATCGCTTGCCTGTCTCTCGACTTGTTGTTGCCTGTCCCTGAACCGTCGCCGGGTCGTCCCTTTATATAGGAGGCGACGCCCGGTACGGTTTACAGAGTCCCGAGGCCGGCTCATAAACGTGTCCGCCTCGGTCTCTTCTCTTTCTGCCTTACATCCCAAGTTACATGATATGGCGGTTCACAAACCGTGGGCTTTACACATGGGCCCTAACTTCTATGGGCTGTAATCTTTGTACATATTCTACCGGGCTTATGATAATACAAGTATGTCAGTGTAATCCGGATCTTCCTGGCCGGTTTATACCTGCTAGTAATATCCCTGACATTAGGCCCCAGATTGATTTGAACTTGTTCATGTCAGTCTTCTAAGTCTTGCGTAAATCTCTTCTCTGCAGTTTATCTGCTCCATAAACTGGCCATGACGCCATCTCCGGGAATCGCCTTAATCCGTCGTGACATCACCTCCGAATTTATTGCTCACCTCTGTCTGTTACCTTTGTTAAATGCCATCCCGAACATCGAGGCGACAGCGCAATCTTTATCCAATCTCTGACCTCCTTGATTCCCGCGCTTACCGTTTCACCTCTTCGGCTTATAAATACCACTGGGGTCTGCCTCTTTTTTCCCCTTCTGCCTTCGTCTTCCTCTATCTTCGTCGCTCGAAGCTCCGCCGCCGCTCTTCGAGCTCCTCATCGTCCTCGAGCTAAGGCCACTGCATCACCCTGAACGTGACCAGAACGCTTCACCGTCGTCGTCTGCTTCGTCAGTTACTCTTTCCTTTCCCCTCCAGATCTCGATCTAGGGTTTCGTCCGTAGCTCCGCCATGAAAAACCTTGAAGCTTAGCTGTTCATCCCTGTAGGTTTAACCTTGCTGTAGATTCGAACCTTATTTAGATTCGTCTTGATTGCGCTCCTGCTCCGCGCTCACATCTTTAGTTCCTCTTAGTTTACCAGCTAAGTTAGATCTGTAGAAAACCTTCGCGGTTCCTCCTGTATATAACTTGCGTTTATTCCATCTTTTCCTTATGCCTTAGATCCATTCTTACTTCAGCCTTATGTGGAAACTGTTTCTTCGTATTGTAGATCTGTAGCTCACTCATCAGTTTAATCAATCATATGCTCTCTTCGACGGTCTAGATATAATCCTGTACCTTGTAATCGACGGTTTAGCGTCTGCCTTTTCTATCATCATAATCCGGTAGATGCCTTACTCTTATATGCTCCCGGACTAGTAATACCATTAGCTCCTTGTGTAAACCGGCAATTTAGATCCACAATCTTATATAATGCTCCGGCTTAATTTTAGCAATTGGTAAACCGGATTCTGTATTGTACTTTTCAGCATTTCCTTATTCCGAACAATGGCCAAGCAGTTTGTCGCTTGCAATTGGGCTCCTTCCCGCATTACTGAAGAGGACCTAACGAACGCTGCTTCAATCGGTATTCTGGGTCCTACAAATGTTTTGCATTGGCGGGCCCCAGGAGATGATTGTCCACCTACTCCTAAGGAAGGAGAGGTCATTGTTTTCTTTGATCACCTAGCCCGGGGTTTTAGCCCTCCCGGTTCAAAATTCTTCCGGGATGTGCTAAATACTTTTCAACTCCATCCTCAAGACGTAGGTCCGAACTCTATATCAAATGTCTGCAATTTTCAAGTCTTCTCAGAAGCATATCTTCAAGAAGAACCATCAGTGGATCTGTTCAGAGACTTTTTCCATTTAAACTGGCGGATAGAGTTTTCTGACGGGCCGCATCAAGAATTGGGCGGCGTTAGCATTCAAAATAGAAAGGATGTGAGCTTCCCTCACGCTGCCCTTCACACGCACCCCAAGGAATGGAACCAATCGTGGTTCTATTGCATAGATACTTCGCCTGAAGGGGAAAACCCACTACCGGGTTACCGCGCATATCGCCTACCTGAGGATCATCCCCTGCCGCAGCGCCTCAGTGCCCCAGACCGTGCCCGGTTTGCCCCTCAACTTTCTAAGCTTAGGGCCTTTATGGCCAACGGCTTAACCGGAGTAGACTTTGTTCGCTGTTGGCTTGCCTGGAGCATTCTTCCATTGAGCCGGCGCTCAGGCCTGATGTGCGAGTACACTGGTAAACCAGATGATCCGTTGCGCCACATTGACATAATACTTCCTGAAAAAGAAGTTGCCGAGTCCGCAAAGAAAATGTTGAACATCACTTTGGAGGAGTGCAGCCGGACCGGTTTAGCTCCGTTCTGCGAAAACAATAAACCGCCAGCAGTAAGTTCTTTCTGATCTTTTCTGTTTGTTCTGATCCGGCCATATCAATTGTCTTCCATTTATTTCCTATCTTTTGCATAGGCCAACGACCCCTTCTGGAAAAGGAAACCTCAAGACAAATTGGCCAAACAACCGCGCCGGAAGACGTATGCTATTAAGAAGAAGAAAGCGGTTGCTGCCTCTGGTTCACATCCTGAAGAAGATGATCTGGATTCTGAGGTATGAGTTAAACCTGATATGTTTTAATCTCCCTTTATATTAACAGTGCCTTTCCACAGGATCTGGCTGAAGGAAGCAAAGCGGCGGAAGTTGAGGTAATTTCTCTCTCTTCAGACTCAGAACCGCCTTCCCCCAAAATCCGTCGGGTGTCCCGGAAATACCCTTTTTCTCATCCTTACGCTCAATTGGACCCAAAATTTCTTTTGAAGAAGCAACAACATGAAGCACGCCGGACCACGCGCCATAGTGGCCACGTAGTGGAATCATCCAGAATACCCCTTAATCCGGCTCGCAGGCGCCGCTCCGAGGTTTTACTTTCTCCAACTCTTCTTCATCCAAAAGCCGGGCTCATACGTAAACTGCTTAAACCGTCTGATCCTAACTATCAGGAGGCTCCTTTGTCCTCTTCCGGCGAGTCGACTGCTACACAGGTCCCTGTGCTGAAGACCGTGCCTGGGTAAGTCCTTTTCAACATCCGATTTATCTTCACATTTGTACCTTTGTGATTCTCATCGTTCCTTTGATTTTTTCCAGCAAGCCGAAGCCTAGCAAGAGGGCGAAAGCAACCAAAGCGGCTACCGAAACTGCCACTATTGAACCGGCCACTGATCCGGAAGAAGTTGTCCCTCCAGAAGATAATCCTGCAGCTCAGTTTGATGACCCTATTCCTATGGATCGTGACGACATCGCTGCTTCGGAGGATGTTAACACGGAGAATGTAGTTGAACCGGTGAGCCCTGTCCGGGTTAGCCCTCCTCGGGCTAGCCCTACTGCTGCCCCTCTTCAACCAACTGTCGCTTCCTCCCCGGACGTTGAGATAACCGGGTTAGGCTTTACCGCTCCGGCTGAGCCTGTCATCCTGGCCAAGCACACTGCCAAAGAGGAAAAACTTCAACAAGAAAAAGGCAAGTGGAGCACGGACTTATCTAGCTACGCCCAGTTGAGTGCCCAGGAACTTCATTCCGGGTATTTGAACCGGCTCTTTACCAGCCGCGATTATGAATCCGGGTTGGTTAACATGATGAAGGATAAGTACGAGGTAATTTCCTTTACTTGTCTCTGTTTTGTGTTATTTGTAATCCTGTCTTCAGGCCATAGTAGCCCCCAAGTGCCGGTTTAGCTTCATCATAGGTGAACTGGGACTTCCAGCGTATCTGAAAATGATCTTACATTAGCCCCCAAGTGTCAAGTGTATAACTTGTTTATATGCTTGAGACTTGTCTAAAATTCTCTTTTGGTACATCGACTGCACATTAGCCCCCAAGTGTCAAGTGGATAACTTGTTTATATGCTTGAGACTTGATTGACCTGTTTTTCTATTCCATTTGATTTCCTTGTAGGCTGACTTGACCCGGAGGGCTGCAGAGGTAACTGAACTTCGGGATAGATTGGCTGTTACTGAAACTGCTTCTGCCAAAACCAAGGAAGAGCTTGTGCTGAACTTAACCAATATGGAAAAATTGAAAAAGGACTTTGAAGCGGAGCGGTCCGCCTGGGAGGTGCAGAGGAATGCTCTTGAAAAAAGAGCAAAGGATGCTGAAGCTGCCCTTAATCCGATTACACAGGAGTTGACCGATTTAAGGCAGCAAATAGAACTTATGACCTCTGCTATCTTTGGTGAGCACTCAATTGTATATGCTTTTCATCTCTGCAATCCTTGATCCAGTCCGGTTTAACTTTGACAAACATATTTAGGGCGACGCATAACTCATCTTGGAGATGATGTTCGGAAGAAGCTCAAGGCCTCTTATACCCTGGTGGAGTAGCTGTATTCCGGCGCTCAAAGGGTTATAAGTGCAATGTCCCATCAAAAACCGGCCCCAACTACCATCCAAGGTACTTTGGAGAAGTTATCCGTCCTGCCTGTGCGCCTGGTGGAAGTGAAGAAATCTGCTGCACGGGCTGGCTCTCTTATGGCACTGACCCGGGCCAAGGCATGGGTTTCGGACTTTGATCAAGAGGAGGCTATGAACGGATATCCCAGCAATAAAGAGGATGGATCCACCTTCTCTGCCGAAGACCTCCGTGCCTTAACCAAAGAGATGCGCCCACTTGCTAGCAAACTTGCCGATGAAGCTGATCTGACAAGGTATCATCCGGCCTATGATTTAGAAAATGAACGGGTGGAGCAGCCGGTTTACGATACTGAGAATCTGATCCCACCGGTTCGTGGCCATACTTTCTCTCCAGATGTTGATCCATCAGATCTTATCAATGAGGAAATGTACTTCCGTGCTCTCTCCAAAATTGATTGGCGCGTTCCCGATTTCCAGCCACTACGTGAAGATGAAGAAGACCCGGAACACGTTGATCCTCAGCCTTCACAGCGTGAGGAGGAGTCGTAAACCGTAGCCGGTTTAATTCATAGCTGCTGAACACTTTGGCAAAAACTTTAATCCGTTCGGGCCTGTGAGTGCCTTGTAATAGGATAGTTCGAAATATTGTCCTTGTCCCAATGTGGATGTCACAGCTTGACTTGGCGTCTGCCAATTTAATCTCTTGTTTGCTATGGTTGATCCGTCTATGTTATCTGCATCTGCATTAAACAATGCTAAAAAGATGTCCTAGCGGTTTACCGTCGGACCTATTACATTGCTCCCATAGATATATGTATTGAAAAAATTATCTGTTTTCTACCAAAAATACCTCATACCTTTGATTAAGTGTGCCTGACGTCCTTAATCCGGTGGGCATAATTGAATGTGTAGGTTCTGATGAGGCTCTTGGCCCTCTTGGCGTTTGCCTGATGACTGTTCCGGGTTATGATAAACGCCTGTTTAAATCATGCTGGTGTTTATGACCCAGACTTTAAACTCATGCTGGTATTCATGACTCAGACTTTTAACTTTGTAGATATGTGGTCAACTTTGAAGTTGCCCAATTCCGGATCAATAAACTTGGTTAACCACAAAAACTTGAAAAACCGCAAAAACAAAGCATTTTTGGCAAATAAGATCATGTAGTCGAGGCTTTTTGCGAGCTGCCAGGCTCCAAATCGAGGCTTTTTATGAGCTGCCAGGCTCGAAATCGAGGCTTCTGATTCGGATGCGATCAGTAAACCGGACCAAAGGGGTTGAGCTAGGATTCGAATGCGACCACGTAGCCCCCAGTGGCCTTGAACTTTTGCCGATCAGTGGATTCGAATGCGATCCAAGGCGGACCCAAACGGGGTTTAAGCTATGATTCGAATGCGATCATATATACTGGACCAAAGGGGTTAAGCTAGGATTCGAATGCGATCACATAGCCCCCATTGGTTTTGAGATTTTGCCGATCAGTGGATTCGAATGCGATCCAAGGCGGACCCTAAATGGGGTTTGATCTATGATTCAAATGCGATCATATATACCGGACCAAAAGGGGTTAAGCTAGGATTCGAATGCGATCACGTAGCCCCCTAGTGACCGTAGAGGCAGGGTACCTATAGGAGAGTTGCGCTTGTATGGCAAGCCCTGTTTGGTCCCTTATAGAATTGTCCTGCATATCAAAATAGACTGATCAAAGCATCTTGTTTTCTTGATGAAAATGATATATATCGAGAGAAATAAACTTTAGATGGATATCACCTGAGTGAACTCCCATAAGACACTTATATATGAAGAAGATGGCTGATCCCCCGGTTTATCGGGGGTGCCGGTTTATTTATTAATCATAATATATACAGGATACATGAAGTGGAGCCTATGGCTCATGTGTAGTAAGGCCGTAGAAGAGCAATGTTCCACGGCCTCGTCGTCTCTTCCTCTGCTGTTCGTGAGTCTTTATGTTCTCGAACATCCACCAGGTAGTATGAACCGTTGTGTAGGTTCTTGCTGACCACAAAGGGTCCTTCCCAAGGTGGGGATAATTTGTGCATATCTGTCTGGTCTTGGATGAGCCGGAGCACCAGGTCCCCCTCCTGGAACGTCCTGGTCTTAACCCGGCAGCTGTGATATCTGCGCAGGTCTTGCTGATAAATTGCGGATCGTGCTGCTGCTATGTCACGCTCCTCATCCAGCCGGTCTAAGATGTCATGTCTTGCTTGCTCATTGCCCGCTTCAACATAAGCCGCCACCCGTGGTGAGTCGTGCCGGATATCACTAGGGAGAACCGCTTCAGCATCATATACCATGAAGAAGGGTGTATAGCCTGTAGACCTGTTAGGTGTGGTGTTGATGCTCCAGAGGACAGAAGGTAACTCCTCAACCCGGCACCCTGGTGTTCTTTGCAAGGGAGTCATAAGTCGGGGCTTGATGCCTCGCAAGATCTCTTGGTTGGCCCTTTCAGCTTGACCATTGGATTGAGGGTGAGCTACTGAAGATACATCTAGGCGAATATGTTCCCTTTGGCAAAATTCTTCCATCTCTCCTTTAGATAGATTGGTGCCATTATTAGTAATGATGCTGTGTGGAAAGCCAAACCGGAAAATTACCCTTTTGATGAATTTAACCGCTGTTGCCGCATCACACTTACTGACAGGCTCTGCCTCAATCCACTTTGTAAACTTGTCCACTGCCACCAACAGGTGGGTTTTCTGATCTTGGGATCGTTTAAAAGGTCCAACCATATCAAGCCCCCAAGTCACAAACGGCCAAGTAATTGGAATCATCCGCAGCTCCTGTGCCGGAACAAGAGCACGCCGTGAAAATTTCTGACAAGCGTCGCATCTCCAGACTAGGTCCTACGCATCAGCATGGGTCGTTAACCAGTAAAACCCGTGACGAAAAGCCTTGGCTACCAGTGATTTTGAACCGGCGTGATGACCACAATCTCCTTCGTGTATCTCTCGAAGAATATCACTGCCTTCTTCCGATGATACACAGTGCTGAAATGCCCCAGAAACGCTGCGGTGATGAAGTTCTCCGTCAACGATGGTCATAGATTTGGATCGCCGGATTATCTGCCTAGCTTCAACCTCATCATCTGGCAACTCTCCTCGGCTCAGGTACGCCAAGTAAGGGAGTGTCCAATCCGGAATAACATGAAGCGCTGCCACCAGTTGTTCCTCCGGATCAGGAACAGCCAAATCCTCCTCCGATGGTACCTGAACTGATGGACTGTGCAATTCATCGAAGAAAGTATTTGGTGGAACCGGTTTACGCTGAGAGCCCAGCCGGCTTAGAGCATCGGCCGCCTCATTTTTCCGCCGATCTATGTGATCCACCTGATATCCTTTGAAACATCCTGCCACCGCTTCAACTTCTCGCCTGTAAGCTGCCATGAGAGGGTCTTTAGATTCCCACTTGCCAGACACTTGTTGCGCCACTAGATCTGAATCACCAAAGCACTTGACCCGGCTCAAGTTCATCTCCTTAGCCATTCGCAGGCCGTGAAGCAGTGCTTCATATTCAGCAGCATTGTTAGTGCAAGGGAACATTAGTCGGAGTACATAACAAAACTTGTCACCTCGTGGGGAAGTTAACACTACTCCAGCCCCCGAGCCTTCTAATTTCCTTGAACCGTCAATGTGGATAGTCCAGTATGTATGATCCGGCTTTTCCTCTGGTGCTTGCAATTCTGTCCAATCATTGATGAAATCTACCAATGCTTGGGATTTAATAGCAGTACGGGGTACATACTTCAATCCGTGTGGGCTAAGCTCAATGGCCCACTTTGCTACTCTGCGAGTGGCCTCTCTGTTCTGGATTATATCCCCCAACGGAGCTGAGCTAACAACAATGATTGGGTGGCCCTGTAAGTAGTGCTCCAGCTTCCGGTTTGCCATGAACACGCCATACACCAGCTTCTGCCAGTGTGGATACCTTTGCTTTGACTCAATTAGAACCTCACTGACGTAATAAACCGGGCGCTGAACCGGATATTCCTTGCCTGCTTCTTTGTGTTCCACCACAATTGCCATGCTAACTGCACGGGCATTGGCGGCCACGTAAAACAGCAGCGGCTCTTTGTCAACAGGGGCAGCAAGAACTGGCGGTTCTGCTAATTGCCGCTTGAAATCCTCGAACGCAGCATTTGCAGCATCGCTCCATATAAACCGATAAGTCTTTTTAAGCATATGATAAAGTGGAATTGCCTTCTCTCCCAAATGGCTGATGAATCGGCTCAATGCTGTAATCCGGCCTGCTATGCGCTGGACATCATTGATACAAGCCGGTTTAGTCAAGGATGTAATCGCCTTGATCTTCTCCGGATTGGCCTCTATTCCTCTGTTTGATACTAAGAATCCAAGGAGCTTGCCTGCCGGAACACCAAAAACGCACTTCTCCGGATTAAGCATCATCTTATAAACCCGGAGATTGTCAAAGGTTTCCTCTAGGTCTTCTATCAGCATCTCTTCCTTCCTTGACTTCACCACAATGTCATCAACATAGGCATGAACATTTTTTCCGATCTGCCCCTTGAGACAGTTCTGCATGCAACGCTGGTAAGTTGCTTGGGCACTCTTGAGCCCAAAGGGCATAGATACATAGCAGAAGGCCCCAAAGGGAGTTATGAAGGCTATCTTCTCCTGGTCCTTAACTGCCATCTTGATTTGATGATACCCTAAATATGCATCCAGAAAACTTAGCCGCTCACATCCTGCCGTAGCATCAATAATGTGATCAATAAGGGGGAGAGCAAAAGGATCAGTTGGACAAGCCTTGTTTAGGTCTGTGTAATCTACATACATCCTCCACGTTCCATTTTTCTTTAACACCAGAACCGGATTAGCCAACCACTCCGGATGGAACACCTCAACTATGAACCCTGCGGCCAAAAGCCTGGCCACTTCCTCGCCTATAGCCTTGCGCCTCTCTTCATTGAAGCGGCGCAGGTATTGCTTGACCGGTTTAAACTTCGGATCAATGTTATGACTGTGCTCAGCGAGTTCCCTCGGTATACCCGGCATGTCAGAAGGTTTCCATGCAAAGATAACCCGATTCTCATGGATGAACTCGATGAGCGCACTTTCCTATTTGGAGTCGAGGTTAGCGCTGATTGTGAACTGCTTGGATGAATCGCCGGGCACAAAGTCAACTTGCTTGGTCTCCTCTGCTGATTTAAACTTTAACGCCGGATCATGCTTTGTAGTTTGCTTTTTTAATGGGGACATATCTGCCGGATCAACGTTGTCCTTGTAGAATTTCAAGTCCTCGGTAGCACAGACTGCCTCTGCATAGGCTGCATCTCCGTCCTTGCATTCCAATGCGATTTTGCGACTTTCGTGAACTGTAATGGTTCCCTTGTGACCCGGCATCTTGAGCTGTAGATAAACATAGAACGGTCTAGCCATGAACTTGGCGTAAACCGGCCTCCCAAACAGAGCATGATATGGGCTCCGGATTTTTACGACCTCAAAGGTCACTGTCTCTGACCTAGAATCCTGCTCATCCCCAAAAGTAACCTCCAGATCAATCTTCCCAACTGGGTAAGCCGATTTACCTGGCACCACTCCATGGAACACCGTGTTGGATTGTCTCAACTTCTTGTCTGTCAACCCCATATGATGGAAAGTCTCATAATATAAGATGATGTTGATACTGCTGTCGCCATCCATGAGTACCTTTGTGAATTTGTAGCCACCCACCTGTGGTGCCACCACTAAGGCCAACTGGCTCGGATTATCAACCCGTGGCGGGTGATCCTCTCTGCTCCACACAATAGGTTGTTCCGACCAACGTAGAAAACGTGGCGTTGCCGGTTCAACTACGTGTACTGCCCGCTTCAGAATCTTTTGATCTCGTTTGCACAAACTCGTGGTAAAGACATGGTACTGTCCACTACTTAGCTCCTTCGGATTACTCTGATATCCGGATTGCTACTGCTGTTGACGTTGCTGATTGCCTTGGTTATTGTAACCACCCTGACCATGTTGTTGGTTATGTTGATGCTGACCATTGCTGTTGTTACTGGGATAGTTGTTGTTACCCCCGTGATATCCTGACCTGGAACCATTACCTTGGTAACCCGGACCCTGAAAACCGGAACTCGGGCCGCCGCCCGGGGGTTCGTGGTTATGTTTGGCTTGTCTCATGGCCTCTATCATGATCCGGCATTCCCTCCATGAATGTTTAGACGGGATTCCCTCTTTGCTGTGTTTAGGGCAAGGTGCGTCTAACTGTTGTTCTAGACTGAGGAATTGCCCTTCACCACGAGGAGGTGGTCTACCCTTGCGGCACTGCCCGTTTCCCTGAACGTTAGTATTAGCCACAAAATCAGAACCACCCTCTGCTTTTCTCTTACCATTATAACTCGTTCCTACCGGATTAGCTTGCACCGGTTTACCAGCCTTGTTTGCTTTCCCGGACTTGTCTCCATCTGCCTCTGAGTACTTAGTGTTATCAGAATCCCCATATTTCACCAGAGCGCTCATGAGTGTCCCCATGTCATTACAATCCCGCTTGAGCCGTCCCAACTTCAGCTTCAGAGACTCAAACCGGCAATTATTTTCCAATGTCACTATCGCCGTACTAGGATTGATGCTATTGGAAGAATGCAGGATTTCTGATACTCGCCGCACCTAGGCGCTCGTAGGTTCCTGCTCTCCTTGAACACATGCCACTAAATCTACCACTGACATTGGCTGCTTGCACGTGTCTTTGAATTTTTTGATAAACTGGCGACGCAGTTCTCCCCATGATCCGATGGAGTTAGGTGGTAGACCCTTTAACCATGTCCGGGCTGTGCCTTCCAGCATCATGGTGAAGTATTTGGCGCATGCCGCTTCATCCACATCTAGCATCTCCATAGCCATCTCACGGGTAGCATGCCTAGCCCGGTTTACTGCCTCTTGGGCGTGTGCTTCTGCTCCCGCCAGATTATCCTGCCTGTGATGGTGACGTCTCCGCTCGCTGCTAGACACAGCCGGTTCATCCCAGTGCCTAGAATAACTCCGGCTTTGGCGGGGGGCTGAATGAATTCTTTCCCTGCTATAAGAGTACGCCTGCTGCTGTGTCAGCGCCGTGTCCAGTAACTCCTTAGCCCGGCGTGCTTCCATCGCTACGGGAGATGTCCCCTCAATGGGTAAAGCGGCCAGTCATGAAGCGGTGGCGACGATGTTGTCCAATGGGTTAGAATAATGGCCGGGCGGGGTGGGGATGTGCGGCGTTGGCACAACTTGACGATTTCGCTCTGCGGCCGGCGGTTGAACCGGCGCGCCAGTCCCCGGGGCTCCTCCCCGGTTTATCTCTGGGTTGTTGCTGGCTCCCGCTCCTGGTGTGCCAAAAAGATTCCTCGCCTCATAAACCGGCGGTAGACGAGTTTGCTGCCTTCTATACATTACCTCCTGTGCAGAGGCCTGATCTACTCTGAGCCGGAAGGCTTGGGAGTCTAGCTCTGCCTGCCTTGTAGCTATCATGGCTTTCTCTGTGTCCAGATCCCGTTTAGCCTGATCAATCCGGCCCTTCAATTGAAGGATCTCCGCATCATGTTGCGCCTTGTTGGCAGGAGCTACTTCTGCTGTTGCGCGTGCTGTCAACTCCTCGACCAAGGTGGATAGAACGTCAGAGGGTGAGGGGGCTTGGCTGCCCACCCCCGCACCAGCTACCTCTGAGGTGAACGCCCCGGTCATCGAGGGCTGCTGCATAGACTGTGATCCGGCCATGAAGACAGCCACCCGGTTTGGCGGATCAAAGGGGTCCGGAATACTGTCACCATGGGATATACCCTCGGATCGGCCGTCCTGCAACAGATACAAAGATTCGGTCTCCCCGGATGAAGATTCATCGTCAGAATAGACAACTGTCTCGCCCCCAGAATCTGATCCGTCCTGGGCATGGACTCCATGTACTGCTCCAACGAAGACACGTTCCACGGCGGGCTGAATCCGGGCCGATCTCGCACACTGAGCCGGCTCGATGATGTTGGCGAAGATGTCCGGCTTAGGTCCCGGTTCACCAATCTTGCCGATGAAGACGTGGATGCCGCCGAAGGGGACCCAGTACCCGTATTCGATTGAATCGGCCTCGGGGCCCCAGCCTGCGTCGTCAATGTAGATCCGGCCGTGTCGACTCTTGGTCATCCGGCCAACTGCGTAACCCTTGAGTCCTTCAAAGCTTCCCTTCAAGAACTCGAAACCATCGTGCGATAGCCCCACGGTGGGCGCCAAATATCGTGGAATTGGCACGGCAGATGTCCGGTTTAGAGGACTTAGGTGTGAGGGCATCGCGCGGGTTAGCTTAAAGGGGTTAAAAGCACACAAAGGACACAGAGGGTTTATACTAGTTCGGCCCCTTCGATGAAGGTAAAGGCCTACGTCTAGTTTGGTGTGGTATTGCTTGTGCGTCGATGAACAGGGAGCGGATCGCTTGCCTGTCTCTTGACTTGTTGTTGCCTGTCCCTGAACCGTCGCCGGGTCGTCCCTTTATATAGGAGGCGACGCCCGGTCCAGTTTACAAAGTCCCGAGGCCGGCTCATAAATGTGTCCGCCTCGGTCTCTTCTCTTTCTGTCTTACATCCCAAGTTACATGATATGACGGTTTACAAACTGTGGGCTTTACACATGGGCCCTAACTTCTATGGGCTGTAATCTTTGTACATATTCTACCGGGCTTATGATAATACAAGTATGTCAGTGTAATCCGGATCTTCCTGGCCGGTTTATACCTGCTAGTAATATCCCTGATAACAGCCCTTAGTGTTTAAATCGTTGACAAGCTCTGTTAGAGTGTTAGGTCAAGAACAGCAAGTAATCAAAGCAAACAATCATAGTATGGCTGGCTGATGCAAACAATCAATTGAATAGATGTGTGAGCAAATCTTACATATCAAGAAAAGAAGCAAAGAAGGAGGCTTAAAGACCATCACTTGACTGACCAGATTTAAGGGGCATTTAAACATCATGTGCAACGTATGAACTGACATAAACATTGCATATTCCAGATTCTACAATGGAATGCACATGTATTAGGTTATGCCATGTATGATGATGCCTAAATGTACACTATAGCAGGCAAGAGTGATTCATCATTGCACACACAATTGAATTGCAGGTTAAGGGCCAGTTCTATTCCGCATTTTCAGGGCTTATTGTCAAAATAAGCCATAAAAGATGTAAAGAAGTCATTTTTGAGTTATGGGCTTGAGCTGAACTAATTTCGCTTTGGAGGGGGGTGTTTCGAATAGAACCTCACTAAAAATTGAAGGGAAGGGGAATAGTGAAATGACTATGTTGTCTGCCTATATTACACTCAAAATGCAGCTGGTGACGCCCGCGTCACACCTCACCCTCAAGTAAAAACAAACACGCAAGTGTTCATTGCCTTGCCCGCTTGCATCTCCTCTCCCCTTTCCCTCTACCTTGATCCCCTACCTGCAGCACCAGGGTTCCTCCAGCAAGCCGTCTCCACTGGTCCCATCTGGCCTGGTCCTCGACGATGCTTTGTCCAGCTAGGCTACATGGCCGGCGGGTAGGGGCAAATCTCCCTGGCTGCTCCTCCCTCTGGTGCGGCCCCTCATTCTCATGGTCTCCAGCAGCTGCTCCACTATGGTTCGTCCAACGCACTACTCTGGCAGGCGCTGCACAACTACAGCTAATGCCACACTGTGGCAGGAGGCACCTTATTCCCCCTCCCCACCTCCCAGGCTGTGGCCTTGATGTGCTGTTGAAGGATGAGCTCAACCAACAAGGTGAAGATCTCCTCTGATATTTTGCCAAATTTTCATTCTGATCCACTATACGATGAATTGCTGTGAGCTGCTTCTACTGATGCTATATGATGCATTGCTATGAGATGCTCCTGCTGCTGCTATATGATGAATTGCTATGAGCTGCTGCTGCTATAGGATGAATTGCTATGAGTTGTTGTTGCTGCTATATGATGAATTGCTATGAGCTGCTGCTGCTGCTGCTATATGATGAGTTGCTATAAGCTGCTCCTGTTGCTACTGTATGATGAATTGCTACGAGCTGCTCCTGCTGATGCTATATGATGAATTGCTATGAGCTGCTGATGCTGCTATATGATGAATTGCTGTGAGCTGCTGCTGCTGCTACTATATGATGAATTGCTATGAGCTGCTGCTGGTATATGATGAATCGCACATTACTGCTGTTGCTGATGTATGATGAGTTGCTATGAGCTGCTGCTGCTGCTATATGATGCTTTCAGGTGGTGCTGCTATATGATAATAACCAACCACTTGGACCATCGAATTTCAATAAATAATTGTTCTTCATTTAAATGTGGGCCATGCATTTTTCGTTTAAATTAGTCAATGGGGTCTCTATGGAAAACATTGACCAAAGTAGATTGTGCCAAGCAGATGGTATCTTTGTATTTTCTTGCAGATGGTATCTTTGAGCAAATAGTGATGGTCTATTTTCCTATCATATTAATTACTGCATTGGATTCAATTTGTGATGCTTGCAAGTCAAATTAATTTTCATATGGGCAGCAAAATGAAAAAATATAATGCAATCTAGACTTTTCACTGATCATACCAAAGATAAGCTGAAAATGCAATGAAAAGAACTGGTTGGCTTATTACATGGAGCTTATATTCACAGGTGCTTATTTTCTTAGGATAACTCGTAATAACTGTCCCTAAGAAACTTGGCCAATAGAACTGACATACAAATAACATGTCACGATGATTGCAATGGAGGAGTGATGTACCATAGCACACTGTATAGGCTCACCACTGGCTCTCCTTTTTTTGTGATGTTCCATGAAATTGCCACATACATCTTGTACTTTTTCATTGTGTAACCCTATCTGCATGTTGACGCAGCTAATTTCAGACATCTCTACATGATAATACATTGCATATCCCTTGCGCATATTTAAACCACCAATTAATGATTGTGTGTGTAGCATAAACTAGCCATGACTCTGTGTGCTGGACTAGCAGGCACTCTAAGGGAGCCTAATGTAGTGTACTGGAATTCCTACGTGCCACCTACGATTTTGTGTAATGTACTGCCTCTGTTCCTAAATATATGTCTATGTAGAAATTCCAGTATGGACCACATACATATGTATATAGATGCATTTTCGAGTGTAGATTCACTCATTTTGCTCCGTATGTAGCCTATAGTGGAATATCTAGAAATACCTATATTTAGGAACGGAGGTACGAGGTAGTATCATGTATGACATCTACATATCTAATTTAGCAGCCAGTAGTAGAAATCATTGTCTGCACAAATGGATTACTGGTCGAAAATCCTAGCAAAGCACGCTGGCAGGCACAGAACAATACAAGAGAGAGAGATACACACTTACAAGATCATAGCAATGCCTCGGTCCAGGATCTTGGTTGGCCAAGCTGTTAGATCCAGAAGAAACATAGTCCTTGTAGTTTTTGCCAGCTGCATAATAGGTAACAGCGACCTGTTAGTATATTTGAAGTACATCGGGCAGGTGAATAGGTGATGCTGGACGGGTTTAAAGGTGACAAGTACCTAGGCCGTGGCGGGTGCTTGGCATCTTGCCAGACGGTGGGAATCAGGTTAGAAATGTCAAGGGTGATGACGTTGCGCTGGCTGTCGGGGTCCGGTAAGGAGATCTAGAACCGTCGAGTAGGGTGTTTGTGGAGCAGCTCCGGTAGGGTGGACTACGGTGTGAGCGAAGCGGATCTGTAGCCGTGGACGAGGGTGTAGGTGAAGCTGCTTCGGTGGTTGGGTTAAGGATGGTGTCGACGATGCGGATCTGCGGCCGTGGACGGGGCATCAAAAGCTACTCCGGTAGGTTGGATGAGGGTGCGAGGAAGCGGATCTGAGGCCGTGGACTTGTGAGTTGGCAAAGCGGCCCCGGTAGGGTTGAAAATGGTATAGGCGAAGCTACTCCGATGGGGTTGACGATGGTGTCGGCGAACAGGCTCCAGTAGGGTTGAGGAAGGTGTCGACGAAGAGGATCAGAGGCCGTCGACCGGGGCGTCGGTGGGGCGGCTCCGGGTGGGTGTGGACGAAGCGTCTCCGGTGGGGAGTACGATTGAGCCGCTGCAGATGCGCTACGGTTGACGACAGTACCGACGAAGCAGATCCGGCGCCGTGGACAAGGCCGGCACTAAATGGGCTTTGGTACAGTAGTGGATGAGCAGTCTACTTGTTTCTAGGGGAGTTGGGAGGGCTAGATGCGGCCGCAGAAGCAGATCCGACGAGGTGGACGCCGCTGGCAGTGAATGGGCTGCAGTCTAGGGTTTCAAGAGGGGAGGGGAGAAAGGCCGATGAAGTACGGACGGCATGATGTGAGATGCTCTGGTGCTGTGGAGTTAGTCATTTTTGCGGGAGGGGGAGAGGAAATGGGGGTGCCATGTAGTGGGAGGAACCTGAAGTTACCAAAGCAGCCCCGACCTATTATGTAGATGAGTGCGGTATTGTAACCGTTGGTCTCCGTGCACCAAGGACAAAGGGGGAATTTTGCATGCTAAAGACTAAGGTGGCGGAAATTTTAGAAGGAGGCGGGAGATTTTGCCGCCCGCGGGATCGTTCGTATCCAGTTTCAACTAATTTTGGACCGTGCTAGCGGGAAGGTCATGCGAGACTGTGTACACGGGGCACGCGTCAGCAGTTAATAACTGGTGTGAAGTCCACCCCACGAAAAAAGACAATAACTCGGGATGATGCGTCGATAACTTTGACGTTCACACGGGCGCGGCCAATCGTACGAGTGTAGTGGCGCGTTCACAAGAAAAGGGATCAAACGCTCAGCCCATGTATTTCTCGTGTAAATAGATAATTTAGTGCAATTGGTTATTTACTTTAAACATAATGCATTGATGTGTTAGTGTAGAGGCGCACAAAAAGAAATAGGTATTGTAGTCCGCTACTTAAAAGTGTTACCTCATATGATTACACAGCCTCCATTTCATAAAATGCGTACCCGTTGAATTCATATATGAATATTACATATATTAATTCATAATAGAACCTTAAATTATCCAAGACTAATGATTTTGAATGCAAGAGTAACAATGGTGCATGTACATGATAGCTACATTGGTTGTTTGAAGAAGCATCACTTTAACTTTGGCATGCACAACTGAAAAGGTTTATTTAAATAGAAAAAATGTGATATGTGAGTGTCCAATCTTTATAGCGTTGAATCGATATTGTACCTTTGGCCATGATACGAAGTAGATATTGATTTATGTTCAAGCGATGCACGTCCATGATCGCTAGATAGTGATACGTGAATGAATTGTGCAATCTCTCTCACACGCATACATATCTCATTTCCCTGTGGGCATCGGAATCACACACGCGCACTTTGTGTATTTCTCTCCGCCTGTCAAGTTTAGAATCCGTCTTTCTACCCCGTCCTACAAGTCTCTCACACGGAAACACACACGCTCTCTCTGTCGAACACGCCCACCCCTTTAATTCTGCCCACCCACAGCCACTAATGTCTCAAAGTATAATAATGTCTCTCACACATAGGCCTAAGGTTAACTCGAGTTCCGGAACCATATGAATACATACAATGGATTCCAATAGAGCACCTTTTGTGTTGAGATTTCGCTCTCTCTCTCTCCCCCCCTCTCTCTCTCACACACACGCGCGCACACACACACACACGCACATTGTTTCTCGCTTCATTTTTTCTGGCACTTGCATGCACACAATTTTGTTTATCTTCGTGATGCTTTAAGCATGCCTCGCACAAATGCTATCTACCTATCCCTTAATATAGCTAGATATGTGTCACACAAACTCCTTCTCCCTACTAGCAATATGCCCATGCGTTGCATCGAACATCAACATGCATTTGTATGAGTAGTTTATCTTGTGGGAGAAAAGGATGAACGAGGAAATGCCTTATTTGCAAATGCGGAGAGGGGTGTGGGTATCTTTTTGCAAAATTGCCACAGTTTCCTTCCTATCCGTCGGGTATAAATCGGATGGCCTATATTGCAGGATGGCAGGAACACCATTATCACCAACTCTGTTTTTATAAGAGTAGGGATATGTAAGTGTCACTCCCCCCCGACACACACACCCACACCCACACAACCACAGACACACTTCCCAACACTGAAGGAGTAGGGTGACACCTCGATCTTGATACTAATCTATCGACTGGCTTCTCTCTCAAACACACACACAC
>LR738712.1:20440056-20460328 GCA_902687465.1 Secale cereale
CTCCAATTTGCAGAAAACCCCTTATTATCTTGAAAGGAACCACATCCCTCCCTCACCTCATCAAAACAGCCTGAGAAAAATATATATACTCCTATAAAATACTCAGTTGGTGATGGTGGTGTGTCTGCCATCCGTCGTTTCTGACCATTAGATCTGCATCTAACGGCTGTGAGGTAAGTTGTGGCATTTTTGCAACAATAGCCCACTTCTCTGCTCCAATTTGCAGAAAACCCTTTATTATCTTGAAAGCAACCACATCCCTCCCTCACCTCATCAAAACAACGTGAGAAATATATTTTGAGTGAAAAGTACTCCCTCCATTCCTAAATATTTGTCTTTATAGAGATTTCAATAAGTGACTACATATGGAGCAAAATGAGTGAATCTACACTTCAAAATATGTCTATATAATCCGTATGTGATAGTCCATTTGAAATCTCTAAAAAGTCAAATATTTGGGAACGGAGGGAGTAATATATTAGGAGTATATCAAAACAAGAGTGATTTCTTTCAAGTTTGTGAACAAGTACTACTATTCTACTACTTTGGATCTGTCGCAACACACGGGCACATTGCTAGTAAAAGGAAAAGGCCTGCCGCGTTCGCGTCGCACTCCCCCCACACACGCCCGGGAATTGGGAGTACTCCACGGCCCGTCCGACACGACACATAGCTTAGGGAAGGCGTGTTGCCTAGCATTTTGATTTTCATGTGGGACCGCCGTTGAGCAAACCGACTATTGGCAAATCGCAACCCGCCCGCCGCCGGGTTGGAAAACAGAAACGAGGGGAAGATCTAGTTGTAGCACGGAAGCCAAGAAATTTGGTGTCAGATGGGGCTCGTTGATAGAGTAGGAGCATTCCGTACTACTCTACTCATACTAGTACCAAGTTTGTACTATACAACTAGTACTACCACTATACAACTAGTAGGTACGTGCACGACACAACATCGTAGGAACTAAAAACGGGAAGATCTTGTTTTGGGTGATTTATCTTTTTTTCTGTCAACGTAGTATGAATAATATGATGTGGGGGCACCCATGAAGCTTATGTGGCTTGGTTGCATGGCTATGAAAGGTTAGAGAAAAATAAATAGATAATGTGTTTAGAGTGCACTCCTCTAAACATATATACTTTGGATCCATTGCAAGGGGCCGGCAAATCTATATCTATACCCCCTATATAGTGTGTGAATAACTTTGAAAGTTGGTCGTTGGATGAAGCCAATCCGACGGTACAAAGATGAAAAATCCGAGCACTACTGGCCGTTGGATATCATCTACATTCCACCAGATTTTGCCACATGTAGAATCTAGAAGACTCCATGGTTGAACTTCATTCATGACTAACTTTGCCACAACTAAGCTTAGGCAAAGTGTGTCTGACACAAAAAATGTGGCTAACAAAATGGCCACCACAAGTGTGGCAAGATTTGGCAAGAAGTTGAGTCTACGACATGTGGACCATGTAGCTAGAAAACTGTGGCAAGCCACAAGTGTAGCAATGAACCAAACACATGCCTGGTGTGTTTGGTAGGGTGTATGATCCCAAGAGTTCCCTTGTCGAACCATTTTTGGGTGTTTGGTAGAGTGTATGGAGGGTGCATGAGTCCACACTATATTAGCACAAATACACTAGAAGCATGCATGAAGAGCGCATACATGAAGAGGGGTGTTGAGTTGAGCATGCATGAAGAGGGAACAACTATGCTGAGACGAAAACGCAACCAAACACACTTGGGGAACGCCTAAGCTTAGGCGTGGCAACCATAGGCTGCAAACCAAACCATAACTTTGAAAGTTGGTCGTTGGATGAAACTAATCCGACGGTGGAAAGATGGCAAATCTGAGCACTACTGGCCGTTGGATATCATCTACATTCCACCAGATTCTGCCACATGTAGAATCTAGAAGACTCCACATGTAGAAGCATAATGCACAAACCACCAGAATCTCATGCGTGCAATGCACATTGTCGGGGGAAACTGTCCTCCCACGAGCACCTATGGGACCGGAGCCCCTTCTACGTTGCGGTAAGGGAGCGGAGGGAGCAAGAAGAGCAGATCGAGGGGCGCACGCAGGCAGTTTACCCAGGTTCGGGCCGCGCGGACGCGTAAAACCCTACTCCTGCCTTGATTGTATTGAGCTCGGGAGCTTGAAGAGCTACAGTACTAGCTACACCGAGCGAGAGAGTTGCTTAGGTTTCGAACCCTTTCTATGTTGTGCATGGGCCTCCTTTTATAGCTCAAAGGGGTCACCGACAGGTGTCAACGTAGAGGAGGGCAAAAATGTAATTTTGGTGGCAGTTGTAACAGTGCGGGAATAGTGCGTGAACAGTGGTCTTCACCTAACTTCGACAGTGGGGGACAAGGGCATTAAATGCCCGTCGCCGTCGACCCCAAAAGTGTCCGTCCATGCTTCTCCGTTCGACACGGCGGTAGCCTCGTCACCGAGGCTTGCCACCGTGTACCCCAGGCTGCACAGCCGTCCGCCACGCGTCCCTGGAAGGGCCCCAGGGCGACGCGTGGGCAGATGAGCTGGAGCGCGGGCACACAGCGTGGGTTTCCCCTGGCAAGCACCTTGCCGGGGGTGTGACCTTGTCGGGCCCGGAAGTTTGTCGCTCTCCGGGTCCTGCCGGGGCGCGTGGTGCGCCGAGGCATTTCTTGAGGTGTGCATTCCTTGGCCTTCCTGGCAAGCTCCTCTTGCCAGGGTCTTGTGCTAACGTGATAATCTTGAGCCTGGTGCGGCCTTCCCGGCAAGCTCCTCTTGTCGGGGCCTTGATCTTCTGACTTGTATACTTTGTTCTTGAATGGCTTCATAAGGACCGGAAAGGTTTCCGGCGAGCACGTGGTAAACCCTGCCGCGGGAAGCTGCTACTGCCCGTGCACAAGTTGGGGTACTAAGGTACCCCTACTTTAGTACACCGACAGGAGCCCCCGGGCCTGGGCCACACACGGTGCCGAGCGCTGTTGGGCCAGGCCCAAAATAGTGCACGGGCACGCGTGGCCCACGGCAAGCCGTATCCTCTTCCGCATCCGCCGCATCCCTCCCTAATGGCACGCGTCGATTGCGGCGTCGTGGGAGGGATCGTGGCCTGTTCTTTAATGAGAAATGCGGAGCGTCCCCCACTTCCCCCTTAAAAGCAGAGGAAGCAGGGGCAGTTCCCTCCTTCGTCTTCATTGCGTCTTAACTCTCCAGAAACCCCCGCTGCTTCTCACCTCCACCCCTCCTCCGCCGTCTTCCGCATCCGCGGCGCCGTCGAGCTCCTCGCCTCTTCCCTCACCGCCTCCGCCATGGCTCCGAAGAGCGACAAGGCGAAAGCGGACAAGGCCAAGAAGGAGAAGTCCGAGCAGGCGGCGAAGCTGGCCGCCCTGCGGAAGAGGAGCGTGGTCTTCGCACCGAGGCTTGGCGCGAAGGAGCTGCGGAACAAGTACTATCTGTTCTGGTCGGGGGAGACCAAAGCTCATCCCCGCACCAGAGCCTTCCCCGCCGTCGCCAAAGATCTGTTCCCCGGCGGGTACTTCTTCTTCGCTGCTTTTTTCCACTGTGGATTGTGCCCTCCGTTCTCGGAGTTCTTTTGTGATATCATGAACACATATGGCCTCCACCTTGACTGACTCGCTCGACGCCGCCCGGGACTGCGAGACGAAGCTGAAGGACGAGCTCCGCAAGGAGCGGAACTTGGTGGAGAGCGCCGCCGTCTCAGCGAACAACTTCAGCCGGGCGGTGGAGCAATGGACCGACGAGCTGGTCACTTCCGCTGCCAGCATTGATAAGGAGATGATGGCGCTGAGGGCGGAGCACCTCGTGTACTCTCCCGACGAGGGCCTCCCCCACAGCGCTAAGTTAAGTCTCTTCTTCAGGGGAATCGCGCCGGCGCTTGCACGGCTGCGGGAGAAGCTCCCCGTGCAGCTGGCCGACGAGTCGCGTCGGCTCTGTGCGGGCACTCTGGAGCGTGTCTTGACGAAGATCGTCTACCACAACCCCGGCATCAACCTTGTCAACGTCCTCCGCTCCTTGCCGGACGACGCTGACCAGGAGGCGTTGAAGGCGCAGGTCGCCCACATCGTCGCCAAGGTGAACAAAGTCACGAGGCGTGAAGGCGACCGCGTAGATTAGATTTCTTCCTTTCTGTTTCCTCTGCCGCTGCAAATTATGTTATGGACATGAATCGATTAGTTATTGCGGCAAGTTATCCTTGTAATATACAATCTTATTTTGATCAGTCAATGCAGTGTTATTTCCCTTGCTTTTGGTCCTCCACTTTGTATGCTTTCTACCCTACGCTTTGAGGGAACTTGCCGGCAAAGGCCTCTTGCCGCGAGCGCTGAGTGCTGGACTCTGAGCAGCCTGCTGGCAAAAGACCTTGTCGGCAAGCAACCTTGCCGCAGCTAGTCGCAACACGCTTAGCTTGCTGAGCGAACTCGAAAACGAAGTAAGGGCGCGACACTTGTCGCATCTCTCTTAAGTCGTTGAGCGTGCTCGAAAACAAAGTAAGGGTGCGGCTAGCCATGGGTAAGTTCCTCCGCGCACATGTTTTCCATACAAAGTGTGGTTGTTCAAGGAAGACAACTCAAATTTAAAAATTTGAACTGCTCAAATTCTGGTAACTTAGCTTTCATAGTTCGTTCGTTCCCCAGCAAAGCTTCTCTTTCTTGAACAGCACTTGGTTCATCCTCATTCTCCACCTCCTTCCTCCCCGGCAAACTTGTGCGCGAGGAACGCTCCTTCTGCTTAAGAGGGAAAGAAAAAAGAGGAGGGAAAACAAGTATAGGGCCTCTTGGCCTGCTAATGCTTACCGGGGATGTGTGTTGCACAAGATGCCAAACAATGCATGCAAATAACAAAAAATCATGGAAATGGCAAATAGTGCGAAACACAAAAGCTTTACTGATGCATGGGTTCTGCGCCCGGCTTTGTACGAAGGTTTACATGCAACATCGGCAAGACTTGTACAAAAGGTGGTTGCCGGAGCGGATCACGGCAACCGCGCCTTATGGGTGAAACTTGCGAAGATGCTCTATGTTCCAGGAGTTGCTCACCGGTAAGCCTTCTTCGGTCTCAAGGCGGACAGCGCCGGGCCTTGTGACTTGTCTCACCCGATAAGGGCCTTCCCACTTCGGCGTCAACTTGTTGGAATTCTTGGCGGACTGAACACGCCGAAGAACAAGGTCGCCTTCCTCGAGACTCCTGGCCTTGACCTTGCGGCTATGGTAGCGACGCAAGGCTAGCTGGTATCGAGCAGCTCGTACAGCAGCCTGGAGACGTTCCTCCTCAAGGAGCAATGCATCATCTTGTCGCAGTTGCTCTTGCTCGAGCTCATCATAAGCGAGCACTCGAGGAGATCCGTATACGAGTTCCGTGGGGAGAACTGCCTCTGCTCCATAGACAAGAGCAAAGGGTGTCTGTCCGGTGGCTCGACTTGGTGTCGTCCTGATTGACCAAAGAGCCGCCGGCAACTCCTCTATCCAGTTTCTTCCGCACTTGCGCAGCCTGTCGAAGGTTCTTGTCTTGACTCCGCGTAGCACTTCAGCATTGGCCCTCTCCGCTTGACCATTGCTCCTCGGGTGAGCAACAGAAGCGAAGCAGACCTTGGCGCCAAGGTCTTGGACGTACTGCATGAAGGTGCGACTTGTGAACTGCGTGCCGTTGTCGGTGATGATCCTGTTAGGGATTCCGAAACGGCAAACAATTGACCTGAAGAACCTGACCGCTGACTGTGCTGTCACCTTCCTCACTGGTTCTACTTCCGGCCACTTTGTGAACTTGTTAATTGCAACGTACAAGTACTCAAAGCCCCCGACAGCATGGGGAAAGGGGCCGAGGATATCGAGCCCCCAGATCGAGAAGGGCCAGGACAAAGGGATCGTCTGGAGAGCTTGAGCTGGCTGATGAATTTGCTTGGCATGGAACTGGCACGCTTCACACTTGGTTACTTGTGCAGTCGCATCTTGGAGGGCTTCTGGCCAAAAGAACCCTTGCCGGAACGCCTTCCCGGCAAGTGCCCTTGCGCCAATGTGGTGGCCACATATGCCTCCATGTATCTCTGCCAACAGCTTCTGTCCATCTTCTCTGGAGATGCACTTCAACCTGACACCATTGAGTCTTCTTCTGTACAGTTCATTGTCGACGAACTGGTACATACTGGACTGCCTGGTTATTCTCTCTATCTCTTCTGGTTCGTCGGGAAGTTCTCCAGTTTGCAGAAAACGGACGATCTGCTGTGCCCACGCTGGAGCCCGAGGCTCGACGGCGAGGACTAAAGGCATGAGGGCTGCTGCGGGGACCTCAGCTTCTACGGCAAGAACTTGCGATTCTGCCGGAGCTGATGATCCCCCGGCAAGCCTGCCGGGGCAGGGCTTGTCGGGAACGCCTGCTTCAACTGTATAGATCCTTGGACCTGCAGGAGCAAACTGTTCCTCAGCATCTTGGCCGTTGATCTTGGGGACCTTGGCGGCGGCTTCGGGAAGATCCGCCGGCAAGTAGTCGCCGGAGACCAACTTTCTCTTCTTGTTCTGCCCAACTGATGGTGTAACGGATGGTTGAGTTAGCTTGAGCAGGAAGGTCCCTGGTTCCACAGGTAACTTCATTGCAGCACACTTTGAGAGGCCATCTGCAATATCATTCTGAGCTCTTGGGATGTGCTCCATTTGCAGACCTTCAAAGTGCTCTTCAAGCTTCCTCACTTCATCAACATAAGCTTCCATCAAAGGGCTCTGGTAACTCTTGTTTACTTGCCGGACCACCAACTGTGAATCTCCCCGCACAATCAACTTCTTGATCCCAAGCTCGGCCGCAATTCTGAGACCGGCAAGCAAACCTTCATACTCAGCAGTATTGTTTGTCGCTTGCTCCTTGGGAAAGTGCATCTGGACAACATACTTGAGGTGCTCTCCGGTGGGTGCTATGAGTACCACGCCGGCACCGGCGCCTTGCAGCGAGAAAGCTCCATCAAAGTACATTACCCATTTGCTATTCGTTTCTTGGACGGGGGCGCTTGTCTCTGGAATTTCCTCATCTGGTGTTGGGGTCCGTTCAGCTATGAATTCTGCCAAAGCTCTGCTCTGTATGGTTGAAGTACTCTCAAACTTGAGACCAAAGCTTGACAGCTCCAGTGCCCACTCGACGATCCTGCCTGTTGCCTCTGGATTCTGCAATATCCTCTTCAACGGAAAGCGAGTGACAACTGTTATCTCGTGTGCTTGGAAGTAATGGCGCAGCTTTCTCGAGGCCATGAGGAGGCCGAAAAGCAACTTTTGCACCCCAGAGTATCTTGATCTAGCCCCCTGCAAGAGGGAACTTACAAAATACACCGGGCGCTGCACCATCTTCCTTCGCACTTCTCCTTGTTCCTGCGCAGACTTGTCCTTGTCGGGGCCAGAGCTCGTCGGTGGAGCCCCCTGCTTGTCGCTGGATTCGCTTGCCGGTGGCGTGGGTTCCTCATCCGCCTCCCTCTCCGCTACTAACGCAGCACTAACCACTTGATTGGTTGCCGCTAGGTACAGCAGCAACTTCTCCTGTGGCCTAGGTGCGACAAGTATCAGAGTAGAGGACAGGTATCCTTTCAAGTCCTGCAGCGCTGCCTCCGCTTCCGGAGTCCATTTCATAGGGCCTGCCTTTTTCAAAATCTTGAAGAAAGGCAGGGCGCGCTCTGCAGACTTTGAAATGAACCTGCTGAGGGCAGCCACACAACCAGCAAGTCTCCTTACGTCCTTGACGCGCTTCGGGGCTTCGATCTGCTCGATGGCTTTTATCTTGTCGGGATTGGCTTCAATCCCCCTCTGGGACACAAAGAACCCGAGAAGCTTGCCGGAGGGGACTCCGAAGACGCACTTCTCGGGGTTCAACTTGAGCTGGATCTTGCGCAGATTTGCAAATGTTTCTTCCAAGTCTTGGATCAGAGTATCCTTGCTCTTGCTCTTGACCACGATGTCATCCATGTAGGCTTCTACATTTCTGTAGATCTGTGGCTCAAAAGCAGTGTGCACCACCCTTGCAAACGTTGAGCCTGCATTCTTCAATCCAAAGGGCATGCGTATGAAGCAATATGTGCCACATGGAGTAATGAATGCAGTCTTCTCTTCATCTTCCTTGGCCATAAATATCTGGTGGTAACCTGAGTATGCATCAAGGAAGGAAAGCAGCTCACATCCAACGGTGGAGTCAACAATCTGGTCAATACGCGGCAAGGGAAATGGATCCTTGGGACATGCTTTATTCACATCAGTGAAGTCTATAGAAAGTCTCCACTTCCCATTGGCCTTACGTACGACAACTGGATTTGCTAACCACGTGGGATGGATCACGCCTCTGACTAGGCCTGCTGCTTCCAGCTTCTTTATCTCTTCGGCGATGAACTCTTGGCGCTCCACGGCTTGCTTCCTGACCTTCTGCTTGACGGGCCGCGCATGAGGACAAACAGCAAGCTTGTGCTCAATTACCTTCCTGGGAACGCCGGGGATGTCAGATGGTTGCCACGCAAACACATCGACATTCGCCCGCAGGAAGGCAACGAGCGCGCTTTCCTATTTGTTGTCGAGCGTAGCACTGATGGTGAAGGTACCACCAGTGCCGTCCTCCTTGGCGGACACCTTCTTGGTTGCCGGTGGAGCGGCCATCCCCTTCTTGCACTTGCCGGTGGAGCTCGATGGTACGTCCTCGACGGCAGCGCAGCACTCCGAGGAGGTGCGTTTGCCGGAGTGGGCCCCAGAGCTCTTGCCGGACTTGGTCTTGGTCTTCCCCCCGGGAGCTTCAGCGGCAAGTGTGTTGCTTTCTGCTGCGGCTGCTGCATCCCGGTAGATCTTGTCGGCGCAGATAAGCGCGTCCTTCTTGTCGCCAGGGACAGAGATGACGCTTATCGGCCCCGGCATCTTGAGTATGTTGTAGGCATAGTGGGAAGCTGCCATGAACTTGGCGAGGGCAGGACGTCCAAGTATCCCATTGTATGGCAATGGGATATCGGCCACGTCGAAGGTTATCCTCTCCGTCCTGAAGTTGAGCTCCCCGCCAAAGGTCACTGGCAGAGTAATCTTCCCCTTCGGCTTGCTCCTCCCCGGGTTTATTCCTTGGAACGACCCGGTTTCTTCGAGCTCGCCGTCTGGGATCTGGAGTTTCTTGATCACAGCCGAGGAGATCAAGTTCAGGCTCGCCCCGCCGTCAACCAACATTTTGGTGACCTTGAGGTTGCGGATGGTTGGTGAGACCAACATCGGCAAGCACCCGACCGCCGTTGTGCGGTCAGGGTGATCCTCAAGATAAAAAATGATGGGCGTGCTGGACCACTTCAGCAGCCTGCGTGACTCGACGGGCGGCTCAGCTGCGTTTACTTCCCGCACCCACTGCTTGAGTTGGCGGTGGGAAGTATGCAGAGAGGCGCCTCCGTCGACACACAGAACTTCTGTGGCTTCTGGAACTCCTGCTCGCAGTTATCTCCTTCCTCTATGTCGTCGTCGTCGTCGTCTTCTTCCTCATCCTTGTCGCGGCCCCGGGGAGGTCGATCACCTTGCCGCTGCTTGGCCTTGCCGCGGCGTCCCCCCCGGCCATTGAACGGCCGCTTCTTGCTGGGCTCACTTCCGCCACCTTGGGCCTTCTCATTGTCGCGCCGCTCGTATTCAGCCTTCTGCTGCTCTACGAGGTACTCGACTCGCTTGCAATTCTGCAGATCGTGGCCCTTGGTGCGGTGGATCTTGCAGTATTGCTTGTCGGAGCCGTCCTGCTTGTCGGCTGCCGCCACAGGGGCAGGCTCCTTGCCGGAACCGCCAGCCTGTGCCTTCTTGGCGGGAGCCTCCTTACCGGACTGCTCGACGACCAGCACTTCCTTGCTCTTCTTTCTCCTGTTGTTCCGCCGCCGGCTCTTCTTTGCCGGGGCGGCGTCCTCACTGTCGCTTCCTCCTGCGCTAGTATCCTCTCCGGGGAGTCTCCTCCCCTCTTCGGCGCGCGCGCACTTGTCAGCTAGAGCGTAGAGCTCGCTGACATCCCGAATCTTGGTCATGGCCATCTCTTCCCTCATGCGGCGGTTACGCACGTTCTGGTGGAACGCGCTGATAACCGCGGCAGGGTGGACGTCGGGAATATTGTGTTGCACGCGGCTGAATCGTTGAATGTACTTGCGCAGGGATTCTCCTTCCTTCTGGGCTAGGATGTGGAGATCGCTCTCTTGGCCGTGGGGTTTTTGTGGCCGCCCGTGAAGGCACCAACAAACTGGTGGCACAGATCCGCCCACGAAGAAATGGAGCCTTCCGGCAAGTGCATAAGCCAGGAGCGGACGTTGGGCTTAAGCACTAGCGGGAAGTAGTTGGCTAGTATCTTCTCGTCGCGTCCCCCGGCAGCCTGCACCGCGATGGTGTAGATGCTGAGGAACTCCGAGGGGTGCGTCTTGCCGTCGTACTTCTCGGGTACGTTGGGCTTGAAGTTTTTCATGCTGGGCCACTGGACTCGCCGCAGCTCACGGGTGAACGCAGGGCAACCTGCCGCGTACGGCAAGTCGCCTGGTTCACCGGGCGCGTACGTGTCGACAGCGGTCCCAGCGCGCTGATCCGATTGTCGCCGGGCTTCTCGTCGGCGCTCGATGCGCGTCCGAGCGTCTTCTTGTCGCCGGTCGTCGAGGACTTGGCGCTGGTCCCGACGAGCCCGCGGATCCGACGACGCCGTGGAGTCGTCGTCGACGTTGATCCGGCGGGGAGGCGTCTTCTGCTTCCGCGGCGGGGAGTGCACGGTGGTTGCACCCCCGGTGGTCTTGTCGCCGTCGGCCTTCGTCTGGTCGACTTGCCGCGGCCGCGACGTCGCCGGCTGCTGCGGCGTGTCATTGTTGGCGAAGGCGATGAGGCTCTGGATCGTCGCCCTCCAGTCCTCGGCTTTGTCTGCCGCTGGAGGGAAATCGAGGAGCAGTTGTGCTCTTGCTAGAGCTTCTGCTGGAGAGGAGGGGAGCGGCGGCGAGCGGTGCGAGGAGCGAGATATGCTCGGACTTCTAACGTGGTTAGAAGGAGCAGTTTCTCGCCCCGGCGACCGCGCCTTGCTCGTACTAGGACGATGGCCTTGAGCGTCCCGCGATCCTCCGGTTTGTCCTTGCCCCAGCAAGCGAATGGTACCTCCTGTACCACGGCGCTGCTGGCCTGGCGTCTGCTGAGAGGGACGCGGCGCATCCACGGACACCGAGGCTTTGGAATTTGCCCGGTCGTCCGTCTTGTCCTTGGACTTGGTGGCGCCATGAGTTTCCTCGCCGGCGACCACCTTTCCGCCGGCATCTCCTCCACCAACCGTTGGTTCTGGTGGTGGTGGGATCGACGCAGACGGGCCTGCGACCTCCGAAGCCTTCTTCTTCGGGGCCATGTTGTTGCAGTTGGCGAAGTTGATGAAGTTGGAGAGGTTGATGAAGAATGCGCCCGCGTGAGCGCCGGATCAGGTTCGCACAACCTCGACGCCCCCTACCTGGCGCGCCAAAGATGTCAGGGGAAACTGTCCTCCCACGAGC
The DNA here is from genome assembly GCA_902687465.1 of Secale cereale. NCBI lineage: Eukaryota > Viridiplantae > Streptophyta > Magnoliopsida > Poales > Poaceae > Secale > Secale cereale. The sequence goes on from LR738712.1 coordinate 20,451,528, forward strand.
ACCTATGGGACCGGAGCCCCTTCTACGTTGCGGTAAGGGAGCGGAAGGAGCACGAAGAGCAGATCGAGGGGCGCACGCGGGCAGTTTACCCAGGTTCGGGCCGCGCGGACGCGTAAAACCCTACTCCTGCCTTGATTGTATTGAGCTCGGGAGCTTGAAGAGCTACAGTACTAGCTACACCGAGCGAGAGAGTTGCTTAGGTTTCGAACCCTTTCTACGTTGTGCATGGGCCTCCTTTTATAGCTCAAAGGGGTCACCGACAGGTGTCAACGTAGAGGAGGGCAAAAATGTAATTTTGGTGGCAGTTGTAACAGTGCGGGAATAGTGCGTGAACAGTGGTCTTCACCTAACTTCGACAGTGGGGGACAAGGGCATTAAATGCCCGTCACCGTCGACCCCAAAAGTGTCCGTCCATGCTTCTCCGTTCGACACGGCGGTAGCCTCGTCACCGAGGCTTGCCACCGTGTGCCCCAGGCTGCACAGCCGTCCGCCACGCGTCCCTGGAAGGGCCCCAGGGCGACGCGTGGGCAGATGAGCTGGAGCGCGGGCACACAGCGTGGGTTTCCCCCGGCAAGCACCTTGCCGGGTGTGTGACCTTGTCGGGCCCGGAAGTTTGTCGCTCTCCGGGTCCTGCCGGGGCGCGTGGTGCGCCGAGGCATTTCTTGAGGTGTGCATTCCTTGGCCTTCCTGGCAAGCTCCTCTTGCCAGGGTCTTGTGCTAACGTGATAATCTTGAGCCTGGTGCGGCCTTCCCGGCAAGCTCCTCTTGCCGGGGCCTTGATCTTCTGACTTGTATACTTTGTTCTTGAATGGCTTCATAAGGACCGGAAAGGTTTCCGGCGAGCACGTGGTAAACCCTGCCGCGGGAAGCTGCTACTGCCCGTGCACAAGTTGGGGTACTAAGGTACCCCTACTTTAGTACACCGACACACGTGTACCTTACTAGTAGTTGGTAGTGGTAAGAAATAAATTCCGGGTTTGGTACGAGCTCGTACTGAGGGAGCACCACAAGGCCTGCCGCAGGAGTTACATTTCCCTCTCGAGGCCCACGAGACCGAACTTCAGTGGCTTAGTGACCAGCCTATGAGTCAATGACATGCGGACCTTAAATGCGGCTGGCCCACATGTCATTATCATGGTGGTGGTGTGGTTCACGACTCACTCGTTCGAGATGAACTGGTCGGTGGTGGCGTGGCCGTGGCGAGGGTGCCACAGCTGGGCGTCGGGGCGTTACGAGGTGTAGATGGCCACACCGGCGGGTACTAACTGTAGTACAGAAGTACTCCAGCTGAGGATTGATGCCCGGGACAAAATGTGTCACAGCCGCTGGATGAAAATTCGATGGTGCGAGACGTGTGGTGTCATGGGGTCGTGCGCTGTCGTGGGAATTGCGAGTGGCTGTGGTAGAAACTTGATGCTTGATACGTCTCCAACGTATCTATAATTTTTGATTGTTCCATGCTATCATATACCCCCTCTGTTCCTAAATATAAGTCGTTTTAGACATTTAAAATGACTACAACATACATATGTATGTAGACATATTTTAGAGTGTAGATTCACTCATTTTGCTTCGTATGTAGTCACTTGTTGGAATCTCTAGAAAGACTTATATTTGGGAACGGAGGGAGTATTATGTTTTGGATGTTTAATGGGCTTTATTATACACTTTTATATTATTTTTGGGACTAACCTACTAACCCAAGACCCAGTGCAGATTGTTGTTTTTTTGCCTATTTTAGGGTTTCACAGAAAAGGAATAACAAAAGGAGTCCAAACGGAATGAAACCTTCGAGAGAGTTATTTTTGGAACGATATCAACACCGAAGACTTGGAGTACATGCGAGGGAACGAAGAAGGCCACGAGGGTCCTTTGGCTCCCCCGATGTGCTCCTTCCTCCTATATATATCCATGTACCCTGAAAACATCTAGGCAACAGTGAAAACCCAAATTCCACCGCAGCAACCTTCTGTTCCCGTGAGATCCCATCTTGGGGCCTGTTCCGGAGCTCCGCCGAAGGGGGGATCTACCATGGAGTGCTTCTACATCAACACCATACCCTCACCATGAGTTGTGAGTAGTTTACCACAGACCTTCGGGTCCATATTTATTAGCTAGATGACTTCTTCTCTCTTTTTGTATCTCAATACCAAGTTCTCCTTGGTCTTCGAGGAGATCTATTCGATGTAATCTTTTTGCGGTGTGTTTGTCGAGATCCGATGAATTGTGGGTTTATGATCAAGATTATCTACGAGAAATATTTTATTCTTTTCTGAAATCTTTTATGTATGATTATAATATCCTTGCAAGTCTCTTCTAATTATTGGTTTGGTTTGGCCCTACTAGATCTATAGTTCATGCAATGGGAGAAGTGCTTGGCTCTGGTTTCAATCTTGCGGTGTCCTTTCCCAGTGACAGCAGGGGCATCAAGGCATGTATTGTATTGTTGCCATCGAGGATAAAAAGATGGGGTTTATATCATATTGCTTGAGTTTATCCCTCTACATCATGTCATCTTGCTTAAAGCATTACTCTGTTCTTATGAACTTAATACTCTAGATGCATGCTGGATAGCGGTCGATGTGTGGAGTAATAGTAGTAGATGCAGAATTATTTCGGTCTACTTGTCACGGACGTGATGCCTATATATAATGATCATGCCTAGATATTCTCATAACTATGCACTTTTCTATCAATTGCTCGACAGTAATTTGTTCACCCACCGTAGAGTTCTGCTATCATGAGAGAAGCCACTAGTGAAACCTATGCCCCCCTTGATTCTCAACATATTAATCTCCTATCTACTTTACTTTGCTTTATTTACTTTCTGTTCTTATATCCAAAAATACCAAAAAACATTACACTATCCTATCTATCAGATCTCAATTTCATAAGTGACCGTAAAGGGATTGACAACCCCTTATCACGTTGGCTGCGAAGTTCTTATTTTTTTGTGCAGGTGCGAGGGACTCGCGCGTGGTCTCCTACTGGATTGGTACCTTGGTTCTCAGAAACCGAGGGAAATACTTACGCTACTGTGCTGCATCACCCTTTCCTCTTCGAGGGAATACAACGCAAGCTCGAGAAGTAGCAAGAAGAATTTCTGGCGCCGTTGCCGGGGAGGCTTACGCAAAATTCATATACCAAGTACCAATCACAAACCCTTATCCTTCGCATTACATTTATTTGCCTCTCATTTTCCTCTCGCCCACTTCACCTTTGCCGTTTTATTTGCCCTTCTTTTTGCCGTGTGTTTACCGTTCGCTTGCTTCTTGTTTGCTTGTGTGTTGTATTGCTTGCTTGTCACTATGGCTCAAAACAATAGAAAATTGTGTGACTTCTCCAATACCAACAATAATGATTTTATTAGCACTCCGATTGCTCCTATTACCGATGCTGAATCTTGTGAGATCAATGCTGCTCTGTTGAATCTTGTCATGAAAGATCAACTTTCTGGCCTTCCTAGTGAAGATGCCGCTACCCATCTAAACAACTTTGTTGATTTGTGTGATATGCAAAATAAGAGGGATATGGATAATGATATTGTTTAATTGAAGCTATTTACGTTTTCACTTAGAGATCGTGCTAAAACTTGGTTTTCCTCTTTGCCTAGAAATAGTATTGATTCATGGAATAAGTGCAAAGATGCTTTTATCTCTAAGTATTTTCCTCCTGCTAAGATTATCTCTCTTAGAAACGATATTATGAATTTTAAGCAACTAGATCATGAGCATGTTGCATAAGCTTGGGAGAGAATGAAATTAATGATACGTAATTTCCCTACACATGGTTTGAACTTATGGATGATTATACATAAAATTTATGCTGGCTTGAATTTTGCTTCTAGAAATCTTTTAGATTCGGCCGCAGGAGGCACTTTCATGGAAACTACCTTAGGAGAAGCTACCAAACTCCTAGATAATATTATGGTTAACTACTCTCAATGACACACCGAAAGATCTACTAGTATAAAAGTGCATGCTATTGAAGAGATTAGTGTTTTGAGTGGAAAGATGGATGAACTTATGAAATTATTTGCTACTAAGAGTGCCTCTTCTGATCCTAATTATATGCCTTTATGCACGTTGATTGAAAATAATAATGAATCTTTGGATGTGAATTTTGTTGGTAGGAATAATTTTGGTAACAATGCTTATAGAGGAAACTTTAATCCTAGGCCTTTTCCTAGTAATTCCTCAATTAATTATGGTAATTCCTATAATAACTCTTATGGAAATTTTGGTAAGATGCCCTCTGAATTTGAAACTAGTGTTAAGGAGTTTATGATTTCGCAAAAGAATTTCAATGATTTGCTTGAAGAAAAATTGCTTAAGATTGATGAGTTGGCTAGAAGCGTGGATAGAACTACTCTTGATGTTAATTCTTTGAAACTTAGATCTATTCCACCTAAGCATGATATCAATGAGTCTCTCAAAGCCATGAGAATTACCATTGATGAATGCAAAGAAAGAACCACTAGGATGAGTGCTAAAAAGAGTTCTTTATGAAAGCGTGTTCTTCTAGTTATCATGAAAATAAAGATGAAGATCTGAAAGTTATTGATGTGTCTCCTATTAGATCCTTGTTTTATAGTATGAATCTTGATAAAGATGGGACTGGAGATGAGTCTACTTTAGTTAAAAGGCGCCCCAATGATTCAGAGTCTTTAGATCTTGATGCTAAAACTGTTAAAAATGGGATTGAAGATATTAAAACTTTGCATAGTGATGAACCCACTATTTTGGATTTCAAGGGATTCAATTATGATAATTGCTCTTTGATAGATTGTGTTTCCTTGTTGCAATCCGTACTAAATTTTCCGCATGCTTATAGTCAAAAGAAAAAAGTCCATTTTACTCCCCTGAAGAAAATGGGTTGTTTGCATAACCCCTTGAACTTTTTTTTGGTTCACTTAACACCCTAATCTTATCAATCCCGTTCAAAAATCATCATCGGTGGTTTGCACAGGTGGTTTTGCTGACATGGCCGAGGTCAAAGTGGTTTGTTGACTAGTGGGCCATGGCATAACACGTTTGGCTATCGTCTTCCTCAAGCACGCGACATATGTGCTCGCCGCCGCTGCCACACTCTGCCTTCTCCCCTCCCCCGCCATCCACTGCCACGCCCTTCCTTCTCTGCCCTTCACCGCCACGCTTCCATTCTCCCTTGTTTGCCCTCTCTCGCAACTCATTCTCCCCCTTCTCTCGGAATCAAGCACCGCATCGAACAACGTAGAGCGCCGCCCACCGCGACGTAGCCACCAACCACCCCTCGCCAAAACACCGTGTCCCAAGCCTCCAACATCTCACGCCGGTCATCTGCACCAAAGATTCGAGCCCCAAAGGCCGGAGCCGACCCAATCGAGTTGTCTTCTCCAACCATGGCCGCCGGCCGCCGGCGATCGATTTGCCGCGCACAGACGAGCCCCGGCCTAGCCTTCGCCTCCATTATACGTGTGCTGAGCCTCTCCCACTTCCCCCTCTTATCTAGAGCCAGACTCATGTTGTAGCCATCGTCCACACGAGTTGAGCGCTGCTGTGCACCATGCCGACATGCTCCTCATTGCCAAGCTCCCCCTGTGTCGTTCTGCTGCCTGCCGTGCTCCCCTTGTGTCGTTCTGCTGCCTGCCATCCCCTTGGTCCGTAGATTCCACACATCAGCCTAGTTTGCTTGGGTTCTTGCCGTAACGCCGATGTTGTCGGAGTAGTGGCTCTGCCGCCGCTTAGATCTACCACATGTCTGCTTCTGGCCACCCAACAGCCTTCCGCGACCAACCATGGACGCGCGCGAGCGCGGGCTACACTCTGGTAATCCCCAACGCCGCTGTCGTGACCTCTGGTTGGACGCTGACGTTATTTGAGGTCGCCGGCGGTTATCCCCAGCCATGCCGATGTGGCATCATTAGTCTAGGATGATTAAGTTTAGTCCGAAACACTGACATGTTAATGATGGAATTAGGACTAAATTAATCACATGTTAGTCTTTGCGCAACCGAGATCTAAGCCCCATGTGTCAAGTTTGATTTTGCACAGTCAGTGTTGACCGGGCCCAGTAGTCAGTGACATTGTCTAGTTGAGAGGGACCCACCCGCAGGTCAAATACCGCCTTTGACCATGTCCAGGTCAGCATCCTACCGAGGTAAACCAGTTAAGGATGTTTTTTGACCGGTATGGGATAGTTGAGGGGGGTAAGTGCACCGAAAAAAATGTCAGGGGGTTATGTGAACCACCAAGTTTATTCAGGGTAGTAAAATGGACTTTTTCCTAGTCAAAATAAGGTTTTTACCAAACACATAGTTGACGCTTTGATGCAATCTTATGAAGAAAAACTTGAATTAGAAGTTTCTATCCCTAGAAAGCTTTATGAAGAGTGGGAACCTACTATTAAAATTAAAATTAAAGATCATGAATGCTCTGTCTTGTGTGATTTGGGTGCAAGTGTTTCTACTATCCCAAAAACTTTGTGTGATTTGTTAGGTTTCCATGAGCTTGATGATTGTTCTTTAAATTTGCATCTTGCGGATTCTACCATTAAGAAACCTATGGGAAGGATTAATGATGTTCTTATTGTTACCAATAGGAATTATGTGCCCGTAGATTTCATTGTTCCTGATATCGATTGCAATCCTTCATGTCCTATTATTCTTCGTAGACCTTTCCTTAGAACAACTGGTGCAATTATTGATATGAAGGAAGGAAATATTAGATTCCAATTTCTGTTAAGGAAAGGCATGGAACACTTTTCCAGAAAGAAAAATCAAATTACCATATGAATCTATTATGAGAGCCACTTATGGATTGCCTTCCAAAGATGGCAATACCTAGATCTATCCTTGAATCGTGCCTAGCTAGGGGCGCTAAACGATAGCGCTTGTTGGGAGGCAACCCAATTTTATTTTCTTTGTTTTTTGCTTCTATTTAGGAATAAATATTGCATCTAGATTCTATTTAGATGTGGTTTTGTGTTTTAATTAGTGTTTGTGCCAAGTAGAACCTTTGGGAAGACTTGTGTGAAGTTTATATGATCATGCTGTATAAAACAGAAACGTTAGCGCTCACGAGATTAGCCACCCGATTTTACTGGAGAGTGCTATTTAGTTGATTGTTTTCTAAGATGGTTAATAGACAAATTCCTCATGTTTAACAATTTATTTCAATTTTTTTGGAGTTACAGAAGTATTCGAAAGTTACAGATTACTACAGACTGTTCTGTTTTTGACAGATTCCGTTTTTCGTGTGTTGTTTGCTTATTTTGATGAATCTATGAGTAGTATTGGAGGATATGAATCATATAGAAGTTGAAATACAGTAGGTTTAACACCAATATAAACAAAGAATGAGTTCATTACAGTACCTTTGAGTGGTGGTTTGTTTTCTTATACTAACGGAGCTCACGAGATTTTTGGCTAAGTTTTGTGTTGTGAAGTTTTCAAGTTTTGAGTATGGCTTTGATGGACTATGGAACAAAGAGTGGCAAGAGCCTAAGCTTGGGGATTCCCAAGGAACCCCAAGATAAAATTCAAGTATAACCAAGAGCCTAAGCTTGGGGATGCCCCGGGAAGGCATCCCCTCTTTCGTCTTCATCTATCGGTAACTATACTCGCTTCTATATTTTTATTCACCACATGATATGTGTTTTGCTTGGTGCGTCATGTATGATTTGAGTCTTTGATTTTTATTTTGCCATAATAATCCTTGCTGGACACACCTTTTGTTAGAGATAAATAGGCTTTAAATTTGTTGGAATACTCTATGTGCTTCACTTATATCTTTTGAGCTAGATAATTTTGCTCTAGTGCTTCATTTATATCTTTTGGAGCACGGTGGTGGTAGAAATTGTTGATCTCTCATGCTTCACTTATATCCTTTTGAGAGTCTTTTAGAACAGCATGGTAATGTGCTTTGGTTATAAAACTAGTCCTAATATGATAGGCATCCAAGATGAATGTAGTAAAAACTTTCATACAAAGTGCATTGAATACGATGAGAAGTTTGGTACTTGATGATTGTTTTGAGATATGAGGATGGTGATATTAGAGTCATGCTAGTGGAGTAATTATGAATTTGAGAAATACTTGTGTTAAAGTTTGTGATTCCCGTAGCATGCACGTATCGTGAACCGCTATGTGACGAAGTTAGAGCATGAGGTATTTATTGAGTGTCATCCTTTGTGTGGAGGTCGGGGGCGTGCGATGGTTAACTCCAACCAACCTCCCCCCTAGGATCATGTGTTGATTACTTTGTTTTGATGACTCATAATTTTTTGCAATAAGTATATGAGTTATTTATTACTAATGTTGAGTCCATGGATTATACGCACTCTCACCCTTCCACCATTTCTAGCCTCTCTTGTACCGCGCAACTCTCGCCGGTACCATACACCCACCATATACCTTCCTCAAAACAGCCACCATACCTACCTATTATGGCATTTCCATAGCCATTCCGAGATATATTGCCATGCAACTTTCCACCGTTCCGTTCATATGACACACTTCATATTGCCATATTGCCATGCATGATCATGTAGTTGACATCGTATTTGTGGCAAGGCCACCATTCACAATTCGTTCATACATGTCACTCTTGATTCATTGCACATCCCGGTACACCGCCGGAGGCACTCATATAGATCCATATTTTGTTCTAGCTTCGATTTGTAATCTTTGAGTTGTAAGTCAATAAAAGTGTGGTGATCTTCATTATTAGAGCATCGTCCCATGTGAGGAAAGGCCAAAAAAAGAGATGGCCCAAAAAAATATAGAGAGGGGCTAAATAAAAAAACAAACGAGAAAGCCCCCC
>LR738712.1:20460408-20489762 GCA_902687465.1 Secale cereale
CCCCCCCCCAAAAAAAAATGAGAGAAAAGAGAGAAGGGACAATGCTACTATCCTTTTCCACACTTGTGCTTCAAAGTAGCACCATGATCTTCATGATAGAGAGTCTCTTGTTTTGTCACTTTCATATACTAGTGGGAATTTTCATTACAGAACTTGGCTTGTATATTTTAACGATGGGCTTCCTCAAATGCCCTAGGTCTTCATGAGCAAGCAAGTTGGATGCACACCCACTTAGTTTCTTTTGATGAGCTTTCATACACTTATAACTCTAGTGCATCCGTTGCATGGCAATCCCTACTCACTCACATTGATATCTATTTATGGGCATCTCCATAGCCCATTGATATGCCTAGTTGATGTTAGACTATCTTCCTCCTTTTTGTCTTCTCCACAACCACCGCTCTATTCCACCTATAGTGCTATATCCATGGCCCACGCTCATGTATTGCATGAAAGTTGAAAGGTTTGAACTTTTTTGAGTATGAAAACAATTGCTTGGCTGAAACCGGGGTTGTGCATGATATGATATTTTGTGTGATGAAGAGGGAGCATAGCCAGACTATATGATTTTGTAGGGATAACTTTCTTTGGCCATGTTATTTTGAGAAGACATAATTGCTTTGTTAGTATGATTGAAGTATTATTATTCTTATGTCAATATATACTTTTGTCTTGAATCTTTCGGATCTGAACATTCATGCCACAATAAAGAAACTACATTGAAATTATGTTGGTTAGCATTCCACATCAAAAATTCTATTTTTATCATTTACCTACTCGAGGACGAGCATGAATTAAGCTTGGGGATGCTTGATACGTGTCCAACGTATCTATAATTTTTGATTGTTCCATGCTATCATATATTATGTTTTGGATGTTTAATGGGCTTTATTATACACTTTTATATTATTTTTGGGACTAACCTACTAACCAAGGCCCAGTGCAGATCGCTGTTTTTTTGCCTATTTCAGGGTTTCGCAGAAAAGGAATATCAAACGGAGTCCAAACGGAATGAAACCTTCGGGAGAGTTATTTTTGGAACGATATCAACACAGAAGACTTGGAGTACATGCGAGGGAACGAAGGACGCGGCCATGAGGGTCCCGGGAGCACCCCCCACCCTCTTGGCCCCCCTCTGGCTCCCCCGATGCCCTCCTTCCTCCTATATATATATCCATGTACCCTGTAAACATCGAGGCAACAGAGAAACCCTAATTCCACCGCGACAACCTTCTGTTCTCGTGAGATCCCATCTTGGGGCCTGTTCCAGAGCTCCGCCGAAGGGGGGATCTACCACGGAGTGCTTCTACATCAACACCATACCCTCACCATGAGTTGTGAGTAGTTTACCGCAGACCTTCGGGTCCATAGTTATTAGCTAGATGGCTTATTCTCTCTTTTTGGATCTCAATACCAAGTTCTCCTCGGTCTTCGAGGAGATCTATTCGATGTAATCTTTTTGCGGTGTGTTTGTCGAGATCCGATGAATTGTGGGTTTATGATCAAGATTATCTACGAGAAATATTTTATTCTTTTCTGAAATCTTTTATGTATGATTATAATATCCTTGCAAGTCTCCTTGAATTATTGGTTTGGTTTGGCCTACTAGATCTATAGTTCTTGCAATGGGAGAAGTGCTTGGCTTTGGGTTCAATCTTGCGGTGTCCTTTCCCAGTGATAGCAGGGGCAGCAAGGCACGTATTGTATTGTTGCCATCAAGGATAAAAAGATGGGGTTTATATCATATTGCTTGAGTTTATCCCTCTACGTCATGTCATCTTGCTTAAAGCATTACTCTGTTCTTATGAACTTAATACTCTAGATGCATGCTGGATAGCAGTCGATGTGTGGAGTAATAGTAGTAGATGCAGAATTGTTTCGGTCTACTCGTCACGGACGTGATGCCTATATATAATGATCATGCCTAGATATTCTCATAACTATGCACTTTTCTATCAATTGCTCGACAGTAATTTGTTCACCCACCGTAGAATTCCGCTATCATGAGAGAGGCCACTAGTGAAACCTATGGCCCCTGGGTCTATTCTCAACATATTAATCTCCTATCTAATTTACTTTGCTTTATTTACTTTCTGTACTTATATCCAAAAATACCAAAAACATTACACTATCCTATCTATCATATCTCACTTTCGTAAGTGACCGTAAAGGGATTGACAACCCCTTATCGCGTTGGCTGCGAAGTTCTTATTTGTTTGTGTAGGTGCGCGAGACTCGCGCGTGGTCTCCTACTGGATTGATACCTTGGTTCTAAAAAACTAAGGGAAATACTTACGCTACTGTGCTGCATCACCCTTTCCTCTTCGAGGGAATACAACACAAGCTCGAGAAGTAGCAATGCTCGCCGCATTTAAGGTGGCCCACATGTCATGCACACAAAGGCAGAGGGGCGGTGCGGCCGAGAGGGTGAGGCTCACGTCGGGGGACGTGGTGCCTTGGGTTGGAGCGACGTCATGGGAATCGCAAGTGACAGTGGATGAAACATGATGGTCACCGTAGTTGAACTTCCATGGACAAGCTGTCATGTCTACGGACACATGCATTGCATACCGATCACTGGAAGGATTAGTAGTGAAAGCTAGACGGATAAATAGTTCCTTATAGTCAAGCGGACCCACGCTACTACTTGTTCCAAAGACATGCACACCATCGAAATAGTCCATCTATATCAATATACATAGAGAGGGAATATTTTTTTACAAGAGAGGAAATAGTTCATCCATCCATAATGCCCTGCTGCTGGTGCTTCTTCTTCTTCTTCTTCTTCTTCTTCTTCTTCTTCTTCTTCTTCTTCTTCTTCTTCTTCTTCTTCTTCTTCTTCTTCTGTGGGAGACGGCTTCGCAACAAGCTCTCTAGACCTTGCAGCTATCTCGAAACTCACACTGGCATCGAGGGCAGCATATTTTATCTGCTCGTACATCAAGGGGATAATTCTCCCATCCAGACGACCTTAATGCCAGCGTATCGCCACCCTTCTGAAGATTTGTTCCTAGCACAAAATTTGCTACGTCGAATAGGGATGGTGTCGGTTTATCACAATCTTCTACATGAATTTTTATTCTAGTTTGTAGGTCAGTGATGCTTTTCAAATCAAGGTTGTGCGGCTCCAACTTCTGTTTGTCCCCTGCGATGGCTGCCCCAAAGAAGTATATGTCCTCCCGAGACAAGAAATCCTGAAGCTCACCTGGTATGGAGGGCGCGTGTATGATGTGGTACACCAAAACATCATCTTCGAGGCACAGCTGAAGGACGGCGGCGCGTTGGATCTTCCCAGTGGCACGCTCCGTGTACTCTGCATCGAGACCGATGACATTCATCTCCATCTTTTGGAGGGAGTTGGATACATTGTTGATCCACTTCCGAACAACCCTTGGGTGGTCGGTGACTGTGGCAACTATGCTCAACGAGCCTTGCACAAGGACATGTTGGATGCTAAAAACCTGCATCTCGATCTCTTTCGCCATTTGGAACCGCTGGACCGGAGGGCTATGGTTTGGAGAATTAGGATTAGATGGCTAGTCTAACTGAAGAAGATGATTATTTATAGGGGCTTCGGAATTACTCCAGGAGGATGTGAAGAGGTTAAAACAATGTGAATGTAGTGTGGTTTGGATGCAAATGAAGATCAAGGAGTAGTGAAGAAGCCGAGGAAAATCGGTTCCCGATGGAGAAGTAAATGGTAGAAGTGGTCTGCAGGTAGTTGATTAGACGGCTAGGTTGTAATGCCCAGGATGGGATTATACCTCCTACGTGTCGAGGCACGACTTAAAGGTATAAGCCCATTCTAGAATGATCTCAAGTATGGTATCTTTGCACGACTCGTGTAAAAGAGGGATGAAATTGCAAAAGAGATAGTTGGCTTACACTCGCCACGTCACACAATGCATTACATAAGCAATCATCATCCAAATAACATCACAGTCCGACTACGGACGAAGATCCAAATGAAAGATACCAAATAAATAAAGCCACAAGGTCCCGATCGCCCCTAGTATAAAAACCACTACTGATCGTCGAAAACGTCACAAGCATACGCCACTCTCTTCATCGAGCTTCCAGTGAAGTTCTAGGACCAACTCCTGCATTGTTCTCAGCGGTGCCAGCATCTGGTGTTGTAGTATCTGTGAGCCACGAGGACTCAGCAATCCCATAACCATGGGTATCAAGACTAGCAAAGCTTTATGGGTAGGAGGAGGTAAAGTGGTGAGGTTGCAGCAGCGGTTAAGCATAATATGGTGGCTAGCTTACGAGTACAAGAATAAGATGAGCATCTACGCAAACGGTCGCAAACTAGTAGTGATCGCTAAAGATCCTGAACTACCTACGAGTCAAACATAACCCCACCGTGTTCTCTTCTCAAAGTGAAAAGAGACAGTCACGGTTACTCACACAGTTGTGTGTTTTACTTCGGATCCTCTTTCAAGTTTTTTACAACCGGACATTAACAAATTCCAATCTGCCACATAACCGCGGGCACGGCTTTCGAAAGATCATAACCCTGCAGGGGTGTCCCAAGTTAGCCCATCACAAGCTCTCACGATCAGCAGAAGTAATAATAATATTACCCCTTATCTTAGGGAAGGCCCGATTAGACTCGGAATTCCCGGTGCACAAGACATTTCGACAATGGTAAAACAAGTCCAGCAAGACCTCCCGGCGTGCCGACACCCTGATAGTAGCCGCGCGTATCTCGTCTCAGGCCACGTCCGGATAGGTGATCCTACGGGTTATACCAGATACCTCGAGTTTCCCCGTGGCGGCCGCGCAGTCTCCCTGTTTGGGACCAACACCATCAGCACTGGCCCTCCTGCTATGTAGAAAGAATACTCGGGGACGCGACCCCCTATGCAATTTTAATTAATTAATTAAGTTGTTATTATGAGGCAAATTAAAACCAATGTTGGGCCTTGCTGGAGGAGTTTTATTCAAAGACGAAGTGTCAAGGGGTCCCCATATACCCAACCGTGTAAGGAACGCAAAATCAAGCAACATAATGCCGGTTTATCGGCGCCTAAGGTGGCATGAGTGGAACAAAACACCGAGCAAAAGGCCAAGCCTTCCACCCATGCCCAGTATAGAGGTGTGTTAATATAAATAAGATATATTGTGATATACCAACAACAAGTTCCCACCTGGAAGGATCTTCATCTTCACCTGCAACTAACAACGCTATAAGAGGGGCTGAGCAAGCGGGTAACATAGCCAAACAATGGTTTTTGCTAGGAAGGTGTCAAAGGTTAGAGGTTTCATGGCAACAAGGAGAGGAGCTGACAATAAGATGGGTAGCGCGACATATAACGATAGCATCGAGACAACTAAGCAAAGGCAATGATAGTAAAGGTATCCAAGGGTATGGTCATCTTGCCTGGGATTCCGCAAGGAAGAAGAACGGGTCCATGAAGAAGACGAAGAAGAAGCCTTGAAGAAGAACCACGAGAAGTCGAATGAATCCTCACGATCGCAACGGAACATGCACTAACAAGAAGAAGCAAGCAATACGGTAAACACACAACACGAGACACGACAATATGCTCAACCAACTATGATGCAAGACAGTTCTATATAGGATGCACCACAAGTCTATACAGGAAGCAAAACATGGCAAGGTAGGAAGCACAGAAAAACAACACAAGTCTATACATGATGCAATACATGGCAAGGTATGATGCAAGACAAGTCTATACAGGAAGCAATACATGGCAAGGTAGGAAGCACAGAAAAACAACACAAGCAACATGACAATATGCTCAACCAAGTAGGATGCAAGAGAAGTCTACATATGATGCACAACAAGTCTATATATGATGCAATACATGGCAAGGTAGGAAGCACACAAGAACAACACAAGTCTACATATGATGCAATACATGGCAAAGTATGATGCAAGACAAGTCTATACAGGAAGCAATACATGGAAAGGTAGGAAGCACTCAAAAACAACACAAGTCAACAAGTTTAAATGAGGCCGGAAACTACAACAACAATTCCGGAAAATCCCCATATGCATGTTTAGCAATTTTAAGCAAACAACAATTCACACATTTTAATGTTGTTAACATGATGCGGATGACATGATCAAGTTTTATGGAATTTTTAGTAAAAGTTAATATGAAGAGATATGAAGTATTTGTCACCGTGGTGGAAAGAAAGGGGCCACGGCAGCGAATCCTAAAATGATGCCACGCAACATATCGGTTCCGGTAACTCGTTGAGAGACCGGTGCAAAAGATAGCGGAGAGAGTGACATGCAAAAGAGATGGGGTGAACCTGGTTGCCCAGTTCCCACAGGTCGGCGACAAGGCAAACGAGGGCCACAACGGATACGATGCAAACATCCAATCATCTCATAGAACACATGCAGTCCACGGGTCATCATCACGGGGTTATACCTTCGGAATATTCGTTTCGGGGAGGATCGAGATTGTCGAGGGAAGTAGTGGTACTCGCGGGTCGTGGTACACATTTTGTAGCCGTTCACGTTATCGTGTCGTGGTACTTGCTGCGTTCCGGACCGAACGGGTACTTGGCGCAACCACGGGTCTTCAAGGGTAGTCGTACATTTCCGAAGAGGAACTTGGGGCAACGTTTGTAGTCGTTTGGTCGTGGTACTTGGGTCTTCGGACTTGTCGGTCTCGGGTCTTGGCGACGGTAGTCGAACTTGGCGAGTGATGGTCGGTGTCTCGTGTAGTCGTACTTGATGGAACCGAGGGCTCCGAGCGTGCGTCGTGGTACTTGCGGTCTTGGTTTTCGGCGTCGAGGTACTTGGCACGCCACGAGCAGCAGGGGCAGAGCAAGCGACAGCTTCAGTCCACGGCGACGGAACACGAAGGCCTCGGGGCAGCACCAGATCCGGGCAGAAATTGCTGGATCCGTCTCGGAGGAGGACGAGGTTGACGAAGCAGCAGCAGAAGACGGCCGAGGAAGGAGGCAGGTGAGGTCCGGGCGCGGGGGCTCGAAGGAGGGCCGACGGGGCTCCCCTCCCCTGGCGAGGCAGAGCGCCGCGACGCTGCTGCGGCCTGCGTGGGAAGAAGCAGAGGGGCCAGTGACGAACAGCTCGCTCGGGAGCTCCTCGGGCGCGGGAAGGAGGCGCAGGGGACGGCGGGTCCAGCTGGCGCTCGCCGGCGCAGGGGCGCGCGGTGCAGAGGAACGCGGTTCGCTGCGGCTGCAGCGCGCTGGTGGAAGAAGCAGGGAGGCAGCACGGTGCTGATGGTCATGAGGGCAGGAGGAGGCGCGTCCATCATCGGGCATGAGGGAAGAGCGACGCACAGGCGCGATGTGAGGTGAGCGAGAGGGAGAGAGATGCTGGCGGCGGCTCGGGAGGACGAGAGGGAGAGGGAGCGGTTTGCGGGCTAGGTTTATGCAATGGAGGGGTCAGCTGGGCCTGGAGGCCGAATGGGCCTTGGGGCAAAAGGACCGGCCTGGCTGCAGGTCCGGCGGGCTGGACTCTCTCATCCCACTTAAACCGTTGTTTTCCCAAAAAAACAGAAAAACAACAAAGAAGAAAAGAAAAGAAAGGAGGTGTTAGGAATAGAATTAGGGCATGAGGTTATTTTTCTCGGGCTCGTAAAATTGAGCGTAATCCAAGAAAAATAGAAGTGGCATGATCGAACGATATAATTGAAACATATTTGAATTTAATTCAAATGGGTTTGAACTAAGACTTGATTTTTGAAGTGTCCAAAAATGTTCGAATTTTTGGAGGAGCCTCGATAAAACGGATAAGAATTATAGACAAGGTTTTTATGGTGAAACTTGAAGTAAAGAGGCATGGGGAATATTTGCAAGTGTGTTCCGGTGATTCCGAGGCAATGGAATAATTTTTATTATAGCTCTCTAAATATTGGGAGGATATGTTTTAAAGAGAAATCACACTTCCCTCGATTTAAATGGATCGAAGATCCACACAAATTATTTAGTTGAAAAGCAAAATAATTATGACATGATGGCATGATGATATGATGCAATGCAAAAATAAATAGAGCAAGCACAACTGAAACACACGGTGAAAACCCAGAACATCTGGAATCTTCTGGAGCGTCGGTCTTGGGGCGTCACATAGGTAGACTAAACGAAAAGGATACGCGGGTAAGCTGAGGAGTGGAGCCTGTCCCTGTATGTGCCCATCCTTCCAATGCTACATGTGCCACTAGCTAGTTGAGGTCACTCTTTCGAATCACCGTGGAGAGACATTTTATGATTCCTTTTTATTTCTGCACCCCTCCTGACAGGTGGGAACTATGCAAACGAGAATTTGGTTCCGCTCGCAATATGGATGATACCTGGACGATGAAGTCAACCCAGAGGCATGCTAGCACGGGATTACTACTCATGTTCCTACTACTCCTACTACTAGTAGTAGTACAACTGTGGCACACTTGATCGTCGAAATACTATTATTCATCCAGTCCTCACAGTGAAGTGACAAGACCCTGCGCCCGAGGTGACACCAGTCTAGGCGACGTGTCCGGGTTACCAAAGTCAGCCTCACCTTGTGCACTGTGCAGTCACTGTCACCGCCGCTGTATAGCATGCCTCGCCTCGTCTCCCTCTCCCCTAGCACCACTCCATCTCCATCTTCGTCTCGCCGGAGACCTTGAGGTCACTCTTCATTATCTCACTGTGCCCCCGCATACCCTCGCCTCGCTCGCCTCCCCCAGTACCACTATTCCCTCGTTAGCCGCTCCAGCACCAACAGCCTTCTTCCCCGTAAATCAAGCCCCCAAAACCCCACCTTCCAAACTCCACCATGGCCGAACATGAACCGCGTAGGATCCATATGAGGCGCGATTGGAGCAATATCCCTAGTGACATCCTGGACCTCTGTTGTTCATGTATGGATATGTTGAGCGCCCTGCGACTGGTTGCATGCTCGAGGGGCATGCACACGGCCATCATCGAAGCGAGGCCAAAGCTTTTCAAGACACCCTGCTTGCTGCTATCTGGTCTTGCGAGATTGGCTCACCATGATACGGAGGCGTACATGATGCCCCTCGACTTCAATCCGATCTCCATTAGCCGAAACTTCTTTGCAGGTATGTAGTGGGTCGCCGTACATCATTTCCCTCAACTTCGATCCGATCACCATCACCAGAAACTTCTTGGCAGGTATGTACTGGGTCGGCATGAACTCCCACTGGATGGCTGCCTTCAGAGAAGACGGTAAAAAGTTGGTGCTCATGAACTTCCAGACCTCCCATGAGATTATCCTTCCTCCGTTGGATTATATAGAGTTTTACCATCGTGGTCCTAGTCATCTAGATTACCACGTTAGCTGGATGGACCTTGTTTTGCAGAAGATTGTAGTATGCCAAGTTCCCACACGACATGCGAATTACGCAGACTTCAAGATAATTGCCTTGTTCGACCGCGGACTCGCCTATCTTTACACCGGTGCCTTCTTTAGCTGGAGACAACTCAACTCGCAGTGGATCATCGTCAAAGCTGATACACACTTCTGTGATGCTATTGAAGACAATGGCATCACCTCCGCAATCAACAAAGCAGATGGCATAACGTATTGCTGGGACGATGCGTGTAAGTTGTTTCCTTCTCATGTTAATGATGACGCCATGACACTGTTTGAACTTTTTGTGATGATTGGCATATCCCTGTTTGAGCAGAATTTGAGTGGAACTATGGCAATGTATTAGAGACGCCGTAAATCAGCTATATTTGGAATGAGTTAATTCATGCGATTGTGATCATGTCATTACAACCAATTTGTGCCCCTGAATAATCAAACGGTTAGTAATATATGGATATTCTCCTTATTTTATAGTAATCTATATACTACTACTAAATATGAGTTTGTATGAATGGCCATGTTAGTTTCCTCATTTTCATGATGTAGAAGCATGCACCACACTGTTGGTTTCATCTAACCATACATTAGGGAAGTAAATGTGCATATGGAGAACTCTATGCTTGGAAGTAGTGAAATCCTGTAATGCTTACCATGTGTACATACCTATATCGCCCTTCAGCAATCAATGGCTAGAATAATATCCTCACAAAAATTTTGCCCATAGAACACGAGTGTATAACAATGCATGGTCTGTTAGTTACCTTGAAGAATTTGTTTGTGAGGACAGAACATGATTCCATAACATGCATGACATGGTAGTTTCATGTGAAGAATCGATTGCGAGATAACATGAGTATAACCATGCATGGCACTTCTATATTTTTCGAACCCAGTATACATTTCCCTGTATTTTCCTCCCAGTTCCAACAGGGACATATCAATGTTGTTTCTTGCATTATCCTACTCATACTCTGAACAATGCTGACCTTACATTAACAATGCCTGTCCTTTTTGATATGATGCAGTGTCCCTTCAGTTACTGCCCTTTGTAATCACACCACCTTTGCCAAAAATAGGGAAGCACAACTGGTTCCTCGCTCGATCAGACAACGGCAAAAGACTGATGATCATTTGGACACATGAGCCGGAAAAGTTATATTGCAAAAACCCCATTGTATACAAGCACCGTGAAATACGTGAGTATCCGGACAGTGGCTGTTACGTCTATGAGCAGGATACCAGCTTGTTCGGGCCTTCAAGATTTTTTAGTTGGAGGCGGGTAAACAGCCTTGGTTCACACTCTCTGTTTCTCGGACTCAATTATCCGATTAACCAGGAGATCACCATTGGCAAGGACCTTGATGGCAGAGAGGCTCTATTTTCTATGGAAAATTGTGTCTACACGGCGAGCCCTAGGAGTTCGGGAGCAAACTCCCCTGATTATCAATGATACAGCCTGCAGCCAAAAGAAGGTGAGAATGACAAAGGCATCCAGATTAACTTTGATCCTTGGATGTCTCAATTACGACAGGCAGTGATGTGGTTCAAGCCTTCAGGTTGATAGGTAATTGGGCTGTTGCGTCGAAAGGGTGGAGTACTGGTGTCTTCGGATAATTGGTCGCTGAAGCGGGGCTGCAAATTATGATGGTGTTGGATCATCTCTTCGAATGACTTTGTTGTCTTTGCTGCTTGTTCTGGATGGGTAGTTCTTTCTTTTATTATGCATATTCCTTGTCATTTGGTCATCCTCGTCTATGTCACTCTTACTATGTAATAGTTGGCTCTGTTTAGAATGTCATTCTCGTCTGGATCACGAGAGTCTGAGTGCTACAGATGGGTGCGTTTTGGTGGTGTAGCAAGACTTCTTATGAACTATCATGTCTTGATGTTTATGTTAGTAGTAGTGCCTAGTCAGTGTTTGAATGTTGTATATATCTTTGTTTTGAACTGTTTATTTTTTCGAACTACTGGTGGGCTAAATGAGGGCATCACCATTCTCTAGTGTTCAGAGTGTATCTCCTTTTTTCAAGTTATATAATTTGAGCTCAGTGTCTTTTCGATGATGTACACTTGTTTGGGCCAGTGAGGTGTCGTTGAATATGGGCCGAGTAGTAACGCAATGCCAAACAGGTCAATTATGACTCTCAGGTCGGGCTCTGAAAAGATCCTAAAAAAAGGCCGAGCTCTCCAAAAAATAAAGAATAAGGACTCTTAGGCCGACATGTGGGCGCCACCGGTGTTTTCATGCGCTTGCGCGCCGAGAGCATATTGGCGTGTGTTCAAAATTCCAGCTACCTTTTCGTCCCCAATCTCCCGCCCCTCCCCCACCTCTGGAATCTCGATTCCTACTCGAGTTCCCCCAAATCCCCCTCCTGTACTCCCTGTACTCAAGCTCATTGTCATGTCACCAGTCAACGCGGATCTCCGAGCCGGAGATCCTGAGGTCCGTCCTGCCTTCGGTCGCTGCGTGCTGTCGCTTAACAGTGGCATGGCGGCGCTTGACGACCAGTTTGCCGGCAAAGTGCTGATGGTAACCATCAACGGCGACCGGCCTCCCATCTCGCCGGACAACCTTGTCAAATCTCTTGGCATTGCGCACGACATCCAAATAAGTGACTTGATCGTCGAAGTCTGTCCGCCACCGGCTGATTTCTTCTTCAGGTTCCGGACAACTTTCGACTGTAGTCGTGTGTTCGAATCTTCCTAGCGTTTGTTCTGCGATGGTGCGCTGGTGAGCTTTGATCGGTGGCACCCAGGATGGGGCTCGGTGCCCTCTGAGCTTGAGTTTTTGACAAAGCTTACCTTCCACGGCATGCCTCGACGTGCTTGGAACAGCGAGTCCATGAATGAGCTTATCAACAACCTTGGAGGTGAGCTCGTAAGTATGTTTGTTCCTCCAGACAGTTGGGCTCTGACGGTTATGGCATGGATGAAGAAGCCATCCACCATACCGAAGGTGATTGGTGTTGAGATACCGGTGCAGGAACCGGGGTTGTACTATTCATCGCCACCAAGGCCGCCGCGGACCACGTTAGGGATGTACCTGTATCGAGTGTTCGTGCATGTCGAAGAAGTGGTCAATCCATCAATTGAAGTCCTGCCGCCACCGCTGGTGCCAGGGTCCGTCGACGATGTCCATTACAGGAGTCAACGTCAGACTTTCCCCGTGTTGCCCAGAACGATGGATGGCACATGGCCTACTCCATCGCGTGGCGGAGGCCACTCCTTCTTTGGGAGAAGAGGCAGGGCTGGCTGCCTGGATGTGCTCTAATTTGAGGTAACAACTAAATCTTGTCAGATAGTGGTTAAATCCATGCTATGGGTGTTAAGCACTGATGTGCCAGTACATTTGATTGTGACATGTTCTAATTTTGTACCTGAACTTTTTTTAGAAAGGGCTGTACATCAACTTAATGTGCTAGCAGAACTTATTGTGTTGTCTGTCTATTTTCTTTGCACAACATTCAAGATATTTCCCTGTCATTGATAAAGACGATGAACCGTTATTTACGAGTTCATTGGTTTCAACATAGCCCTACCCGTAGCGATCCACTGCTTCCATCCTGATTGTTCCGCCTGCGTGAAATTTTTGTATGCAAGTTCAGTGTGTTATGATGTTCTATATGATTGTGTCAATTATATAAGTTTTTACTAAGCATCAGCAATGCATATGGCTGAAAGATATATTTACGAGCATCGACCGATGGGTCTCTCTCTCTCTCTCTCTCTCTCCCTCTCTCTCTCTCTCTCTCTCACACACACACACATAAGTGGGACCCGTTGAATTATTTCTTTGCTCGTGACAGCTTTTAATTAGGTTCCACTGTAATCTAACTTTTTTCTAAGTTATTAATTGAGCTCAGTGACTTCAAAAAGTTGTACATAAGCCTTGTTTGGGCCTTTTCGGCGTCGTTGAATGTGGGCTGAGTAGCCATGTTAGGTTGTATTGTACTACACATACCTTTTTTTCAACATCAGCAATGCAACTGGGCCGATAGTTGTACACAATATTCGGGTCAACTTGTTATTCTCCGCCCCGCTCGGCTACAAACTTTCCTAGGAGGTATGTATTGGGCTTAACAAGAAAATGGATTTTAAGAAATAATAAATGGGATGTAATTATAATAACTGGGCAATAACTATAAAAAAATGCACCAAACGCATAATTAGTTTTAAAAATATATTATTTTCGGAATTAGAAAATTTTAATTTCTTTACTTGTTGCACGCGCAATATTTCATTGGATTTTAACGTAATACAACTTTATTTTGAAATTATATTTAATCTCACTAGAAATTTCGGATAAAAATATTTCAGATCCCATAAAAATGTGGGAATTTTTTTTTTTGAATTCTGTTTTGGGCGGTTGGTTGAAATTATTAATCGTTGTCCTAGCTAGAAAATGGGATGTACTTTTAACAAACTGTAAATGGGTTGTAGTACATTCCATTAGAATTAAAAAATGGGCTATACATTCTTACAAATCGCAAATGGGCTATATGTTCTCTGCCACACACTCGTGGGCCTTCTAAGTTGACGCGTCCCCTAACAAAAACAAAGTTGATGCGTATGCAAGGCTTTGTCAACAACACACGGTTTTGGCAGCTGTGGCCGTTGGATGTCCATCCAACGGATGTCGTGCTTCTTCTTCAGTCTCGGATATTCTTGCTTCAGCCGCCCAAAAAATGAAACCCCCCTGACATCTGGGGCGCACCATTCCGGAGGCTGACCTATGGGCCTACTAAGTTGACGCGTACCAAGGGCTTTGTCAACTTAGTCAATATAAACGATTCTAGCTGCATTGTCCGTACGATATCCATCAAACGGCCGTAGTGCTTCTTTAATCTCTGGTCTTCTTTCTCTAGCCGCCCAAAGCAGCGCCGGTCGTGTCGCGTGCTCCTGCCTCCCATGACCGACTGTGATGCCGTGGAGGCCTCACCGCCCCTACTACTCTCACCGCTGGCCAGCCATCCCTCTACTCACCCACACCTCCTGTTATTCCGCGGCGACGGCAGCCTCACGCCACAGCCGAACCAGTGAACCCTCGTACTCCTCTCCGCACGGGCTTCCACTGCCACATCTTCCTCGGCTCTGCGTCGTCCCCTTCCTAGGCCTCTCCGTCGTCCACCACCCTGGTGCTCTCGGTGCGGCGTGCTCAACGTGGTCAAGGAACAGCTTCCATCGGATGTGGACTGTACGTGGAGAGGCTGACAGTTGGGTCCATGATGGTAGCATGGAAGTGCCTCCTTATTACGCGGAAAATAATGATTCCTCCACCTGACAGCAGGGACCCAGCGGACGGGCCACCGTATTTCACAAAAAAATGTTTCCCCCCTGACTGCTGGGACCTACCGGACGGGCCACCATATTGCGCGAAAAAAACGTTCCCCCCGCTGTCAGCTCGGACCCACCGAAAGCGCCTCCTTATTACGCAAAAAAAAGAATACTCCCCCTACTGGTTGGGACCCACCTTGGTGGGAGGCTGACTTGTGGGCCTACTAAGTTGACGGGGATGGAGCGCTTTGCCAACTTAGTCGATATGAACGATTCTAGCTCCAGTGACCGTACGATGTCCATCTAACGACCGTAGTGCTTCTTCAACCTCTGGTCTTGTTGCTCCAGCCGCCCAAAGCAGCGCCGGTCGTGCCGCATGCTCCTGCCTCCCGCGGCCGGCTGTGCTGCCGCGGAGGCCTCACCGTCCCTACTACTCCCACCGCTGGTCAGGCCATCCCTCTACTCACCCACACCCCCTGTTATTCTGTAGCGACGGCAACCTCACACCGCAGCGAACCAGTGAACCATCGTACTCCTCTATGCGTGGGCATCCACTTCCGCATCTTCCCCGGCTCTGCGTCGTCCCCTTCCTGGACCTCGCCGTTGTCCACCACCCTGGTGCTCTCGGTGCAGCGTGGTCAACGTGGTCAAGGAACGTCTTCCATCGGACGTGGACTATACGTGGAGAGGCTGACAACTGGGTCCACGACCGCAGCAAGGAAGTGGCTCGTTATTATGCGCAAAATAATTATTCATCCACCTGATAGCGGGGACCCACCAGAAGGGCCACCGTATTTTGCGAAAAAACATTCCCCCCTGACTGCTGGGACCTACCAGCTACATCTTCGCACGCAAGGAAGTGCGTCCGGGCTAAAAAAATAACGATTTGCCCCCTGACTGCTGGGACCCACCAGCTACTTCTTCGCACGCAAGGAAGTGCCTGACAGTCGAGACCCACCTGGTCGACGCGTATGTAGCGTTGTCATTCTGGTCGCGAACGTGTACGTACATACTGGTCGATGTAGAGGCGCGCACATGTCGTAGTAGAGGCACGCACGTAGCATGTACACGTATGTACAACGGCCAGGGTGCCAGAAAGTAAATACGGCCACGTACGTACATACGGGCGAGGTCTCGAACGCCTACTCGCCCGTACATACGGCCAGGGCTCGTGTACATGGCTGGGTCGGAATGGAGAAACAGCGTGATCGGCGTGTTCATGGGGAGCCAACCGGTTGGGTCGGAACGGAATGCGTCGTCGTGTTCATCAGGAGGGCTTGGACGGAACAACCGATGGAAACGAGGCATGGCGTACCGCAGAACATAGGAAACGGCCTTGTGTTCGACCGGCCATGGTTGAAACGGGATCCTGTTCATCGGGAGGGGTCTGGCGTACCGCAAAACGGAGGAAACGGACCTCCTACGGTCGAAACAGGGGTCATGTTGATCGGGAGGGGTGTGGTGTACCGCAAAACGGAGAAAACGGATTTGTGTTGGAGCGCTACGGTCGAAACGGGGGTCCTGTTCATCGGGAGGGGTGTGGCGTACCGCAAAACGGGACACCACGGGATATTGTTCATCTCCACCATCGACCCCCTCCAGCCTCCACGGGCTACTATTCATCCACCGTCGACATCCTCCAGCCTCCACCTACGACTGTTCATCCACGGGCTCCTGGTTATCCAGCCTCCACCGCGCGCTACTCCACCGGCTACTGTTCAACCAGCCCTCTCCACGGGCTCCTATTTAACCACCCCTCCACGGGATACTGTTCATCTAGTGCTCCACCGTCTACTATTCATCCAACCCTCCACGGGGTGGTCCTATTCATTCTGCCCTCCACGGGGTCCTGTTCAGCCAGCCCCAACCGGCTCGATCGATCGGGTTCCTGTTCATCCAGAGGCAACACCACGGGGTCCTGTTCATCCACCCCACCGGAAACTGTTCATCCAAACCCGGGAACTGTTCATCCAAACCCCCCAGCAACGCTCACTGTTCATCCAGAGGCAGCATCGACCGGCTTCAGTTAGCAGCAGTAGCGAAGGAATCGCTCGATCGGGTTCATTAACAGCCATCGATCGTTCGCTTGGGTTCCGTAACTCGTAGCCTGCAGTGCAACCGCTCGGGTTCAGTTAGAGCCCAACGCCTCACTCGGATTCAGTTAGAGCCCAATGCCTCGCACCCTCGCGCGTGCGTGTACAAGAGAAACGTGCATCGCTCGGCCCCGACCACCCACCGTAACCGGGAACACCCCGATATTTTCCTCGCCCTCGCTTCTACCACGGTTTTTTTTCGTCATGGACGGCCCAAAGAATATCATGCAGGTGCATCTCGGGCCCGCCCAGGAAGAAAAGCCCATTTTCTGTCATGATTTTTTGTCATAGAAGTAGGACCCCACCACATCTATGATGATACCGGGTTTATACACAATTATCATCATAGAAGTGTCATAAGTATGACAGAAAAAATTTCGTTCGGCCCAAAATGTCACGGATGTGTCTTTTTTTGTAGTGAGAGCTACGCCCCTAGCTACCATGTCAGATTTGGTAGCCTAAACTACGTCACTGATGTCCGTGGAGACTTGATCTTTGCCGGATTTGAGCCACCAGCAATCCCTCTCTGCCACCATGATGATCATGACTTAACTCTGTCATCGGTTCAGGAAATAGCACCTGCAACAGTTCTGGCCCTAGATCCAGAGCGTATTGCGCCACCCGAAGATGGGAAACTCAACCCCACCACAGGAACCACAGACTCTACGGAGATGGAGCCACACACGGACCCAACTTATGGGGTCTGTGTTACCGGAACCCCGGACTTAGCTTCGGCCTCTGATTCCGAACTGCGTATGACGGCGCCCCTCAAATCCAATCAGGCGCCCATCATCGAATTATGTGTTGCGGATATTTTCCAGCACTCACCACTTGGTGACATGTTAAGGTCATTAAGATCCCTCTCCTTGGACGATAGCACACAACCACATTATATCCGGCTCGAACTGGAAGCTGATAAACAGCCGCGCTATACCCATGGGGACGAAGAATTTTGTTCCCCACCCACCACCCACTTGGTAGCCACGGTTGAAGATCTAACCGATCTACTCGACTATGCTTCAGAAGACTTCGACGGGATGGACCTTGAAGTTGAAGCAGACATAGATCAAAGCCGGCCTATAACAGGACGGTGGAAAGCTACGTCCTCATACGACGTATATATGGTGGATACACCCGAAGAGGTGGAAGGCAACGGTGAAAACAATCATGTAGAGGATAAACCTGCCGAAGAACCTCCCAAGCGTCGGCGTCCAAAACGCCGAGCAAAATCCCGTAAAGGAAAGGACAGCAACACCGCAACTAATGACGGTGATATTCCAGAATAAGCCGAAGACCCCGCAGATCCAGCGATAGAGCAGGAGGAGCGAGAGGATGGCGAACAGAGTCCGAAGCCGCAGTCCGATGACAGCGATGCCGAAGACGGTTACTATGAACTGATCTCCGAAGAAGAGGTTAGCCTGGATGACGACGAATATTACGTCCCAGAAGAACCCTCCGAACAAAAACGATTCCATCGGAGGCTTATAGCCACCGCACGGAGCTTAAAAAAGCAGCAGAGACAGCTTTGAGCTGCACAAGACACGCTCAATGATAGATGGAATGATTTGTTACACGCTGAACAGAAACATGGCTTTAATGGCCAAACCAAAGGCTATCCCAAGCGCAATCTACTGCCCGAATTCGACGACGAGGCCGTTGCGCCCATCCCACCGAATAATAACACAGCCAATAAGCTGGATCAACCACCTCGCGGACGAGATATAATCGCTAGCAATGGCATAAACAAGCCCTCACCCCATAAAGGAAAGGAGGGTGCAGGCCAAGTCTGAAGGCATGATCTGCACGAGGACCTAAACAAAAAAGCTAGCAAGACCAGATCTATATTCGGACCCAGAGATCGAGCTCCTGCACGGGACGGCGGCTATGAAGCCAATCGCGTCGGTGACATACCAGTTCGGGGTCAATACTGAACACCAGAACCATCGGACATACGCCACGATATAGCAAGATACAGAGGAGCTTCACACCCTCTATGCTTTACCGATGAGGTACTAGGTCATGATTTCCTAGAAGGGTTTAAACCCGTGAACATCGAAGCGTACGACGAAACGACGGATCCTGCCGTCTGGATAGATGATTTTATTATTCACATCCACATGGCTCGAGGAGATGATCTCCACGCCATCAAATATTTACCCCTCAAGCTAAAAGGACCAGCTCGGCACTGGCTAAACAGTCTCCCAGAAAACTCCATTGTGATTTGGGAAGAACTTGAGGACGCTTTTCGGGCCAATTTTCAAGGGACTTATGTCCGGCCCCCAGACGCTGGCGATTTAAGTCACATCATACAATAACCCGGGGAGTCACCCCGCAAGCTTTGGAACCGGTTTCTCACTAAGAAGAACCAGATCATCGACTGTCCGGACGCCGAAGCCTTAGCGGCATTCAAGCATAGTATCCGGGACGAATGGCTAGCCAGACACCTTGGACAGGAAAAGCCGAGGACAATGGCAGCCCTAACTACACTCATGACTCACTTTTGCGCTGGTGAGGATAGCTGGTTAGCTCGTAGCAGCACCAGTGACCCTGGAACATCTGAAGTCAGGGACGGCAATGGAAAGCCACGGTGCAATAAAAACAAGCGTCGTAACAATCCTGGAAGCCCAGATGATACAACGGTAAACACCGGATTCAATGGCTCCAGACTCGGTAAATGGAAGAAGCCATTTCAAGGCAACAAAGACGGTCCATCAAGTTTGGACAGGATATTAGACAGGCCCTGCCAAATCCATGGCACCCCAAAAAAACCTGCCAATCATACAAACCGTAACTGTTGGGGTTTCAAGCAGGCCGGCAAGCTAAACGCCGAGCACAAGGGGAAGGAGCCTCAGAGCAAAGACGAGGATGAACCTCGCCAGCCGAATATAGGGGGCCAGAAGAAATTTCCACCGAAGGTCAAAACAATGAACATGATATATGCCACTCATATCCCAAAGAGGGAGCGCAAGCGCACACTCCAAGACGTCTATGCCATTGAGCCTGTCGCCCAAAAATTCAACCCATGGTCAACCTGTCCGATCACTTTCGATCGCAGGGATCATCCGACTAGTATTCGGCATGGGGGTTCGGCTGCCTTAGTGCTCGACCCAATAATAGATGGATACCATCTAACCCGAGTCCTTATGGATAGCGGCAGTAGTCTCAATCTAATATATCAGGACACTGTCCGCAAGATGGGGATTGACCCATCAAGAATCAAGCCAAGCAGCACGACCTTTAAAGGAGTGATACCAGACGTTGAAGCTCGCTGCACAGGCTCCTTAACATTGGAGGTTGTATTCGGTTCTCCCGACAACTTTCAAAGCGAATAACTGCTCTTTGACATAGCTCCATTCTGAAGTGGCTATCACACCCTACTCGGAAGAATGGCCTTCGCCCGCTTTAATGTTGTCCCACATTATGCCTATTTAAAACTCAAGATGCCTGGACCACGTGGCGTTATCACGGTCAATGGAAATGTGGAGCGCTCTCTCCGTACGGAGGAAGAAACTGCGGCCTTAGCAGTCGAAGTACAATGCGGCCTATTCAAGCCAGATAATGCATCAATAGCGGACACAGCTAAACGTGTCCGGCACACGCCTCAGTGCGGCAGCTCAGATGAACCTGAGCAAGATTGACAGCTATGCCCCCGTCGACCGCCCCATAAGGTGATAGCATATGTGCCTCGAGTACATAATTATGCCCTAAAAATTCCTTGGGCGGCGACCGGGGGCACCTGCATACAGTCCGTCGTTCGGCTAGACCCTATTCGGACTTTAAACTTATCTTCTCTTGGTTCATTAAAATGAACCAGACTTACTTTGGCCACACCGGATTGACTTCTTCGTTTCCAGGTTTATTTCTTTTTTTATACAGATGGCCATCATACTCGTACCTTCAAGGACACATTACAGAGGAGAAAACGGCGCAGACGTGCAGCAGGGACCCGCACTAAGGTTTCTTTTTAGATTAAGACCATGTGTAAACCTTTTTTCTCTTTCTTGTTGTATACCTTTCCAGCATGTAAAATGTCCAAAAAAGGTCATCGGCATTATCTGTAAAGTTTGCGGCTCGCCGCACTATAGAGGGATATTAATAGAACAATTTTATTCATATTATGTCCAGAGTTTTTTATTCACCATGGAATGTTCTCTTCTCGAATCAGATTGCCATATGTGCCTTGTCAATAAAGGTTTATTACCAGGGGCTTTATTCAGCCCTGGTATATGTCGAAAAGACCGAACACCTATAGGGAGAGTTCGGCGTCTTGGATATTTGCATTATATGCATCAGTTCCGAATCATGCCTTGGGTCAATAGTTGGGTTGCCCGACTCCTGTGCTTACCCCTACGTTCCTGATTGTTCGGCTAGGGTGTAAAGGGAGAACTACTGCAATAGTACTTCTGGCTTGTCCGGTCAAGTACCTCAGTAGAGAAAGCCAAAAACCGACTGTCATGATCAGCGAGAACCTGGTCTGCAATCTGGTGACTTAGTTGTATACTACGATCGATAGAGATCTGCCCTGTGTTATACGAAGGGTTGGTTTTTTCACCCAGCCAAGTGCAATTGGATACTTCATCCGCACCAGGGGCTAGTACCTAGCCCACTTGTCAAACTCCTACGACTAAGTGAAAGAAATAACGCCGCATAGTCTGATTGCCTGGTTTGCTCCGCATACACCTCCTATACGGACCACGATGTTGGATAAAGAGTGTATTTGAATATGACCTAACACCCCAGTACTATGTACCTGGGGGCTGAAGCCGACGACTGGAAACTTTCAGATTTAAGATAAACAGTCACACAGGAGGAAAAAAAGACGCTGGTATGATAAATAGTGCAAAAGTTATATACACTGGATTCATAAGCATAGTCTTTACATCTGGATACAATTAATCGAAAACAACATCTTTCGAACACTGGCCTTCTACAAGGCGGGCGCCCTCGATGACGTCTTCGAAGTACTTCTCCGGCTTCCGATGCTCCTTGCCTACGGGCGGGCCAGCAGTGGCTATATGCACTATGTTCATCTTCGCCCAGTGCACTTCGACGCGAGCGAAGGTCTTCCGAGCACCTTCTATGCAAGCCAACCGCGTTAATGCGTCGACCCGCAGACTCGCCTCGACGAGCCGCTTCACCAATCCGAAGTAACTACTTGGGATTGGCTCGGCGGGCCATAGCTGGACTATCAAGTCCTTCATGGCTGAACCCGCCATGTTGTGCAACTCGACCAGATGCTTCATCAGGTCGTTGAGGGGAACTGGATGTTGTGGCGCATAGAACTGCGACCAGAATAATTTCTCCATGTCATTCCCCTCCTGGGCTCGGAAGTATTGAGCGGCATCTGCGCTTCTCCTCGGAAGATCAGCGAACACGCCTGGAGAACTCCACAATCGTGTCATCCCAATATACTTCCGCCCGCCGAAGGTGCTCTGTAAGGGAAATATCTTACCAGATGCTATCTGTCGCGCTTGTTTGATTTCTTCACAGGTGTTGCGCGCCTCGCCTCGCGCATTGCTACCTCTTGAGCTTGCGTTGTATTCCCTCGAAGAGGAAAGGGAGATGCCGCACAGTAGCATAAGTATTTCCCTCAGTTTTTGAGAACCAAGGTATCAATCCAGTAGGAGACCACGCACGAGTCCCTCGCACCTGCACAAACAAATAAAAACTTCACAGCCAATGCGATAAGGGTTTGTCAATCCCTTTACGGTCACTTACGAGAGTGAGATCTGATAGAGATGATAGTTTATATTTTTGGTATTTTTGGTTTATAAGAATAGCAAATAAAAGCGGTAAAAGTAAAGTAGATGTAGATTGATATGTTGAGAATAGACCCGGGGGCCATAGTTTTCTCTAGTGGCTTCTCTCATGATAGCGATATTCTACGGCGGGTAAACAAATTACTGTCGAGCAATTGATAGAAAAGCGAATAATTATGAGACTATCTAGACATGATTATTGTATATAGGCATCACGTCCAAGACAAGCAGACCGACTCCTGCCTGCATCTACTACTATTACTCCACACATCGACCGCTATCCAGCATGCATCTAGTGTATTGAGTTCATATGAACAGAGTAACGCCTTAAGCAAGATGACATGATGTAGAGGGATAAACTCAAGCAATATGATGTAAACCCCATCTTTTTATCCTTGATGGCAACAATACAATATGTGCCTTGCTGCCCCTACAGTCACTGGGAAAGGACACCGCAAGATTGAACCTGTCAGGGATGTTACTACCAGGTATAAACCAGCCAGGAGGGTCCGGTTTAAGTTATCAAGATTGTATTATCAGAAGCCCAGCGGAGTATGGAGTAGGAAGTTATAGACCAAGAGGCTTAGAGCCCATATGATAGGGCCCATGACTTGTAAACCGTCATACTATGTAAACTTGGGATGTAAGATAGAAAGAGCAGAGACTAAGGCGGACATGAATATGAGCCGGCCTCGGGACTCTGTAAACCGGACCGGGCGTCACCTCTTATATAAAGGGACGACCCGGCGACGGTTCAGGACAAGAAACAATAGCTCGAGACACAGGCAAAGCGGATTCGCTCCATGGTCATCGAAGCCCAAGAAATACCACACCAAACTAGACATGGGCTTTTACCTTCATTGAAGGGGCCGAACTAGTATAAAACCCCTGTGTCCTTCGTCCGCTTTAACCCCTTTGAGCTAACCCGAGCGATGGCCTCACGACTAAGTCCTTTTGCTAGGACATCTGCCGTGCCAAATCCACGACAGTTGGCGCCCACCGTGGGGCTATCGCACGATGGTTTCGAGTTCTTGAAGGGCAGCTTTGAAGGGCTCAAGGGCTACGCAGTGGGCCAGATGACTAAGAGTCGTCGCGGCCGGATCTACATCGACGATGTAGGCTGGGGCCCCGAGGCCGATTCAATCGAATACGGGTACCTGGTCCCCTTCGGCGGCATCCACGTCTTCATCGGCAAGATTGGTGAACCGGGCCCTGAGCCGGACATTTTCCCAAACCTCATCTAGTCGGCTCAGCGTGCGAGACCTGCCTGGGTTCAGCCCGCCGTGAAACACGTTTTCGTCGGAGCAGTGCATGGAGTACAAGCCGAGGACGGATCGGACTCCGGCGGCGAGACCGTTATTTATTCCGGCGATGAACCTTTGTTCGGAGAGACCGAATCTTTGTATCTGCTGCAGGACGGCCGGTCTGAGGGTTGTTCCGATAGCGATAGTATTCCAGACCCCCTCGATGTGCCAAACAGGGTTGCTGTTTTCATGGACAGATCACAATCCATGCAGCAGCCCTTAACGACAGGGGAATTAACCTCAGAGGCAATGGGAGCTAGAGCTGGAGATCCTCCCACGTCGCCCTCTGACGCTCTATCCATCTTAGTCAACACTTTGACAGCGCTTGCAACAGCAGAAGTAGCTCAGACCGACAAGGAGCAACATGATGCAGAGATCGCTCAGGTGAAGAGCCGGATTGAGCAAGCCAAGTTGGATCTGGCCGCTGAGAAAGCTAGGATGGTTACAAGGCAGGCAGAGCTGGATTCTCAAGCTTATCGGCTCAGGTTAGATCAGAACGCCTCACAAGAGGTAATGTGGAGAAGACAACGATCTCGTTAGCCTTGCTGTTTCTTGAGAATCATGTGGGGAGGATGACATTGCACTCTTTAAACAAGTATGGCGTCTCACACTGACCCACATGGGTGACTATCTCATCATAATTGATTGACGAGGGATACAAAAGAGCATTAGTTTGATGTACGAACATGGCTAATAGACATATGTAGTATGTATCAAAAACAGGAAGGCATGTCATTATTAAAGGTATAATGTGTAAAGTAAGTAGATGCAATTTAGCCAAATTGGAAGCAATACAAGCTAGACACCATATGCAACATGCAACCACATTTGACAGCGTGAAGTTAAAGCAAGCACCTGGGATGGTTGTGTGTGGCAATTGAGATCATCAACTGCAGAGCTACGTTTACCGTCTCCAACTGCTGACACTACATCCTTTAGGGCGCTGAAACACTTAGTGCTTATCTTTGAATTACACAGGAGCGACTTCTGTCTTTTCTTTTTAGCATTCATCAACACTGCATCAGAGTCTAAAATACCCATGCATAAAAAACAATAGTGTGAGTATGGGTGAAGTGTGTGCACAATTAGTACAGTGTAAAGGTAGCAGATAGAAGTCGGTGAGAAATAAATGACGGGAGACATATGATAGCTCTACAACATGCATGGCACACTAAATTACTACAGGATTATATGAAAATAACATTCGACTGAAAACAAATAGGCCAGTCCATTTTTTCTGCACCGTCCGATGTACAAAGAAAGGACAGATCGCCTTCATCTACCTCCAGCCAGTCAGTGTTGATGATCTTCCTTGAAACGGCAGCGACCATCGACCCAGTCCCCTTCCTGCGCCCTCCCCTCGACCTCACCGCACCGCCGTGCTTGGCACCACCCCTGGCAATCCATTCAAGCCCCGCCGACCACCAGATCGGGCGCAAGCAGCACCTGCGCCCCACACCCCTATGATAGACACCGATGCGCCGCTTCCCCGGCGAACAGGCGAACTAGGTGCTCCGCGCGCCTAAGCAGGTGCTGCTTCTTTTAATTGCGGTTCGACTGATCCTGAATTAAAGTCCAAGCGGGCTACTGACCTCTAGCAAAGGTGAAATAGTAAAGGGAGGAAACATTGTGCATTTAGTATCACGAAGAAGATGCAGGAAGAAGCGCTCAACTAGTTTCTTTCGTGGGATGAATACGGTGTGAGCAGAGACGTAAGGTTTACACGAATAAGGGGAGAGGAGTACCTCTTTCTGCTGGCAGTGTTGTGTCCTCCTTCTGTTTTTCCAACGATCTTCTTGTGGTTCACTAGAAACGAGAAGTTGTGGAGGACGGTGCAGCCTTGGACGAACCCATGGCCAAGTTGTTGAGTGTGGTGCAGTGGCCGTCTGTCGGCGGCGGGGAAGCAGATCTGAGGCGGCGAACAATGGCGTAGCGGGAACAACTCCGGTGCGGTGGACGGTTGCGACAGTGGAGCGGCATCAGTTAGGCGCAGGACGGCGTGGTCGCAGTGGTTCTGGTACGGCGTACGTCGCCGTCGGCGTCGTGGAGGCAGCTCTACCTCGGCTTCAGCCGCTAAGTCCTTGAGGGTGTTGCGGTTGTGGTTGCGTTGGACGACGACGTCGGGGTACCGGCTCCGGCGTGATGGAGTTGGGCGGCGGTGGATTGGGCGCTATGGGGTGGAGGACGGAGGAGGCTGGGGTTTCGCGGCAGGTGGAGAGGCTGTTTTGGTGCCCACGGAGTATGAATGGGGAAACTGAGGGAGGCGGGGAACTGAGGGGGAACAATGTTTTGGTTTGGGACGCGCTTGTTTGAAATTTGGGGAAAGTTACAAACCTTTCCCTCATCTAAAATTTCGAACATATTGCGCGTTGGGGGTAGGACAGTAATCTCAGGTGTCCCAAATGTGGGCGGGATAGATTTCGGCCGAGCGCATGGGTGTTTAGGCGCCCACGGCGTATGAATGCTTCTCGGAGGCGGTTGAGACTGGCGTCTTGGTGAAGTTACAAACCTACCCCGGTTTAGACCTTTGGACATCGGGCCGATAGGCTACACGGGCCAGAGTCAGGACAATAATTTCCTACCGCCAAACATTAGCCTCGCGGGGTTTCGGGTGACCAGAGGCCTATTTGGCGCTTCGTTCAATATTTGGGAGCAGAAGCATTAACGTTTTCCGTTCTCTTGAATTGAACATTTAGGATTTGTCAAACTTCACAAATCTTTACTCTTGAAAATCCTAAAGCTATGATTATTTTGTAATGGAGGTGGTACATTTGAATATACATTGTACACAAGTACATATTAAAAAATATGCAACTTACCTCAGTTCATGCATGGTTCCAGATATAATCTCCTTGGTTGCAAAACAAAAGTTAGTCATGCGTATGAATATATATAGCAGTTCAAACACACAACAAAGATTGATGCCCCCTTTTACATCTGATTTACAAATGCCATTATCTCGGGTTCAAATAGATGAATGCACTTCCTATTTATTTGAATCTTCCAAAGCCCCTTTATGTTGAATTCGACATGTATTATATTTCGTAGCTAGCAATTTGGAATGTATCCATGCAAGTGACAAATGTATAAAGTGCTTCACACTAACAACATGGAGTGCACTGATTAATGTTTATATATGAATTGCAAAAGAATCCATTGCCTGTATTTCAAACCGCTCTCACTCTATGGATCGATAATATGAAATAAACACATGCACATGCTAGAATTCAATAGAGTGTGGGTGTCTGATAGACCAATTTTCGTCCATACGCAATTTGCAAAATTCATGATCTCATCCAAAAATAATAATACCATTTATATTTTAATTTAATGCGTAGAACCGCCTTTTACACGTAGATGCACTATGCATCGGCCCGTTCTCACAAACGCGCTATATATCTCTCTATCTACTGCATAAGTGCACACACTTTATATGCATCAGCATTTCTCTTTCACACATGCTCACAATCTCTCTCGGGGTGTCGGGGAGTCTCACGCACATGCTCTCTCTGTATCTCTCTCTCTTTTTGACTACTATGTACCACTCTTTTCACTAATCTCAGTTGGAAAACACTATTTCTCTCACATGCATATATACACACGCAAGGTCTCTAATAGCCCTCTATACGCACATATATGTGCCTACGTGTCTCCCGCACGCACATTATCTTTAGGCCTCTCTCACACACATTGCCCCCACCCAGACACACCTCTCTCTTAGTAGTTGGCAGATATGATTCCATCATATCATTCAGTGGGATATCCCTGACTGTTAGGCTGAATGGTAATACGAGGCAAAGTTTTACCCTAGTTCGGATCCTTGCAGTTGAGGAAAAAGCCTACTCATGGTACTGTATATTAGTGATAGGGGTGTGTACAAAGTACACGTGAATACCAGGCATTGTGCGTGTGTGTATACTATCAACGAACTAGCCCCCAAGCTTCTATAACATACTCGGAGCCTAGGGTTACAAATCATATATAGTCGGCTTATCACCAGTGGGAATAGAGTCCTCCGCGACTCTGGTAGCTAGGTTCGTGTTGTACGCCGAGTCCTCCACATGGGTCTTCGTATAACGCGTCTCGATACAACCTATGTGGCGCGGGATGGAACCGA
The DNA here is from genome assembly GCA_902687465.1 of Secale cereale. NCBI lineage: Eukaryota > Viridiplantae > Streptophyta > Magnoliopsida > Poales > Poaceae > Secale > Secale cereale. The sequence continues at coordinate 20,488,281 of LR738712.1, forward strand.
CCCATGAGTCCTCATGTTGACCCACCACAACTAGAAATGATGTGCCCACCACACCACACACGCAATCGGCCACTAAGAAAATAAGCATATGCAATAGTACATTGTTATACATGAAAGTTAATTGCATGGTGCATCCAAAAATATTTTTTCTACATTGTGAATGTTTACATATTCTCCTAAAATATTAGTCACGGGAAAGAGAAACGAAGGGCATATATCTCCTTGTATCCACCGGACATCCCCTCTTTCTACACCACTTTCACGTACGCACACAAACTATCTCTTGCCCCTCTAAAAGTATGCATGCCCACGACACAGTCACGCATGGCGGCCACTGTATTTCAAGCTAAAGCACTATACAGTCACTGGAGTTCAGAATATGCTCATTATGGTCACCGTATACATTCTCGTGGTGATCATACGGTATCTAGCTCACAATACGTCTCCGTATTTTCTTGATGACACTGACGGACTTTGCATTTGATGCGTGCTCCATATTTTGTTGACGACACTTACGGTCATTGTATTTGAAGCGAAAGCATGATATGGTCACTGGACTTCAGAATAAGCTCATCACGGTCACCACATACATTTTGTCGTGCTAACCAATATGTGGTTAGATGGTTAGGAGGACAGTGGTTTCTCGAGCCCACCAGGGTTAAAGTCCCGGTGCTCGCATTTATCCTGGGTTAATTTCAATATTTTCCGATGATGTGCGTTCAGTGGGGTGAGACGTTCCATTCAACTACGAGGCACCTATGGTGACTTCGTAAAATCTCAAGATCATATGCTGGCCCACTCCCTCGAAGGTGCTCATAGGGGTAGGGTCTGCGTGTGTGCGCTTATAGCGGTGAGTGCTTGCGCATATATATGAGCCCTTGCGTCTGTACCGTGTTAAAAAAATACATGTCATGATTATACAGTCACTGGCCCACCCGTACAACTCTGTATTTTGTTGATGACACAATCAATTGACTAGTCAAACATTCCACGTGGCGCAACTAGTGTTGCACCATCGGGGCGCTAACCGTGGGGCCCACCTGTTAGCCCGTATATGAAAGAAAGAAATGGTAGTTTGAGTCTGTACTGTGTTAATAAAATAAGTACATTTTAGGGTGATCATACGGTCACTGGCTCACCATACAACTCTATAATTTGTTGATGACACGATCAATTGACCAGTCAAACGGTCCACATTCAGCAGCGCACATTACCATAGGGCCCACCCGTCAGCGCGTATATGAAGGACATAAATGGTACTCCCTCCGTCCCAAAATAAGTGACTCAAAAATGACTCAACTTTGTACTAACTTTAGTACAAAGTTGAGTCACTTTTGAGTCACTTATTTTAGGACGGAGGAAGTAAATAATTAGTGGTCGGTGGGTACTCGAAGTCGTGAGACCTATGGTTGGCAGTCGCCGGCGGTGGGGGTGCGCATTGATTAGGCGGTGGGGTGTGGATCGCCGGAAAAAAAGCTCGGT
>LR738712.1:20489828-20516059 GCA_902687465.1 Secale cereale
GGGATGGCCGATGCGGCGGCGGACCGGCCTTGAGGAGTGGTTTCGGGGCGGGCGGGGCAGCGTGGCGGCGTGGGCCGGCGGCGGGCGGCGGGGGCCGGCGGTTCTGCCGGTGGTGGCTGGCGGCTCAGGGGGGTGGAGTTTGATGATAAACTGCAGGCCCTTGATTTCGTATCCAACGGCTAGAAAATCTAATGACCAGAGATGAAAAAGTCAGTCGACTGACGTGTAGCCTCACCCCGCACGTACACATGCACACACGCAAGACACGCACACATGCAGGCATGCAACACTGACACGTACACATAACGAACACACGCACGCATGCAGGCGTGCAACACTGACACGTACACATGCACTCACGAACACACGCACATACGCACACATGCATGTAACACTGAAACGTACCCTTGCACGACGCAACACTCGCAAGCGTGCATGCACACAGCACACGATGGAAGACACACGCTCAACCTATACGTGCATGCACCCTTTGTTAAGGACATGGATTGTTACGTGTATTAATCAATCTTATCTGTGATAAGCAGAACATTGATGTTTATAGCGGTCTTTATGAATCACAACGTATCGAATGGGCTATCCACATGAAAAGGATGACGTCACACTCAATGAACAATCATCGGTTTATGAAATGCCCGCTTCTGACCGTCGTGACCCACCAAAGGTTCCACTGCTGTGTGCTGCCTGCGCTGGGTCACTGACATGCAGTCCATGTACCCAAAGAGCCCACACGTCAGTGGAAGAACAGCGCGCTGTCCTACGTCAGAGTCGAGGGTGCCACTCGCTGCTCGCCCGGCTGAACACGCCTCCTTGCCGCCTTCAAATGCCTCCATGAAACCCGCCCGTGTGGAAGCCGAGAAACCCACTCTGGACACACGTCCATTCATGACCGGGCCCGCATTAAACGCAACGCCGGCCGAGCACCTTCCATCCGCTGTCTATTTAATCTCCTATTTAAAATAGGCCAAACGCCGGCCAAGAATCGCACACCTCCGCCGCTCCCCTATCTCCTCCTTCACCATTTTGTCCACTCTTACAATGGCTTACGAAGAGTAGTTATGCCGCATCCAAGCCGGTTGGGTGGCCCGCCGAGCCCACCGGATTTGACCTATGTAGCTCGCTGATCCACCTCCCTCCTCTCGCCGGACGAAGCCAGTTGCCGCCCCAAGCCAGCGTGCGGTTCAGCAACTCGCCACTCCAGGCCAGCTCGACGAGGAGCGGCGCACGGGCGTCGTTGCTGCCGTCCATGCCGCTGCCTCGTACCGCGTCTCCCGTTTCTATGGCCGAGACTCCCATGCCGGTGGCCGCGCCATGCAAGCAGCGAGAGAAGCCGGGTGTGCAGAGAGCGACGAGTCGGTGGCCAGCGCCTCCGCGTCTGCCGCCATCATCGAGGAGAAGTTGAACACGGGAGGCCGCTGCCGCTTGGGTCCCATGAAGGCCACCACGGAGGCGACGCCGGCGTAAACAGCTAGTGTCTTGCCGGATCCTTTTGTTGTGAGGACCTTCGTCGACCCTGCATATACCTCCGGGGCTCCCGGCAGTCCGGTGATCGTGCTAGGAACACAAATCGGTTGGCGGGCGACCATTTAGGCCAGGTATTATATACATGTGCTGTCTAGAACTAGCACCGCGTAGTTCATTTGAATGTAATGAAATCCGTCATGTTTGTATGAAAATCAGGTACTTATATGATTTCCGTCGTTGTTTATATGAAATATCGCCGTGTTTGCGTGAATTTCGTCCGGTTGGTTGACTTGCTGTCATAATTTGTGCGACTACGGTTGGATGGCGTAATTTGCGGGTCATCGGTCGGTCTGCGGGCGGCTCGGGTGGCGTGGTGGGACAAAAAGAACACAGCTCGTGCGAGCTCGTCTCCAACGTGCGTGCTGGAGGATGCATGAGACCTCGAGCCATTCCTCGTTCATCGGTGGCAAAGGCACCGGTGGACAAAAGGGTCGCCAATATTTTGGCTACCCCGGGCAAGATCCAAACAGCCCCTCCCAACAGATTCAAATCCCTCGTTCGCCGTGGAATTTTGCCATGTGTTGTTTGACTAGCAAGATGCCCATGCATTGGACGGAACATCAAGATGCATTTTTTTTACAAAACACCTGTTGTGATTGACCCATGCAGGAGTAATCCCATTTTGTAAAAACTAATGATTGCTCGAGAATTTTATCGGATAAATGGTATCTCGAGAATTTTATCGGACTCCATTTTTGTATACAAGGCCACAAACCCATATTACAGGTACCAAGGAAAATATTAATGTCTTCTAACTCTATGTTGCAAGCCACCTTGTTTCCTTGTTTGTTGTGTAAATTAATGTGTTGTCACAACCCTAGTTCTGGTATGCACTAGGTTAGCCTTGTGGTTTGCATCATGTTTAATTTTCAAATGAAATTGAAATGAGGACTTGTGAAACCCTCAGAAACCCTTTTGAAAATGACCCAAATAAAAGTTGCTCCAAAAAGGTCCAAGAAAATGTTCATGTGGCCCTCTAAAAATATTGGTCAGAGATAAAAATCAAGCCAATATTATTAGGAGCTCATAAGTATTTATTTTGGGCATTTGGAATTAATGCAATAGTTATTTGCATTGGATATATATATATTATATATTTTATATATGTCCAAAATTCTGGTTGTTTATTTTTAGGGGCTTGGGTTAATTTCTAGGTCCCTGCAAAATAAATATGTCAGAAGAAAATAATTGATTTAATTTAGATATTAAATCAAAACAAATGTCAGAAAAAAATAGAAAACAGAAAAGGAAATAAAAAGGGTTAGCTTTACCTGGGCCACTTGCTGGCCTGGCACTGGGCCGGCCCAGTTGCCAGTCGTCGTCCTCCTGGCGACGACAGGAGGCCGAGCGTGTGGCCGGCGCGCGCTCGCGGCGGGAGCGCCACGCCACCTGCCTGCCTCACCCCCCTCGCCGCCTAGCCGCTTCTGGAGCAGCCACGCACCTCCCCCGACCCTCTGCACTCTTCTGGACCCCTCCCCTCTCCTCTATCTCCCTCTCCCGCACGGTTCCGAGCGCCGCCGTCGCCGCCGATCGCCGTAGTCGTAGCCACCGTCTCCCCCACGCCCAGCCAAGGTGCCCAAGTGCTCCGCCACATCATCCCCGACCTCCCCGACGAGTCACACATCGCCGGACGCCCTGAGGCCTCGACCTCGACCTCTTCTTCATCGCCGGCCGCCGGAGATCCCCTCCGCCGCCCTGCTTGCCCCGGCCCTCCTCCGAGCCCTCCGCCTGCACCGCTGCGATCGCCGTACGTTTCTGTCCCTGCTCCCCCTCTCCGTTCTTCCCCTCGCAGGCCGTAGCTGCCGCTCCACGATCACCCGCACGCGCCGCCGCCCGCGCTCGTCGCCGGTGGTGCTCCGGTGACCTTTTGGTCCCGGGCGTGCCACCAACACGTTCCCCGCGTCGCGTAAAAGCCCTAGGAGCTAGCGCTGCCCCGCCTAGGCCACCACAGCCTCGAGCCCGAGCTCGACCGAACTCCGGCGCCGCCGCGAGCTCGTTTCCGGCGAGCTCCGGCCGTCCCAGCTGCTGCCGCTTGCGGGAATGGACGCGGACAAGCTCCAGCAGCTCGCCCGTGGTCTCCGCTGCCCAAATGACCGCCGGAGCGGCATTTCCGTGCCCCTCCGCCGCGTCTGTGGTCGCCGGCGTCGAGCCGCCGGTTGGTTTTGACCACTGACCGGCGTGCTTTGACCCCCTGTGTCAATGACAGGTGGGCCCCACCCTTTTAGTTAGTTGACTGATTAGTTAAATTAATTAAGTTTTGTTAATTAGTTTAGCCACTGACATGTGGGCCCAGCCCTGCTGATTATTTCTGTTATAATTAGTTTAGAGTTAATTAACTCAGTTAATTAACTGAATCACTGACCAGTGGACCCCACTGTCAGGTTTGACTCTGGACCAGCCCCTTTGACCTGCTGATGTCATGCCTGTGTCATGCTGACGCAGTAATCCAGTTCTGGTTTTTAAATAAATCTTAAATGATTTATTTAATTCAGAAATTGGCTTAAACTTCAAAAAATCACAGAAATTCAACCGTAGCTCAGAATGAAATAATTTATATATGAAAAATTATCAGAAAAATTCAATCTATCCATCTGTACCATTTTCATGCATGACAAATGAAGTTAAACCTATTGTTTATATGAAAACACATATATGGCTTTAGGAAATACTTATTTTAAAGTTGCATTTGAGCCTTTGGTTCAAATGGACTTCTTTCAAATTGAATGATAGTTGCATTAACTCAACAACATCATATTTTCATGCCATATTCATGCATCATATTGTTGCATATGCTTGTGTTTGATTGTCGGCACCGTTCTTCTCGATAGGTCCAGCTCCGGAGACCGATCCAGAGTACCTGTCAGAGGAGCAGTGCTCTGCACGTTGTTTCACCAGGCAAGCAAACCCCCTTGTTCATTCCGATACAATCCCTCTCTCGCTCCTGCTCCCTGTTGTTGCATTAGGACAACAACGATTTCAACTGCTACTTTATGCTGCGGTAGTTGAACCCATTCCTCTGCATGACCTGTCTTTCCACAGTAAATAGTTGAAACCCACTAGCATGTGTAGGAGTTGATTGAAGCCATGTTGTGATCTTACCATGCCTTGCTTGCTATTGCTTAGAGTGTGTCAGGTCTGATTCATCGGGAATGAATTGGAGTGAAATGATATGTTCTGATGCTGAGGGTTAAACGTGTGAACACGATTTGGTAAAGGTAGCGGTGAGAGGCCATGTAGGAGTACATGGTGGGTTGTCTCACTGGAACCGTCCCTAAGAACTGAGTTCTGTGTATGTTGTCCAATGACTAGTTACTACCACACATTGGGTTCCGGTAACTCGAACCCTCTTGACTTATTAATCAACATGATCTCTGTCCAGGAGTTGCAACTAGTTTCTGGTGTTTGTAGTTAGTGTTAGTAGTCTACCAAGTGGCACTCGGCCAGTGGGCTTGGGACAGACTAGGCACCGTGGCACGGTGTACCAAGCGTAGATCCACTCGGCGAGGTGGGCTTGGGAACCCTGCGCACATCATTTGGGGCCGTGAGCGACACCCCGGCCGGATCTCCCCACGGATGGAACCCGAATAGGCGATAAACCTAGACGAGAGACTTGTGTGGTTAGTCAGGTCGTGGCCGACACCCTCGCCAGGCTTCCGCTTGAAGGTTGCCGAGATACACGAGATGTACCTGGCGGTAAGTGGCGAGAGCGTGTGTGAAGAAGTACACCCCTGCAGGGTTAACATGATCTATTCGAATAGCCGGGTCCGCGGATATGGACTTCTTGGATGCTTACGTGGTACATAGATAACTTGAAGTGGATATTCTAAAATACTCAAGACAAGTGTGAGTGCTATGGATGGCCTTCTCGTAGGGAGACGGGGATGAATCCATAGTGGTGTATTGCGTGGTGCTTAGTGGACTCGTGTGCGCCACCTCAAAAGTGTTATCAGCAATCGTAGAATAGGATAGCCACTGAGTCAAAGCTGGCTTGCTGCAACTAAACCCCACTTTGCCTTCTTGATACAAGTGCATGTATGATAGGATCTGATGTAAGTCTTGCTGAGTACCTTTGTACTCATGTTTGCTTAATTTATGTTTTGCAGATAGGATTGATGTCTCACTAGTAGTTCCGCTTGGACTTCGACAAGTAGCTTGTTACCTCAGCTACGATCTTGGATGAGTGTTGTAGATAGTCAGGCTCTTCAGCCTTTTTCATTTGTAGATGTCTGTACTCAGACATGTAATGCTTCCGCTTGTTGCTTGTATGCTCTGAATGTTGGGTCATGAGACCCATGTTTGTAATATCTGGCTCCTCGGAGCCTAATGAATAAATACTTGTTTATTAGAGTCTTGTTGTGATGCCATGTTGTACTTGCACATATTGAGCATATTGTGTGTATGTTATTGAAATGCTTGGTATGTGTGGGATCCGACACCTAGTTGTTTACCCTTGGTAGCCTATCTTACAGGGAAATGTCTCCTAGTGTTTCCACTGAGCCTTGGTAGCTTGCTACTGCTCCGGATCACTTAGGCTGGCCGGCATGTGTCCTTCTTCGTTCCTGTGTCTGTCCCTTAGGGGAAATGTCACGCGTTGTTCCTTTAAGTCCTTGTAGCTTGCTACGACTTGGGTTCATACGTTGATGACCGACACGTTCGTTGCTGGGTCATGAATGCCTATCTCTGTAATTTAGTGCCACTTTTGGTTTATAACTGGTCATGTCGGCCCGGGTTCTCTGTCATATGGATGCTAGCGACACTATCATATACGTGAGCCAAAATGCGCAAACGGTCCCGGGCCAGGTAAGGTGTCACCCGTGGGGATACCGTGCGTGAGGCCGCAAAGTGATATGGTGTGTTACATGCTAGATCGGTGTGACTTAGGATCGGGGTCCCGACAGCGTTGGTATCAGAGCCTGACTGCCTGTAGGATTACCAAGCCAAAATGGTCGAAGTTGAGTCTAGAAATTCTTTAGTTATATAAGGGAATTGATTGTGGAAGGGAACGTAAGGCTCTTTTACTCCTTATACCTCATGTCTTCTGATCTGAGTCATCTTACTTTTCCTACGGGGTTAAGGAAATAGGCTTTCTCTTCCGTCTATCAGGATCACGAGTTACTACTCCGTAGTCCCTTAAGATTGGTTGATCAGAGTCCTACTCCTGTTCTCAAGTTCCTCCGGTGAAGTTGTTTTAGTACTATCACAGTATCTTGAGTGATGATGTTGAGATGTTGTACTACCCTTTGTTAGCAGGATGTCTCATTCTGAGCATTTTACTGCCGTTATGCTGCCGGAATTATCCTAGTAGTTCGAGAGATACTAATTTCTTGTTCTACCTTATGCTTCCTATAGTTGTTGATGTTTCCGTCTTCGGTTTCGCTTCTCAGGATGTCTTCAGTTAAGCGAAGCTCAGCTGCTCGTAGACAGAACCACGGAGGTGGTAGGGATGAGGAGGATCCACCCGACCAGCCTTCATTGGCAGAGTTAATGATAGAGATGGAGAGAAACAAGCGTGAGTCTAACCGCCTGTTGGCACGTATTGAGGAGAACACCGCACATCAGTGCAAGGAATCAACAACCATCCATGACTTCATTCGTCTGAAACCACCCACCTTCCATCATTCCATTGAGCCACTCGATGCAGATGACTGGCTTCGTAGTATCACTCACAAGCTGCGTTCTGCGAATGTAGCTGAAGATGACAAGGTCATCTATGCCACTTATCACCTGGAAAGTCCTGCTAGTCTTTGGTGGCAGAACTATGACGCCATGATTCCAGCTGGCCAGATTCCTACCTGGAGAGATTTCACCAAGGCTTTTCGTGAGCATCATATCCCTCAAGCCCTTATCGATCGCAAGAGAGAAGAGTTCTGTAATCTTACACAGGCTAAGACGGCTGTTGATGCTTATAGTCGAGAGTTTGAGAACCTCGCCCGCTATGCTACAGAAGAAGTGTCCACGGACGCCAAGAAGCAGGCTAGGTTCCGGAAGGGTCTCAACCCCAAACTACGTCGTGATCTCCACTTGCATCATTGCAACACATTCCATGCTCTTGTGAACAAGGCCATCAATGCGGAGACAGCTCAGCTCACTTACGATGAGTCTCGTAAGCACAATCTTGAATTGGGAACTTCCTCCGATACTAGTTCTCAGAAGCGCCGGATCTGGGTTACGAACTCTGTTCTTCCACCCACTTATCCTCCGAGGCCATCTCGTGTGGTACCTTTTCCAGTATAGCAGTATGCTCCACCCAGGCCTATTGATAGACCGTTTGTCAATACGGGTCCACGTCCTACCTCCAGGATTTGTTACAAGTGTGGAGAGCCGGGCCACATTGCTCGTATTTGCACCCAGGCCCGTGTTGCTCCATCCCAGTCCGAGAAATCTGTTAGACGTGATAAATCATCACGCAAGATGATCAGTGTTAAGTCAGCTCCCATCGAACATGGACGTGTGCATCACGTCTCAGCCAAGAACGCTCATGATGATCCAGATGTCGTTCTCGGTACACTCCTTGTTAATTGTCATCCGGCATCGGTTCTATTCGATACTGGAGCATCTCATTCTTTCATTTCCGAAAGTTATGCCCGTTTGCACGACATGTCATTTTGTGATATGCCCTCCCCACTACTCATTCAAACTCCTGGATCCAAATGGCAAACTTCTAGTGTAAGCCATGGTAATGAAATCCTTGTTGACAGACTTGTGTTCCTTGCATCACTTGTAGCCCTCAAGTCTTCAGATATTAATATCATCTTGGGTATGGACTGGATGACAGCTCATCATGCCAAGATTGATTGTTTCACTAGGTCTGTTCAGCTTACACACCCTACTGGCAAGACAGTCACCGTCACCACTAGAGTTGCAAAGCATCAACTCTATTCTCTTAATGCCAGCCCTCTTCCAGATCTTGAAGATGTTCCGGTAGTCCGTGACTTTCCGGATGTCTTTCCAGAGGAACTGCCAGGTGTTCCACCCGATCGAGATGTAGAGTTTGTTATAGAGCTTATCCCAGGAACCGCTCCAATCTCTAGGAGACCCTACAAAATGGCACCCTTAGAACTAGCTGAGCTTAAGAAACAACTTGATGAGTCCTTGCAAAAGGGTTTCATCTGTCCTAGTTCTTCTCCTTGGGCTTGCCCCGTCCTCTTCGTTAAGAAGAAGGATGGTACGGATCGGATGGTTGTAGATTATCGTCCCGTTAATTTGGTCACGGTAAAGAACAAGTATCCGCTTCCCAGGATCAACGACCTGTATGATCAGCTCGCTGGATCCTCAGTCTTCTCCAAGATGGATTTGAGGTTAGGATACCATCAAATCAAGATTAGAAATGGGGACATCCCCAAGACAGCTTTCGTCACTCGTTATGGTCAGTACGAGTACACCGTCATGTCCTTCGGTTTAACAAATGCTCCAGCCACCTTCTCCCGCTTGATGAACTCGATCTTCATGGAGTACTTAGATAAGTTCGTCGTGGTTTACCTCGATGATATTCTTATTTACTCGAAAAACGAGGAAGAGCATGCCGAACATCTTAGACTTGTTCTAGAAAAACTCAGAGAGCACCGCCTTTATGCCAAGTTCTCCAAGTGCGAATTTTGGTTACCAGAAGTGACCTATCTCGGTCATGTAATCTCTGGTAAGGGCATTGCTGTCAACCCCGAGAGAGTTCAGGCCGTTCTTGATTGGACTCCGCCTGAAACAGTTAAACAAGTTAGGAGTTTCCTCGGTCTAGCCAGTTATTGTCGCCGCTTTGTTGAGAATTTCTCTAAAGTGGCCAAACCTCTCACGGAACTTCTTAAGAAAGATAAAAAGTTTGAGTGGTCCCCACAGTGTGAGCACAGTTTTCAGGAACTGAAAAGACGCCTGACTTCTGCTCCCATACTTGTGCCACCGGATTTCACTAAGGACTTTGTTATCTACTGTGATGCCTCACGACAGGGACTAGGTTGCATCCTTATGCAGGATCGTTGTGTGATTGCCTATGCATCTCGATAGTTGCATCCACATGAGGAGAATTATCCTACACATGATCTAGAGCTTGCAGCCGTAGTCTATGCACTTAAGACCTGGCGACATTACCTCCTTGGTAATCGTTGCGAGATCTACACCGATCACCAGAGTCTCAAGTATATCTTCACCCAACCAGATTTGAATCTTAGGCAAAGACGTTGGTTGGAGTTAATCTCCGATTACGACTTAGGAATTACCTATACCCCAGGCAAGGGAAATGTCATGGCTGATGCGCTAAGTCGTAAATCCTATTGCAACAATCTCATGTTGCAGCAGGGCCAACCACTTCTCCATGAGGAATTATGTAAGCTTAACCTTCACATTGCTCCTCACGGATTCCTTTCAACTTTGGTGGCGAAACCTACTCTTGTGGATCATATAATAGAAGCCCAGAAGCATGATACCGGAATTACCCGGATAAAGAGAAACATTGCCAAGGGTATTGCTGGTAGTTTCTCTATGGATGATCGAGGTGTTGTTCTCTTCCAAAACCGGCTGGTGGTTCCCAAGAAGCAACATCTTCGGCAATTGATTCTTAAAGAGGCTCATGAATCTCCTCTCACGATTCATCCCGGTAGTACTAAGATGTATCAGGATCTACGCCAGAGGTTCTGGTGGACTAGGATGAAGAGAGAAATTGCTGAGTTCATTGCTAAATGTGACGTTTGTCGTCGCGTTAAGGCAGAACATCAAAGACCTGCTGGCACCCTTCAGCCTCTAGCTATTCCTGAGTGGAAATGGGATAAAGTTGGTATGGACTTCATCACCGGCTTTCCCAGGACCAAGAGAGGGAATAATGCTATCTTCGTAGTCATTGATCGTCTCTCCAAAGTGGCTCACTTCCTACCTGTTCGAGAGAGTATCACTGCTAGTCAGCTTGCTGACTTGTATATTTCTCGAATAGTGTCACTTCATGGTGTCCCACTAGAGATCAATTCAGACCGTGGTAGTCTTTTCACTTCTCATTTCTGGGAGAGTTTCCAGACTGCCATGGGCACCCATCTTTCTTTCAGTACTGCTTTCCACCCTCAGTCAAGTGGTCAAGTGGAACGGGTTAATCAAATTCTCGAAGACATGCTTAGAGCTTGCATTATCTCATTCGGTATGGATTGGGAGAAATGTCTTCCTTTCGCCGAGTTTGCTTATAACAATAGCTATCAATCCAGTCTTAAGCAAGCTCCTTTTGAGATTCTTTATGGACGAAGATGTCGAACACCATTGAACTGGTCAGAAACCGGTGAAAGACAATTCTTTGGACCGGATATGATCCAGGAAGCAGAAGAGCAAGTTCGCATCATTCGTGAGAATTTGAAAACAGCCCAGTCTCGTTAGAAGAGCCAATATGATCGTCATCATAAGGAAGTGGCTTATGAAGTTGGTGACAAAGCTTATCTTCGGGTTACTCCTTTGAAGGGTACCCATTGTTTCGGTATCAAGGGCAAGTTGGCTCCTCGTTACATTGGTCCTTTTCGCATTCTCGCTAAACGAGGAGAGGTTGCCTACCAATTTGAACTACCCCCACATCTCTCTCGAGTTCATGATGTCTTCCACGTCTCTCAACTCAGGCGTTGCTTCTCGGATCCCATCCGCGGAGTGGACCACGAAACGCTTGATCTCCAAGATAACCTCACATATCGAGAGTATCCCGTTCGCATTTTGGATCAAGCAGAGCGTGTCACTCGCCGTCATAACATCAAGTTTCTCAAAGTTCAATGGTCTCATCATTCCGAGAGAGAAGCTACTTGGGAGCGAGAAGATCGTCTCCGAATGGAGTACCCCACCTTCTTTCCGCCTACTCCTGAATCTCGGGACGAGATTCTTTCGAGTGGAGGCGAGTTGTCACAACCCTAGTTCTGGTATGCACTAGGTTAGCCTTGTGGTTTGCATCATGTTTAATTTTCAAATGAAATTGAAATGAGGACTTGTGAAACCCTCAGAAACCCTTTTGAAAATGACCCAAATAAAAGTTGCTCCAAAAAGGTCCAAGAAAATGTTCATGTGGCCCTCTAAAAATATTGGTCAGAGATAAAAATCAAGCCAATATTATTAGGAGCTCATAAGTATTTATTTTGGGCATTTGGAATTAATGCAATAGTTATTTGCATTGGATATATATATATTATATATTTTATATATGTCCAAAATTCTGGTTGTTTATTTTTAGGGGCTTGGGTTAATTTCTAGGTCCCTGCAAAATAAATATGTCAGAAGAAAATAATTGATTTAATTTAGATATTAAATCAAAACAAATGTCAGAAAAAAATTGAAAACAGAAAAGGAAATAAAAAGGGTTAGCTTTACCTGGACCACTTGCTGGCCTGGCACTGGGCCGGCCCAGTTGCCAGTCGTCGTCCTCCTGGCGACGGCAGGAGGCCGAGCGTGTGGCCGGCGCGCGCTCGCGGCGGGAGCGCCACGCCACCTGCCTGCCTCACCCCCCCTCGCCGCCTAGCCGCTTCATGAGCAGCCACGCACCTCCCCCGACCCTCTGCACTCTTCTGGACCCCTCCCCTCTCCTCTATCTCCCTCTCCCGCACGGTCCCGAGCGCCGCCGTCGCCGCCGATCGCCGTAGTCGTAGCCACCATCTCCCCCACGCCCAGCCAAGGTGCCCAAGAGCTCCGCCACATCATCCCCGACCTCCCCGACGAGTCACACATCGCCGGACGCCCTGAGGCCTCGACCTCGACCTCTTCTTCATCGCCGGCCGCCGGAGATCCCCTCCGCCGCCCTGCTTGGCCCGGCCCTCCTCCGAGCCCTCCGCCTGCACCGCTGCGATCGCCGTACGTTTCTGTCCCTGCTCCCCCTCTCCGTTCTTCCCCTCGCAGGCCGTAGCTGCCGCTCCACGATCACCCGCACGCGCCGCCGCCCGCGCTCGTCGCCGGTGGTGCTCCGGTGACCTTTTGGTCCCGGGCGTGCGACCAACACGTTCCCCGCGTCGCGTAAAAGCCCTAGGAGCTAGCGCTGCCCCGCCTAGGCCACCACAGCCTCGAGCCCGAGCTCGAACGAACTCCGGCGCCACCGCGAGCTCATTTCCGGCGAGCTCCGGCCATCCCAGCTGCTGCCGCTTGCGGGAATGGACGCGGACGAGCTCCAGCAGCTCGCCCGTGGTCTCCGCTGCCCAAATGACCGCCGGAGCGGCATTTCCGTGCCCCTCCGCCGCGTCTGTGGTCACCGTCGTCGAGCCGCCGGTTGGTTTTGACCACTGACCGGCGTGCTTTGACCCCCTGTGTCAATGACAGGTGGGCCCCACCCTTTTAGTTAGTTGACTGATTAGTTAAATTAATTAAGTTTTGTTAATTAGTTTAGCCACTGACATGTGGGCCTAGCCCTGCTGATTATTTCTGTTATAATTAGTTTAGAGTTAATTAACTCAGTTAATTAACTGAGTCACTGACCAGTGGAGCCCACTGTCAGGTTTGACTCTGGACCAGCCCCTTTGACCTGCTGATGTCAAGCCTGTGTCATGCTGACGCAGTAATCCAGTTCTGGTTTTTAAATAAATCTTAAATGATTTATTTAATTCAGAAATTGGCTTAAACTTCAAAAAATCACAGAAATTCAACCGTAGCTCAGAATGAAATAATTTATATATGAAAAATTATCAGAAAAATTCAATCTATCCATCTGTACCATTTTCATGCATGACAAATGAAGTTAAACCTATTGTTTATATGAAAACACATATATGGCTTTAGGAAATACTTATTTTAAAGTTGCATTTGAGCCTTTGGTTCAAATGGACTTCTTTCAAATTGAATGATAGTTGCATTAACTCAACAACATCATATTTTCATGCCATATTCATGCATCATATTGTTGCATATGCTTGTGTTTGATTGTCGGCACCGTTCTTCTCGATAGGTCCAGCTCCGGAGACCGATCCAGAGTACCTGTCAGAGGAGCAGTGCTCTGCACGTTGTTTCACCAGGCAAGCAAACCCCCTTGTTCATTCCGATACAATCCCTCTCTCGCTCCTGCTCCCTGTTATTGCATTAGGACAACAATGATTTCAACTGCTACTTTATGCTGCGGTAGTTGAACCCATTCCTCTGCATGACCTGTCTTTCCACAGTAAATAGTTGAAACCCACTAGCATGTGTAGGAGTTGATTGAAGCCATGTTGTGATCTTACCATGCCTTGCTTGCTATTGCTTAGAGTGTGTCAGGTCTGATTCATCGGGAATGAATTGGAGTGAAATGATATGTTCTGATGCTGAGGGTTAAACGTGTGAACACGATTTGGTAAAGGTAGCGGTGAGAGGCCATGTAGGAGTACATGGTGGGTTGTCTCACTGGAACCGTCCCTAAGAACTGAGTTCTGTGTATGTTGTCCAATGACTAGTTACTACCACACATTGGGTTCCGGTAACTCGACCCCTCTCGACTTATTAATCAACATGATCTCTGTCCAGGAGTTGCAACTAGTTTCTGGTGTTTGTAGTTAGTGTTAGTAGTCTACCAAGTGGCACTCGGCCAGTGGGCTTGGGACAGACTAGGCACCGTGGCACGGTGTACCAAGCGTAGATCCACTCGGCGAGGTGGACTTGGGAACCCTGCGCACATCATTTGGGGCCGTGAGCGACACCCCGGCCGGATCTCCCCACGGATGGAACCTGAATAGGCGATAAACCTGGACGAGAGACTTGTGTGGTTAGTCAGGTCGTGGCCGACACCCTCGCCAGGCTTCCGCTTGAAGGTTGCCGAGATACACGAGATGTACCTGGCGGTAAGTGGCGAGAGCGTGTGTGAAGAAGAACACCCCTGCAGGGTTAACATGATCTATTCGAATAGCCGGGTCCGCGGATATGGACTTCTTGGATGCTTACGTGGTACATAGATAACTTGAAGTGGATATTCTAAAATACTCAAGACAAGTGTGAGTGCTATGGATGGCCTTCTCGTAGGGAGACGGGGATGAATCCATAGTGGTGTATTGCGTGGTGCTTAGTGGACTCGTGTGCGCCACCTCAAAAGTGTTATCAGCAATCGTAGAATAGGATAGCCACTGAGTCAAAGCTGGCTTGCTGCAACTAAACCCCACTTTGCCTTCTTGATACAAGTGCATGTATGATAGGATCTGATGTAAGTCTTGTTGAGTACCTTTGTACTCATGTTTGCTTAATTTATGTTTTGCAGATAGGATTGATGTCTCACTAGTAGTTCCGCTTGGACTTCGACAAGTAGCTTGTTACCTCAGCTACGATCTTGGACGAGTGTTGTAGATAGTCAGGCTCTTCAGCCTTTTTCATTTGTAGATGTCTGTACTCAGACATGTAATGCTTCCGCTTGTTGCTTGTATGCTCTGAATGTTGGGTCATGAGACCCATGTTTGTAATATCTGGCTCCTCGGAGCCTAATGAATAAATACTTGTTTATTAGAGTCTTGTTGTGATGCCATGTTGTACTTGCACATATTGAGCATATTGTGTGTATGTTATTGAAATGCTTGGTATGTGTGGGATCCGACACCTAGTTGTTTACCCTTGGTAGCCTATCTTACAGGGAAATGTCTCCTAGTGTTTCCACTGAGCCTTGGTAGCTTGCTACTGCTCCGGATCACTTAGGCTGGCCGGCATGTGTCCTTCTTCGTTCTTGTGTCTGTCCCTTAGGGGAAATGTCACGCGTTGTTCCTTTAAGTCCTTGTAGCTTGCTACGACTTGGGTTCATACGTTGATGACCGACACGTTCGTTGCTGGGTCATGAATGCCTGTCTCTGTAATTTAGTGCCACTTTTGGTTTATAACTGGTCATGTCGGCCCGGGTTCTCTGTCATATGGATGCTAGCGACACTATCATATACGTGAGCCAAAATGCGCAAACGGTCCCGGGCCAGGTAAGGTGGCACCCGTGGGGATACCGTGCGTGAGGCCGCAAAGTGATATGGTGTGTTACATGCTAGATCGGTGTGACTTAGGATCGGGGTCCCGACATGTGTATTCTTCTCTTTCATGCACATCAAGCCAATGCTCACACTCCCGCATGCATGCAAGGGATAATTAGTGTCTTCCTTTGCTAGTAGTTCTACGAGGCAAACACCATTAATATTGCATCGATTAGTGTTAGTGGCCTTGTATATCTGCAAATTGTAATTTTGATAGTGGCCTTGTATATAGAAATGGAGGGAGAAGATGAGAGATAAGGTGAGGAGGAGTGGGGCGTGGTGGTGACTGGTGGTCGGACTGGGCGGAGGCATGGGGATGGACGACGCATTATGTCTAGGTTTGTATCTCTACAGTCCCTCTCACACAAACCCACGTAGGTAGGGGACGTGCACGAAGAGAAGAGTTTCATGCACGGCGCACGTACTCCCGTCTATTTCCCAACCACACCTGTGTGGGTACACGGTGGAGCTCATTTCTGTACGAAAAGGCAGCCCACGTGTTAACTTGACATGTGTACTGGTTGTTCACTAGATGGAGGGAGGATCGTCTACCTTACAGAGGTAGATTGCGACTTGACGCGTTATGTTAAAAAAGAGGCAAACCATGTGGGGCCTACCTTACAGACAAGACTCTATACACTGGAGTACTTTTGATGTGTCCCGTCAACTCGCAGAACGGGGAGAAGCTTGCTTAGTACGCCGTCTCCCCCGCCCACGGGCGCGGTGGCTCGCAGGATGAGGTGAAGCTTGCTTACTATGCCTTACGCCTGCTCCCTCGCCCACGCGCGCGATGGCTCGCAGGACGAGGAGAATTTTTTACTACTTCCTCCGTTTACTCCTCGTCCCTACTACCTTGGTTAGAGAGATTATCATATTGTTTGGGATATATATGTCCTTTAGTACTCCCTCCATTTACTTATACAAGGCCACTATAAAAAAATACATGTCAGTCTACATTGGTTAGAGAGAAAATTTTACTACTCCCACCGTTTACTCCTCGTCCCTACTACCTTGGTCAGAGAGTTTTCTCTTGACACTTCTTGCATCGGGTGATCTAACGCACGTCGAAATCCAACATGTGATGGTACTACTACCAGTAGTAGAATTGAGGCTTATAAAACGGAAAAACGAACGTTTTTTAGATGAGCCCTATAAACCCTGGTGGGTACGTACTCCGTAAAATCAGATTTTCCCAAAACTAAGTCGCTCAACCTTTATTTACTTGTTTCCCTTCCTGCCTCATTGCCTCGAATAGACTATGCCAAACTCCCCTGCCTGCCGCGCCTTTTTTAGTCCGGGTTTGTATCGATGAATCGCGCGAAGCAGCAAAAACCCAAGCCGTGTCTTGTACTCCTCCGTCGACGCTCGCTTTCATGAATTCTGTACTTCCTGTCGCTGACATGTGGGACATATAGCAACCGGGTCGACGTGTCAAGCACCAAATAATAGTGCAGAACAGCAGGGGGGACACACCCCAGTCGTACCGCCCCAGTAGTAGTAGTAATGAGCAATGAGACATCAAATCACAATGCCGCACCTTCCCACATGGACGAAAGCAACCATTATTTCACACTTCGGTTCGCCATCATCTCAAACCACGTAGTATTGCTTCTGCCTCAAGAGGGACACGTGCATCGCCTTGGTACATCATGACACGTGGGACCGCATGACATGCCATGCTCCCCCGCCGATCGCTCGGTAAAATCACCTCATTTTTACTACTATACTTCCTCCATATCGGTTT
Source organism: Secale cereale (assembly GCA_902687465.1). Classification (NCBI taxonomy): domain Eukaryota; kingdom Viridiplantae; phylum Streptophyta; class Magnoliopsida; order Poales; family Poaceae; genus Secale; species Secale cereale. The sequence goes on from LR738712.1 coordinate 20,507,004, forward strand.
ACATGGCGTGCACGTCGTTCTAGGTTGAGAATTTAACTGGCTATATATGTGATGAACAGTATATGTTTAGAAACTACATCCGCTTAATAATCCAATGATATACTTTTTGTGACATAGTAACTCAGATTTATTTAGTCAAATGGATGACCTAGAACTAGGTGCACGCCCTATAAACCGAGACATCTAAAAACGAGACGGAGAGGGTAGTTCAGTACGTATCTTTCTAGATCAATATAGTCGGGATTCACCAAGGAGCAAAACCGAGTGGTAGGCTGCACCTGTCGTGTTGGTGTAGCGACTCAAGCAGGGTCAGTCCGCACATGAAATGGCGACTGATACGTCTCCAACGTATCTATAGTTTTTGATTGTTCCATGCTATTATTTATGAAGTCTTGGATGTTTACTGGGATTTATCTTACACTTTTATATCATTTTTGGGACTAACCTACTAACCCAAAGGCCCAGTCCAGATTGCTGTTTTTTTGCCTAGTTCTGGGTTTTGTAGAAAAAGAATATCAAACGGAGTCCAAACGGAATGAAACCTTCGCGAGAGATATTTTTGGAGAAAATCACGCACAGGGGACTTGAGAACCACGTCAGAGGAGCCTCGGGGTGTCCACGAGGGTGGGGGCGCCCCCCCTTCCCAAGGCGCGCCCCCTGCCTCGTGGGCCCCTCGAGCACCCCCGGTGTCCTCCTTCCTCCTATATAAGTCTACGTACCCCGAAACCTTCGACAACAGAGAGAAACCCCTAATTCCACTGCCGTAACCTTCTGTTCCCGTGAGATCCCATCTTGGGGCCTGTTCCAGAGCTCCACCGAATGGGGATCCATCACGGAGTTCTTCTTCATCATCATCATCGCCCTCACCATGAGTTGTGAGTAGTTTACCATAGACCTTCGGGTCCATAGCTAGTATCTAGATGGCTTCTTCTCTCTCTGGATCTCAATACAAAGTTCTCCTCGGTCTTCGAGGAGATCTATTCGATGTAATCTCTTTTTACGGTGTGTTTGTCGAGATCCGATGAATTGTGAGTTTATGATCAAGATTATCTGTGAGAAATATTTGGTTCTTCTCTGAACTTTTTATGTGTGCTCATAATATCCTTGCAAGTCTCTTCGAATTATTGGTTTGGTTTGGCCTACTAGATCTATAGTTCTTGCAATGGGAGAAGTGCTTGGCTTTGGGTTCAATCTTGCAGTGTCCTTTCCCAGTGACAGTAGGGGCAGCAAGGCACGTATTGTAGTGTTGCCATCGAGGATAAAAATATGGGGTTTATATCATATTGCTTGAGTTTATCCCTCTACACACTACTAGGAAAAGGCCTACTAATGGCACACCTATTTTGGCCATTAATGGCGCATTAGTGGTGCGCCATTAGTGACATGCCATTAGTATATTTTACTAATGGCGCATCAGTGGTGCGCCATTAGTATCTGGTATACGAATGGCGCACCACAGATTCGCCATTAGTATATACCACGGTGCGCCATTAGTATGCCTCCCAGGGGGGCCATATATACCCAGGTGCTTTGGCATACTAATGGCGCACTTTTGGTTGATGCGCCATTAGTATCCTTTGGCATACTAATGGTGCACTGTGACGTGATGCGCCATTAGTATGAATATTAGGTTTATTTATTTATTTTTTAATTTTCTGTTTTTTGCACAGGTTACAAAATGTATTATTGGACAGAATATAGATAGCACCAGCACACATAAACAACAGATTCATCGAATACAATAGAAGATTAGTCTCTGAATACAATTCATCATATTAGTCTCCGAATACAATTCATCATATTAGTCTCCGAATTGAAATGACCAAAAAAAGATAGAACATTATATTACAAGTCTCGAGACCGCGAGTAGTGAGTCTGTCTTCACATTACAAGTCGATATCGATCATCTAAACTACCATCACATAGAAGAGAGCTGCGGTCATCATGATGAGCATCATCACGATGAAACTCGTCTTCATCCGGTTCCTCCAACGCTCCCTCCCCTCTCCCGCTAGATAGCGGGCGTATCTAGATTCCGCCTCGGCCCTAGTGGTGTACCCTTTGTAACTGTTACCGCTGAATCGGTGAACCTGTCTCCGACACTCCTCCCAGTCGTCGTAGACTCCGGGAACCTTACCCTTGTACACGACATACGACGGCATCGCTATGCACTAGCCAAACGAAACGTTAGTACCAATTCACAGACAATACATAAGCAATATATAAGTATGCAACAGAACGATCAGAAGAGAAAAGCAAGACATTAATAGCATCGATTACATCTAAGTTGAACGATAGTCGAAACCAAAGAGACATACTACAAGTTCATTAAAGTTTAATTACAACATGAGCCAATCGATGTTTCAGAACTAGACACAGCATCACTACTTTCGACTCGACTCAAGGGACCGGAGCGTGGATGAAGCCGCCGTCTATCGTGGGAGTCATGAAATCGTGGGCGTTGTCAGCCTGCATTTGTAGCATTGTGTCGATGTCACTGTTGGATGGTTGATTTCTGAGGTAGAACTGCCCCGAGGTACGAAGGACATCTTGATGGATGATTTCCGCAAACTCTGACTGGATGCGAAAGAATTCTTGTCTGATGTCCGCGTCCTGGATTGCCGACACGCTCGTGGCCCAATCTTTGAGTTTACTCGGTAGCAGAAGTTGATGATGGCCCCGTACGATCGCCCGCATGTGATGGATGGCGTAGTAGGCACCCTTCTGACCGCCAGGCGACTGCTTGACGCAGCAGAACGTCGTATTGTGGGAGAACACATGCTTGCCGTACTTACGAATAGGCCTGGTGAAGGTTCCTCCAGATTTGGCGTAGCCGGGGAGAACATCATCAAGAACCTTCTTGACATTTGTGTAGTCTACGTTCGACTGACGGTCCGAGTCGAAATACGTGGCCATGGAATATTTGGGGCTTAGCAGGATGAGCGTGCAATGTGTGTCACTGCAGAAAACACGGAATGTTAAAAGAAAAACGATCAAAATCTAAGAATTCATATGTTACGGGGCGGTTGAGGGGAGGACTTACTCGGGAAAGTAAGGCACGAGGAAGTTATCCTTATCTCGGTTTGCCAGAATGACGCCTTCGAGGTAAGAACTCGCGACTTGCCGGTCTCCAGCGCTGCCCAAGATCTTGGCACGCATGTAGAAGGGGTCGACTATCACGATGTCCGGGGTCTTGTCGCGAATGATCCGCATCTCCATACTCAGCGAACATAGCCGAACGAAGGTGTAGTGCAGGACGATCGTACCCCCGATGGAGTTATCCACAAAGCCCTTGCCCTCTGGCACATTGGCCGCGAAAACCGGGTATGCTACATCCTTCTCTCTGAGACGCCGCTTCTCCAAAGAAAGAACACTGTCATGCAGACTCCGCATAGCATCGGTTGCATCATCGAGCATATTTCTCGGTAGCATCGGCCTACCCACCACATGCACCCTCCTCATTACATCCTCAGGTGAAGGTGGCCCGTCCTAAGCACGGATCATACTCGGTGCCGGCTGGCTCGCACCCTTGTTAGTCTTTCTTTTACGTGCCTTCTTCTTCTCCTGTAATGGGACCGAGTTCTGCTCACAGACCGCCTTCTTGAGTGTGTTGGGGCTGATAATATTTCGCACCTCGCCTATCTGAGGCTCGGTGAAGTCGGCAGCTGGAGGCGTCTCCTGAGAACTGAACGGCAGACGACGCCTGTTGCAACTTGGTTTCTCCGTGGTACCAGCTAGATCGCGCACGTCTTTTGTAGGGTTGGGTTCTTGAGAAGGAGGCCCCATGAAGTCGCTACCGTACCCATGATCGGCAAAGTACTGATCGACGTTGGCAAATGTATCATCGTCGTTGTCGTCGTCGTCGTTCGGATCCTGTGCCATATGCATGTTTGGATCCAGTGGCATAGGGATGTCCGGCACCGTTGCGACGGTCTTGCCATGGGGCCGACTTGGCGCCGGCACGACTGGCGGTGTTGTCTTTGGGGTGGTGTCCCCCGCCCCCAAGCGAATCTGGCTCTTCGGCCAAAGCAGGGGCCAGCTCAGGCAGGCGTTGAGGGTCATCACGTCATCTTCATCAGCCCCCATGGGTCGAACCGGAGGTAACAACTCGTCGCAGCCTGGCAGCACCCGAACCAGTTGAACCCTCAACAAGTTGGGTGGCATCCTAGTACCGTGGAACAGGGGGTTGCCCGGTTGAACGATTTTGCCCTTGGCGACATCGACCAACTCGTTGTTCACGAAGTGCAGGAGAGTGCACGGAACGTCGGCGGAGCCTTGCGAAAACATGTAGGGCGTCAGGGATGCCCAGTCAAAGGCAAGGAGATGAAGTCCTCGGCCGAGAGAGGCTTAATTAGTTACCGTGATGATGGCGTCGAGCTCGGCTAATGTCAAGGCACCGCCAATGGCGGGCGTGCAGTTGACGGAGGGGCTGCTTGCTGCAGAGGTGTCGGTCGGCGTACACCCGGGTGCATTAAGCTCCAATGCCCATGCTGGCGTCAGAGACATCAATGCCGCCTCCGCCGGAGACACCAATGGCCCCGCCTGCGCGTTCTGCGAGTTGCTAGCCGTGAAGCTGGGAATCGGGGGAGGCCCCTGTTGGCCGCCCGCAATCCACACCTACAACCCCTCGATCAAGGTAGGCACAATGGCGGTGATCGTCGCTCCAAGTTGTTGTTGCACTTGCTCTTGGACAATCTCCGGAATCCGCACTACCTGTGCCTTGAGTTCTTGAACCTCGTGCGACTGGCTTTCCGAGCTGGTCTTTTTGTCCTTTCGCCCACCAGCGTTATAGTATGACGACCATTTTGTGGACAAGCCTTTGCCGGCGACACGACCAGCTGACGATGGCTTACTGAGCTTATCATTTTTCTTCATTACATTCAACGCCCTATTTAGAGTGGTGTCCCAAGGGTTGCTCTTAGTCGACCCCGCGCTACTACTTTCAGTCGCCTGTGGAAGGAATGTGAACCATTTAGAAATTTGGCTTCATTAATTAGAATGCAACCATATGGAGCTAATTACGCGGGGGTGTATTCCTTACCAGAACAAGCTCAAGCGCCCTAGTCTTCGGATCCGTGGTAAGCTCCTTTGTTTTCGGGTCCTTCTTGTACCGGGCCCTGACAAAGTTCATGGTCTGCTTGTCACCGTATTTATCGAAGAGGGGCGGTAGGCCTTGCTCGGCACGGTCCGCCTCCTCCTTGTCCCATATAGGCTCCGCCACTCTGTAACCGCCGAGACCGAGTGTGTGTTCCCCTAAGTTCAGCTCCCGCATTTCTTTCCCCCACTGACTTGATTCGGAGGTTGCAGTGCTCGAGCACTTGATCTTGAAGTCGTTGTAGTCATCTTCGGTGATCGAAGGATTTTCTCCTTGATCTTCTCATAACTCTCACCTTTCTCGATCATTCTCTTCACATTGCTTCTCCAAGTAGATAGGGCCGTGCTCATCCTCGTGAGGGCAGTATTGTTCACTTTATTCCCTTTGAGGCTTGTGTTTTCAAATTCAGCGGGGAACTTGTATCGTTCGTGCAGCTTCGTGAAGAGGAGGTTGCGCAAATTCCCTTGGTCAGGATGCCTCAGGTTCTCGGTGTTGATCGAGACGGTGCTCCGGAGAATGCACCCGAGCTGAAGCGAGTACCCCATGACTATTTGTTCGGGCGCCGTTGGATTCCCATCGGAGTCCACTTCAGTAAATTCCTCCTTGACGGTGCGGAGCACGGTCGGGCGCCGGTCCTTCCGTTGCCTCTTCGGTTGGCTGCCATCTGTGCGTGTGCCGCCATCATCAGTGGTGGCATCCTCGGCGGCACCATCAGTGGTGGCATCCTCGGCGGCACCATCAGTGGCGTCATCCTCGGCGGTACCATCAGTGGTCTCAGGATCGGTGGGGAAGGCGGCGTCCTCATACAAGTGAGGTTGTTCCTCCATCTCCTGGGACAGCTCCCAGAATGCCTTGCCGCCCGAACCCCTGGCCTCATCGTTGTTGGCCATGTTTCTCTCTAAATAGGAAAAAAGTTTGGTCAAAAAGTTGGTTATTGTCAAGGAACAAGATCATGGTCTCGTCATTTAGGGTTTGTCGACACCGAGGCATCCTAAAAGCTAAGCTTTTATCATTGAGGGTTTTTCGACGCCGAGGCACCCTAAAAGCCTAAGCGTTCATCATTTCAGTTTTTATCGACACGAGGCACCCTAAAAGCCAAGGTTTTATAATTTATGGTTTGTCGACACCGAGGCATCCTAAAAGCTAAGCTGGGAAGGAGAATTCTAAGTTGGGCCTAATCACTTGGCTCTATTGCCGCCTATGGTTTAATGCAGCAAGAATAAAGGGGCAGTTGATCCTACTTAATTAACTACTAAGATACCCCGGCCCATGCATTAGTCACAAGTACCCCATATGTCCTATTTTTAGCAAAGTCATGCTAAAATTCATGGAAAATTTCAGCATGACCTTTGCTGAAAATAGGACATATGGAGTACCCGAATTTGCCAGAATGGAAGTTAATCGACATTCCAGCAAACTCAAGGGCCTCTCGGGGTACCTGCAAAATCATCACGACACGATGGTCGGAGACAAAACCCAGCAGTGCAAAGTGGGGAAATCTGCCATGTCTAAACATGGATATTTCCAGTAGGTGATTGGACCAGTGATGCTATAAGATGTTACAGTACAAACAAATTAAAGCAGCAGCAATAATAACAGGCTTATGTGCATGAACATGAATCTGTATCTATTGTCGCTATGATCTAGTAATAAGAACAAGACATGTCAATTTCAATTTCAATTACCCATCACATAAATCAGATCGACCTTGTTGATTTGATTCACAAATCTACCAAAATATTGTGGCAGTCACTTCCAAGCAAGAAAACACAAAATTCACTGACCAATTTTAATTTGTAAGACAATTGAGCTAAAATCTCAGTGTACTGAAGCTGAAACTAGTTAACTGTATCAAGTATATGTATGAAGATGACATATAGATGAGCTCTTTCATGTGCTTGCAGTTACATCAACAGCTTTTTGTGTGTTTTCACAGTACCACATTGATAAGATCCATTACGAAAGAGAACATATTTTTCAAATAAATCAATGGTCAGAAGTCATATTGGAGACTGTGAAAATACCCAATTAACATGTAGTTTGACTCGGATGGTAAGAATTTTGACTGCAAATAGTTATAACATTTTTTATAATAATAAGTTGAATCATAAACTTTGAATTCAAATATTGCTCGGGTAGTTTTACCCATCAGAAACATTATTGACAGCTTTGCACAGTCAATCAAGATTTAACTAACAACCAATTATCACTGGTTTGGTTTGTTGCAACTTGACATGTGGTATGTGATGGCATGCATAATCAAATGTAGTAGCACTTAGGCCGTTAGGCCACAACAACTCCTTTTTCTAATCCAAATGGTCTCTTTGATTGACCAGATATACCTTTCTTGGATAGGCATCGATGTCATGATCGGTTCCTACAAATATCTTATGAACCTGAGGACAAAACCAAAAACCTCATACATGTTTCTTTCCATGGAGTAAACAACGAATGAGATCACGAGAAGACGCGCTACTAAACCGCAACAGGAAACAAAGACGATATGCTGCCTATGGATTAGTAACTGCATGGAGTTAACTGAATTTAATTAACAAACTAGAAAACGGAAAAAACTAGACTGCATGGAGTAGTAACAAATTCAGTTAACAAACTATGCTGCATTTAATCTGAACAATACTCCATCAATATAAGGCAAGTGCATTGGAGACCACTGTCAGTTAACTCCATGAAGGACAGGCATTCCTTCAGCCTAGCAGGCAGGAATCTGATGGAATGAATTGATGTTGCTACTGAAACCCTCTCTCATGGATTTTTTTGTGGGATCTTGCTACCTAGATAATTGCACTGCTATGATGCTACTGGTGCTTATGTTAATAATTTCTAATGAAAGCACCAAAATCAGTTGGAATCTGGTTCGGTTGGTAGGGTGATGAACGAGAGAGCTAGCACCAGGTCTTATCACACTTGTGATTTTTTTTCGTGGTTCCACAAGGTCTCAAGAATTTATTGAATGAGATGCAGGCATTAGCAGCCCCAAATGTCTGGACCAGCCGGCAAAGATGCTGTGGTGATTTCGATCCATCATTTCTTTTGTTATTACTCCGTCTGTAAAGAAATATAAGAGCGTTTAGATCACTAAAGCTCTTGTATTTCTTTACAGAGGGAGTATTTAATATTAGCTTGTTTGGATTGAAAAACTTCTTGATTCCTGGAGTTCTTTTTTGGTAGCTAATGAATGGATCAAGCTTGCAGTTTAATGTAACCACTGCATCTGTCACAAATGGTAGTGAAAGCAAGCTGCAGTGTCCGTTTGTGTACTGTCGTGTTTGTACACACATGCTACAAAGCATGCCACATGACAGAAGAAAATACAAGGAGAAAAACAATGGGGTTTAGCCCAAACCAAGGGCTCATTTCCCCAATCTCAGTCTGTTCCTTTCTAAACCAAACAGCAACCACAAACTGCAGTATTTATTTCAGTACTGTTTGTGCATACTCTGCAAACAAACATTGGAGTAGTAACAAGTGAATCTGATAAAGATGGCATAACCACCAGGAATCAGAGGGACATGCATTCCTTGCAAACAAACATGTGAGTAAATTAACTACAGAGGGAGGGTGTTCAAAAACCTAGCAGACAGGTTTGCATAACTCTACGAAATTCAGTTAACCTAGCAGACGGAGGGAGGGTGGTCTCCAATGCACTTGCCTTATTTAGTTAACAAATCCAGTTAACAAATTCAGTTAACAAACAATGTAAACTTGAACATGCTCTGGAAAAAAGAGAGGATGCGAGAGGAAGGAGGGAGGAGTGGTGGCTACCTGCCTATGGATTGGTCGCCGGCGTAGCTCCGGGCGGCGGCGTTGCTGCTCGACGAAGGTGGCGAGGCCGAGGCAGAGGCGAGGGGCTCGTCCGGGGGGTGGGGAGGCGTCGGTGGCGACGCCGCGGCAGCGCTACGGCACGGCGAGGGCGTCGGGGGAGGACGTTGGGGGCGTGGGG
>LR738712.1:20521982-20612094 GCA_902687465.1 Secale cereale
CCGCCTTTTCAGTTTAAAAAAAAATAAAAGAAAATGATAGAAATGTCAAAAAAATAAAAAATAATAAGATTCCAATGTGATTTGTGGTCTAGTTGTTAGCAAAATTTACAAACATGAATTTCGACTTTTTTTGCAAAATCTCTCGAGAATTTGTAAAATGGGCATAACTTTTGCATACGAACTCCGATGAAAAAGTTTTTTATATGAAAAAGCATCTACTCGAAAAGTTGAAGATTCTTAGAATCCCCAAAAACCTAACCGAATAAAAGATACGGGGCTTTTAAGATCTAGAGGCAAAAAAATTCAAAAAAATTCAAAAATAGTAGTGGCGCACCGTGGGTGTGGTGCGCCACTAATATAGTTTTTTTTTGAAATAATTTTTTTTGAAAAATTATTTTTTTGGAATAAATATTTTTTTTTGAAAAAATGTTTTTTTGGGAAAAAAAATGGTTTTTTTTGAAAAAATGTTTTTTTTGAAAAAAAATAGTTTTTTTGAAAAAAATGGTTTTTTTAAAAAAAATCAAAATATGATATGTAAAATGACCGGGAAGTTTGAAATATTTTTTCAAAATTTCATCACACTCATGAACATGAACAAACTCCTAGACATCAACAAGGTTTAATAGGATTGATATGATAGATATATCAACAAGTGCCTGCTAAGTGAGCTGGTGCTGGGGTTGGATAGAACTCAGAAGTTAAGCGTGCTTGGGCTGGAGTAGTGTAGGATGGGTGACCTTTCGGGAAGTTTGACCACGGAGTGCGATTTGACCCGAGATTAAGCCATATTGACCCGAGATTAAGCCATAGTGACCCGAGATTAAGGAAAAAAAAATTCCCGCCAAAATTGAAAAAAAAAATTGAAAAAAAAATTTCTGGAAAAAAATTTGAAAAAAAAAATTGTTACTAGTGGCGCACCTGTAGCAATATCAGTGGCGCACCTGTAGCAATTCTGGAATAAAATTTGAAAAAAAAATTTGAAAAAAAAAATTCTGAAAAAATATCAGTGGCGCACCCTTATACTTAGTAGTGGCGCACCAGCAGGCCACCCCTATACATTATCAGTGGCGCATCCGGGGGGATATCAATGGCGCACCAGGTGGTGCGCCACTGATATCTGGATTAGTAATGGCGCACCTCTGGTGCGCCACTAATACACATTACTAGTGGCGTGGTAATAGTGGCGCACCAGAGGTGCGCCACTAATACCCAAAAGTGGTGCGCCACTAATGAGCTTTTTTCTAGTAGTGGGGGGAAAGTAGTAGATACTGGCTACCCAACCGGTCTCTTGGTTGAAAAGACAAAGAAAGCCTGGTGGATGGTGAAGGGTGGGGGAAAGTGGACCTATCTCTTGGTTGAAAAAGGAAAGGAAGTGATGGGTGTTGGGGGACAACGCAAATGAGAATGAGCACGGCTAGATTTCCTGTGCTCACATAGGAAAATGTCGTCGAGGAGATAAAAAATGGGACAAATGCAGACATGCTGCCTGAGTGTTTGCCGCTCTCTGCAACCACATTTGCCTCACCACTTTATGCCTCTGCTGTCCTTACGCCCATATCGCTACCATTAATGTAAAATCACATGAAGCATTAAGCAATGCCACCTAATGTCACTATAAGTAATGGTCTAGTGCCGTCGATAAATTGAAGCAATGCCACCACCATTTTATGAAGTGCTTCCGTCTTGCTTTGTTTCCCATGATTTGTGTTTTTCCAGTTACACTTAAATCTCACACCGCTAACATTGCTTCATCCCAGTGGAACTGCACAAATTTGATTGCACATTTACTGACCATGTGCTACTCTCATGACAGTAATACTAATGCTATTGTTCTGCATGTTAATCTAGTGGCAGTGTTGATGTGATGTGATGCTACTTACTTAAGGACACTTTCATACTGTCAATCTAGTGCCAATTATAACACAATAGATGATGTTGTTAATCATACGCCACTGCAAATATATGTCACTGTTTAAATAACCGTATTTCATATTTGCGCAAACAGGATGTCTGTCTCCATATCGTTTCGGGATGTCTGTCTCCGTATCATTTCTATTCGCGCAATCAAAAGCACACACCTCAGTTTTAGTAGAACTGTGCAAAATGAGATGGCTATCCCTCATTGCCGTCCTCTAACCACCCGTCTTCCAGGTATTCCTACATTGGTAGTTACTAGGTAGAATGACCAATGCAATATAAAAGAAATTGATTCGTACTTTTTACTTCCTGATTGCAGTGTAGGGACAAGCAAAAACAATTGCATCCTAGTGCAGAATGCACTTTCTACCAGTTCATCCATGGACCAAGGACTAGCTGACACGGTTGCACGGCGGTTTTTTGGACAGGTGCGCGGACAAGAGGCATTGTGGTCTGCTTATTTCTGCAAATAGCGGTGCTTAAATTTAGTGGAATGCACAAGAATTTCAGCTGGTCAGTACACTACATGGTTCAGTTCAGCATTCCAGCTGAGAACACAATTATAATTGGTTATTCTGGAATGAGAGAAACTAACCCTGGATGGTGGCAACAAGAAAAAACCAGAGTGAACTCCAGGAAATTTAAGCCTGCCGGGAGGCCCTTTGCTCAGAGAAGCCTTGCTTGTTTTTTCCTGATTTTTAAACCTTCTCACAACTTTGTCTTTTGCTGTGAACTAGTATATGTTTGTTATGTTCTATGAATCATTGAGATGTACAAAATTGCTTAACTTATGCTTTTCAAGTTTTTTATGAAGCCGAGTTTAGTGTGAGTGTTCCACATGAACGCTGAACTAGCGTGTGAACGTTTGGAATTTACATTGTGGCCTCAGTTAACTACATGAACCACTGTAAAAACATACATAGTTGCTTATGTGGCAGACATCAGATTGTTGATTGTTAGCTGGTGGATAGCCTAGTGTTGAAGCGAGCTGAGCCAATGTGCCGTATTTTGCACAACTGCTTACAAGTGGGGTAACACCAACAGTGTTTACAAGTACTTATGTATACGTCAGCGCACTGTTCTCATACGAGTACTCTATTTCATCAGAACTCACACTGCTCATATGATAAAACTAGTGAGGACGCATCTGTTTCGGCAACAATTACGATAACTCACGGGCACAAAAAAGTAGCAGCAGTTCCCATAGACGGATTCAAATAGAGTACTAGCCCCAGAGGGCTCGATAATAGGCAAGGTTCGGATAATTAGACAGAATCCAAACTACTATTAAACACTAGCTGGGGCAAGTATTTCATGCCTCGATCTAATTTGGGCCGGACACAAGATGGACCTTGCCATGAACATCATCGAGGACGTCCGGCAGCAGCTCAATCATGTGAACCTTCATGAAGACAACCTTGTGTCCTTGCCACTCATAAACTTGTTTGTGGAGGCATGCCACGTCATCTTCCTGCGTAAGCTTGACAAGAACAATATGCCTCACAAACGAAGGAGTAGCTTTGAACTTCTTGTGCTTGAGTACACCCTGGACAACACGCCTGACAAAAGGGAGGTTGGAATGCAACTCTTCATTGGTATAAGCGCAAATGGCTTACAGGATCCAACAGTCTAAAAACTCTGTTTTCCCAGTGCGTATTGCTACCTCTTGAGCTTGCGTTGAATTCCCTCGAAGAGGAAAGGGAGATGCAGCACAGTAGCGTAATTATTTCCCTTGGTTTTTGAGAACCAAGGTATCAATCCAGTAGGAGACCATGCGCCAGTCCCTCGCACCTGCACAAACAAATAAGAACTTCGCAGCCAACGCGATAAGGGGTTGGCAATCCCTTTAGGGTCACTTACGAGAGTGAGATCTGATAGAGATGATAGTTTATATTTTTGGTATTTTTAGTTTAACAAAACAGCAAATAAAAGCGGTAAAAGTAAAGTAGATGTAGATTGATATGTGGAGAATAGACTCGGGGGCCATAGTTTTCTCTAGTGGCTTCTCTCATGATAGCGATATTCTACGGAGGGTAAACAAATTACTGTCGAGCAATTGATAGAAAAGCGAATAATTATGAGACTATCTAGGCATGATCATTGTATATAGGCATCACGTCCGAGACAAGTAGACCGAATCCTGCCTGCATCTACTACTATTACTCCACACATCGACCGCTATCCAGCATGCATCTAGTGTATTGAGTTTATATGAACAGAATAATGCCTTAAGCAAGATGATATGATGTGGAGGGGTAAACTCAAGCAATATGATGTAAATCCCATCTTTTTATCCTCGATGGCAACAATACGATACGTGCCTTGCTGCCCCAACTGTCACTGGGAAAGGACACCACAAGATTGAACCCAAAGCCAAGCACTTCTCCCATTGCAAGAACTATAGATCTAGTAGGCCAAACCAAACCAATAATTTGAAGAGACTTGCAAGGATATTATGAGCACACATAAAAAGTTCAGAGAAGAACCAAATATATTTCATAGATAACCTTGATCATAAACTCACAATTCATCGGATCTCGACAAACACACCGCAAAAAGAGATTACATCGAATAGATCTCCTCGAAGACCGAGGAGAACTTGGTATTGAGATCCAGAGAGAGAGAGAGAGAGAGAAGAAGCCATCTAGATACTAGCTATGGACCCGAAGGTCTGAGGTAAACTACTCACAACTCATGGTGAGGGCGATGATGATGATGATGATGATGAAGGACTCCGTGATGGATCCCCCTCCGGTGGAGCTCCGGAACAAGCTCCAAGATGGGATCTTCATGGGAACAGAAGGTACGGCGGTGGAATTAGGGTTTTCTCTCTATATATGGAGTTTCTGGGGTACGTGGACTTATATAGGAAGAAGGAGGGCACCGGGGGCCACTTGAGGGGGCCTCGAGGCAGGGAGCGCGCCCTGGGAAGGGGGGCGTGCGTGATTTTCTCCAAAAATATCTCTCGCGAAGGTTTCATTCCGTTTGGACTCCGTTTGATATTCTTTTTCTGCAAAACCCTGAATAGGCAAAAAAACAGCAATCTAGACTGGGCCTTTGGGTTAGCAGGTTAGTCCCAAAAATGATATAAAAGTGAATGATAAATCCCATTAAACATCCAAGACTTCATAAATAATAGCATGGAACAATCAAAAATTATCGATACGTTGGAGACGTATCAAGCATCCCCAAGCTTAATTCCTGCTCGTCCTCGAGTAGGTAAATGTTAAAGAAAGAATTTTTGATGTGGAATGCTAACCAATATAGTTTTTCAATGTAATTCTCTTAATTGTGGTATGAATGTTCAGATATGAAAGATTCAAGATAAAAGTCTATATTGACATAAGAAATAATAATACTTCAATCAATACTAACAAAGCAATCATGTGTTCTCAAAATACTATGGCTAAAGAAAGTTATCACTACAAAATCATATAATCTGGCTATGCTCCCTCTTCATCACATAAAATATTCATATCATGCACAACCCCGATTTCAGCCAAGCATTTGCTTTCATACTCTATCTTTTCAAACCTTTCAACTTTCACGCAATACATGAGCGTGAGCCATGGACATAGCACTATGGGTGGAATAGAGGTGGTTGTGGAGAAGACAAAAAGGAGGGAGATAGTCTCACATCGACTAGGCGTATCAATGGGCTATGGAGATGCCCATCAATAGATATCAATGTGAGTGAGTAGGGATTGCCATGCAACGGATGCACTAGAGATAAATATGAATGAAAGCTCAACAAAAGAAACTAGTGGGTGTGCATCCAGCTTGCTTGCTCACGAAGACCTAGGGCATTTGAGGAATCCCATCGTTGGAATATACAAGGCAAGTTCTGTAATGAAAATTCCCACTAGTATATGAAAGTGACTACACATGAGACTCTCTACAATGAAGAACATGGTGCTACTTTGAAGCACAAGTGTGGAAAAAAATAGTAGCCATTGTCCCTTTTTCTTTTTCTTTTTCTTTTCTTTTTCTCTTTTTTCGGCCTTTCTTTTTTTCTTTGGCCTTTCCCTTTTTTTCTTTTTTTTCTTTTTTTTGGCAGAGGGGCTTAATAGATTTAACCTTTCCTCCCATGGGACATTGCTCTAATAATGATGATCATCACACTTTCATTACAACTCGATATTACAACTCGATATTACAACAACAAAGTATGACTCTATATGAATGCCTCCGGCAGTGTACCGGGATGTGCAATGAAACAAGAGTGAAATGTATGAAAATTTATGCACGGTGGCTTTGCCACAAATACGATGTCAACTACATGATCATGCATGGCAATATGACAATATGATGCGTGTCATATAAACAGAACAGTGGAAAGTTGCATGGCAATATATCTCGGAATGGCTATGGAAATGCCATGATAGGTAGGTATGGTGGCTGTTTTGAGGAACAATATGGTGGATGTTTTGAGGAAGGATATATAGTGGGTTTATGGCACCGGCGAAAGTTGCGCGGTACAAGAGAGGCTAGCAATGGTGGAAGGGTGAGAGTGCGTATAATCCATGGACTCAACATTAGTCATAAGAACTCATATACTTATTGCAAAAATCTATGAGTCATCAAAACAAAGCAATCAACGCATGCTCCTAGGGGGGAGGTTGGTAGGAGTTAACCATCACGCGCCCCGACCTCCACACGAAGGTTGGCACTTTACAAATACCTCATGCTCTAACTTCGTCACATAGAGGTTCACCATACGTGCATGATACGGGAATCACTAACCTTAACACAAGTATTTCTCAATTACATAATAACTCCACTAGCATGACTCTAATATCACTATCCTCATATCTCAAAACAATTATCAAGCATCCAACATCTCATTCTATTCAATGCACTTGGTGTGAATTTTTTTACTACATTAACATTGGATGTCTATCATGTGAAGACTAGTTTCTGTAGCCTAAACACATTACCATGCTGTTTTAATAGACTCTCAAATAGATATAAGTGAAGCATGAGAGTTCAACAATTTCTACAAAATATTACCACCACCGTGCTCTAAAGGATATAAGTGAAGCGCTAGAGCAAAAACTATTCAACTCAAAAGATATAAGTGAAGCACATAGAGTGTTCTAACAATTCCTAGGCCATATTTAACTCTATCAAATAGGTGTGTCCAGCAAGGATGATTGTGGCAAACTAACAAGCACAGACTCTAATTATACAAGACGCTCCAATCAAAACACATATCATGTTGCGAATAAATATAGCTCCAAGTATAGTTACCGATGGATGAAGACGAAAGAGGGGATGCCTTCCCGGGGCATCCCCAAGCTTAGGCTTTTGATTATCTTGAATTTAATTGGTGTGCCATGGTCATACCCAAGCTTAGGCCTTTGCTACTCCCTGTTCCATAGTCCATCAAAGCAATACTCAAAACTTGAAAACTTCACAACACAAAACTTAGACAAAAATTCTCGTGAGCTCCGTTAGTATAAGAAAGCAAACCACTTCTCAAAGGTACATCAATGAATTCATTCTTTGTTTATATTAGTGTTAAACCTACTGTACTCCAACTTCTCTATGGTTCATATCCTCCTTTACTACTCATAGATGCATCGGAATAAGCAAACAACACACGAAAAACAGAATCTGTCAAAAACAGAACAGTCAGTAGTAATATGCAGGATTCGCATACTTCTGGAACTCCAAAAAATTCAAACTAAATTGGTAAATTTCCGCAATTTGTCTACCAATCAGCTTCAAAAATAATCAACTAAAAATCACGCTCCAGTAAAATCCCACGACTAATTTAACCAGCGCTAACGATTCTGTTTTTCACAGCAAGATCATATAAACTTCACACAAGTCTTCCCAAAGGTTCTACTTGGCACAAACACTAAACAAAACATTAAAACACATCTAATCATAGGCTAGATGCAATATTCATTCCCTAACAGCAACGAAAACGAAAAAACAAAAAAATGGGTTGCCTCCCAACAAGCGCTATCGTTTTACGCCCCTAGCTAGGGACGATACAAGATAAATCTAGGTATTGCCATCTTTGGAAGGCAATCCATAAGTGGCTCTCATGATAGATTCATATGGTAATTTGATTTTATTTCTAGGAAAGTGTTTCATGCCTTTCCTCAACGGAAATTGGAATCTAATATTTCCTTCCTTCATATCAATAATTGCACCAATCGTTCTAAGGAAAGGTCTACCAAGAATAATAGGACACGAAGGATTGCAATATATATCAAGAACAATGAAATCTACGGGCACATAATTCCTATTGGCAACAATAATAACATCATTAATTCTTCCCATAGGTTTCTTAATAGTGGAATCCGCAAGATGCAAATTTAAAGAACAATCATCAAGCTCATGGAACCCTAGCAAATCACACAAAGCTTTTGGGATGGTGGAGACACTAGCACCCAAATCACACAAAGCATAGCATTCATGATCTTTTATTTTTATTTTGATAGTAGGTTCCCATTCATCATAAAGCTTTCTAGGTATAGAAACTTCCAACTCAAGTTTTTCTTCATAAGATTGCATCAAAGCATCAACTATATGTATAGTGAAAGCTTTATTTTGACTACAAGCATGCGGAGAATTTAGCACGGATTGAAACAAGGAAATACAATCAATCAAAGAGAAATTATCATAATTGAATCCCTTGAAATCCAAAGTAGTGGGTTCATCACTATGCAAAGTTTTAATCTCTTCACTCTCACTTTTAGAAATTTTAGCATCAAGATCTAAAAACTCCGAATTATTTGGACACCTTAAAGCAGAATTATCTCCAATCCTATCTTCATCAACATTAATACTAGAAAACAAGGATCTAATAGGAGACACATCAATAACTTTCAGGTCTTCATCTTTATTTTCATGATATCTAGAAGAACACGATTTAATATAATCTTCTCTTTTAGCACGCATTCTAGCGGTTCTTTCTTTGCATTCATCAATGGAAATTCTCATGGCTTTGAGAGACTCATTGATATCATGCTTAGGTGGGATAGATCTAAGTTTCAAAGAATCAACATCAAGAGTAATTCTATCCACACTTCTAGCCAATTCATCAACCTTAAGCAATTTCTCTTCAAGCAAAGCATTGAAATTCTTTTGCGAGATCATAAACTCCTTAACACTAGTTTCAAATTCAGAAGGCATGTTTCCATAAGAGTTGTTGTAGGAATTACCATAATTATTAGAGGAATTACTAGGAAAAGGCCTAGGATTGAAATTACCTCTATAAGCATTGTTACCAAAATTATTCCTACCAACAAAATTCACATCCAAAGATTCATTGTTATTCTCAATCAAAGTGGACAAAGGCATATCATTAGGATCAGAGGAAGCACTCTTAGCAGCAAATAATTTCATAAGTTCATCCATCTTTCCACTCAAAACACTAATTTCTTCGATAGCATGCACTTTTTTACTAGTAGATCTTTCGGTGTGCCATTGAGAATAATTAACCATAATATTATCTAGGAGTTTGGTAGCTTCTCCTAAGGTAGTTTCCATGAAAGTGCCTCCGGCAGCCGAATCTGAAAGATTTCTAGAAGCAAAATTCAAGCCAGCATAAAAGTTCTGAATAATCATCCATAGATTCAAACCATGTGTAGGGCAATTACGTATCATCAATTTCATTCTGTCCCAAGCTTGTGCAACATGCTCATGATCTAGTTGCTTAAAAGTCATAATATCGTTTCTAAGAGAGATGATCTTAGCACGAGGGAAATACTTAGAGATAAAAGCATCTTTGCACTTATTCCACGAATCAATACTATTTCTAGGCAAAGAGGAAAACCAAGTTCTAGCACGATCTCTATGTGAAAACGGAAATAACTTCAGTTTAACAATATCGTTATTCGTATCCCTTTTTTGCATATCACACAAATCAGCAAAGTTGTTTAGATGGGTAGCGGCATCTTCACTAGGAAGGCCAGAGAATTGATCTTTCATGACAAGATTCAACAAAGCAGCATTGATCTCACAAGATTCAGCATCGGTAATAGGAGCAATCGGAGTGCTAATAAAATCATTGTTGTTGGTATTGGGGAAGTCACACAATTTGGTATTGTTCTGAGCCATAGTGACAAGCAAGCAATCCAACACACACAAGCAAACAAGACGCAAGCGAACGAAAAACACACGGCGGAAGAAGGGCAAATAAAACGGCAAGGGTGAATTGGGGGAGATGAAAACGAGAGGCAAAAAATGTAATGCGAAGGATAAGGGTTTGTGATAGGTACTTGGTATATGACTTTTGCGTAAGCCTCCCCGGCAACGGCGCCAGAAATTCTTCTTGCTACCTCTTGAGCTTGCGTTGTATTCCCTCGAAGAGGAAAGGGAAATGCAGCACAGTAGCGTAAGTATTTCCCTCAGTTTTTGAGAACCAAGGTATCAATCCAGTAGGAGACCACGCGCTAGTCCATCGCACCTGCACAAACAAATAAGAACTTCGCAGCCAACGTGATAAGGGGTTGTCAATCCCTTTACGGTCACTTACGAGAGTGAGATCTGATAGAGATGATAGTTTATATTTTTGGTATTTTTAGTTTAATAAAACAGCAAATAAAAGTGGTAAAAGTAAAGTAGATGTAGATTGATATGTTGAGAATAGACCCGGGGGCCATAGTTTTCTCTAGTGGCTTCTCTCATGATAGCGATATTCTATGGCGGGTAAACAAATTACTGTCGAGCAATTGATAGAAAAGCGAATAATTATGAGACTATCTAGGCATGATCATTGTATATAGGCATCACGTCCGAGACAAGTAGACCGACTCCTGCCTACATCTACTACTATTACTCCACACATCGACCGCTATCCAGCATGCATCTAGTGTATTGAGTTCGTACAAACAGAGTAACGCCTTAAGCAAGATGACATGATGTAGAGGGATCAACTCAAGCAATATGATGTAAACCCCATCTTTTTATCCTCGATGGCAACAATACGATACGTGCCTTGCTGCCCCTAGTGTCACTGGGAAAGGACACCGCAAGATTGAACCCAAAGCCAAGCATTCTCCCATTGCAAGAACTATAGAGCTAGTAGGCCAAACCAAACCAATAATTCGAAGAGACTTGTAAGGATATTATGAGAACACATAAAAAGATCAGAGAAGAACCAAATATCTTTCATAGATAACCTTGAACATAAATTCACAATTCATCGGATCTCGACAAACACACCACAAAAAGAGATTACATCGAATAGATCTCCTCGAAGACCGAGGAGAACTTGACATTGAGATCCAGAGAGAGAGAAGAAGCCATCTAGATACTAGCTATGGACCCGAAGGTTTGAGGTAAACTACTCACAACTCATGGTGAGGGCGATGATGAAGGACTACGTGATGGATCCCCCTCCGGTGGAGCTCCGGAATAGGCTCCAAGATGGGATCTTCACGGGAACAGTAGGTACGGCGGTGGAATTAGGGTTTTCTCTCTGTATATGGAGTTTCTAGGGTACGTGGACTTATATAGGACGAAGGAGGGCACCGGGGGCCACTTGAGGGGGCCTCGAGGCAGGGGGCGCGCCCCCCACCATCGAGGGCCACCTCTCTGTCCCCTGACTTGGTCCTCAAGCTCCGCGTGCGTGATTTTCTCCAAAAATATCTCTCGCAAAGGTTTCATTCCGTTTGGACTCCGTTTGATATTATTTTTCTGCAAAACCCTGAAATAGGCAAAAAAACAGCAATCTGGACTGGGCCTTTGGGTTAGTAGGCTAGTCCCAAAAATTATATAAAAGTGAATGATAAAACCCATTAAACATCCAAGACTTCATAAATAATAGCATGGAACAATCAAAAATTATAGCTACGTTGGAGACGTATCACGTATATTCAGGTCATCCGCCTCATAGAGAGTGACATGTACAACCACACAATCCTTCTCTGCATCAGGGCTCTAATTGAAACAGAAACAAACTCTAAATTACTTTCCAGTATAAGAAACACAAGTTATTTAAACCACTATGTATAGCATGGCATCGAAGCTAATAAAATTTTGCATTATTCATCACCACATACTTAGATGAAAAACCACAATCGAGATCGGCAAAGAAGAAAAACACCTTGGGTAGCTCAGCGGGGGGGGGGCACATCCTAGAAGGGGGAAAACTACTCCTGCAGTGCCACGGGGGATGTAACCTCAAACGGGGCATTGACCATCTCAGTAGTGGCCGTGAGCGTATCTGGGGTCGGCTCGGTGGCTGCCTCCATCTTGTTGGAGCTCTCTGTCTCGTGGGGATCAGCCTCCCACGTCTGCTCCAATATCGGCAGATCTTTGCCTGGTTCTCCTTGGTCCATCATGAAACTGACGAATACTAGGAGACCACTGACAGGAAAAAAACAATCGCAATGACAATGAAACAAAAAAAGAGAGTGAGGATCGGTTACTGCTTTGCAAAAGTTCTTTTTTTCTCTGAACGGAAATATACCAACATCACGGATCCGCTTACCTTCCCTTCGTTGGGAGAGAAGAACAGTGGCAGATGCAAGTGTTGCCTTTCTTGAAGAAGGTGAGGGAAAAGGGGATTCAGCGAAGAGTGAAATGATGGTTGCTTCGTCCGTCAAACTTAGACTGCGGGGAGGTGGGGTTCTGTCATACGATGGCTCGTTATTGCCGCGCTACGACCGAGGTGACTCTCCGCCTGGAAAATACCTTCTAATTTGGTGGATGGCATTTGGGCCTGCGCTGCATGGCCTGCATGTCGGTGAACAAAAGTATAACGACGTTCAATAGAGGGAGACGTTTTGATGACCTAGGAGGAGCCAGAAACGGTATTGTATCCACTATACTAGTAGTAATTGTTTTTCTGGGTAGTTGTATGTCAGGACCGGTTTTTCAGTAAAATAATTACGGAAAGACCGACCTTTTTATTGAACCAGCAAGGAAGAATACTTCTTGCTGATAGACAATTCCTTGATACAGAATTCCAGAATACTGAATATTATACAAGGTTGAGCTGAGGTTGCTCAACAATTTATTACAAGTGCGCCAATATAGTACATAAAGGCGGATATGACACAATGGTAGGGTGCCATACTACTAACTCATAATAAAAAAGTGATGGATATGTCATCGTGTAGTGGGTGACGTGACTCCAATATTTTACAGTTCATCGAGTGTCGGAGCGAGACCCGATGAATTTATTTGGTGGTTGGCGGAAGCGGTTATATAACCGTGATCAACTCCAGGATCGCAAGAGACTGACTGGGACTCCACTAGATGTTGGACTCGCTATCGAACTCTTCATCCATGAGATCGCCTTCGTCCACATCTGGCCAAATAAACAAGCCTGGTGAGTACTTTGAATGTACTCGCAAGACAGTTCGGACATAAGATATAATAAATGCAAACATGATGCATATGAGTATTCTTGCAAAATGCAACTGGATAATATAATTTCCGTACTGCAAGTAAGAATAGCAGTCGGGCGGTAATCCTCCCGAAATCCACAAGGTAAATAAAAGAAAACCGAACAAGTGTCTGGGAGACGCCTCGTGAGACAAACTGAATATAAACAAGCCATAGTCGGACGTCTGAGCGACATCACCTAAAGGGCTTATAAAGAAAATAAATAACAGGAATGCCACAGTCGGACGTTTGAGCGACATCACATACAACGCTTATAAAGAAAATAAATAATAGGAATGCCACAGTCGGACGTCTGAGCGACATCACATAAAGGGCTTATAAAGAAATTAAATAACAGGAATGCCACAGTCGGACGTCTGAGCGACATCACATAAAGGGCTTATAAAGAAAATAAATAACAGGAATGCCACAGTCGGAAGTCTGAACGACATCACATAAAGGGCTTATAAAGAAAATAAAAGACATGATTGCCACAGTCGGACGTCTGAGCGACATCACGTAAAGGGCTCATAATGAACAATAGTATAACGATGAAATACTTCAGGATGTAAATCAGTACCGGGATAAATTGGTTAGTTCATCTACCTAATGAACTTGACAAAAATCACCATCCTAGTTACTATCAAGAATTTACTATAGACGGTCAGCGGGGTTGACACGAGGATTGACTCTAGGCCATAAACATGGCTACTCGGAAGATTTGACTGTGGAGAGCTTGTACTATTAAATCACAGCCAACGGAAACCCACTAGCCACATAGGACTAGTTCCGTCTACGGTGTTTTAGTAGAAACACAACTGACCAGTACACACCCATTTCACATCCTGTTGTCCGGAATCACCCGTGACAACATTCCCGAAAAACTTTAAGACGGGGAGGCTACAACCTCGAATAGCATGGGATCAAATTTTTATATGCGCGCTCTAAGGGGTGCCCCCCTCTCGGTCCCAACCAGAAACACCCATGCCCCCTGACCGGATGACGGGCTTTAATCCAGGGCCATGGAACCCTCATCCCGGCCCCTCTACTTGGTGTGTACACGGAAAGTGGTTTGCAACCTACTAGACCGTAATCTTAACAGACGGCATATGACAGTACCAAAAAAAAGGAGACGAACGGGATCACGACTTGATCCACGCTGATACAAAAGTTAACCATCTACTGGCATGCTCCGACAATACAAGTACATAACTCATCATGTCACCACATGATCGAGGGGGTTCAACCATCATCCTTCGGGGCTCACCCGAAGCTTACTTGCATGAAAATATAATCATCCCAATGCTTATATGACCGTGCTATGGAGAAGAACTACTCGAGCAAACATGTAACACACTCATCATATCAAAGGTTCAAACATGCTTGCCTGGTTCGGAGTAGTCGGAGTCTAACTCGGTGAGGTTCGCGGCTCCGTCACGTCCTTCGGTATCTACATATTCAAACAAAACGAATACTAACATAAATACTGCGCGTGCAAACAAGTGGCTCCAATTATTTTTCAAATAAATATGACAAAAAACTAGACAGAAAACTAAAGAGGACAGAAAAAGAATCAACTCAAAATCATCTTTAGTTAAAAAGATATTAGAGTTTCTGTCCAGGGACTCATCTGTAATGAAACAGAAAGTTTCCAGGGGCTAGAATGGAAAACAGAAAAGCAAACCGGTATGCAGTACGCCAACTGAATACGAAGACGTACTTTGCCCGAAGGCGCTTTCTAGAAAAACGTTTCGGAGGGAAACGAGAGGCTGACGAGGGGGTCCCACTCGTCGGGTTTAACCGCTGAAACAGAGCCACGCCGGCGCCAGAGGCTGCGGTTGTTGCCGGCGCCGATCCACGACGAGGTAGGGGAAGGGAGTGGTACGTACAACTTCCCGATATTCTTCCGCGACGGTGGGTGGTGGAGTTGAACGTCGGCGAGCCCCACATCGACGGCGACCCTGTCTTCGGCGGACGGCGGCTCGGGTGGTCGTGGGCCTCGTCGGAGAGAGCTCCTGGGGTCAAATTGGAGTGGGAGTTAGGCGTAGGTAGGTGCCAGGAGGTTACGCTCGAGCCCAAATCGGCGGAGGAATTCTCACCCGAGAGAACGTTGCTGGAGCCCGAGGCGGACGGAGTTGGCCGGAGTTGAGGAAGAAGGGCCCCTCGAGGCTCTTCCAGAGGCTAGGCGTGGTCTAGGGAGATGGTGGAGGTGTGCGGGCTCGAGAGTGAGCTTGGGGGCACTATATATAGCCGGCCCGAGGCGGTTGCCGTGAACGGGATAAGTCCGGCGAGCGATTACGGTGGCGCAGTGGCTGGACGGTGGGTTTAGGTGCTTGAGCATCGACTAGGAGATGTACTGGTTCCACCCCAGTGCCTAACTCGGCAGGGGAGGGGCGATTACGGTCTGCCCTCGACGGAATGGCCGTGCGGCACGTTGGCGGCAGAGAGTGTGCCCTGTGCGTGCCAGGCCACGGCGACGGTGCTGCAGGCGTGCACTGGCGGTGGAGAAGGCCACGCGGAGCGCTCGGGTGGCTTGGGCGGTGCCAAACGGCATTGTGCCGCAGGATGCCTCCTGTCGGCCGCCACGGGAGGTTCTGCCGCCGCAGAGGACGCTGGGTGGGCGTGCCATGGCGCCACCGACGCCAAGAAGCAGCCAAGCAAGCGTGCGGCGCTCTGGATAAGAAGGAGGTGCAGTGAGCATCGATCCAAGGCGAGCATTGGCGAGATTGACGATGCTGACTGACGAAACTGACGAACTACACTGTCGCCTGCAAAGTTTAGTTAGCATTTTCTGAAACTGACAGAAACAGT
This sequence comes from Secale cereale, assembly GCA_902687465.1. Classification (NCBI taxonomy): domain Eukaryota; kingdom Viridiplantae; phylum Streptophyta; class Magnoliopsida; order Poales; family Poaceae; genus Secale; species Secale cereale. The sequence goes on from LR738712.1 coordinate 20,538,063, forward strand.
GCACGCCAGGTGTATGATGAAATGATTCTGGCATGTGGAAAATGTTTCTGGGGCTGATATTTGGTGGTGTGGCATCTTGATGCATCTAGAGGCTGCCTGAATTTTCATAGAATTTTTGGAAGAAGAAAAATATGAATTTCACCAAAATTTGCAAATCTAGACCAAACTTGCAGCAGGTGAAATTTCAAAATTTTGAACTGTGAACTAGTGAAACAAGATGGATCTAGGTTGTGGGTACTAAGGACTACCCAGGGAAGTTAGTTTGGAATCAAATAACATGGTGGACATGGTGGTTCCTTTGTAAATCACCAAGGTTCACTTTAATGGGCAGAAATTGTTTTTGGAGTATAATAAATAGAGGAAAAATTCCAATAAGGTTGAAACTCACTGGAATTAATGTGAGACTTGTCCTAAGGTGAAGAGGAGGTCTTGGAGAGAAATATTTCTGTTGGGTGTTATGGCAAGATGAAAGTTGGAGAGGAAGATAAGCCCAAGGTTAAACCTATGATGGTTAAATCAAGAAGGGAAAAGAATCAAAACAAACCCCTATGAAAAACAACTTGTGTTGACCTAACACAAGAAGAAACCTTCAAGACCAAAAATCAAGCTTGAGAATAACACACAAACTTTGGCCAGAAGAGATTTTAGAAGGGTTTCAAGAGAAGATCAAACATCCCCCTTCCAAAAGACCAAAAGTTTGGAAGAAAAACCAAACCAAAAATTTGGAGTGTTACAACACCTACCCCCTTAGGAAAAATCTCGTCCCCGAGATTTCAGCTGATCCTCAAATAGGTGTGGGTGTTCTGTCCGAAGAAAATCTTCCCTTTCCCACGTTGCCTCATCCTCTGTGTGATTACTCCACTGAACCTTGAGAAATTTAATAGTCTTCTGACGGGTTCTCCTTTCAGACTCCTCCAATATTTTTATTGGGTGTTCCTGGTAGGTGAGATCTGGTTGCACATCAAGACTTTCATGCGACACATGCTTCTCTGGGTTTCTTACACACTTTCGTAGTTGCGAAACATGGAACACGTCGTGGACGTCAGACAGTTCCTTGGGAAGGTCCAACTGGTAAGCCACGGTGCCTCTTCGTGCAACTATACGGAATGGTCCGATAAATCGTGGTGCTAGTTTCCCTTTGACCTTGAATCGTTGCAGTCCCCTCATAGGAGATACACGTAGGTATACGTCTTCACCGGGCTCAAAACTTATTTCCCGATGCTTTTGATCGTAATAGCTCTTCTGTCGGCTTTGGGTTGTCTTGAGTCGATCCCGTATTATTTTAACTCTTTCCTCAGCTTCTTTCAACATATCTGGGCCGAAGATACGACTGTCCCTGTTTCTGACCAGTTTAATGGAGTACGGCATCTTCGTCCGTACAAGGCTTCGAAAGGTGCCATTTTCAGGCTGGCTTGGTAATTGTTGTTGTATGCAAACTCGGCATGCGGTAAGCTTGCCTCCCAACTGGTTCCATAGGTGAGGACACATGCCCTCAGCATGTCTTTTAGTATTTGATTCACTCGTTCCGTTTGTCCTCCAGTCTGGGGGTGATAGGTTGTACTGAATGTTAGTTGCGTTCCGAGGGCTTGCTGCAACTGATCCCAAAATTTGGAGACGAACTGAGTGCCTCTGTCGGATATTATAGCCTTTGGAACTCCATGTAGGCATACTATACGGGCGAGGTAGAGCTTGGCAAGCTTTTGGGTGGTGTGGGTTGTCTTGACTAGAATGAAGTGTGCCACCTTAGTCAGTCTATCTGTGATGACTCATATGGCATCATTTCCGTGTTGTGACCGTGGCAGTCCAACAATAAAATCCATCCCAATATCGTCCCATTTCCACTCAGGTATTTTGTTTGGTTGTAACAGTCCTGCCGGTTTTTGGTGCTCAGCTTTAATGCGTTGACATGAATCGCAGCATGCAATATATGTGGCTATATCCCTCTTCATACCGTGCCACCAAAATCTTTCCTGAATGTCCTTGTACATTTTAGTCCCTCTAGGGTGAATTGAGTACGGAGCGGTGTGGCTCTCTGCTAGAATTTGTTGTTTAAGGTCTTCGCTATTTGGTACGCAAAGCCTGTCTCCGAACCATAATATTCCCTCACTGTCTATGGTGAATTCTGAGGCCTTGCCCTGACTTACTTTTCTTTTTATTCCTTCAATGTTGGGGTGTCCATGCTGAGCCTTCTTTATTTGTTCTATTAGCGTAGGCCGTATTTCCAGATTTGACACTTCGCCTTTAGTGACCATCATTAGGTTGAGTTTGGCGAATTCTTGCTGAAATTCGGGTCTCAGGTTCTGTAGGCTGCCGTTGTCCGGGCTGGGGTTACAGCTGAGAGCATCTGCTACCACGTTTTCCTTTCCTGGGTGATAGTGGATGCCAACGTCATAATCTTTTACCAGTTCCAACCAGCGTCATTGTCGTAAATTGAGTTCTGGTTGTGTGAATATATATTTGAGGCTCTTATGGTCTGTATATATTTCACAACGATTCCCAAGCAAAAAGTGCCTCCACTCCTTGAGTGCATGAATGACTGCTGCCAATTCCAAATCGTGAGTAGGATAATTTTCTTCATGTTTTCGTAGTTGCTGGGAAGCGTAGGCGACTACTTTGCCTTCTCGCATTAGTACGCATCCGAGGCCCTTCCGGGATGCGTCGCAATATACTTCAAAACTCTTGTGTATGTCTGGTACAACCAATACTGGGGCTGTTGTTAATTTCTTTTTGAGTTCCTGGAAACTTTTCTCACACGCTTCGGTCCATACGAATTTCTTATCCTTCTTGAGTAACTATGTCATTGGTTTGGCTATGGTGGAAAATCCTTCAATAAACCTTCGGTAATATCCAGCCATACCGAGGAAACTTCGTATATCCGTTACATTGGCCGGTGACTTCCAACCAAGTACAACCTTAACTTTATCCGGGTCCACAGCAACTCCCTCTTGTGTCAATACGTGTCCTAGAAAACCAACTTGTCTTAACAAAAATTCACATTTGTTGAATTTGGCGTAGAGTTGATGTTTCCTTAATTCTCCCAGTACAATACGGAGATGTTCAGCATGCTCTTCTGGTGTCTTTGAATATATCAAGATATCATCAATAAATACTACCACAAATTTGTCCATGAATTTCATAAACACTTTGTTCATGAGGTGGATGAAATATGCGGGGGCGTTGGTCAGTCCAAACGGCATTACTGTAAATTCATATAGTCCATATCTGGAGGTGAATGCTGTTTTCGGGATATCTTCTGTCCGTACTTTCAATTGATGATAACCTGACCTTAAATCAACTTTTGAGAAAACCTTGGCCTGCGCAAGTTAGTCAAATAAATCATTTATCCGTGGCATTGGATATTTGTTCTTGATAGTGACCATGTTAAGCGCTCGATAGTCTATACACAATCTCATAGTCCCATCCTTCTTTTTGGCAAATAATACCAGCGAACCCCAAGGTGAGGAGATGGACTGTATAAATCCTTTGTCCAGCAATTCCTTTATTTGCTTCTTTAGTTCAACCAACTCGGATGGTGCCATTCTGTATGGTTTCTTGTCTATGGGGGTGGTTCCAGGCGCTAGCTCAATAATAAATTATATTTCTCTGTCTGGTGGCATGCCTGCTAGTTCTTCGGGAAATACGTCCGAAAATTCACATACTACTGGAAGTTTGCTTAACTCAGAAGTGTCTACCTTGTTCACTTTCGGTTGCCGCGATACTGGTCTTTCTTGAGCTGCAACTCTTATTGTCTTTCCGTGATGATGAATAAGAATCATAGTCGGGTTGAAGCAGTCGATAAATCCCTTGTTGGTTGTTAGCCAGTCCATACCCAGGATAACATCCAGTCCCTTGTTTTCCAACACGATGAGGTTTGCGTGAAACTTTAACCCTTCAATTTCAAAGGCTATACCTTGGCAGTAATTTTGAGTGATCTGCTTACTTTAGGGGGACTTGATGGTCATTGACTTTCCCAAGGGAAGCATCGAAAAACCATGTTGCAAATTAAAACTCTTCGAAATGAATGAATGAGAAGCTCCAGAATCAAAAAAAACCGTGGCAGGTATTGTGTTGACAGGGAACGTACCGAGTACGATATCCGGGGCATCCTGTGCTTGCTCCTTGGTCACATGGTTCAGGTGGCCTTTCTTGTGGTTGTTATTGGGGTTGAAGTTGTTATGCTTGGGCGCGGAATTGTTTCCATTGCTGTTTGGCTTTGGTGTTGAGTTTCTTGGCTTCGGGCATTGTTTAGCATAGTGTCCCTCTTCTCCACATGCGTAGCAAGTAACACCTGGGCGATACGTGAAATCCTTGTCCCTTGCATGAAAATTCTTGCTTGGACGTGTATCATTTGTCATACATTTGTTCGCCCCATTTTTCTGGAAATTTACCTTATTCCTGTTGTTGCGAGGGTGGTTGGTCTGATCTCTTTTTCTCTTGCGAATGTCTTCCAGACTGCGACGTTCATTTTCCAACGTAATAGCCTTGTCCACCAATGTCTTGAAATTTGGAAAAGTGTGTATGACTAATTGGCATTTAAGTGCTGGTGCCAGTCCGTCCAGGAATTTTTCCATCTTCTTATTTTCAGTCATACGCTCTTCGTTGGCATAACGGGATAATTGCGTAAACTGGCTATTGTACTCAGTTACTGTCATGCCCCTTTGCTTGAGGTCATCAAACTCTCTTTTCTTGATCTTCATAATGCTCTTAGGGATGTGCGCCCCACGAAAGCCTTCTTTGAAATCTTCCCAGGTGATATCATTTATGTTGGGGTGCATATGCAGAAAATTCTCCCACCATGACGCGGCTGCTCCAGTAAGATAATGTGGTGCGTAAAGTACCTTTTCACGGTCTGAGCATTGTGCCACAATTAACTTCCTTTCAATCTCTCGAAGCCAATCATCAGCCTCAAGAGGTCTGTCTGTGTGAGAAAATGTTGGCAGACGCGTCTTCTTGAATTCAGATAACTTTGAATGCTACTGGTATGGCTCACGGTGATTTCTCATGTTAATGACATGGTTCATCATTTCCTGATGCTGTTGCTGACTCTGCTCGTAAAGACGGCATACTTGAGAAAATGCTGTTTCGCTGCCCTGCTGACTTGACTGCCCCTGTGTGAAATTGTTACCTGTCTGCGGGCCATAATTTTCCTCTGGCGGACTTGGCATGGAACACGTCCAGGGATGAGTCATTTCTTACTCTGGGGTATTATTGCAGAAAACATGAGAAGAACTGGGCAGCAAAAATACACCAAGATTTGCAAAAGCAGCAAAAACACGAGCTCCAAAGAAATTTAAAATAAAAGCTTGATTGCGCACGGAGAAGGACCGCTTAGTACATATCTTACACGCGAGTCGTAATTATACATACGCCACTCAGGATGCGCGTACACACTCCTGACATGTTATTTATGCTAGTGCACTTCTCCAAGTTTCTACATGATGCGCAAACAGACTACTTCCCATCAACCTATTTTACATATCACACATATCATACAAGCGAGCATAGCGCGTCGCGGATAGACGCACTAGCCGGAGATGTTTAAGATTTCCCTCGGCCTGCTAAGGGTAAGGCCCAGTGGTGATGGAGACTCAACTTCCTCCTCACTAATAGGCTCCAGACGTGGAGTACTGGTACGAGGTGTTGATGTGGGTGCGGCAGGCGGTGCAGCTCTGACTGGGGTAGGAGCAATGACTTGGTCAAACTCCTCAGTGGTAGGCAGGTGGCGAGCGGTGGCTAAGACGGAAGGTGCATAAGATGCGGAGGACGAGACAAAAGTCAATGGTGGCGCAGTATGGAGTAGCTCCCTCCTGTTGGCGGAGCCACTCTGGACCAACTCCATACGAGCAGCCACCAAGTCGTCCACAAGATTATCAAAGGCTGCCTCAAGTGCCTTGAGGTACTCAACCTTTGATTCGATGGCTTCATCACGTTCCGCATTTGCGCAAGCAAACACATAGTGGCACGTGTAGGGCACGTGGCATAGGAGGTAACGGTAGCGACGAGTCTTCATTGAAGGAAGAATGTCCCGGAGACGAGCTATCACCTCACGGGCAGCCATTTGCATGGCATGCCTCTCCGTAGGCATGGCCCTGCCCACAAATCGGAGGCGGCACGCTTCAGCACGCCCCCCCTTGAAGTGCACCACGCCCTGGTGCATCGACACGCTGTCGTTGAGCTTGTGACGGTAGAGTGTAAACTCTGGACGGGTTGATGGCCCGATCGCGACCTTGGTGATGGCGAAGAGAAGCTTGACAAACCCCTCAGGAATGTTGGCGAACACTTGTGCATCGCAGTCGCCGCTGGCCATTTACAAAAGTAGACAAAAATTCCGAATAGTCAAGTCATAAATTTATGATGACTAACAGAAAATTGCTACAGATGCAAGAATGCTGAATAGCATTTATTATGCTAATAACCGATTAGCGATCGCACCTAGTGGCTTCCTATAGTCAGCCTGGCTCTGGTGCCAAGGTTGTCGGGACCGGTTTTTCAGTAAAATAATTACCGAAAGACCGACCATTTTATTGAACCAGCAAGGAAGAATACTTCTTACTGATAGACAATTCCTTGATACAGAATTTCAGAATACTGAATATTATACAAGGTTGAGCTGAGGTTGCTCAAAAATTTATTACAAGTGCGCCAATATAGTACATAAAGGCAGATATGACACAATGGTATGGTGGCATACTACTAACTCATAATAAAAAAAGTGATGGATATGTCATCGTGTAGTGGGTGACGTGACTCCAATATTTTACAGTTCATCGAGTGTCGGAGTGAGACCCGATGAATTTATTTGGTGGTTGGCGGAAGCGGTTATATAACAGTGATCAACTCCAGGATCGCAAGAGACTGACTGGGACTCCACTAGACGTCGGACTCGCTATCGAACTCTTCATCCATGAAATCCACAAGGTAAATAAAAGAAAACCGAACGAGTGTCTGGGAGACGCCTCGTGAGACAAACTGAATAAAAACAAGCCACAGTCGGACGTCTGAGCGACATCACCTAAAGGGCTTATAAAGAAAATAAATAACAGGAATGCCACAGTCGGACATCTGAGCGACATCACATACAAGGCTTATAAAGAAAATAAATAACAAGAATGCCACATTCGGACGTGTGAGTGACATCACATAAAGGGCTTATAAAGAAAATAAATAACATGAATGCCACAGTCGGACGTCTGAGCGACATCACATAAAGGTCTTATAAAGAAAATAAATAACAGGAATGCCACAGTCGGACGTCTGAGCGACATCACATAAAGGCCTTATAAAGAAAATAAAAGACAGGAATGCCACAGTCGGATGTCTGAGCGACATGACGTAAAGGGCTCATAATGAACAATAGTATAACGGTGAAATACTTCAGGATGTAAATCAGTACCGGGATAAATTGGTTAGTTCATCTACCTAATGAACTTGACAAAAATCACCATCCTAGTTACTATCAAGAATTTACTATAGACGGTCACAGGGGTTGACACGAAGATTGACTCTAGGCCATAAACATGGCTACTCGGAAGATTTGACTCTGCAGAGCTTGTACTATTAAATCGCAGCCAACGGAAAACCACTAGCCACATAGGACTAGTTTCGTCTACGGTGTTTTAGTAGAAACACAACTGACCAGTACACACCCATTTCACATCCTGTTGTCCGGAATCACCCGTGACAACATTCCCGAAAAACTTTAAGACAGGGAGGCTACAACCACGAATAGCAAGGGATCAAATTTTTATATGCGCGCTCTAAGGGGTGCCCCCCTCTCGGTCCCAACCGGAAACACCCATGCCCCCTGACCGGATGACGGGCTTTAATCCAGGGCCATGGAACCCTCATCCCGGCCCCTCTACTTGGTGTGTACACGGAAAGTGGTTTGCAACCTACTAGACCGTAATCTTAACAGACGGCATATGACAGTACCAAAAAAAGGAGACGAACGGGATCACGATTTGATCCACGCTGATACAAAAGTTAACCATCTACTAGCATGCTCCGACAATACCAGTACATAACTCATCATGTCACCACATGATCAAGGGGGTTCAACCATCATCCTTCGGGGCTCACCCGAAGCTTACTTGCATGAAAATATAATCATCCCAATGCTTATATGACCATGCTATGGAGAATAACTACTCAAGCAAACATGCAACACACTCATCATATCAAAGGTTCAAACATGCTTGCATGGTTCGGGGTAGTCGGAGTCTAACTCGGTGAGGTTCGCGGCTCCGTCACGTCCTTCGGTATCTACGTATTCAAACAAAACGAATACTAACATAAATACCGTGTGTGCAAACAAGTGGCTCCAATTATTTTTCAAATAAATATGACAAAAAACTAGACAGAAAACTAAAGAGGACAGAAAAAGAATCAACTCAAAATCATCTTTAGTTAAAAAGATATTAGAGTTTCTGTCCAGGGACTCATCTGTAATGAAACAGAAAGTTTCCAGGGGCTAGAATGGAAAACAGAAAAGCGAACCGGTACGCAGTACGCCAACTGAATACGAAGACGTACTTTGCCCGAAGGCGCTTTCCAGAAAAACGTTTCAGAGGGAAACGAGAGGCTGACGAGGGGGTCCCACTCGTCGGGTTTAAACGCTGAAAGAAAGCCGCGCCGGCGCCAGAAGCTGCGGTGGTCGCCAGCGCCGATCCACGGCGAGGTAGGGGAAGGGAGTGGTACGTACAGCTTCCCGGTGTTCTTCCGCGTCGGTGGGTGGTGGAGTTGAGCGTCGGCGAGCCCCACGTCGACGGCGACCCTGTCTCCGGCGAACGGCGGCTCGGGTGGTCGTGGGCCTCGTCGGAGAGACCTCCTGGGGTCAAATTGGAGTGGGGGTTAGGCTTAGGTAGGTGCCAGGAGTTTACGCTCGAGCCCAGGGCGACGGAGGAGTTCTCACCAGAGAGAACGTTGCTGGAGCCCGAGGCGGACGGAGTTGGCCGGAGTTGAGGAAGAAGGGCCCCTCGAGGCTCTTCCAGAGGCTAGGCGTGGTCTAGGGAGATGGTGGAGGTGTGCGGGCTCGAGAGTGAGCTCGGGGGCACTATATATAGCCGGCCCGAGGCGGTTGCCGTGAACGGGATAAGTCCGGCGAGCGATTACGGCGGCGCAGTGGCTGGACGGTGGGTTTAGGTGCTTGAGCATCGACTAGGAGATGTACTGGTTCCATTCCAGTGCCTAACTCAGCAGGGGAGGGGCGATTACGGTCTGCCCTCGACGGAACGGCCGTGCGGCACGTCGGCGGCAGAGTGCGCACCCTGTGCGCCAGGCCACGGCGACGGTGCTGCAGGCGTGCGCTGGCGGTGGAGAAGGCCACGCGGAGCGCTCGGGTGGCTTGGGCGGTGCCAAACGGCGTTGTGCCGCAGGATGCCTCCTGTCGGCCGCCACGGGAGGTTCTGCCGTCGCGGAAGACGCCGGCCTGGGCGGGCCAGGGCGCCACCGACGCCAAGAAGCAGCCAAGCAAGCGTGCGGCGCTCTGGATAAGAAGGAGGTGCAGTGTGCATCGATCCAAGGCGAGCAGTGGCGAGATTGACGATGCTGACTGACGAAACTGACAAACTGCACTGTCGCCTATAAAGTTCAGTTAGCATTTTCTGAAACTGACAGAAATAGTGCACGCCAGGTGTATGATGAAATGATTCTGGCATGTGGAAAATGTTTCTGGGGCTGATATTTCGTGGTGTGGCCTCTTGATGCATCTAGAGGCTGCCTGAATTTTCACAGAATTTTTGGAAGAAGAAAAATATGAATTTCACCAAAATTTGCAAATCTGGACCAAACTTGCAGCAGGTGAAATTTGAAAATTTTGAACTGTGGACTAGTGAAACAAGATGGATCTAGGTTGTGGGTACTAAGGACTATCCAGGGAAGTTAGTTTGGAATCAAATAACAAGGTGGACATGGTGGTTCCTTTGTAAATCACCAAGGTTCACTTTAATGGGCAGAAATTGTTTTTGGAGTAAAATAAATAGAGGAAAAACTCCAATAAGGTTGAAACTCACTGGAATTAATGTGAGACTTGTCCTAAGGTGAAGCGGAGGTCTTGGAGAGAAATATTTCTGTTGGGTGTTATGGCAAGATGAAAGTTGGAGAGGAAGATAAGCCCAAGGTTAAACCTATGATGGTTAAATCAAGAAGGGAAAAGAATCAAAACAAACCCCTATGAAAAACAACTTGTGTTGAGCTAACAAAAGAAGAAACCTTCAAGACCAAAAATCAAGCTTGAGAATAACACACAAACTTTGGCCAGAAGAGATTTTAGAAGGGTTTCAAGAGAAGATCAAGCATCCCCCTTCCAAAAGACCAAAAGTTTGGAAGAAAAACCAAACCAAAAATTTGGAGTGTTACACTGTAGAGTGTCTCCACTGTACTGGTAGTAATTGTTTCTCTGGGCCCAAGACAAAACAGCCCATCCACCCTAGTAAATAGTAACAACATGGCTCTGCGGGGGCTGTGGCCCGTCTAGTCAGGTTTTATTTATGTTTACCACATCATGAGCCCTGTTGTGTTTTTTCTTGCTGAAACCAGTTCTATATTTTTTAAAGAAATACCCAAACAAGGCCTGCTTGCTTTATCAGCCCTGCTGGGCTGCAAATCTTTCAAGACGAGGAGAGTTTCATTCGGTTTGCCCAGAAATGAGTTGTACTTTTTAAAACACATCAAACCGGGAATTAGTTTCAAATTTTTTTCATTACAAGATTTTAAATTCCATTGATTTTTATGCGTGGACAATTATTTGGATTTTATATTTATATAAATTATTTTTCAAAATAGTTTGAATGTGAATCGATATTTCGGGATTAAAAATAGTTGACCGCAACGAAATATGCAAAAAAATCCTATACTTTTTAACCGTGGCCACAATATGGGGTGTAATGCTAACAAAAAGAAGATGGACTCCAAAACAATTCTTAAGAATTAGCAAATGGGATGTACATTATTAGAAATAATGCACACGAGAGCAGCGACTGTTGGATGTCCATCCAACGGCTATCGTGCTTCTTCAAACTCTGCTTTTCCTGCTCCAGCCGCTCAAACAAGCGCCGGCGGGACTGCCTGCTCCCTCCTCCCGCAGCCGGCTATGCTGCCGCGCAGGCCTCACCGCCCCACCATACTCCCATCGCTGGCCTAGCCATCCCTCTACTCACCCACACCTGTTGTTTTCTCCGGGGACGGCAGACGAACCAGTAAACCCTCGTACTCCTCCGCGTGGGAAACAACTGCCGAGTCTTCCCTGGCTTCGTGTTGTTCCCTTCCTAGGCCTCGCCGTCGTCCACCGCCCTGGTGCTCTTGGCGCAGCATGGTCAACATGGTCAATGACCGACATGCCTCCGAAGTGGACTGTACGTGGAGAGGCTGACAGTTGGGTCCACGGCCGCACGGAAGGAAATGCCTCCTTATTACGCGCAAAATAATGATTCCTCCACCTGACATCTGGGACCCACCGAAAGGGCCTCTGTATTTCGCGAAAAAAAAACGTTACCGCCGCTGATAGCTTGGACCCACCAGCTATATCTTCGCACGCAAGGAAGTGCCTCCTTATTACGCACAAAAAAATGAATACTCCCCCTGTTAGCTGGGACCCATTATAGTGGCAGGCTGACTTGTGGGCCTACTAAGTTGACGGGGACGGAGGGCTTTGTCAACTTAGTCAATATGCACGATTCTAGCTTCAGTGACCGTACGATGTCCATCCAACGACCGTAGTGCTTCTTCAACCTCTAGTCTTCTTGCTCCAGTCGCCCAAACCACCTAGCAAACCAGCGCCGGTCGTGCCTCATGCTCCTGCCTCCCGTGGCCGGTTGTGCTGCCGCGGAGGCCTCACCGCCCCCTACTACTCCCACCGCTGGCCAGGCCATCCCTCCACTCACCCACACCCCCTGTTATTTTGCAGCGACGGCAACCTCACACCACAGCGGAACTAGTGAACCCTCATACTCCTCTACATGTGGGCATCCACTGCCGCGTCTTCCCCGGCTCCGCGTCGTCCCCTTCCTAGGCCTCGCCGTTGTCCACCGCCCTGGTGCTCTCGACGCAGCGTGGTCACCATGGTCAAGGAACGGCTTCCATCGGACGTGGACTGTACGTAGAGAGGCTGACAGCTGGGTCCACGGCCGCAGCAAGGAACTGCCTCCTTATTACACGCAAAATAATTATTCCTCCACCTGATAGCGGGGACCCACCGGATGGGCCACCGTATTTCGCGAAAAATGTTTCCCCCTGACTGCTGGGACCCACCAGCTACATCTTTGCACGCAAGGAAGTGCGTCCGGGCAAAAAAAACGATTTGACCCCCAGACTGCTGGGACCCGCCAGCTACATATTCGCACGCAAGGAAGTGCCTGACAGTTGGGACCCACCTGTTCGAAGCGTACGTAGCGTTGTCATTCTGGTCGCGAACGTGTACGTACATACTGGTCGATGTAGAGGCACGCATGTGTCATAGTAGAGGCGCGCACGTAGCATGTACACGTACGTACAACGGCCAGTGTGCAAGAAAGAAAATATGGCCACGTACGTACATACGGGCAGGGTCTCGAACGCATACTCGCGCATACGTACGGCCAGGGCTCGTGTACATGGCTGGGTCAGAACGAAGAAATAGCGTCGTCGTTGTGTTCATGGGGAGCCAACCTGTCGGCGTCCTGGGAACCGGGGTACCCAGACTTGCCTGTCTGCAGGCCGCAGCGCGCTCCTGCCATGGCCTGGTACCGCCCGGCTGACCGACCAGCTGCTCAAGACCCTCGCGAGGGTGCTAGACCTTGCGAGGAGAACGACATCAAGACCCCCTCATGAGTGGCCTCGGTTAGGTTGCTCCGGAGGGGTGGAGAATCCAAGGCCAAGCCTACCTCAGGAGGAGGCACTGACGCAAGCGGTGATGCACCGCGCCAGCGGGTGCCAGCGCTCGCCAGCGGCGTAGTTACCATTTTAGTTCAAGGGGGACAGCGCAGGCGCAGGTTCTCGAGGAGCAGGGCAAAGGTTTCCCCATTGGTGCAACAAGACCGAAGACCGCAAGGACGACAGGGAGGATGTCACCACCGAGCCCACTACCGCGTCACCACCTAATCCTTTTGCATGTGCAGACCGCTTTTGTCAGGATAGGAATGTCCTTGTGTTCCCGCTCAAAATGGCCGTTGTGGGATCCCTTCCCGCCTAAACATTTTGGGGGAGGAGGACCCTGGCCGCCTATATAAGTAGCTAGGATCCCCACTATGAGGAGGGAGAGGATCAGGTCCATAAACTCTGCCCTCGCACATAGGAGCAAGAACTCTTGCCTCCTGACCCTCCTGAGCTCTCCTCCTGAGCTCAGGAACCACTATACTAGTCCATATCCAAGCCCTCCTGAGGCCAATCTACCAAAGCAGGAAGTAGGGTTTTACACCAAAAGGTGGCCTAAACCTGGGTAAACTCTTGTGTGCTTTACTTGTTGTTCGCTTGAATCTCTTCACTGGACGACGGCGAGACGCTAGGTAGACGTGAGTGGGAGAGATCTTCATTCACGCCCCTGTGTTCGAACTTCTTGGGTTTGCGAAGCCTGTAATCCGACATTTGGCGCGCCAGGTAGGGGGCATGTCGAAATCTCGCCTCTCCGACGAACTCGTCCCGCTCTCGTCCATCTACCCCGCGTCTCCCAGCCTCAACGGATCGCGACCCCGATGGCGGAAGCGCATCAGACGCGCGCGGAAGCCCGCGGCGCTCGCGCCGCTCGAGCGTCGCCCTTCGGATACGGGACTCGCCATCACCCGGCCTTGATCGGGGCCAACGACACGATGAGCACCACCGACCCTCCGCCCGGGGACCGACAGCACCCACCGCCCACACGACGCCAAAGTCGCGCAGCAGCACGGGCCGCCGAGCACGCGATAGCAAGTTTGCGGGACCGGCGCAAAATGGCAAACATGAGGGTCGTGCTGCTGGTGGCGAGGGAGCTGCTAAGGTGCCGGTTACTCGATACCGGCCACGACGCGCTGCTCCTCAGGGTGGCCTGATACGTCTCAAACGTATCTACTTTTCCAAACACTTTTTCTATTGTTTTGCCCTCATTCTTGCATGATTTGAACTAAACTAACCCGGACTGACGCTGTTTTCAGCAGAGCTGCCTGTATGGTTTTATTGTGTGCATGAAAACGGATTTTTAGGTATCTCAGAAAATTCCAAGAAAAATCACAGAAATTCCACGCACCCGAAGGGCCCTTGTGCCAGAAGAGGGGCCAGAGGGCAGCCAGGGGGGCCCCAGGTGCCCTGCCCAGGCGGCCCCACCCCTGGCCGCCTCGGGAGGCCGCCTGTGCGGGTCCTTCCCCCTCTGGTGCCCTACCTTGGCCCGTATTTATCCCCGTGACGAGAAAACCCTAGAACAGAAGTTGTTTTCCCAGTTTCCGTCGCGGAGCCGCCGCCACCCTCTGTTCTTCTTCGGGAGGGCCAATCTGGAGGCTGATTTGGCCTCCGGAGAGGGGAGATCGTCGCCAACGTCATCATCATCACCACTCCATCCTACCTCCATGGCTTCTCCTTCCATGTGTGAGTAATTCCCTGCTGTAGGCAAAGGGGATGGTAGGGATTGGATGATTTAGATCATGTAATAGTTTATCAGATTATTGGGGGCATGTTGCCTATCATCTACTATGGTGTTTATCATCTTTGCTTCAACTTGTTGCTCTTAATGCTTGTCACTTAGGGCCCGAGTGCCATGATTTCAGATCTGAACCCTATGTGTTTGCATGAATATATTTGTGTTCTTGATCCTATCTATGAGTTGTTTGCACCTATTATAGTCCGGAACCGGCGATCCCAAAGGTGACATCTTGGGACACCAAAGGGGATGGTCCATAATTTGAGGATTCCGTGTATCCATTGAGTTCATTGCTTTGTTCCGGTGCTCTTTGACAGGAGCACCTTAATCTCCATAAGTTCCTTTTGGCCCCGTTCGTAGCGGGATGGTAGGACAAAAGATGTTGTGCAAGTTCTTATTGCAAGCACGTACAACTACCTGTGGGATACATGCCTAATGTTTGATATTTGCCTAGATGATCATTACTATTCTGTGTGCCTTGCCCCAAGTTAGATTCATGATGTATCTCATCCATGCAGCGTCCAACCATCCATCTCCCTAGCCTACAGTGTTTTAATCCTGCTGGTTATTAGTTGTTACTTTTGCTGTTTACTTTTGTTGTTTACTTTTGCTGTCACCACCATCACTATCATATCACCGTTACCACTTATCTTTTGTTGCAAGTAAGTATATTTCAGGTGCGGTTGAATTGACAACTCAACTGTCAAAGCTTATAAATACTCTTTGGCTCCCCGTGTGTCGAATCTATAAATTGGGTTATTCTTACCCGCGAAGACTATCTCGATCCCTTACGGTTGAGGGTTATCAAGTACCGTTTTCTGGCGCCGTTGCCGGGGAGCATAGCAATATTTACAAGTCTACTTGAAGTATCCTACCTGCTGCACTTCATCCGCTATGGGTAAGAAAGGAGACCCCAAGGTTCCGATCTTACTATCCACTACAAGAAGAGGTACTGTTCTGAACACTAGTGCTACACTTGATTCACCTTTTGTTATGAGTAAGTTTGCCTCACCACCACCACATGATGCTTCTACTGAATCTGTTACTATGTCCGATACTTTTGATGATGCTTCTACTACTCTTGATGATATTAGTTCACTTGGTTATGCTCTTGAGAAACAGATCGCTGCTGCTGCAAAAAAATCTGGAATTGAAATTCCTGTTACTCGCTACCCCATTGGTGGAACTTATGATTATCCTGATTTGAGTAAACTCAAGGAGAGACTCCTTGATGATGATTACATTATGCTTGATGATGATTTATGCAGGGAACTGACAGAGTTTGCCGACTCTGACCCTGAAGCTATTAAGAAGCTGCTTGAAAAACACTCCTTGAAGAACAAGACTGTTCCTGATACTGAATTTGCTACATCTCCTATATGCATCAATGATCCTGATTATGATTTCTCTGTTGATCTTTCACTTATATATATGGTTGAAGCTGACCCCTTTTATGGCAGAGAAAATGATGATGCTATTGCACACCTGACCAAACTCACTGAGTTGGGTGGCTTGTTTACCACGGATGAAAAGATACGAAACTTTTATGTGACTAAGCTTTTTCCTTTCCCTTTGAAGGAAGGTGCTAAAACATGGTATGATTCACTACCATGTGGTTCCATTAAGAGTCCTCAAGACTTAGCTCACTCTTTTATTGATAAGTACTTTCCTGCTCATATGCAACATGCTGCTTTACAAAAAATTTATAACTTTAAACAGTTGCAGGATGAGCACCTCCCTAAAGCTTGGGGGAGGTACTGTAGTCTGATCCAGGCTAGACCAGGACATGGAGTCCCTAAGAATGAATTAATCGATATATTTTATGCTGGTCTAACTGATGAATCCAGGTCCTATCTGGATAGTTGTGCTGGTTGTGTTTTCAGGAAAAGAACACCGGACGATGCAGAAGAATTGATGGGCAGGATTGCCAAAAACCATGAAGATTGGTCCGTCCCTGAACCACCTCCACCACCAAAGAAGAGGGGCATGTTTGTTCTAAGCCCCGGAGATATGTGAGAAGCAAAGAAATCTATTAAAGAGAAGGGTATTAAAACTGAAGACGTGAAGAATCTACCCCCTATTGAGAAGTTGTGTGAGCCTACCACTCATCCTCCTATGGTAGAGGTACACTCTCTTTTAGATTTCAACGCAAGTGACATCCCTCATGGTAAGCCTCCTGATCAATGTTTAGATGAGCTTGATAATTTCATTATGAAGCAAAGTCATTTTAATGAGAGGATACAAAGTCAATTGCATGATAATTCCCTTGCTATCAAAAGTTTGCTTGATGTTCTAGGTAGAACAATTAATTATGTTAAATGTCTTGTGAAGCATTTTCATATGGTTCAAACTCAGCTTGAACAAATTTCTAATGTGCAAAAAGATTTGCTTGCTAACAATGCCAAACAAGATGATTTGCAGGCCTTCGGGATTAAGACCCGAGGAGGAACTAGCACTCAAGATCCTCTCTATCCAGAGGGGCATCCGAGGAGAATCGAGCAAGATTCTCAAATGCAGGAAGAAGAAATTGTTGGCTCTCCAAAGAAGAAGAAGAAGAAACACAAGGAGGCTGATAATCCCAATGATCCTATTACAAGTGGAGAGCCAGCTGTTGATCCCAACAGTATATCTACCTCCGATGCTGAGACTGAAGACGGTGCCGAACCTGAAGATAAGGATAAGGAGAAGAATGATCCGCTCGAGGTTCGAGAAGAAGAAGCACCTGACAAACGCAAGAAGTACACTAGAGAAGACTTCGTCGCAAGAAGACATGGGAAGGAAAGAGAATCATGGATACAGAAACCCATGCCCTTTTCAGGTAAGTCTCTCAAATCTAAAGAAGAAGAGCATTACAATAAGTTTTGTGAGTGGATGAAACCTCTTTTTCTTCAAATCCCTTTGACTGATGCTATTAAGTTACCTCCCTATTCAAAATATATGAAAGATATTGTTACTAATAAAAGAAAAATTCCTAATGAAGCAATATCTACTATGCTTGCTAACTACTCTTTCAGTGGCAACATTCCTGAGAAGCTTGGTGATCCAGGTATACCTACCATTCCTTGCTCCATAAAGAATAATTATGTCAAAACTACTTTATGTGATCGTGGAGCAGGAGTGAGTGTTATGCCTTTCTCTCTTTATAAGAGGATTTGTTTAGAGAAACTAATTCCTACAGATATCTCCCTTCAGATGGCTGACAAGTCAACCGCCGTCCCGATAGGTATTTGTGAGGATGTTCCCGTAGAAGTTGCTAATTGTTTGATCCTTACTGATTTTGTCGTGCTTGACATGCCCGAGGATGGGAGCATGTCCATTATTCTTGGTATACCTTTTCTTAACACCGCAGGTGCCATTATTGATTGCAATAAAGGAAAGGTTACCTTCAATGTGAATGATAAAGAACACACGGTGTATTTTCCAAAGAAGACCGACAAGGGGCATGGCCTCAACTCTATAGAAAATATCGAGACCGTGAAGATTGGAGAATGGGACTGTCCACTACATGTGCACCACAAATACAAAACTATTATGGTGGGGACAATGTCCATTAAAGTAAAGGTGCAATGATCACTTGGTAAAAGTTGAGCTTGTTATGTTTTCATTTGTTTTAGCTTTTGTTCTCCTTGCTGTACCAAGTGTTTATGTTTTTGAAGCTTCACAATACTAATCACTGCTTTAAGTTTTCAGAAAGTTTTGCAGCTTTTTGAACTTCCAAAAAATTTCAACAGTGAAGTTTTCAGAAAAATTCCAGAAAAATAAAAATAAAAATTTCCATGCCGGGAGTGACCCAGAAGCACCTGGGGCTGACCAGGGGGGGCCACCAGTGGCCCAGGCGGCCAGCTGGCGCGGCCTGCCCCCTGGCCGCGCCCATAGGGCTCCTGGGGCCCACAGGTCCTGCCTCCAGGTGAGTCTTCTTCCTCTCTCTCTCTTTCTCTCCGAAAACACGAGTTCTGCACCTGTTCTTGCGTTCTTGCTGTTCTTGGAGGCGATTTTCGTTCTCTCTCTACAGCCTATCATTCGAGCTAAGATTTTGAACAAATACTCCCTGGTATGTAACTCCTCCACCCCTCCAATTAGATTTTTGGTTGGTGGCTTCATTTGTGAGTATTTAGTAGTTCTTGGTGATGTGTAGATGAGCTTGCGTGCATGTGTAGAAATTTATTTTCCAAGTTTTGATGCAAGTTTATGCCTTAGGTAAGTGAGTTGAGTAGTTTGCCTTAACCCACTTTGTTTAAACCCTTGTTTTTGTAATTTGTCAAAAATAATGAGTTTGCTAGGACGGGGCAAAGGGGTGGCTTGAGAAGAAGAAGCCCGCGCACTCCGATCGAGTTACTAGAGCCGCAGCTTCACCCTCGACTGCTAGGGTGAGCTACAATGAAGATCATGTGCCCCTAGAGTTGTTGGACGACACAAAGCCAGCACGTGCGATGATGTTCCCATGTGATGAATTCCTTGAAGCTGCAGGAATTAAGGATGAGTTTTATAATCTTTGTGCTAATGCAGGTCTGACACGGCTCGTCACGTGCCGTGTTGTTCAGTATCGAAAACTCACCTCCGGTTTCATTAACAGTTTTAGATATAACCTTGATACTGGTTCTATTAAGTTTAAAATTTACAATAATCTTTTGACCATGCCCTTGGAAAAGTTTTGTGAAATAATAGGTGTGCCAAACGTTGGGCGGACGACGAAGATGACCTCTCAGCCCTCCGAGCTGAGAACCGTCCTCAACTCTCTCTGCAGCATGGTTACGAGGGATATACATCGGTCAAAAATCTCCAGCATCTTATTCCCTCACCTCAGGTATTTTGCGTATTATGTTGCTAGAGGGGTGTTAGCTCATGACAACACGAGCAACATTTCTGCGCCGGATATTGCTATCCTGGCAGCCGCCCTCTCAGGGAGGTTTGATTATAATTTGGGTGCCCTAATTGCTCGACGCCTTGCTATGAACGGTAACAAGGGAGATTTATTTTGTGGCGTTTATGCCACACTTATCTTAGAGTATCTTAAAGGCACCCCACACCCTGATGATAAGCCTTTTACTTATTTAAGTTTTGATCTTGCTGCTATGAAAAGGCATAAGTTTGTTACCATGACTTCTGAATTTGGTAACCTTGTTTATATCTTGCGTTTCGGAACTACCACGGAACGCAAGATCCGTCTACCTGCACCTCTTTTGTTTGATTTTTCTCGCAGAAACGGATGGTCCTTTGATGTTATCCAGTTCGATGAGTTCATGGTCCAGCATCAGCTTCATAACCCCATGGAGGGGGTTGTGCCCGACGAGGAGGAGCACAGTGAGTTACCACCTTTTCAGGGGGAGACCGTCACCCAGTTTGGTGAAGGGTCTTCCTCTGCTTGCAGTGCGGACCCTTCTTCGTGGGAGGATCCGAGGACTTCGGTGTACGCGCCGGAATCATTTTACGACCCTTGGACTCACCAGTACCACCCCGGAGCAGGAGGCTCCTGGGGGCAGTAGCTACTACCAACTTGGGCCAAAAGCCTAAGCTTGGGGGAGTACGTGCCCTTCTCACTTTTCCATTGTATTATCCATTTTATTTTTGGTCGCTTTGATCTTTTTGAAGTTTTTGCCCGTTCTTCTTTGTTCTTTCTTTGCAAAAACAACAAAAAGATTTTCTCTTTCTTTTGCTTTAGTTCAACCTTTGAAAAAAAAACCAAAAAGATTTCCTTTCTCTCTTTAGTTTGCTTTGTTTTCAGAGTTCAGCTCGAGTCCGTGATGGCATTTAATTATATTTCCTACGTTCGATCGTGCAAGTGACAAGGCAGTAATGACGAAGATCGACGGAAGGGAAGCAACAAGGAAAACCGGTGTGAACTCTTCTTGTTTCTACTTTTGTACATATGCCTGTACTTATGATCTAGAGACCAGCTTGTAGCGACATAGTGCTATGTTTACAATGCTTTCCCAGTGGTTCATGCTTTCCTTGTGGCTAATCTCAAATAGCTAGAGTATATAATGTGTTATTGGAATGGTTTACATGCATTGCATTGTTCATAGTTTGGTATACTAAGGTCGTATTTCCCTTCGGAGAATTCTTGGATTGACTTGGCACATGTTTACACATGTATAAGACTAAAATGTCTGCTTTGCCTTGATGATCTTTGAGTTTCAGAATAGTTATATCATTTTCATGCCCAATTCAATGTTGCTTTGTCGCTCTGCATGATTATGACCGTTATTGCTCTCTAGTTGGTCGCTTCCCAGTCTCTTGCTAGCCTTCGCTCGCACTAAGCGGAATTCTGTTTATGCATCCAAATCCTTTCAAACCAGTTATTCCATATGAGTCCACCATACCTTCCTATGTGATATTTACCGGCCATCCTAACGAAGACTTCCTTGTACCATCTCGAAATTATTCAAATTTACTCCTGTTTTGTGCCTCTGTTTTAGCTCATGAGGAAGTAGTAGTTAATTCATGATCTTTTTAAGTTGGACGAGTTTTATCGCGGGATTGCATGTCTAATCTGCAAAACCCTAATATGAGAAGGAACTGGCATGAGTGCGCCCGGCTCATAAAAGATAATACAACAAACAAACCCTCCTTCACGCTTTGTTCATGAGAAATAAGAAAACTTTTGGCAGTGATAAACAAAGGAGATTAAGGGGATGTGATCGTCCCCGTGCGGGAGCCGATCCTCGAAACTCGTCTATCTTGAGAAGTAATTGGGTTGTCTACTAACATTCGTTGACGAAATATGCACCTCCCAAAATCATTTTTACCTCTGTTTTCAAAACCAAGAGCTCCGGTACATGTTTAGTCTTTGCTTCCAACCACGGGTTTTCAACCTCGCCATCAAATTCCACGGTTCGAGAGTCTCCACCTTCTTTCTTCAAAGCACCAACTAGGAGAGCATAATTGTCATTCTGAGTGTAATGTGCATTGTCCCAAAGTATTACATTGTCTTCTGCATGCTTGTGGTATTATTTATTCAGAAATTCTTAGTTCTAGTATCCTTTAAAACTCTGGAGGAGTTTCTGCATTTATGTTTTGCTTCACTCATGGAGGCTAGCGAGATACCACTCTAGTATGTTCAAGCTATGTGCAATGTAATCTTGTCTTGATTTTCAGTAGCATATTATTTACTTTTAGTTATTTGTGATTGGTCACTTGAAAGAAGGATTGCTTCGTGCATTGTCCTCATAGCGTTGTTTCAATACTTGCTAGACTCTTTTCGTAGTACATGCTTATATACATCTAATGAAGCAAAAGAGTTTGTCAAAGTTTTCTTTGTCGCGTCCAGTTCGTTGAACTGAATTGCTTGAGGACAAGCAATATGCTAAGCTTGGGGGAGTTGATACGTCTCAAACGTATCTACTTTTCCAAACACTTTTGCTATTGTTTTGCCCTCATTCTTGCATGATTTGAACTAAACTAACCCGGACTGACGCTGTTTTCAGCAGAGCTGCCTGTATGGTTTTATTATGTGCAGGAAAACGGATTTTTAGGTATCTCAGAAAATTCCAAGAAAAATCACAGAAAATCCACGCACCCGAAGGGCCCTTGTGCCAAAAGAGGGGCCAGAGGGCAGCCAGGGGGGCTCCAGGCGCCCTGCCCAGGCGGGCCCACCCCTGGCCGCCTCGGGAGGCCGCCTGGGCGGGTCCTTCCCCCTCTGGTGCCCTACCTTGGCCCGTATTTATCCCCGTGACGAGAAAACCCCAGAACAGAAGTCGTTTTCCCAGTTTCCGTCGCGGAGCCGCCGCCACCCTCTGTTCTTCTTCGGGAGGGCTAATCTGGAGGCTGATTTGGCCTCCGGAGAGGGGAGATCGTCGCCAACGTCATCATCATCACCACTCCATCCTCCCTCCATGGCTTCTCCTTCCATGTGTGAGTAATTCCCTGCTGTAGGCAAAGGGGATGGTAGGGATTGGATGAGTTAGATCATGTAACAGTTTATCAGATTATTGGGGGCATGTTGCCTATCATCTACTATGGTGTTTATCATCTTTGCTTCAACTTGTTGCTCTTAATGCTTGTCACTTAGGGCCCGAGTGCCATGATTTCAGATCTGAACCCTATGTGTTTGCATGAATATATTTGTGTTATTGATCCTATCTATGAGTTGTTTGCACCTATTATAGCCCGGAACCGGCGATCCCAAAGGTGACATCTTGGGACACCAAAGGGGATGGTCCATAATTTGAGGATTCCGTGTATCCATTGAGTTCATTGCTTTGTTCCGGTGCTCTTTGACAGGAGCACCTTAATCTCCATAAGTTCATTTTGGCCCCGTTCGTAGCGGGATGGTAGGACAAAAGATGTTGTGCAAGTTCTTATTGCAAGCACGTACAACTACCTGTGGGATACATGCCTAATGTTTGATATTTGCCTAGATGATCATTACTTTTCTGTGTGCCTTGCCCCAAGTTAGATTCATGATGTATCTCATCCATGCAGCGCCCAACCATCCATCTCCCTAGCCTACAGTGTTTTAATCCTGCTGGTTATTAGTTGTTACTTTTGCTGTTTACTTTTGCTGTCACCACCATCACTATCATATCACCGTTACCACTTATCTTTTGTTGCAAGTAAGTATATTTCAGGTGCGGTTGAATTGACAACTCAACTGTCAAAGCTTATAAATACTCTTTGGCTCCCCGTGTGTCGAATCTATAAATTGGGTTATTCTTACCCGCGAAGACTATCTCGATCCCTTACGGTTGAGGGTTATCATGGCCCAGCTCCTCAATGCCGCCAGCACCGGAGTGATACGTCCAAAATGTATCTATAATTTCTGCTTGCTCCATGCTTCTTTTGTGTGATATTGCTATGATATTTGTGCACTTCCATACACTTTTGATCATATTTGGACTAACCTATTAACTCAGTACACCACAGTGCCAGTTCTTGTTTTCTGCTGTTTTTCTATTTCAGATTTCCCCCATATTAAAAGTGCTCCAAAAATTCCGGGAAAAATACTGAAAAAATCAGCGTGCAGGAAGCTTCGAGAAAAACCAAAGTGGGGCCAGAGGGGAGCCAGGGGCGGCCCAGGCGGCCACCCGAGGCGGCCCCACCCCTGGCCGCCCAGGGGGGCGCCTGGGGGCCCCTCTCCGCCTCTGGTGACCCCCCTTCGCATATATTTATCTCCCGTCGCGAAAACCCTGATTCCGGAACCGTTTTCTCCAGAAGCTATTCCGATCTCCGCCGCCATCGCCACCAAGTTTCGGGGGACCAGAATTCCTGTGCCGGCATCCTGCCGGGACGGGGAAGTGCCCCCGGAATCATCTCCATCGACGTTGCTTCCTCCCTCCATGATGCGGGAGTAGTTCCTCCTCGGGGCTGAGGTTTCTACCAGTAGCTATGTGGTCAATTCTCTCTCCCATGATGTGATCTTCGTTGTGATCATAGGTTATGTTAATCTAGGGTGATCCCATGATATTTCCCCTTCCTCTATGTATTGGATTGATGTACTCACTTGTCTTTATCTAGTATAATCCCCGAGACCAAGGTGACAGCGGTCTATTGGACATGGATTAGAAGAATATTTTCATGAGTGATTTCCTCTTTTGTGTGTTGATTGAAGATTGAGAGTCTCTTGGTGCTTGTCTTTGACTATCCTCGAGATATGTTGTGGTGATTGTGGTACTATCTTTGGATGGCCGCGGTGACATTGGGAAATCCATAGATTGAGAACTACGAACTTAGAGGTGTGCTTTTGTAGCCCTACATAATTCTCGTCCTCTCTTGAGCACAAAGGAATGACCTCCGAGTGCGTCTATGGGAAATATCATGTGATTCGATTATGTTAATGTTGTTGGGAGTTGCCACTAGTGAAAGTATGAAGCCTAGGCCTTGTTTCCACCATTGCAATACCATTTGTGCTCATGTTTACCACTTGTTTGCTTGCTGCACTTTTTATTACAGATTTATATTACTTTGCTTTGCCACTCATATCATCCATATTTTACCATCTCTTCGCCGAACTAGTGCACCTATACAACTCCTAGTTGTATTAGGTGTGTTGGGGACACAAGAGACTTCTTGTATCTTAGTTGCAGGGTTGCTTGAGAGAGACCATCTTCGACCTCTACTTCCCTGAGTTCGATAAACCTTAGGTCATCCACTTGAGGGAAATTGCTGCTGTCCTACAAACCTCTGCGCTTGGAGGCCCAACATGGTGTACAAGAATAGAAGCGTGTGTAGACATCAAGCTATTTCTGGCGCCGTTGCCGGGGAAGTAAGTGTTTGAAGGTATATCTTTAGATCTTGCAATTAAATCTTTTCGTTTCTTGTTTTTAGTTTCACTAGTTATGTTTATGGAAAGCCGCACTCTTAGTTCGCTGCTTGGGGAAGGCCGCTTTACCACACCCGTGGTAGAGAAGTCTCCTCCACCTACTGAATGTATCCCGTTCCAAATACCACTTGGGATAATTGAAATAATTAGGAATGATTGTTATGATGGGACAGTCAATCCTAGTATTCATTTGTTGAAACTTACAGAACTTTGTGAGTTGTTTAAGATTTCAGGTTTGACAAGAGATGGAGTCATGAGGAAATTATTTGCCTTGTCACTGAAAGGAAAAGCATTGGAATGGTATAGGCTACTAGATGACTCTCACCTGCTGGATTGGGAAGAGATCCAGTCTCTCTTTTACTCCAAGTTTTATCCTCTTCATGAAGTCCATGAGAATAGGAATTATGTTTATAATTTCTATCCTCATGACGGAGAGAGCATAGCTCAAGCTTGGGGGAGACTGAAAACGTTAATGCTAAAATGTCCTAACCATGGGCTCCCAAAAGATATGATTATTACTAATTTCTATGCGAGGCTCTCTCGACAGGATAAAGATTTGCTCGATGCTTCCTCTATGGGTTCTTTCACAAACGAAAAGATTGATGCTAAATGGGAACTCCTTGAAAGAATTCAACGCAACACTGAAGATTGGGAGATCGACAAAGGTAAAGAGTCAGGTATAATGTATGAGTATGATTGCATTAAGTCCTTTGTTGAAACTACAAGTTTTAATAAGTTTAGTGCTAAGTTTGGGCTTGATTCTCAACTCCTTGTTGATTTCCTCAAATCTTTTGCTTCACATCTTAATATGCCTAAGGAGGATTGGATCAAGCATCATGAACCTTTTAAAGAGATTTGCAAAGAAAATGAAATTGTTCATGATGATTGCAACATGCATGATCCAATTCCTAAAAATGAAGTTTTATATAAGCATGTTAATTTTTGTGGAGTGGATAGACCTTGTGAAAGGCCTATGATTGAAGAAGAGAAGTATTGTAAGCAACATAAGCATGAAAGAACAATCACTTGGGTCAAAGATTTAAATGAAATTGCTAGAGAATTGTGTGACCTTTATCCTTTTACTTGTGAACTTTGCTGTATAGAGGGTCACTTTAATTTTCAATGCATGCACTTTCAAAACATAACTGTTAACCAGTTGTGTGATAACATGATCACCCCTGATCTTTATGATGAGCTTATGTTATTTTTGATGTGTGAAGAGTTATCAGAAAAGACTTCTTGGCTAGATGTTAATGCCATAGGAATAAAAAACACTTTGCAAAATTGCCATCTCTATTGTGTTGTTAATTGCCATGAAAATGATTACATAAGTAAGATTAGAAAGGAGGGAATTTACCAAAGTATAAAAATGTCTCTTATATTTCTGCTAATAAAAAGGAGAGTTTCTCCCAAGTTTCCCCTATTGTTTCTAATGATAAACCAGGATATGTGGAGAAACTTCATCTCCAACCACTCCCTCCTAAGGTGAAGAAGAAGAAGAAGAAGAAGAGGAGGAGGAAGAGGAGCAAGAAGGAAGAAGAATGGGTATCAACCTGGCCTGAGCATATTCCTCCCATCAACTTTTATCCTAACGGTTGTAAGTTTAAAGAAGAAGGTGAAGTTTATTGCCTTAATTATCATCTTGATGATACGTCCGTGGGTACTATTGAAGATGATTTTGATTATGATATGCATGTTACTTATTGTGATTGGGAAAATGATGATAATGCTACTTATGATCTTGAAAATCTTTTTGGTACCAACTCTGAAAGTGATGATATGGAAAGCTCTAAGCTTGGGGATGATAGGATTGCAAATCCTTTACCCACTAGTGATGTGATAATTGATAATTCTTTTGCTAGTAAGAATAAAGACAACATGATTACAAATATAGTTGCTAGCAATGATAATGCTCTTCTCTACTATGATGATGTTATAACTCCAATCTATAATGATTATAAAGGTACGTATGACATAAGGAGAAATTATCCTTATGAAACTTGTCATAATCATGGAGGGAATTACTCCCTTGTTGAACACCATCTTCCTAATACACAATTAATCTATAGTGTTCAAGTTGTTTATGATAGTCCTACTCCCACTATTACCAATGAGAAAGATTATGCTTATGTGGAGAGTAAGAGTACCTTTTTGCATGTGGATCATGGTAACAATGCTTTATGTGATGCTTATATTGTTGAGTTTATTCGTGATCCCACTGAAAATTATTATGAGAAGGGAACATATGCTTATAGATATTTCAATAATATCAAGTTCCCTCTCTTTATGTTGAAGGTTTTGAAGCTGCACTTGTTTTGTCTTCCTATGCTTATTGCTTTGTGCTTCAATGAATTATTCTATTGCAATATTCCTATGCATAGGAAGCATGTTAGGCTTAAATGTGTTTGGTATTTGCTTCTTGATGCTCTCTTTTGTTCTTCAACTCTTATTCCTACGAGAGCATCATTAAAGTCTTAAGCCTATCTTTATGGCTATAAAGAAAGAGCTCTAGGGAGACAACCCTTGTTATCTTTGCTTTCAATTTGTTCTTTCAGTTTTTAGTGGTCTTGATGTTTGTTACTACTGTAGCAACATCATTGTATCTTTATTTTTCAGCTTTGTGCCAAGTTTAGCCTCCGATTGCAAGAAAGTTCAAAAGTTGTGACGTGCTGTCCAGAAAACAGATTCTGTCATTGGACAGAAAAATTCGAATAAAATCACCAGATCATCTTTTTGATCTGAATTTTTTTAACAGCGTGCTCTATACAATTAGCTTTCGAGCGTCTATTCTGAGTTTTTTGATTTGAGTTGCAGAAGTGCCACGAAAAAATTATTTACTACCTGCTGGTCTGTTTTTCACAGATTCTGTCCTGTTTTGCCTTTTCTTCGTTTTGCAAACCTTGAGCTTGCTTTTTCTTTGCAAAAACCTTTTGGCAATCTTGAGAAACAGTAGCTCTTCAAGATTATCTTTATTTCTAGTAGGGAAAAATTATTTTATTATGGGTACTAACCTCGCTAATCAGATTATGATGAGTTATGTATGAAGGGAGTTTTCAAGTGTGCGAGGGAAGATGATAAAAGAAGATTCAGGAGGGTCAAACGCTCAAGCTTGGGGATGCCCCTGTGCACCCCCAAGAAATATTCAAGAAGACTCAAGCGCACTACAAGAAATATGTCAACTTATGACCTTTTGTTAGTGACCCTGGAAGAATTGGTCATAGATCTATGACCATTTCAGACCAATTGGTCAAAAGCTGTTCGGGGGGCTCCAATCCCTAAACTATAACGACCATTTTGGTCAGAAAGGTCATAATTTCCTTACACGAAATGGTCATAAAGCAGATCACACTGGTTCGCTGCCTTATTTCTAGCTGATCATGACCAATATAGATGGTCATAACCTTGTAAATTGTGGTGGGTTGCTACGACTAGGCGCCACCTCATCAGTTTTGCCTATGTGTCATGTCCATGTGGCAGTTTTTGCCCTAGGTTGTGAAGCAACCTATATTTCTGTCATTCCCAAAATTCCCCAAAAAATCTCATAAATTCTTTGGTTCATATCTTCGTCAAATATGTAAAAAACCTTCCTTGCCTAGTTCAAAAATAATTCAAAAATATTCATTTTCCTATTCTGTTCAAAAAAACACTTTGTGAAGGAAGTACCACTTTGGCATGTCCAAATGGTATCCATTTTCTACAGTGCTTTCCTATGCCCAAATAACTATCCTCCGCCAAATGCCAGCACAATCCATTCATTATTTTGAGCCCATCTTCAATATTCGTATTTATGTCCAGTGTGGTACTTTGCACAGCAAGTACCACCTAGACTCCTCCTTTTGAGCTGAAAATTCGTGAAGACGGTCTTCTTAGTAACATATCATCCTCAACCAAAACTCACGCCCATTAGCCATGTGCATTTCCCGTACCGCTAATCAAACACTTGGCTGCTAATTCATGTTTGAGCATCGATCGGTCTCCTCGTGAGAATCTTATGTTGTAATTTTCTTCCTAGCACCTACCTGGGGAGTGGCCAACCCACTAGACATGCCTAGGCCGCCCAGAACACATGGCAACGCCACAGTCACGCGGTGACCACGCGGCGGGCATGCGAGTTTACGCGCTCTAGAGTTGGGGCCCTCGACCACCGCCCAAACCTCGACGTATCGCCACCAAACCATGTATTTATGATTAAATAGGTACTTATGTCACTAGAAATGATTTTTGGAAAAAATAAATAGCAAACTATGAGGCAGCCGCAGTTCAAATTTGACCCGCTTCCAGCTGAATCGGTCGAAATTTGTCTTTTTCACCAGAGGTGGATCAAAACTTTTTACACCCAACCATTTTGTCAATTGTGCATTAAATATGTCCTAGTATTTTAGAAAATTGATTTGGTCCAATTTTGCAACAAATATTTGGGAGGTCCTTCACAAAAAAACCTCCTTTTGGGCACTCGAAAAATGGAAAATGAATTTTTCGTCCAAAGAAAATGAAAACTTCCTTAGGCAACATTGTTTGCCATTCCAAGATGCACCCTTGTGCACAATATGAGATCATTTGAACAAACTATGCCATGAATGTGGCCATAGGATTGATCATTTGGGTTGAAAGCCATGAATCTTCACGCATGATAGCTCATTTCTGAGAACACTTTTTTAATAGAATTGCCGTATTACAAGTTTATTATTTTTCCTGGTAACTTGGTCATATATAATGACACAATGCGAAGGTGTTCCAATTTTTTGATTTTTTTTGAATTTTTTATGCCCGTTTCAAAATGCGATCAAAACGGCGGGAATGACCGTTCCTAGCTAGTGGTTGAATCTTGGAATTTTTTTGGTGTTTCTCTGATTAAATAGATACTTATGTACCTACAAATGATTTTTTGAAAAAATAAATAGCAAACTATGAGGCAGCCGTAGTTCAAATTTGACCCGCTTCCAGCTGAATCAGTCGAAATTTGTCTTTTTCACCAGAGGTGGATCAAAACTTTTTACACCCAACCATTTTGTCAATTGTGCATTAAATATGTCCTAGTATTTTAGAAAATTGATTTGGTCCAATTTTGCAACAAATATTTGGGAGGTCCTTCACAAAAA
This sequence comes from Secale cereale, assembly GCA_902687465.1. Lineage (NCBI taxonomy): Eukaryota > Viridiplantae > Streptophyta > Magnoliopsida > Poales > Poaceae > Secale > Secale cereale. The sequence continues at coordinate 20,567,998 of LR738712.1, forward strand.
AACCTCCTTTTGGGCACTCGAAAAATGGAAAATGAATTTTTCGTCCAAAGAAAATGAAAACTTCCTTAGGCAACATTGTTTGCCATTCCAAGATGCACCCTTGTGCACAATATGAGATCATTTGAACAAACTATGCCATGAATGTGGCCATAGGATTGATCATTTGGGTTGAAAGCCATGAATCTTCACGCATGATAGCTCATTTCTGAGAACACTTTTTTAATAGAATTGCCGTATTACAAGTTTATTATCTTTCCTGGTAACTTGGTCATATATAATGACACAATGCGAAGGTGTTCCAATTTTTTGATTTTTTTTGAATTTTTTATGCCCGTTTCAAAATGCGGTCAAAGCAGCGGGAATGACCGTTCCTAGCTAGTGGTTGAATCTTGGAATTTTTTTGGTGTTTCTCTGATTAAATAGATACTTATGTACCTACAAATGATTTTTGGAAAAAATAAATAGCAAACTATGAGGCAGCCGCAGTTCAAATTTGACCCGCTTCGAGCTGAATCGGTCGAAATTTGTCTTTTTCACCAGAGGTGGATCAAAACTTTTTACACCCAACCATTTTATCAATTGTGCATTAAATATGTCCTAGTATTTTAGAAAATTGATTTGGTCCAATTTTGCAACAAATATTTGGGAGGTCCTTCACAAAAAAACCTCCTTTTGGGCACTCGAAAAATGGAAAATGAATTTTTCGTCCAAAGAAAATGAAAACTTCCTTAGGCAACATTGTTTGCCATTCCAAGATGCACCCTTGTGCACAATATGAGATCATTTGAACAAACTATGCCATGAATGTGGCCATAGGATTGATCATTTGGGTTGAAAGCCATGAATCTTCACGCATGATAGCTCATTTCTGAGAACACTTTTTTAATAGAATTGCCGTATTACAAGTTTATTATTTTTCCTGGTAACTTGGTCATATATAATGACACAATGCGAAGGTGTTCCAATTTTTTGATTTTTTTTGAATTTTTTATGCCCGTTTCAAAATGCGGTCAAAACGGCGGGAATGACCGTTCCTAGCTAGTGGTTGAATCTTGGAAATTTTTTGGTGTTTCTCTGATTAAATAGATACTTATGTACCTACAAATGATTTTTGGAAAAAAATAAATAGCAAACTATGAGGCAGCCGTAGTTCAAATTTGACCCGCTTCCAACTGAATCGGTCGAAATTTGTCTTTTTCACCAGAGGTGGATCAAAACTTTTTACACCCAACCATTTTGTCAATTGTGCATTAAATATGTCCTAGTATTTTAGAAAATTGATTTGGTCCAATTTTGCAACAAATATTTGGGAGGTCCTTCACAAAAAAACCTCCTTTTGGGCACTCGAAAAATGGAAAATGAATTTTTCGTCCAAAGAAAATGAAAACTTCCTTAGGCAACATTGTTTGCCATTCCAAGATGCACCCTTGTGCACAATATGAGATCATTTGAACAAACTATGCCATGAATGTGGCCATAGGATTGATCATTTGGGTTGAAAGCCATGAATCTTCACGCATGATAGCTCATTTCTGAGAACACTTTTTTAATAGAATTGCCGTATTACAAGTTTATTATCTTTCCTGGTAACTTGGTCATATATAATGACACAATGTGAAGGTGTTCCAATTTTTTGATTTTTTTTGAATTTTTTATGCCCGTTTCAAAATGCGGTCAAAGCAGCGGGAATGACCGTTCCTAGCTAGTGGTTGAATCTTGGAATTTTTTTGGTGTTTCTCTGATTAAATAGATACTTATGTACCTACAAATGATTTTTGGAAAAAATAAATAGCAAACTATGAGGCAGCCGCAGTTCAAATTTGACCCGCTTCGAGCTGAATCGGTCGAAATTTGTCTTTTTCACCAGAGGTGGATCAAAACTTTTTACACCCAACCATTTTGTCAATTGTGCATTAAATATGTCCTAGTATTTTAGAAAATTGATTTGGTCCAATTTTGCAACAAATATTTGGGAGGTCCTTCACAAAAAAACCTCCTTTTGGGCACTCGAAAAATGGAAAATGAATTTTTCGTCCAAAGAAAATGAAAACTTCCTTAGGCAACATTGTTTGCCAATCCAAGATGCACCCTTGTGCACAATATGAGATCATTTGAACAAACTATGCCATGAATGTGGCCATAGGATTGATCATTTGGGTTGAAAGCCATGAATCTTCACGCATGCTAGCTCATTTCTGAGAACATTTTTTTAATAGAATTGCCGTATTACAAGTTTATTATTTTTCCTGGTAACTTGGTCATATATAATGACACAATGCGAAGGTGTTCCAATTTTTTGATTTTTTTGAATTTTTTATGCCCGTTTCAAAATGCGGTCAAAACGGCGGGAATGACCGTTCCTAGCTAGTGGTTGAATCTTGGAATTTTTTTGGTGTTTCTCTGATTAAATAGATACTTATGTACCTACAAATGATTTTTGGAAAAAATAAAAAGCAAACTACGAGGGAGCTACAGTTCAAATTTGACCCGCTTCCAGCTGAATCGGTCGAAATTTGTCTTTTTCACCAGAGGTGGATCAAAACTTTTTACACCCAACCATTTTGTCAATTGTGCATTAAATATGTCCTAGTATTTCAGAAAATTGATTTGGTCCAATTTTGCAACAAATATATTATAGGTCCTTCACAAAATAACTCAGTTTGGACACTCGAAAAATGATTAAAAATAGCTAGAAAGATCATAAATGCATACAAATTGGTGCTCATCCATAAAATGTGGTCTAAATTGAATGAAAATTTTTATAATGCCCTTTTGCACAATATTTTTGATAGTTGCTTCACAAAATAGCCCTATCTTTAGTACTTGGAAATTATTTTAAATCACAGATTCTCGGACCAATCAGAACACTTCTCACGGATCACCCTACTCTATGTGAACTGAACCGTCCACACTAGGCGAATCCAACGTCTCTCACTCACCTCTCAGCAGGCCAACCCAAACCCTAACTCCACTCCTCTCCCCTCTCTCCCCCGATTCAGATCCACTCGCAGCCGCCACCTACCTCTCGCCCCAGATCGAGATCCCGCCGCCCACGCCCGCGCGCCACCACACTCCTCCGCCCGCGCGCCACCACACTCCGATGCCTGCGCCCGTAGGATGCAAACCCCAGGTCGCTCTTCCTCTGCCCGCTGACCCACCCCGTCCCTGATGCCTCACTCGCCGCGCTCGTCCCGCCCTCGGCGCCGCACCTCCACTACCACCTCCGCTGCCTCCTCGCCTCCGCCTCCGCCTCAGGCGGATGGCCGACAACGACGCTGAGAGCCACGGGCCGCCGCCGACGTGAGGAGGGGGGATGTTCGACCGCCTACGAGCCGCCAGCAACCAGGAGCCCCCCTTCTTCGTCACCAGCAGCGGGTGGTGGTGATGCGGCACGGGGACGGGCTGGACCAAGCGGAGCCCATGTGGCCGGCCAACAAGCCGCGGCCGTGGGACCCGCCGCTGACCGACGCCGGCGTCCTCCGCGCCTGGACCGTCGGCAAGCGCATCCGGGCGCAGGCTGTCGCCGCGCTCTGCGCCGTCCCCAACGACGCCGCCCTCGCCGCCGTCGTCGACTCCAGCGCCAATGTGCCCCTCGACGCCTCCCGCATCAAGGTCTATTTCCTATCCCCTCCCTCCCTCCATTCTTCTGTGTTGGATTCATTCATCATGCTCGCTACTCGCGCCTGTTCATATTGATTGGATCGGGACGATGGCTGCCACTAATCCTTGGCGTCAGCGTTAACATCAATCGGATCTGTGCCATGTTAACAAACCTGAACTCTAGTTGTTTTTCAGTTAACTGAAACATACCAGGCTTTCAGTTAACTTCATCATATTTAGCAGATGGAGTCCACGGGTGTAGCATTTTGTCTAGTACACCTAGCACCACCTGAGGATCCAATCCACAGTTAGAAAGTTAGAAACTGATATTATAGGTTTCTTATAGTGTAAACCAAAGCAACTACTCCAACAACCATCAAATGAAACCATGTTCTGTATACTTAAAGGGTCTGATTGATATTGGTCCTTCTTTTGACAGATACAATATGTATCTTGACTTGTTATTTTCTTCTCTAGCAAGCACTACGGCATCGACTTCGTGGTGGCCAGCACGACGACCATCGAGCACGACTTCTTCGCCAAGAACAACCTCAACATGGACATCACGCCACAGTCCATCATGATGGGGCTCGGCTGGTTCGACGCTCTCTCTGACATTGCTTCACAAATGCTTGTCCATTAATCTAGAGTACAGTGAGCATGTATGTCGATGAAAATTAGAACCAACTTTAACTAGTGGTGCAAGTGCAACTAGCTAGCTTGGGATGCTTGCCAGATCTCTGATAGATGGGTCTCCTAGTTTCATGACTGCTATTTAGAACTAAGTGCTCTGTAAGTTCTCCAATGCACTCAATCATTCTTTGTGATTACAGTTTGACTGTATCTCCAGCATTGACAAATACCATTGCTTGTTCAAATTTATACTGGAGTTGCTTGTTCAAATTTATACTGGAGTTGCTTGTTCAACATTGATAAAATGTCATTGCTTGTTTAAGGACTCCACTAAACTGGACAAATGTATTAATCCACTATAAATCTCCAAGGATTATGTGCAAGCAATTTCTTATATTATGGGACGAAGGGAGTAGTAAAATTACCTTGATCGTGCAAAAGCTGATTAACAGATTAGGCACAAACATTATGTGTTAAGAGGGCCCTGCAGTTATATTTTGGCTCCTTCATTTTTGTGTGTTTGAAAATCAATACAACTGACATGCTTTACTTCTTCCACGTGCAGTGATTGCTAAAAATGACAGGGATGAGATCCACCGCCAAGAATGATGCATAGCTTAACTATTGTCGTAGTCGGTTTGTAACTGGGAATACCTTTCTAGACTCCAACCTTCATAGTTCTCTTTGATTCATCTTGCTAGCAACTGAGTAGCTTTTTTGCATACTTCTATCAACAGCTCAATGCCACCAAATTTTTTTGCCGTTCTTCTCTGTTATACAGCATCTGTTATACATCACATAGTGCCGAGCTCACCATACACCAACCATTGCACAAACATATCATGATTGATAGTGTCTTATTGGGTTTCAGTTTGTTTTTCTATGTACAATGCTTGCACTGGAAATGTTGAACGATCTGTTCTGCCGTATCATTACAATTGCATTAGTATTATTGGATCAGTTAATCAGTGCCTACATGTCAGATCAGCTTGATTTTGAGATGCAGCGAGACTCTGATGTTTCTGAATTCTGATGTGAGAGCATGTCTACATCAGTACAACTTTGCATGCATATTTTATTGACTAGATATATACGTGTTGACTGTCTGTTCCTCTAGTTTTCTGATGTGCATGTTTATTTGGATCCACTGAACCTTTGCAGGGCTAATCTTTCAAGTTTGTATATACATAGACAGGTTTTCTGAAAGTGTGACTACATAGTATTGAGAAGTAATCAAGTTTCCTATAGTTTTTACCAGAACCACGACCACCGGCTCAACGCCGACCCTGCCATCGTCATCACCTTGGAGGACGACGAGGACGCCGCGGGCACAGTCGGCCTCGGCAGCGGCTTCCACCACTACCACGTCATCGTCACCTACCAGGTCCACGACGGCGTCAGGTCCGTTGAGTCCTTCTGCAGCCGCTGCTCCTTCCACAACTTGGGCGGGACTCGTCGGATCGGCCTCCTCATTTCCCATTTCAGGTAGTACATCCTTCTTGCTCGAATCTACTATTTCATCTGCATGCACATCTCTCGCTCGGGCGCAGAATTGATGGGTTCTTCCTGGATTCTTGTGTCATGAGCTCTTCTTTTTTTTAGTACTTCTGTAATGGTATTCATAAATAATATTCATATGTTTCTATATATGTTCTTTTAGATAAGTATGTCAATACATAACTAGTAATGTAAATGGTGTGACACAGTTCTAAATATAAATGCAAATAGCTTGTGAATGTCAATCTCATGTATCAGGGTACTGTTCTTGTAAACCTTATGTAAAGCTAAAATTCTTACTGTGTGCAGGGCGGCTAGTGATGCAGCAAACCAAGCAGTAGCAGGTACACCAAGCAGCAGCATGGGGAGGGTGTCTCTCGAACGTCGCCGCTGCCACTCATTGCTACTGTCACTAATTAATGATGGATGATCGCTGTTAGTTTAGCTCGACCGCTGTTAGTTTAGCTCCTTGGTAGTCCCTCCCTCTCTTGCAAGCGTGTAGAAATAGAAATGGTTGTTGTAGTCCCATGTAGCTGTAGTTCCTGTACTTGGTCTGCCCTTTGTTGCTTCATTTCTATGTTAATTCAGTCTCTGTTGAATGTATCTACTGTCTACTGTTGTGGCTGTTGAAAGAATCCTTTGTGTTGAAAGAAATGAAATGGTTTGGATACATACATACATGCTGAGATGTAAGCTGGAATAGCCATCTGTCCTGGTGATGTCAAGCTTCTAAATGCATGTTGTGGAGGCCCAAAATAGACTGGATTGTAAAAGGGCCGAGGCCCAAAAAAGAAATGAATGGAAGGCTACGTCCTAGAAAATAAAATGGGCCAGGCCCATGAACCCAACAAAAAATTGATGAAAAAAAACACAAATAGGCTGAATTAATGGGCTCGGCCCATGTAAAACACCGAATCGGACCGGGCTGAATCTTGTCAGTGACCTTTTCAATTGGTCGCAATTTTGCCACGTCAGATTGCCACGTCGGATCCGACATGGCTTGGGCAGACAACCAGTGACCAAAACAAAAGGTCATTGGTTCAACGACCTTTTGTTTTGGTCATAAACGTCTACGACCTTCTCACACAGAAGGTCGCTATAGTCAGTTTATGACAGCCAACTTTTGACCTTATGTTTTTGGTCACAAAAAGGTCAGAAATGGAAATTTGTGACCATTCAGTGACCAATAGTGGTGGTCACAAGTTGACATATTTCTTGTAGTGGCGTCTAAGCTTGGGGATGCCCCCATTCATCCCCTTCTCCATCAACAATTATCAGTTCGTCTTTCGTTCCACTATATTTTAATCACTTCATGCGTTATGTGCTATGCTTGGAGCGTCTTGCTCTTAGTTTCCTTTTTAGTTTATTTAGTTTTACTTGCTGTTCTTAAACAAGTTGGATCCTAGCCTTCATTGTTTGGGAGAGAAACACGCTCCACTCCACTGTAGAACACAACATAGGCTTGCATGCGTATCTTCTTGTGTGTTCTTTATCTTTTCATAGCTGTTGTCATGCTTAGCTCTTAGTTTTCATGCTTACCTTTTTAAGAGCTTTTGTTTAGGTTGTTGCTTCTGGAACTCTATTGAGTTATCATGCTTATCTTGTTAAGAAAGTTGGCTTCTGTGGCACTGGTTGATATGTCTATGATAAAAATGCCATGTGCATAATGGTGCTTAGTAGTTCATGTTTTCTTATGGTTAGTCTCAAATAGCTGGGGGTTCCTAATGTGTTATTGAAATACCAGCATGATTTGTTTGCCTATGATGTGGTATGGTTTAGTGATATCTTCCTCCAAGAATTTATTTTGATTGACTTGGCATATGCTCACGCATATTTAAGACTGTAAAGAAAGTCTATCAAGCCTTGATGATCTTTAATTTCTGAGTAGTGATATAACTTCCATGCCCGATTCAATGTTGCTTAGTCGCTCTGCATGATTATGGCCGTCATTGCTCTCTTAGTTGGTCGCTCCCAGTCTTTTGCTAGCCTTCACCTGTACTAAGCGGACTGACTGCTTGTGCATCCAAAATCCTTGAAACCAGTTATGCCATATAAGTCCACCATACCTTCCTATATATGGTATTTCCTTGCCATTCCTAACGAAGACTTTCTTGTACCATCTCAAAATTATTCAAAAGCATTTCTCTTTTGTGCCTCTGTTTTAGCTCATGAGGAAGTAGTAGGTAATTCATGATCTTCTTATGATTGGACAAAATTTTACCCCGGGATTGCATGTCTAATCTGCAAACCCCTAATACGAGGAGGGACTGGCATGAGTGTGCCCAGCTCACAAAAGATAATAGCAACAAAAAAACCCTCCTTCACGCTTTGTTCATGAGAAATCAGAAAACTCTGGCAGTGATAAACAAAGGAGATTACGGGGATGTGATCGTCCCCGCGTGGGAGCCGTTCCTCGAAACTTGTCCAGCATAAGAAGTAATTGGGTTATCTACTAGCATTCGTTGACGAATTATGCATCTCCCAAAAGCTTTTTATCTCTGTTTTTCAAACCACGAGCTCTGGTACTTGTTTAGTCTTTGCTTCCAGCCACGGGTTTTCAACCTTGCCATCAAAATCCACGGTTCGAGAGTCTCCACTTTCTTTCTTCAAAGCACCAACTATTGAGAGCATGATTGTCATTCTGAGTGTAATGTGCATTGTCCCAAGTACCATTGTCTTCTGCATGATTGAGATATCTCTTATTCTGAAATCATTGTATCTAGTCGTCACTTAAACTTCGGAGGTGCTCCGCATTTATGTTTTGCTTCACTAAAGGGGGCAAGCGAGGTATCACTTTGTCATGTTTGCACACCATGCTCACTACAAATCTATTGGGTGTTTCAGTATCATATTGTAAACTTTCAGTTCTTTTTGATATCCTCATGAGGTAACTTAATTACTAAAGATTCATTATCTCAATAAGCATTTGTCATGTGATTGTGAAAGACTCTTTGGTAGCATGTCACCACAGAAATTATGCTTGTTATCATTTACCTACTCGAGGACGAGCAGGAATTAAGCTTGGGGATGTTGATACGTCCAAAACGTATCTATAATTTCTGCTTGCTCCATGCTTCTTTCGTGTGATATTGCTATGATATTTATGCACTTCCATACACTTTTGATCATATTTGGACTAACCTATTAACTCAGTGCACCACAGTGCCAGTTCTTGTTTTCTGCTGTTTTTCTATTTCAGATTTCCCCCATATTAAAAGTGCTCCAAAAATTCCGGGAAAAATACTGAAAAAATCAGCGTACAGGAAGCTTCGAGAAAAACCAAAGTGGGGCCAGAGGGGAGCCAGGGCGGCCCAGGCGGCCACCCGAGGCGGCCCCACCCCTGGCCGCCCAGGGGGGCGCCTGGGGCCCCCTCTTCGCCTCTGGTGACCCCCCTTCGCATATATTTATCTCCCGTCGCGAAAACCCTGATTCCGGAACCCTTTTCTCCAGAAGCTATTCCGATCTCCACCGCCATCGCCACCAAGTTTCGGGGGACCAGAATTCCTGTGCCGGCATCCTGCCGGGACGGGGAAGTGCCTCCGGATTCATCTCCATCGACGTTGCTTCCTCCCTCCATGATGCGGGAGTAGTTCCTCCTCGGGGCTGAGGTTTCTACCAGTAGCTATGTGGTCAATTCTCTCTCCCATGATGTGATCTTCGTTGTGATCATAGGCTATGTTAATCTAGGGTGATCCCATGATATTTCCCCTTCCTCTATGTATTGGATTGATGTACTCACTTGTCTTTATCTAGTATAATCCCCGAGACCAAGGTGACAGCGGTCTATTGGACATGGATTAGAAGAATATTTTCATGAGTGATTTCCTCTTTTGTGTGTTGATTGAAGATTGAGAGTCTCTTGGTGCTTGTCTTTGACTATCCTCGAGATATGTTGTGGTGATTGTGGTACTATCTTTGGATGGCCGCGGTGACATTGGGAAATCCATAGATTGAGAACTACGAACTTAGAGGTGTGCTTTTGTAGCCCTACATAATTCTCGTCCTCTCTTGAGCACAAAGGAATGACCTCCGAGTGCGTCTATGGGAAATATCATGTGATTCGATTATGTTAATGTTGTTGGGAGTTGCCACTAGTGAAAGTATGAAGCCTAGGCCTTGTTTCCACCATTGCAATACCATTTGTGCTCACGTTTACCACTTGTTTGCTTGCTGCACTTTTTATTACAGATTTATATTACTTTGCTTTGCCACTCCTATCATCCATATTTTACCATCTCTTCGCCGAACTAGTGCACCTATACAACTCCTAGTTGTATTAGGTGTGTTGGGGACACAAGAGACTTATTGTATCTTAGTTGCAGGGTTGCTTGAGAGAGACCATCTTCGACCTCTACTTCCCTGAGTTCGATAAACCTTAGGTCATCCACTTGAGGGAAATTGCTGCTGTCCTACAAACCTCTGCGCTTGGAGGCCCAACATAGTCTACAAGAATAGAAGCGTGTGTAGACATCACGGAGCCGAGCCATTCTGCTTCCACACAACGACGCCGGGAACCAGGGGCCGCGCCGGCCGCGCCCGGTCGCCCGTGTGCTAAAGACCTGTGGCGACCTACGAGGGCGACATGGGTTATGATCTCCTGAACCCTGCGTATGACGCCGCCCCTCTGCCTCGAAGCCCTTTGTACTCAGGTACCGTCCCCGCCGACGAACCATCAGGAAACAACCGCAGGACTACGCCCGACGCTGGATGCGATCAGGCACCGGCACGGAGGGGCTCAGGGGCAGAAGCTCGGGGGGCAGACCTCCCGCTCATAGCCCTCGACTGTCCGCCATCGCCACCGTCGGCCATGGAGCACGAATGAAGCGCCGCGGGTGCCTGCAAGGGCGGGCACTCGCGGCACTGGCCGTAGCCCTCGGGCTGGCAGCATCTCTGGCCCCGGGCCTCGGTAGGCCAAGGAGACACCCCCGGGTACCGTGTCAAGACAGAAAGGGAAGGGAAGGCTCGGGTCAGGCCCTCGTCCCCTCACACGTGACCCGTCACACATGAGCCCGCCCTGGATTTCACCAGGGGCTCGCCGGCGGTGGGTATGATGCGCGTGGGGAGGGGCCTTCTCTCCCTCCGTTCAGCCTCAAGACATCGCGCCTCCCAGCACACCATCCCCAGGGCTGCGGAAGGTGCGTCTGGAGGCGGTACGACAGCCCGTCCTATGCACACCAGGAGGGCCGAAGACCGCGGCTCAGTCCCCCTGCTCACGTAATCACGTATCTGCTGGGCCTGACCCTGATCAGGAAGGGCTGAGGGCCATTAGGAGCGTGGGTAGGGCGGGGTCCCCCTCGCACCTCAAGACGCCGCGTCTCTGGACGACGTTAGCCCCCATGGGCGAAGCGCGCTCGGAGATTGCGTAAGCGGTGTACCTAGTGCTCGGCAGGGGGGCCTATAGCCAAGGTCCCATCCCCCCACCATGCGCAGTGTCCCACCTCATGAATGCCGCCTTCTGGTGAGTTCATGGCGGGAGCGGACTAGCGCGGGGCGGGGCCCTCAAAGCGAAGGGGCGGGCATGTCAGAAGATCTCCGCTCGTGACACTCTCACGTAATAATGACTGGGGATGTACACGCCCCGGAGTCCCCGGAGCGTCGCCCTAGGGCCTCGGGGGCTCCCTCCCACGTCCTAGTGGATGCACCATGCTCCGCGCTAGCCGTCAACACTGCCCTCCAATGGCTATGCCCACACCCGCCGATGGTAGCCCTACGCTCCGCGCTGGGGAGAAGACCGAAGACCTTCTCAGGGGCCGGACGCGGCCCCTCTTTTTTGCCATTCGCCTTTGCTTCCTCTGTATCTGCTTTTTCAAGCCGATCCCGCGGCTGCGCGACTCGTTTCTTGAAATAAAGGGGGAGAGTTTTTCGTCCGTGTTTTGCGATTTTCGCTGAGTTTTCCTTCGTCGAGTCCATTTTTTCGCCTTGCTCAGCTAAGCCGTACTACGTCCGTGACCCCGCCCAATCACTCCTCGCAAGCAGGGGCCGAGGCGTGGGTGCACGTCCTTTCTGGTCTACGGCCGGACCGCCAATCACTCTTGCGCCAACTGTAGGTACTCGCGAGACGCGCCCGGACGAGGTCAGCGGACGCTCCTCTCGGAAACACAACAAGGGCATGAGGTCTTAGCACGCTCCTCTCGGAAATGCAACAAGGGCCTGAGGTCTTAGCCTCAGGGACAAACGTCACAAGGGAGTGCCTAAACCCATTCTTACAGTGCTCAAACCCATTCTTACATCATCAAAAGCTTAAGTCTTGTGACATTCATCTTACCCGGCTCTGGTGCCACAACCAAAAACAAACCTACAGCAGGAGCTGGACTAAGCGTCGACATCTTCGTCAGAACCGTCGGCGTCACCCCCCTCAAGCACCAGCGCGTCATCGATGGCTAGAACAAGCTCCGTCACCAACACGTCCACGTGATCGCTCACCCATCCCATCAAGTGGCCAGCGACCGCCTCAGGCGCAGACTCCAGCAAGGCCCCAAAGTCCGTACGAGGGTCAAGACGAAGCAAGTTGCCAAAGATGCGGGTGATCGCGCGCCTGAGGATGCCGCGGCTCTGCTCCTCAACAAGCTGCCGAGCCTTCATGACCCCGCCTTCAAGAAGCTCCACCACTCTGGTGAAGAACCCGAGATATCCGGCGTCATCATCAACCAGAGGGTCGTCGACCCTCGAGTCAAGGAGCTCACCCAGGGCTCGGCCGGCCCGGTGCCGCAGGGCCTCGAACATCTTCGAGCGGGTGTGCTGCATTCCACGAGCTTGTGCGGCCTCCTCGGAGTTCCGGGCCGCAAGGGTGGAAATGTCTTCCACTTTCTTGTGAAAGCAGGACAGTTCCGCCCTGGCAGTGGCGCGACCCTTCTCCGACGCCCACTCACGGCGCTCCGCCGCGGCACAGGCCTCCTTCGACACATGCTCACGACGCTCGGCTGCGGCGCGAGCCTTCTCCGACACCTGCAGACGACGCTCGACATTCCCCAGTTTGCTCTTGAGAGCCGTGACCTCCTTCTGGAGCTCCTTGCGCTTATCAGCAAAGTGAGTCTCGTGAAACCCCAGCTTCTCGCGATAATCCTTCCGTAGGCGCTCTGCCTACCTGGCAGCCTTCCTTGTGACGTCCTCGCGATCATCAAGGTTGCCCTCGGCTTCAGCTACCTAGCTCTCCATTGTCTCCACGCGTTCGCGCTCCATGTTCAGCTCCATCGCCTCGAGTGCCAGCGCCTCCTCTTGCGCCGAGAGGCCCACCGGGCTGTCATCATCACTCGCAGGTGCGGCGAGGGCAGCCCTTCATGCGCGAACCTGATGCTCGAGCGCGGAATTCGAGGCTTCAAGCTCGCGCTCACGCTCCTCAGCTGCTGCGCGGCGGCGGTCGGCATCTCATGCCTCTTCCAGGGCGCGGTTGCAAGCCTCCTGAGTCGCGGCGGCGGAAGCTTCCGCCTTCTTTAGGGCGGTTTCGTGTTGCAACTGGCTTAGGTTAATGGCGGTCCTAAACCGGTGCAAGCCCTTCGCCAGAAGCAGACCCTCGGCCTCGATGCACCTATCCACTTCAGCAACCTCGACCTCGAGGCGCTTCAGGGCATCTGACACCTCCCGCACAAGATCATGACGAACCGTGCTCCTGCGCCGCGCAAGTTCCAGGAGGCGACCGGGCTCGTCCACGACATCTGGGCTGCCCAAAGGGGATTCCCCTTCTCCCTCTCCTTCAGCATGCGCCTCGGGGTTAACCCCAGGAGTACGTGATGCCTCCGGCGGGAGGGGCATGCGTGGTCCTGATGGGCGGTCAGCCGTCCGGGCCGCCTCAGGAGCTTGCTGATCCACGGTGAAGACAAGCCCCGGGGCACGGGACGGGCCCCCGACGCACCAAGAACTGCCTTGCCCCAGAAGCACTCGGGGGCTGGGAGCATGACCTATGTAATAGGGTCCGGGCGCGGACCTGAGAACCCGCACGAGGCCTTTCGAAGACCCAGCATGGTCCGGAGGAGGAACGTGGGCAGAAGCTTCTGCGAGCCTCGCCGAGCGGCTTGAGAGTGAGCCAGAGGAAACCTTGTGGAGCAAGGGGTCAGGAGAACCATATTGGGAAGGACAGGAAGACCTTAGGGACACACACCTGCTCGGTACAGTCAGCTTCATCCTCTTCAGAGCCCTCGGGGCAGGGCCGTAACTGCCCCTCAACCTCCGCCTCTTGCCTAGCGCCGCGAAGGACGGCAGGAGGCCGCTTGAGGCAGATACGCCTAGGCTCGGGGCAGGGCCGCGGCGGACGCCCGCGGCCGGCGCTCCATTCCCCGATGCAACATCCTCCGAACTTGCCTTGACCGGAGACTGCTGTGCCTCCCCTTCAGTCACCTCAGGAGCCAGCGGCGCCTCGGTAACTTCCACCACCTCCATCAACACCGGCGCCCGTGCTTCATCCGCTTGCTCCGGGGGTGGAGAGGACCCTAGACTAAGGGCTCCGCTTGACGCGTCCGCCCCGAAAGGGAAGGTTCGGCTCGCGAGCCCTGGCACCACCACCAAGGGATTCTCATGAGGATCAGAGGCGGCCCCCGGCAACAGTCCCCACGCATCGAAGCGGGGCATCTTTTCAGCGAAAGCTCTTCCGTCCACAGGAGCCAAGTACAAGGGAGTCGCGGAGACAGGGCGTGCTTCGGGCACTCCGCCGACGAGCAGCCGCAGCAACCCCCGGGGCGTCTCAGGGGGGAGTTGCTTCCGCTGAAGACGCGCAGGATCATCAAGACCTGAGAGGGCCCACATTGGGCGAGAATGGCGCTGAAGTGGGGCGACAAGGAGGACAAGGAAGTCCCTCACCACCATCGCTAGGGTCAATCTGTTCCTCCTCAAGCTGGCCAGCCGGCACATAACTGGCTCCGCCCACGGATCCGAGAGGGCCTCGTGCTGCCAGCCCGAGTTCGGCACCGCCGGCGCATCAGGAAGGTGGAATTGGGGGATGTACGCAACAGCATCAACGTACACCCACTGCCGGCGAAACCCTGATGTGGTCGAGTGGAGCGAGAAGTCGATTTCGGAGGCAGCTGTCGCCTCCACCACATGCAGCGACACGCACCCCGAGCGCTGCCCCCTGTCGACCAGGGAGAGGGCGAAGAAGTGGCGAAGCAGGGCCACATTCGGGGAAACGCCGATGAAAGCTTTGCATAGAAACACGAAGCTGGAGAGGAGGATGATGGACCCAGGGTCCAGGTGCAGAGCCTGAATCTGGTAATGCGTGAGCACTGCATAGAAGAAGGCGGAAAAAGGGGGGAGGAGACCCCCGAAGATGGCGTGGAGATGGAGCTGGATGTCGTTGGCGCCGAGCTCCACCGTCGGCCGGGAGGCAAGCCAGACCCGGGTCGCCCCCCACTCGTTAGATGCGTCAGCCAAGGCGCGATGCACCTTGTCCAGACCCTCCTGGTTCACCACGAGGGAGCGACCCAGCGCCGGCTCGAGCATCGGCGATGGCATGGCAGACTCGCCGTCCCTCCTCTTCTTCGCCCTGCGTGGCATGGCGGCAAGGAAGGAGGGGGCAGAGAAGGCAAGTAAAAGGAGAAAGCGATTGAAGGGCAGGAAAGCAGGGGCGGCATCAAGAAGTCCGCCTATCGGTTGTGCGATTGGCAAAACGCACGACTGCCAAGACTGTGTGGGAAGCGGAGTCGCCCACGTCCCATCCAACCGTTGCACGCCAGCCTGGCCTGCAGCCTTTGGGGGCCCGCGGCACTTCGTCCTTGACTAAGGCTTCTCCTCGAAGCCAAATCCGCGCGCGCCTTGGGCCCGAGGCTACTGTCGGCGTCCTGGGAACCGGGGTACCCAGACTTGCCTGTCTGCGGGCCGCGACGCGCTCCTGCCATGGCCTGGTACGGCCCGGCTGATCGACTAGCTTCTCAAGACCCTCGCGAGGGGGCTAGACCTCATGAGGAGAACGACGTCAAGACCCCCTCGGGAGCGGACTCGGTTAGGTTGCTTCGGTGGGGCGGAGAATCCAAGGTCAAGTCTGCCTCAGGAGGAGGCAGTGACGCAAGCGGTGACGCACCGCGCCAGCGGGTGCCAGCGCCCGCCAGTGGCGCACTTGCCATTTTGGTGCAAGGGGGACAGCGCAGGCGCAGGTTCCCGAGGAGCAGGGCAAAGGTTTCCCCATTGGTGCAACAAGACCGAAGACCGCAAGGACGACAGGGAGGATGTCACCACGGAGCCCACTACCGCGCCACCGCCTAATCCTTTTGCACGCGAAGACTGTTGGGGATCGTAGCAGAAAATCAAAATTTTTCCTACGCATCACCAAGATCTATCTAAGGAGTAATCTAGCAATGAGGGGGAGGGTAGTGCATCTACATACCCTTGTAGATCGCGATGCGGAAGCGTTACAAGAACGCGGATGAAGGAGTCGTACTCGTAGCGATTCAGATTGCGGTTGATTTCGATCTAAGCGCCGAACAACGATGCCTCCGCGTTCAACACACGTGCAGCCCGATGACGTCTCCCACGCCTTGATCCAGCAAGGAGAGAGGGAGAGGTTGGGGAAGACTCCATCCAACAGCAGCATGACGGTGTGGTGGTGGAGGAGGAGCACGGGACTCCAGCAGGGCTTCGCCAAGCACTGCGAGAGACGAGGAGGGAGAGAGGTAGGGCTGCGCCAAGCGAGAGAGGTCAAACCGTGTTATGGGCAGCCCCAAACCTCACATATATATAGGGGGAAGGGAGGGGCGGCGCCCCCTTTAGGGTTTCCCACCCCTAGGGGTGCGGCCACCCCAGATCCCATCTAAGGGTGGCGGCCAGAGGGGGAGAGGGAGAGGGGGGCGCACCAGATTTGGGCCCTAGGGCCCATCTGCCCTAGGGTTTGCCCCCTTCCCCTCTATGATGCGCCTTGGGCCCTGGTGGGGGCGCACCAGCCCACCTGGGGCTGGTCCCCTCCCACACTTGGCCCACGCAGCCCTCTGGGGCCGGTGGCCCCACCCGGTGGACCCCCGGGACCCTCCCGGTGGTCCCGGTACGCTACCGATAGCGCCCGAAACTTTTTCGCTGACCCAAACAGGACTTTCCATATATGAATCTTTACCTCCGGACCATTTCGGAACTCCTCGTGACGTCCGGGATCTCATCCGGGACTCCGAACAACATTTGGTAACCACGTACATACTTTCCCTATAACCCTAGCGTCATCAAACCTTAAGTGTGTAGACCCTACGGGCTCGGGAGTCATGCAGACATGGCCGAGACAACTCTCCGGTCAATAACCAACAGCGGGATCTGGATACCCATGTTGGCTCCCACATGCTCCACGATGATCTCATCAGATGAACCACAATGTCAAGGATTCAATCAATCCCGTATACAATTACCTTTGTCTATCGGTACAGTACTTGCCCGAGATTCGATCGTCGGTATCCCGATACCTTGTTCAATCTCGTCACCGGCAAGTCTCTTTACTCGTTCCGTAACACATCATCCCGTGATCAACTCCTTGATCACACTGTGCACATTATGATGATGTCCTACCGAGTGGGCCCAAAGATACCTCTGTGTCCCACAGAGTGACAAATCCCAGTCTTGATTCGTGCCAACCCAACAGACACTTTCGGAGATACCTGTAGTGCACCTTTATAGCCACCCAGTTATGTTGTGACGTTTGGTACACCCAAAGCATTCCTACGGTATCCGGGAGTTGCACAATCTCATGGTCTAAGGAAAAGATACTTGACATTTAGAAAAGCTTTAGCATATGAACTACACGATCTGTGCTAGGCTTAGGATTGGGTCTTGTCCATCACATCATTCTCTTAATGATGTGATCCCGTTATCAACGACATCCAATGTCCATGGTCAGGAAACCGTGACCATCTGTTGATCAACGAGCTAGTCAACTAGAGGCTTACTAGGGACATGGTGTTTGTCTATGTATCCACACATGTATCTGAGTTTCCTATCAATACAATTCTAGCATGGATAATAAACAATTATCATGAACAAGGAAATATAATAATAACCAATTTATTATTGCCTCTAGGGCATATTTCCAATAGTCTCCCACTTGCACTAGAGTCAATAATCTAGTTCACATCGCCATGTGATTAACACTCACAGGTCACATCGCCATGTGACCAACATCATAGAGTTTACTAGAGTAAATAATCTAGTTCACATCAATATGTGATTAATACTCAATGAGTTCTGGGTTTGATCATGTTATGCTTGTGAGAGAGGTTGTAGTCAACGGGTCTGTAACATTCAGATCCCTATGTACTTCGCAAAACTTTATGTCATATCGTAGATTCTACTACCACGTTCCACTTGGAGCTATTCCAAACTGTTGCTCCATTATACGTATCCGGTATCTCTACTCAGAGTTATCTGGATATGTGTTAAGCTTGCATCGATGTAACTCATTACGTCGAACTCTTTATCACCTCCATAACCGAGAAACATTTCCTTATTCCTCTAAGGATAGTTTGACCACTATCTAGTGATCCACTCCTGGATCATCTTTGTACCCTCTTGCCAGACATGTGGCAAGGCAGACATCAGGTGCGGTACTCAGCATGGCATACCGTATAGAGCCTATGACAAAAGCATAGGGGACGACCTTCGTCCTTCCGCTTTCATCTGCCGTGGTCAAGCTTTGAGTCATACTCAACTTCACACCTTACAACTCAGGTAAGAACTCATTTGACTGATCCATTTTGAACTCCTTCAAAATCATGTCAAAGGTGTGTGTTCTTTTGAAAGTATTATCAGGCGTCTTGATCTATATGTATAGATCTTGATGCCCAATATGTAAGCAGCTTTATCTAGGTCTTCCTTTGAAGAAAAAAACTCCTTTCAAACAACCCTTTATGCTTTCCAGAAATTCCACATCATTTCGGATCAACAATATGTCATTCACATATACTTATTAGAAATGTTGTAGTGCTCCCACTCACTTTATTGTAAATACAAGTTTCTAACAAACTTTGTATAAACCCAAAAACTTTGATCACTCCATCAAAGCGTATATTCCGACTCCGAGATGCTTGCTCTAGTCCATGGAAGGATCGCTGGAGCTAGCATACCTTTTAGCATCCTTAGGATCGACAAAACCTTTCTGATTGTATCACATACAACCTTTCCTTACAAAAACTGGTAAGGAAACTTGTTTTGACATCCATCTGCCAGATTTCATAAATGCAGCATATGCTAACATGATTCTGACGGACTTAAGCATCGCTACGGGTGAGAAAATCTCATCGTAGTCAACTCCTTGAACTTGTGAAAAACTTTTTGCCACAAGTCGAGCTTCATAGACGGTGACATTACCGTCCACGTCCGTCTTCTTCTTAAAGATCCATTTATCTCAATGGCTTGCCAATCATCGGGCAAGTCCACCAAAGTCCATACTTTGTTTTGATACATGGATCCTATCTCGGATTTCTCGGCTTCTAACCATTTGTCGAAATGCGGGCCCACCATCGCTTCTCCATAGTTCGTAGGTTCATTGTTGTCCAACAACATGACTTCTAAGACAGGATCACCGTACCACTCAGGAGTAGTACATATCCTTGTCGACCTACGAGGTTCGATAGCAACTTGATCCGAAGCTTCATGATCACTATCATTAGTTTCCTCTTCAATAGTCGTAGGTTCCACAGAAACATCTTTCTGTGTTGCACTACTTTCCGGTTGAAGTGAGGGTTCGACAACCTCATCAAGTTCTATCTTCCTCCCACTCAATTCTTTCGAGAAAAACTCCTTCTCGAGAAAGGACCCGTTTTTAGCGACAAACATTTTTATCCTTGGATCTGAGATAGAAGGTATACCCAACTGTTACCTTTGGGTATTCTATGAAGATGTATTTGTCCGCTTTGGGTCCGAGCTTTTTCCGGCTGAAGCCATAAGCATCGAAACCCCAAACATTAAGAAACGACAACTTTGGTTTCTTGCCAAACCATAGTTCATACGGCGTCGTCTCAACGGACTTATATGGTGCCCTATCTAAAGTGAATGCAGCTGTCTCTAATGCATAACCTCATAATAATAGCGGTAGATCGGTAAGAGACATTATAGATCGCACCATATCTCATAAGGTTCGATTACGACGTCTGGACACACCATTACGCTGTGGTGTTCCAGGTGGCTTCAACTGCGAAACAATTCCACAATGTCTTAAGTGATTGCCAAACTCATAATTCAAAAAATCTCCCCTTGATCAGATCGTAGGAACATGATCTTCTTGTTATGATGATTCTTAGTCTTCACTCTAAAATTGCTTGAACCTTTCAAACGTTTCATACTTTTGCTTCATTAAGTAAATATACCCATATCTACTCAAATCGTCAGTGAAGATGAGAAAATAACGATATCCACCATACGCCTTAATTCTTATTGGATCACACACATCAGCATGTATGCTTTCCAACAAGTCACTTGCCCGTTTCATTGTACCTGAACACGGGATCTTAGTCATCCTGCCCATGAGGCATGGCTCGCATATGTCAAGCGATTCAAAATCAAGTGACTCCAAACATCCATCAGCATGGAGTTTCTTCATGCATTTTATGCCAAAATGACCTAAGCGGCAGTGCCACAAGAAAGTGGTACTATCATTATTAACTCTATATCTTTTGGCGTTAATATTATTATCATGTGTATTACTATGATCAAGATTCAATAAACCATTGGGTGCATGACCATAAAGGTATTATTCATGTAAACAGAATAACCATTATTCTCTAACTTAAATGAATAACCGTATTGCAATGAACATGATCTAATCATATTCATGTTCAACGTAGACACCTGATAACATTTATCTAGGTTCAACACCAATCCCGAAGGTAGAGGGAGCGTGCGATGGTGATCTTATCAACCTTGGAAACACTTCCAACACACATCGTCACCTCGCCCTTAGCTAGTCTCCGTTTAGTCCGTAGCTTTTGCTTCAAGTCACTAATAACAGCAACTGAACCGGTATCCAATACCCAGATACTACAAGGAGTACTAGTAAGGTACACATCAATAACACATATATCAAATATACTTTGTTGAAGTTGCCAGCTTTCTTATCTACCATGTATTTGGGGTAGTTCCGCTACTATGTGACCATTCCCCTTACAATAGAAGCACTTAGCCTCGAGGTTTGGGTTTAACCTTGGGTTCCTTCATTAGAGGGGCAACTGGTTTGCCATTCATGAAGTTCCCTTCTAGCCCTTGCCCCTTTTGAAACCAGTGGTCTTGTTAAACCATCAACACTTGATGCTCCTTCTTGATTTCTACTTTTGCGGTCTTAAGTACCGCTAATAGCTCCGGGATCATCTCCATCCTTTGCATGTCATAGTTCATCACGAAGTTCTGGCAGCTTGGTGATAGTGTCTAGAGAATTCCGTCAACCACTATCTCATCTGGAAGATTAACTCCCACTTGGTTCAAGTGATTTTAGCACCCAGACACTCTGAGCACATGCTCACTAGTTGAACTATTCTCCTCCATCTTGTTGGCAAAAGAACTTGTCAGAGGTCTCATACCTCTCAACACGGGCATGAGCCTGAAATCCTAGTTTCAGCTCTTGGAACATCTCATATGTCCTATGGCGTTCAAAATATCATTGGAATCCCGATTCTAAGCCGTAAAGTATGGTGCACTAAACTATCAAGTAGTCATCAGGACATGTCTGTCAGGTGTTCACAACATCCACAGACAACGTTGTAGGGGTTTGCACATCGAGCGGTGCATCAAAGACGTAAGCTTTCTGTGTAGCAGTGAGGACACTCCTCGGACTACGGACCTAGTCCGCATCATTTCTTACAATATATTTCAACTTAGTCTTTCTCTAGGATCGTATTAAACAGGGAGCTACAATGCAAGCTATTGGTCTATAACATAATTTGCGAAGACAACTTAGACTATTGTTCATGACAATTAAGTTCATCTAATGAACTCCCACTCAGATAGACATCTCTCTAGTCATCTAAGTGATACATGATCCGAATCGACTAGGCCGTGTCCGATCATCACGTGAGACGGACTAGTCATCAACGGTGAACATCTTCATGTTGATCGTATCTTCTATACGACTCATGTTCGACCTTTCGGTCTTCCGTGTTCCGAGGCCATGTCTGTACATGCTAGGCTCGTCAAGTGAACCCTAAGTGTATTGCGTGTGTAAATCTGGCTTACACCCGTTGTATGCGAACGTTAGAGCCTATCACACCCGATCATCACGTGGTGCTTCGGAACAACGAACCTTAGCAACGGTGCACAGTTAGGGGGAACACAATTCTTGAAATTTTAATGAGAGATCATCTTATTTACTACCGTCGTTCTAAGCAAATAAGATGTAAAACATGATAAACATCACATGCAATCAAATAGTGACATGATATGGCCAATATCATTTTGCTCCTTTTGATCTTCATCTTTGGGGCTCCATGATCATCATCGTCACCGGCATGACACCATGATCTCCATCATCATGATCTCCATCATCGTGTCTTCATGAAGTCGTCTCGCCAAACATTACTTCTACTACTATGGCTAACGGTTAGCAATAAAGTAAAGTAATTACATGGTGTTTTTAATGACACGCAGGTCATACAATAAAATAAAGACAACTCCTATGGCTCTTGCCGGTTGTCATACTCATCGACATGCAAGTCGTGATTCCTATTACATGAACATGATCAATCTCACACATCACATATATATATCATTCATCACATCCTCTTGGCCATATCACATCACACGGCACATGCTGCAAGAACAAGTTAGACGTCCTCTAATTGTTGTTGCAAGTTTTTACGTGGCTGCTATAGGTTTCTAGCAAGAACGTTTCTTACCTACGCCAAAACCACATCGTGATATGCCAATTTCTATTTACCCTTCATAAGGACCCTTTTCATCGTATCCGATCCGACTAAGTGGGAGAGACAGACACCCGCTAGCCACCTTATGCAACTAGTGCATGTCAGTCGGTGGAACCAGCCTCACGTAAGAGTATGTGTAAGGTCGGTCTGGGTCGCTTCATCCCACGATGCCGCCGAATCAAGATAATACTAGTAACGGCAAGAGAATTGAACAAATCTACGCCCACAACTTCTTTGTGTTCTACTCGTGCAAGATACTACGCATAGACCTAGCTCATGATGCCACTGTTGGGGATCGTAGCAGAAAATCAAATTTTTTCCTACGCATCACCAAGATCTATCTATGGAGTAATCTAGAATAGAGGGAGAGGGGAGTGCATCTACATACCCTTGTAGATCGCAATGCGAAAGCGTTACAAGAACGCGGATCAAGGAGTCGTACTCGTAGCGATTCAGATCGCGGTTGATTCCGATCTAAGCGCCGAACAACGGCGCCTCCGCGTTCAACACACGTGCATCCCGATGACGTCTCCCACGCCTTGATCCAGCAAGGAGAGAGGGAGAGGTTGGGGAAGACTCCATCCAACAGCAGCATGACGGTGTGGTGGTGGAGGAGGAGCACGGGACTCCAGCAGGGCTTCGCCAAGCACTGCGAGAGACGAGGAGGGAGAGAGGTAGGGTTGCGCCAAGCGAGAGAGGTCAAACCGTGTTATGGGCAGCCCCAAACCTCACATATATATATAGGGGGAAGGGAGGGGCTGTGCCCCCTTTAGGGTTTCCCACCCCTAGGGGTGCGGCCACCCCAGATCCCATCTAAGGGTGGCGGCCAGAGGGGGAGAGGGAGAGGGGGGCGCACCAGATTTGGGCCCTAGGGCCCATCTGCCCTAGGGTTTGCCCCCTTCCCCTCTATGATGCGCCTTGGGCCCTGGTGGGGGGCGCACCAGCCCACCTGGGGCTGGTCCCCTCCCACACTTGGCCCACGCAGCCCTCTGGGGCCGGTGGCCCCACCCGGTGGACCCCCGGGACCCTCCCGGTGGTCCCGGTACGCTACCGATAGCGCCCGAAACTTTTCCGGTGACCAAAACAGGTCTTCCCATATATGAATCTTTACCTCCGGACCATTTCGGAACTCCACGTGACGTCCGGGATCTCATCCAGGACTCCGAACAACATACGGTAACCGCGTACATACTTTCCCTATAACCCTAGCGTCATCGAACCTTAAGTGTGTAGACCCTACGGGCTCGGGAGTCATGCAGACATGGCCGAGACAACTCTCCGGTCAATAACCAATAGCGGGATCTGGATACCCATGTTGGCTCCCACATGCTCCACGATGATCTCATCGGATGAACCACGATGTCAAGGATTCAATCAATCCCGTATACAATTCCCTTTGTCTATCGGTTATGTACTTGCCCGAGATTCGATCGTCGGTATCCCGATACCTTGTTCAATCTCGTCACTGCAAGTCTCTTTACTCGTTCTGTAACACATCATCCCGTGATCAACTCCTTGATCACACTGTGCACATTATGATGATGTCCTACCGAGTGGGCCCAAAGATACCTCTCCATCACACGGAGTGACAAATCCTAGTCTTGATTCGTGCCAACCCAACAGACACTTTCGGAGATACCTGTAGTGCACCTTTGTAGCCACCCAGTTACATTGTGACGTTTGGTACACCAAAAGCATTCCTACGGTATCTGGGAGTTGCACAATCTCATGGTCTAAGGAAAAGATACTTGACATTTAGAAAAGCTTTAGCATACGAAATACACGATCTGTGCTAGGCTTAGGATTGGGTCTTGTCCATCACATCATTCTCCTAATGATGTGATCCCGTTATCAACGACATCCAATGTCCATGGTCAGGAAACCTTGACCATCTGTTGATCAACGAGCTAGTCAACTAGAGGCTTACCAGGGACATGGTGTTTGTCTATGTATCCACACGTGTATCTGAGTTTCCTATCAATACAATTCTAGCATGGATAATAAACAATTAGCATGAACAAGGAAATATATTAATAACCAATTTATTATTGCCTCTAGGGCATATTTCTAACAAAGACCGCTTTTGTCAAGATAGGAACGTCCTTGTGTTCCCGCTCAAAATGGATGTTGTGGGATCCCTTCCCGCCTAAACATTTCGGGGGAAGAGTACCCTGGCCGCCTATGTAAGTAGCAAGGATCCCCACTATGAGGAGGGAGAGGATCAGATCCATAAACTCTACCCTCGCACATAGGAGCAAGAACTCTTGCCTCCTAACCCTCCTGAGCTCAGGAATCACTGTACTAGTCCACATCCAAGCCCTCCTGAGGCCAATCCACCAAAGCAGGAAGTAGAGTTTTACACCACAAGGTGGCCTGGACCTGGGTAAACTCTTGTGTGATTTACTTGTTGTTCGCTTGAATCTCTTTACTGGACGAGGGCGAGACGCTAGGTAGACGTGAGTGGGAGAGATCTTCATTCACACCCCTGTGATCGAACTTCTTGGGTTTGCGGAGCCCGTAATATGACACAACCGGCTGG
This sequence comes from Secale cereale, assembly GCA_902687465.1. Classification (NCBI taxonomy): domain Eukaryota; kingdom Viridiplantae; phylum Streptophyta; class Magnoliopsida; order Poales; family Poaceae; genus Secale; species Secale cereale. Next base: position 20,593,072 of record LR738712.1, read on the forward strand.
GTCGGAACGGAATGCATCGTCGTGTTCATCGGGAGGGCTTGGATGGAACATCCAATGGAAACGAGGCCTCGCGTACCGCAGAACGGAGGAAACGGCCTTGTGTTCGACCGGCCACGTTCGAAACGGGATCCTGTTCATCGAGAGGGGTCTGGCGTACCACAAAACAGAGGAAACGGACCTCCTACGGTCGAAACGGGGGTCCTGTTGATCGGGAGGGGTGTGGTGTACCGCAAAACGGAGGAAACGCACTTGTGTTGGAGCGCTACGGTCAAAACGGGGGTCCTGTTCATCAGGAGGGATGTGGCGTACTGCAAAACGGGACTCCACGGGATACTGTTCATCACCACCGTCGACCCCCTCCAGCCTCCATGGGCTACTGTTCATCCACCGTCGACCTCCTCCAGCCTCCACCTGCGACTGTTCAGCCTCCACCGCGCGCTACTCCACCAGCTACTGTTCAACCAGCCCTCTCCATGGGCTACTGTTCATCCAGCCCTCCATCATATACTGTTCATGCAGCTCTCCATGGGGTGGTCCTGTTCATGCAGCCCTCCACGGGGTCCTGTTCATGCAGCCCCAACCGGCTCGATCGAACAGGATCTTGTTCATGCAAAGGCAACACCACGGGGTCCTGTTCAGCCACCACCATCGGGAACTGTTCATCCAAACCCCCCAGCAACGCTCACTGTTCATGCAGAGGCAGCATCGATCGGCTTCAGTTAGCAGCACTAGCGAAGGAATCGCTCGATCGGGTTCAGTTAACAGCCATCGATCGATCGCTCGGGTTCAGTAACACGTAGCCTGCAGTGCAATTGCTCGGGTTCAGTTAGAGCCCAACGCCTCGCTTGGGTTCAGTTAGAGCCCAATGCCTCGCACCCACGCGCGTGCGTGTACGAGAGAAACGCACATCGCTCGGCCCCGACCACCCACCGTAACCGGGAACACCCCGATATTTTCCTCACCCTCGCTTCTACCATGATTTTTTCCATCATGGACAGCCCAAAGAATGTCATGCAGCTGCGTCTCCGACCCGCGCAGGACGAAAAGCCCATTTTCTGTCATGATTTTTTGTCATAGAAGTAGGACCCCACCACATCTATGATGATACCGTGTTTTGTCACAATTATTGTCATAGAAGTATCATAAGTATGACAGAAAAAAGTTTCGTTCGGCCCAAAATGTCACGGATGTGTCTTTTTTTTCCACGGGGGCGCACCCCCACCCTAGTGGACGGTGGGTGGCCCCCCTCCTGTACTTCTTTCGCCAGATATTTTTTATATTTTCCAAAATGGAGTTTCGTGGAGTTTCAGGGCTTTTTGAGTTGTGTAGAATAGGCCTCCAATGTTTGCTCCTTTTCCAGCACAGAATTCTAGCTGCCGGCATTCTCCCCCTTCATGTAAACCTTTTAAAATAAGAGAGAAAAGGCATAAGTATTGTGACATAATGTGTAATAACAGCCCATAGTGCAATAAATATCAACATGAAAGCATGATTCAAAATGGACGTATCATTGGGCCAACTGCTTTAAGTATCGGGGGCTACTGGCATATGAATATTGAATTAACACTCACCCGCATATCCTTGGAAAGTGGGTGAGTGTCTCTGGCAAGTCCGTCTCGAGCGGCTCGGATATACGCATCCGCAGGGTGTTAAACGGCTCCTCAATAAAAGCTGGACCACGCATGGCTACTATTCGCTGCCGATGATTCGTCGCGCTTTCCCCTTCGGAATTGGTAACGGATACCTCATCCGAATCCTCTTGGAGAGGACAATCCGGCGTTACACCCGTATCAACCCTAGTTCTCGTGGATGGGCCCGGTGCCAGATTGGTTGGAGCATGACCAGCAGGATCCCCAAACACATTCCGGTGTATGCTCCTCCTAAAAGGAAAAATAAAGCGGAAAATTATAATCCGGCTCCTCCGACAAGCATATGTTAAAAAGTCATACCTCTTCCATAAAGGAGGAGGTTCAGCGCTGTCTCCGATTTCCTTTCGTCTTAGATACTCACCCTACGCAGGTGTCGCCTTCTTGGAAGATGCCCTTGATGTAGTACATCGTGACGAGCGCCGCCCCTTTTGAGCACGAGACAGTGCGATGAGTGAGGCGTGCTGGAAAAACTCTCTTTGAAGAGGGATTTCCTGGGTACTTACGCGGAAGGAAGGAAGGAGGCCAGGGTAATCGGCTACAATAGCCACTTCAGTACCATCATGGCTAGCATGATAGAAAACTCCATCCCTAAGCTCTATGCGTATGTCCGGATCTTCTTCAAATTTGGGTTCCATGTCTCGAATATGGTCCTCTGGCTGCGGGATGGGGTTGTGAATCCCTCCGACCACCTTCCTCCACTCCTATTGGAGATAGACAATTAAGTTGGGATTAGTGTGTCTCAAGAAAAATTGAGCAAAACTAATGATCAGAGAAAGACTTACCCAGTCAATGGGGTTGTACATAGAAAAACCTTCCCGACATTTCAAGCGAAGAAAGTCCTCCTCCTCCCCTTTGTAGAGGTCAGCCAGGATGATGGCCAGGGTGGCAGGGTTGTCCGGACCCTTGTGCAGACAACGCGAAGCATCGTCTTGCCCGTTATAATGCCACATAGGAAACCCCCTGGCTTGAAGTGGCTGAACGCATCACGTTAACGAGATCGACATTACTTCAGTTATTGCCAGCTTGGTGTTGGCAAGTTATTGGATCTTGCTTACTAGCCTTTTGATCTTCGCACTATCTTCTTCTTTGAGGCTTCAGGGACACCAGTTGAAACGCTTCTTTAAAGGAGCACTGGAATTCGGGAAGGCCCTATCGGATAGGGTCCGGCAGAACAACGTCTTCAATATAAAACCACTCCGAGGGCCACTCTTCGGATGCCTTCTTCGGAGTGCCCAACAGATAATCTACCCCTGCTATACGCCACACTTCGGCGCCGCCTACCTCGAATATAGATCCCTTCTGGGAGAGAGGAATGAGGCAGAAGAAGCCATAGCTAGAAATGAGCCGCACGGCCGAGAAACAGCTCACAAAGAGCGACGAAGCCCGCGATGTGCAAGATAGATCCCGACGTGAGATCGTGCAGCTGGAGGCCATAGAACTCCAGGAACCCCCTCGGGAAAGGATGGATAGGAAATCATATGCCTCTCAAGAGGAAGGAAACGAAGCACACCCGCTCCTCCTTGGTAGGATTGGGGAAATTCTTGTTGGGGAACGTAGTATTTCAAAAAAAAATCTTACGATCACGCAAGATCTATCTAGGGAGAAGCATATCAACGAGCGGGAGAGCGTGTCCACGTACCCTCGTAGACCGGATGAGGAAGTGTTTAGTAAAGCAGTTGATGTAGTCGAACGTCTTCGCGATCTAACCGATCAAGTATCGAACGCACGGCACCTCCATGATCTGCACACATTCAGCTCAGTGACGTCCCTCGAACTCTTGATCCAGTTGAGGCTGAGGGAGAGTTTCTTCAGCACGACGGCGTGGTGATGGTGTTGATGAAGTTACCGACGCAGGGCTTCGCCTAAGCACCGCGACAATATGACCGAGGTGTGTAACAGTGGAGGGGGCACCACACACGGCTAAGAAATCAACTTGTGTGTCTATGGGGTTCCCCCTCCCCACGTATATAAAGGAGGGACAGAGGAGAAGGTCGGCCTACATGGGGCGCGCCAAGGAGTAGGAATCCTACTCCTAGTAGGAGTAGGTTCCATCCTTTCCTAGTCCTACTAGAAGAAAGGAGGAAAGAGGAGGAGGGGAGAAGGAAAGGGGGGCCGGCTCCCCAAGCCCGAAACCAATTCAGTTTGGGCCAAGGGGGCTGATGTCTACTACGCACCCTTCTTCTTGTAGACGTTGTTGGGCCTCCAAGTGCAGAGGTTTGTAGGACAGTAGCAAATTTCCCTCAAGTGGATGACCTAAGGTTTATCAATCCGTGGGAGGTATAGGATGAAGATGGTCTCTCTCAAACAACCCTGCAACCAAATAACAAAGAGTCTCTTGTGTCCCCAACACACCCAATACAATGGTAAATTGTATAGGTGCACACTAGTTCGGCGAAGAGATGGTGATACAAATGCAATATGGATGGTAGATATAGGTTTTTGTAATAATAAAATATAAAAACAGCAAGGTAGCAAGTGGTAAATGTGAGCATAAACGGTGTTGCAATGATAGTAGAGAAGGCCTAGGGTTCATACTTTCACTAGTGCAAGTTCTCTCAACAAGGATAACATAATTGGATGATATTACTAGCCCTCAACATGCAACAAAGAGTCACTCCAAAGTAACTAATAGCGGAGAACAAACGAAGAGATTATGGTAGGGTACGAAACCACCTCAAAGCTATTCTTTCTGATCGATCTATTCAAGAGTCCGTAGTAACGTTCAATCTATCATAGAGTTCGTACTAGAATAACACCTTAAGACACAAATCAATCAAAACCCTAATGTCACCTAGATACTCCATTGTCACCTCAAGTATCCGTGGGCATGATTATACGATATGCATCACACAATCTCAGAAACATCTATTCAACCAACACATAGAACTTCAAAGAGTGCCCTAAAGTTTCTACCGGAGAGTCAAGACGAAAACGTGTGCCAACCCCTATGCATAGGTCCCCAAGGTCACATAACCCGCAAGTTGATCACCAAAACATACATCAAGTGGATCGCATGATATCCCATTGTCACCACAGATAAACACGTGCAAGACATACATCAAGTGTTCTCAAATCCTTAAAGACTCAATCCGATAAGATAACTTCAAAGGGAAAACTCAATCCATTACAAGAGAGTAGAGGGGGAGAAGAAGATCCAACTAGAATAGCAAAGCTCGCGATACATCAACATCGTGCCATCTCAAGAACACGAGAGAGAGAGAGAGAGAGATCAAACACATAGCTACTGATACATACCCTCAGACCCGAGGGTGGACTACTCCCTCCTCGTCATGGAGAGCGCCGGGATGATGAAAATAGCCACCGGAGAGGGATTCCCCCCTCTGGCAGGGTGCCAGAACGGCTGTAGATTGGTTTTCGGTGGCTACAGAGGCTTTCGGTGGTGGAACTCCCGATCTAGGTTAATTTCCAAAGGTTTCCGTATTTATAGGAATTTTTGGAGTCGGGCCCAAGTAAAGGGGAGCTACAGACCGTCCTCGAGATAGGGGGGCGCCCCCCTTCCCAAGGCGCTCCCTCCACCCTCGAGGGTAGCCCGTGGCTCTCCTGGCCCAACTCTTTTGCTTCGAGGGCTTCTTTTGGTCCTGAAAAAATCATAAAAAATTGGCTCATCAATTGGACTCCGTTTGATATTCCTTTTCTGTAAAACCCTAAAACAGGAGAAAAACAGAAACTGGCACTGGGCTCTGGGTTAATAGGTTAGTCCCAGAAATCATATAAAAGTGTAAAATAAATCCCATAAGACATCCTAGAAGGATAATATAATAGCATGGAACAATCAAAAATTATAGATACGTTGGAGACGTATCAGCATCCCCAAGCTTAATTCCTGCTGTCCTCGAGTAGGTAAATGATAAAGAAAGAATTTTTGATGTGGAATGCTAACCAATATAGTTTTTCAATGTAATTCTCTTAATTGTGGCATGAATGTTCAGATCTGAAAGATTCAAGATAAAAGTCTATATTGACATAAGAAACAATAATACTTCAAGCATACTAACAAAGCAATCATGTCTTCTCAAAATACTATGGCTAAAGAAAGTTATCCCTACAAAATCATATAGTGTTGGCTATGCTCCCTCGTTATCACACTAAATATTCATATCATGCACAATCCCGATTTCAGCCAAGCACTTGTTTTCATACTCTATCTTTTCAAACCTTTCAACTTTCATGCAATACATGAGCGTGAGCCATGAATATAGCACTATGGGTGGAATAGAGGTGGTTGTGGAGAAGACAAAAAGGTGGGAGATAGTCTCACATCGACTAGGCATATCAACGGGCTATGGAGATGCCCATCAATAGATATCAATGTGAGTGAGTAGGGATTGCCATGCAACGGATGCACTAGAGCTAAGTATTAATGAAAGCTCAACAAAAGAAACTAGTGGGTGTGCATCCAACTTGCTTGCTCACAAACACCTAGGACATTTTAGGAAGCCCATCGCTGGAATATACAAGCCAAGTTCTATAATGAATATTCCCACTAGCATATAAAAGTGACTAAGCATGAGACTCTCTACAATGAAGAACATGGTGCTACTTTGAAGCACACGTGTGGAAAAAGATAGTAGCAATTGTCACTTTTTTCTTTTTCTTTTTTTTCTTTGGCCCCTTTTTTTCTTTGGCCTTTCTTTTTTTTTCTTTTTTTTGTGGAGGGGCTTTATAGATTTAGCCTTTCCTCCCATGGGACAATGCTCTAATACTAATGATCATCACACTTTCATTACAACTCGATACTACAACAACAAAGTATGACTCTATACGAATGCCTCTGGTGGTGTACCGGTATGTGCAATGAAACAAGAGTGACATGTATAAAAATTATGCATGGTGGCCTTGCCACAAATACGATGTCAACTACATGATCATGCAATGGCAATATGACAATATGATGCGTGTCATATGAACGGAACGGTGGAAAGTTGCATGGCAATATATCTCGGAATGGCTATGGAAATGCCATGATAGGTAGGTATGGTGGCTGTTTTGAGGAATATATATGGTGGCTGTTTTGAGGAAGGATATATAGTGGATGTATGGTACCGGCGAAAGTTGCGCGGTACAAGAGAGGCTAGCAATGGTGGAAGGGTGAGAGTGTGTATGATCCATGGACTCAACATTAGTCATAAGAACTCATATACTTATTGCAAAAATCTATGAGTCATCAAAACAAAGCAATCAACGCATGCTCCTAGGGGGGAGGTTGGTAGGAGTTAACCATCGCGCGCCCCCGACCTCCACACAAAGGTTGACACTCTACAAATACCTCATGCTCTAACTCCGTCACATATCGGTTCACCATACGTGCATGCTACGAGAATCACTAACCTTAACACAAGTATTTCTAAATTTCATAATAACTCCACTAGCATGACTCTAATATCACTATCCTCATATCTCAAAACAATTATCAAGCATACAACATCTCATTCTATTCAATGCACTTGGTGTGAAAGTTTTTACTACATTGATCTTGGATGTTTATCATGTGAAGACTAGTTTTACAGACTATGCACATTACCATGATGTTTTAATAGACTCTCAAAAGGATATAAGTGAAGCATGAGAGTTCAACAATTTCTAAAAAATATTACCACCGCCGTGCTCTAAAAGATATAAGTGAAGCACTAGAGCAATAACAAACTACTCCGAAAGATATAAGTGAAGATCAATGAGTAGTTGAATAATTATGTAACTATGTGAAGACTCTCTCATTTAAGAACTTCAGATCTTGGTATATTATTCAAACAGCAAGCAAAACAAAATAAACTAAATTGACGCTCCAAGCAAAGCACATATCATGTTGCGAATAAAAATATAGCTCCAAGTATAGTTACCAATGGATGAAGACGAAAGAGGGGGTGCCTTCCCGGGGCATCCCCAAACTTAGGCTTTTGATTATCTTGAATTTACTTGGGGTGCCATGGGAATCCCCAAGCTTAGGCCTTAGCTACTCCTTGTTCCATAGTCCATCAAAGCAATACTCAAAACTTGAAACTTCACAACACAAAACTTAGACAAAAATTATCGTGAGCTCCGTTAGTATAAGAAAGCAAACCACTACTCAAAGGTACAACAATAAATTAATTCTTTGTTTATATTGGTGTTAAGCCTACTGTAATCCAACTTTTCTATGGTTCATATCCTCCAATACTACTCATAGATGCATCGGAATAAGCAAACAACACACGAAAAACAGAATCTGTCAAAGACAGAACAGTCTGTAGTAATCTGCAGGGTTCGCCTACTTCTGGAACTCCAAAAAATTCAAACTAAAATTTTTAAATTTGTGAAAATTGTCTAACAATCATCTGAAAAAAGAATCAACTAAAAATCACTCTCTAGTAAAATCCCACGACTACTTTAGCGAGTGCTAACGATTCTGTTTTTCACAGCAAGATCATATAAACTTCACACAAGTCTTCCCAAAGGTTCTACTTGGCACAAACACTAAACAAAACACGAAACCACATCTAATCAGAGGCTAGATGCAATATTTATTCCCTAACAGCAGCAAAAACAAAGAAACTAAAATAAAGTTGGGTTGCCTCCCAACAAGCGCTATCGTTTAACGCCCCTAGCTAGGCATGATGATTTCAATGATGCTCGCATAAAAGATAAGAATTGAAACATAACGGGAGCATCATGAAGAATATGACTAGCACATTTAAGTCTAACCCACTTCCTATGCATAGGGATTTTGTGACCAAACAACTTATGGGAACGATTATCAACTAGCATAGGAAGGCAAAACAAGCATAACTTCAAAACTTTAAGCACATAGAGAGGAAACTTGGTATTATTGCAATTCCTACAAGCATATAATCCTCTCTCATAATAATTTTCAGTAGCATCATGAATTAATTCAACAATATAACCATCACATAAAAGCATTCTTTTCATGATCTACTTGCATAGAAATTTTACTACTCTCCACATAAGCAAAATTCTTCTCATTCATAGTAGTGGGAGCAAACTCAACAAAATAACTATCATGTGAAGCATAATCCAATTGAAAACTAGCATAAGAAGGCAGAACAAGCATAAGTTCAAAACTTTAAGCACATAGAGAGGAAACTTGATATTATTGTAATTCCTACAAGCATATGTTCCTCCCTCATAATAATTTTCAGTAGCATCATGAATGAATTCAACAATATAACTAGCACATAAAGCATTATTTTTATGATCTACTTGCATAGAAATTTTACTACTCCCCACATAAGCAATATTCTTCTCATTCGGAATAGTGGAAGTATCATAAGAGACTTGAATACTATAGATTGTTTCCACATTAAAAGAGTAATGTTCAGAGGAAGGGTAATCATAATCATGACAAGTTTTATAAGTATAATCATCACTACTTTTTATAGCATAAGTGTCATCACAATAATCATCGTAAATAGGAGGCATGCTTTCATCATAATAGACTTGCATATCAAGACTTGGGAGGCTAAAAATATCATCTTCATCAAGCGTAGCATCCCCAAGCTTGGGGCAAACATTAATTGCAGCAAATAAATTCTCAAATATATCATTCTCATCAAACATAGCATCCCCAAGCTTGGGCCTTTCCATATCATAAGCATAATCACCCTCATCGTTAATAGTATGGATAGCACCGATAGTATAGCAATTATCATCATCACAATGAGTAATGGAAGCAACATTATTTGGAAGGGATACCTTTTTGTCTTTGCTTCTCCATCTTTTCTTTTTCTTCTTCTCATCATGTGTGGGTTTAATCTTCTTTTTGGAGCTCTTACTGAGATTGGTAGAATAGGAGGCTCCTCCTCGTTACCTGATACATCATAAGAAATAATAGGAGGATATTGTTGGGGAACGTAGTATTTTAAAATTTTCCTACGATCACGCAAGATCTATCTGCCAGATGCATAGCAACGAGAGGGAAGAGTGTGTCTACGTACCCTCGTAGACCGAAAGCGGAAGCGTCAAGTGACGCGGTTGATGTAGTCGAACTTCTTCGCGATTCAACCGATCAAGCACCGAACGTACGGCACCTCCGCGTTCAGCACACGTTCAGCTTGATGACGTCCCACGAGCTCTTGATCCAGTTGAGCTTCACGGGAGAGTTTCGTCAGCACGACCTCGTGGTGACGGATATGATGTATCTGCCGGCGCAGGGCTTCGCCTAAGCACTGCGACGGTATGACCGAGGTGTGTTTCTGTGGAGGGGGGCACCGCACACGGCTGGAACAATTCAACTTGTGTGTCTTTGGGTGCCCCCATGCACCCGTATATAAAGGAGCAAGGGGGAGGCCGGCCGGCCCTCCTATGGTGCGGCTAGGGTGCAATCCTACTAGGAATAGGATTGCAATCCTATTCCTAGTAGGAACTACCAAAGAAGGAAGAAGGGGGAAGGAAAGAGAGGGAGAGGGAGAGGGAAAGAGGGGCCGCGCCCCCCTCCCCTTGTCCTATTCGTACTCCTCCTAAGGAGGGGGCGCGCCACCTCCTGGCTGCTGCCCTCTCTCTCCCCTATGGCCCACCAGGGCCCACCATTCCCCCGGGGGGTTCCGGTAACCCCCCCCCCCCCGGCACTCCGGTAAATTCCGAAACTTTCCAGAACACTTCCGGTGTCCGAATATAGTCGTCCAATATATCAATCTTTATGTCTCGGACATTCCGAGACTCCTCGTCATGTCCGTGATCTCATCCGGGACTCCGAACTACCTTCGGTACATCAAAACTCATAAACTCATAATACCGATCGTCATCAAACGTTAAGCGTGCGGACCCTACGGGTTCGAGAACTATGTAGACATGACCGAGACTCATCTCCGGTCAATAACCAATAGCGGAACCTGTATGCTCATATTGGCTCCTACATATTCTACGAAGCTCTTTATCGGTCAAACCGCATAACAACATACGTTGTTCCTTTTGTCACCGGTATGTTACTTGCCCGAGATTCGATCGTCGGTATCTCTATACCTAGTTCAATCTCGTTACCAGCAAGTCTCTTTACTCGTTCCGTAATACATCATCTCGTGACTAACTCATTAGTCATTTGCTTGCAAGGCTTATTATGATGTGCATTACCGAGAGGGCCTAGAGATACCTCTCCGACACTCGGAGTGATAAATCCTAGTCTTGATCTATGCCAACACCACAAATACTTTCGGAGACACCTGTAGAGCATCTTTATGATCACCCAGTTACGTTGTGACGTTTGATAGCACACAATGTGTTCCTACGGTATTCGGGAGTTGCATAATCTCATAGTCATAGGAACATGTATAAGTCATGAAGAAAGCAATAGTAGTAAAACTAAACGATCATGGTGCTATGCTAACGGATGGGTCTAGTCCATCACATCATTCTCCTAATGATGTGATCCCGTTGATCAAATGACAACTCATGTCTATGGTTAGGAAACATAACCATCTTTGATCAATGAGCTAGTCTAGTAGAGGCATACTAGGGACACTCTGTTTTTGTCTATGTATTCACACATGTATTAAGTTTCCGGTTAATACAATTCTAGCATGAATAAAAGACATTTATCATGATATAAGGAAATATAAATAACAACTTTATTATTGCCTCTAGGGCATATTTCCTTCAGTCTCCCACTTGCACTAGAGTCAATAATCTAGCTCACATCGCCATGTGATTTAATACTGATAGTTCACATCGTTATGTGAATAACACCCATAGTTCACATCGCCATGTGACCAACACCCAAAGGGTTTACTAGAGTCAATAATCTAGTTCACATCGCTATGAGATTAACACCCAAAGAGTACTAAGGTGTGATCATGTTTTGCTTCGTGAGAGAAGTTTAGTCAACGGGTCTGTCACATTCAGATCCGTATGTATTTCGCAAATTTGTATGTGTCTACAATGCTCTGCATGGAGCTACTCTTAGCTAATTGCTCCCACTTTCAATACGCATCCAGATTGATACTTAGAGTCATCTGGATTTAGTGTCAAAGCTTGCATCGGCGTAACCCTTTACGACGAACTCTTTATCACCTCCATAATCGAGAAACATTTCCTTTAGTCATCCAGTTACTAAGGATAATTTTGACCGCTGTACAATGATCTACTCCTGAATCACTATTGTACCTCCTTGTCAAACTCATGGCAAGGTACACAACATGTTTGGTACACAGCATGGCATACTTTATAGAACCTATGGCTGAGGCATAGGGAATGACTTTCATTCTCTCTATATTTTTCTGCCGTGGTCTGGCTTTGAGTCTTACTCAACTTCAAACCTGACAAGTCAGGCAAGAACTCCTTCTTTGACTGATCCATTTTGAACTACTTCAAAATCTTATCAAGGTATGTACTTCATCGAAAGTCTTATCAAGCGTCTTGATCTATCTCTATAGATCTTGATGCCCAATATGTAAGCAGCTTCACCAAGGTCTTTCTTTGAAAAACTCCTTTCAAACACTCCTTTATGCTTTCCAGAAAATTCTACATCTTTTCTGATCGACAATATGTCATTCACATATACTTATCAGAAAGGTTGTAGTGCTCCCACTCACTTTCTTGTAAATACAGGCTTCACCGCAAGTCTGTATAAATCTATATGCTTTGATCAATTTATCAAAGCGTATATTCCAACTCCGAGATGCTTGCACCAGTTCATAGAAGGATCGCTGGAGCTTGCACATTTTGTTAGCACCTTTAGGATTGACAAAACCTTCTGGTTGCATTATATACAATTCTTCTTTAATAAATCCATTAAAGAACGCAGTTTCGTTATCCATTTGCCAGATTTCATAAAATGTGGCAATTGCTAACATGATTCGGACAGACTTTAAGCATCGCTACGGGTGAGAAAATCTCATCGTAGTCAACACCTTGAACTTGTCGAAAACCTTTCGCAACACGTCGATCTTTGTAGACAGTAACATTACCATCGGCGTCAGTCTTCCTCTTAAAGATCCATTTATTTTCAATGGCTTGCCGACCATCGGGCAAGTCAACCAAAGTCCATACTTTGTTCTCATACATGGATCCCATCTCAGATTTCATGGCCTCAAGCCATTTTGCGGAATCTGGGCTCATCATCGCTTCCTCATAGTTCGTAGGTTCATCATGTTCCAGTAACATGACTTCCAGAACCGGGTTGCGATACTACTCTGGTGCGGAACAAACTCTGGTTGATCTACGAAATTCAGCAGAAACTTGATCTGAAGTTTCATGATCATCATCATTAGCTTGCTCACTAATTGGTGTAGGAATCACTGGAACTAGTTTCTGTGATGTTCCACTTTCCAATTCGGGAGAAGGTACAATTACCTCATCAAGTTCTACTTTCCTCCCACTCACTTCTTTCGAGAGAAACTCCTTCTCTAGAAAGGATCCATTCTTAGCAACAAAGACCTTGCCTTCGGATCTGTGATAGAAGGTGTACCCAACAGTTTCTTTTGGGTATCCTATGAAGATTTACTTCTCCGATTTGGGTTCGAGCTTATCATGTTGAAACTTTTTCACATAAGCATCACAATCCCAAACTTAAAGAAATGACAGCTTAGGTTTCTCATCAAACCACAGTTCATACGGTGTCATCTCCACGGATTTAGATGGTGCCCTATTTAACGTGAATGTAGCTGTCTCTAATGCATAACCCCAAAAGCGATAGTGGTAGATCGGTAAGAGACATCATCGATCGCACCATATCTAATAAAGTACGGTTATGACGTTTGGACACACCATTACACTATGGTGTTCCAGGTGGCGTGAGTAGTGAAACTATTTCACATTGTTTTTACTGAAGGCCAAACTCGCTAACTCAAATATTTTACCTCTACGATCATATCGTAGAAACTCTTATTTTCTTGTTACGATGATTCTCCACTTCACTCTGAAATTCTTTGAACTTTTCAAATGTTTCAGACTTGTGCTTCATTAAGTAGATATACCCATATCTGCTCAAATCATCAGTGAAGGTCAGAAAATAACGATACCCGCCGCGAGCTTCAACACTCATTGGTCCACATACATCTGTATGTATGATCTCCAACAAATATGTTGCTCGCTCCATTGTTCCGGAGAACGGAGTTTTAGTCATCTTGCCCATGAGGCATGGTTCGCAAGCACCAAGTGATTCATAATCAAGTGATTCCAAAAGTCCATCACTATGGAGTTTCTTCATGCGCTTTACACCATTATGACCTAAACGGCAGTGCCACAAATAAGTTGCACTATCATTATTAACCTTGCATCTTTTGGCTTCAATATTATGAATATGTGTATCACTACGATCGAGATCCAACAAACTATTTTCATTGGGTGTATGACCATCGAAGGTTTTATTCATGTAAACAGAATAACAATTATTCTATGACTTTAAATGAATAACCGTATTGCAACAAATATGATCAACTCATATTCATGCTCAACTCAAATGCCAAATAACATTTATTTAGGTTTTACACTAATCCCGAAAGTACAGGGAGTGTGCGATGATGATCATATCAATCTTGGAACCACTTCCAACACACATCGTCACTTCACCTTTAACTAGTCTATGTTCATTCTGCAATTCTCATTTCGAGTTACTAATATTAGCAACTGAACCGGTATCAAATACCCAGGGTTTGCTATGAACACTAGTAAATTACACATCAATAATCTGTATATCAAAATATACCTTTGTTCACTTTGCCATCCTTCTTATCCGCCAAGTATCTAGGGTAGATCCACTTCTAGTGACCATTTCCTTTGCAGTAGAAGCACTTAGTTTCAGGCTTGAGTTTTAGCTTTGGGTTTCTTCACGGGAGTGACAACTTGCTTGTCATTCTTCTTGAAGTTCCCCTTCTATCCCTTTGCCCTTTACTTGAAACAAGTGGTCTTGTTAACCATCAACACTTGATGCTTTTTCATGATTTCTACCTTCGCCGACTTCAGCATCACGAAGAGCTCAGGAATTCCTTTCGTCATCCCTTGCATATTATAGTTCATCACGAAGTTCTACTAACTTGGTGATAGTGACTAGAGAACTTTGTCAATTACTATCTTATCTGGAAGATTAACTCCCACTTGATTCAAGTAATTGTAGGACCCAGACAATCTGAGCACATGCTCACTGGTTGAGCTATTCTCCTCCATCTTGTAGGCAAAGTACTGTCAGAAGTCTTATACCTCTCGACATGGGCATGAGTATGAAATACTAATTTCAACTCTTGGAACATCTTATATGCTCCGTTGCGTTCAAAACGTTTTTGAAGTCCCGATTCTAAGCCGTAAAGCATGGTGCACTTAAACTATCAAGTAGTCATCATACCGAGCTTTTGTCAAAACGTTCATAACGTCTGTATCTGCTCCTGCAATAGGTCTGTCACCTAGCGGTGCATCAAGGACATAATTCTTCTGTGCAGCAATGGGGATAATCCTCAGATCACGGAACAATTCCGCATCATTGCTACTAACATCTTTCAACTTAGTTTTCTCTAGGAACATATAAAAAATAAACGGGGAGCAACATCGTGAGCTATTGATCTACAACATAGATATGCTAATACTACGAGGACTAAGTTCATGATAAATTAAAGTTCAATTTAATCATATTACTTATAGAACTCCCACTTAGATAGACATCCCTCCGGTCATCTAAATGATCACGTGATCCAAATCAACTAAACCATGTCCGATCATCACGTGAGATGGAGTAGTTTCAATGGTGAACATCTTATGTTGATCATATCTACTATATGATTCACGCTCGACCTTTCGGTCTCCAGTGTTCCGAGGCCATATCTGCATATGCTAGGCTCGTCAAGTTTAACCCCAGTATTCTGCGTGTGCAAAAACTGGCTTACACCCGTTGTATTTGAACGTAGAGCTTATCACACCCGATCATCACGTGGTGTCTCGGCACGACGAACTTTCGCAACGGTGCATACTCAGGGAGAACACTTATACCTTGAAATTTAGTAAGGGATCATCTTATAATGCTACCGTAGTTGTTATGCAAAATAAGAAGCATAACAAGATAAACATCACATGCAATCAAAATATGTGACATGATATGGCCATCATCATCTTGTGCTTTTGATCTCCATCTCCAAAGCAACGTCATGATCACCTTCGTCACCGGCACGACACCTTGATCTCCATCGTAGTATCGTTGTCGTTTCGCCAATTGCTTCTACGACTATCACTACCGCTTAGTGATAAAGTAAAGCAATTACATGGCGATTGCATTTCATACAATAAAGCGACAACCATATGGCTCCTGCCAGTTGCCGATAACATTACAAAACATGATCATCTCATACAAAACCGTATAACTCATCATGTCTTGACCATATCACATCACAACATGCCCTGCAAAAACAAGTTAGACGTCCTCTACTTTGTTGTTGCAAGTTTTACGTGGCTGCTACGGGCTTAGCAAGAACCGTTCTTACCTACGCATACAAAACCACAACGATGTTTCGTCAAGTATGTGCCATTTTAACCTTCACAAGGACCGGGCGTAGCCACACTTGATTCAGCTAAAGTGGGAAAGACAGACACCCGCCAGTCACCTTTAAGCAACGAGTGCTCATAACGATGAAACCAGTCTCGCGTAAGCGTACGCGTAATGTCGGTCCGGGCTGCTTCATCTCACAATACCGCCGAAGCAAAGTATGACATGCTGGTAAGCAGTATGACTAGTATCGCCCACAACTCATTGCGTTCTACTCGTGCATATCATCTACGCATAGACCTGGCTCATGATGCCACTGTTGGGGAACGTAGTATTTTAAAATTTTCCTACGATCACGCAAGATCTATCTGCCAGATGCATAGCAACGAGAGGGAAGAGTGTGTCTACGTACCCCCGTAGACCGAAAGCGGAAGCGTCAAGTGACGCGGATGATGTAGTCGAACTTCTTCGCGATTCAACCGATCAAGCACCGAACGTACGGCACCTCCGCATTCAGCACACGTTCAGCTTGATGACGTCCCACGAGCTCTTGATCCAGTTGAGCTTCACGGGAGAGTTTCGTCAGCACGACGGCGTGGTGACGGATATGATGTATCTGCCGGCGCAGGGCTTCGCCTAAGCACTGCGACGGTATGACCGAGGTGTGTTTCTGTGGAGGGGGGCACCGCACACGGCTGGAACAATTCAACTTGTGTGTCTTTGGGTGCCCCCCTGCCCCCGTATATAAAGGAGCAAGGGGGGAGGCCGGCCGGCCCTCCTATGGTGCGGCTAGGGTGCAATCCTACTAGGAATAGGATTGCAATCCTATTCCTAGTAGGAACTACCAAAGAAGGAAGAAGGGGGAAGGAAAGAGAGGGAGAGGGAGAGGGAAAGAGGGGCCGCGCCCCCCTCCCCTTGTCCTATTCGGACTCCTCCTAGGGAGGGGGCGCGCCACCTCCTGGCTGCTGCCCTCTCTCTCCCCTATGGCCCACCAGGGCCCACCATTCCCCCGGGGGGTTCCGGTAACCCCCCCCCCCCGGCACTCCGGTAAATTCCGAAACTTTCCAGAACACTTCCGGTGTCCGAATATAGTCGTCCAATATATCAATCTTTATGTCTCGGACATTCCGAGACTACTCGTCATGTCCGTGATCTCATCCGGGACTCCGAACTACCTTCGGTACATCAAAACTCATAAACTCATAATACCGATCATCATCAAACGTTAAGCGTGCGGACCCTACGGGTTCGAGAACTATGTAGACATGACCGAGACTCATCTCCGGTCAATAACCAATAGCGGAACCTGGATTCTCATATTGGCTCCTACATATTCTACGAAGATCTTTATCGGTGAAACCGCATAACAACATACGTTGTTCCTTTTGTCACCGGTATGTTACTTGCCCGAGATTCGATCGTCGGTATCTCTATACCGTTGGGGAACGTAGCAGAATTCAAAAAAATTCTACGCCTTCACCAAGATCCAACTATGGAGACATCTAGCAACGAGCAAGTAAGAGTGCATCTACATACCGTTATGGAGATTGCGAGCGAAAGCTTTCGAAGAAGCATGGATGAAGTAGTCGTACTCTTCGCGTTCTTCGTCACCGATGATCTAGCGCCGAACGGACGGCACCTCCGCGTTCAACACACGTACGGTGCAGCAACGTCACCTCCTTCTTGATCCAGCAAGGGGGGAGGAGAAGTCGTCAGAGATCCGGCAGCACGACGGCGTGATGACGGATGCAGTGGAGATCGCAGCAGGGCTTCGCCGGGCGCCCTACGTTGGAGTATGGAGGTGTGATGGGAGGGGGAGAGGCGCCAGGGCAAGGGTGCGGCAGCCCTCTCCCCTCCCACATATATATAGGGGCCAGGGGGGTGTGCCAGGGCCCCTGCAGATCCAATCTGCAGGGGGGGCGGCGGCCAGGGGGGAGTCCTTGCCCCCCAAGGCAAGTGGTGGCCCCCCTCCCCTTAGGGTTTTAACCCTAGGCGCATGGGGAGGTGGGCCACTAGTGGTGCGCCAGCCCAGAGGGGCTGGACACTTCCCCTTGCGGCCTAGGGGCCCCACCGGGATGGGTGGCCCCACCCGGTGGACCCCCGGGGCCCCTCCGGTGGTCCCGGGACACTCCCGGTGACCCCCGGAGATCACCCGTTGGCCGAAACTGGACTTCCTATATATCAATCTTTACCTCCGGACCATTCCGGAACTCCTCGTGACGTCCGGGATCTCATCAGGGACTCCGAACAACTTTCGGGTTTCCACGTGCATTTATCTCTACGACCCTAGCGTTACCGAACCTTAAGTGTGTAGACCCTACGGGTTCGGGAGACACGTAGACATGACCGAGACAACTCTCCGGTCAATAACCAACAGCGGGATCTGGATACCCATGTTGGTTCCCACGTGTTCCTCGATGATCTTCATCGGATGAACCACCGTGTCAAGGATTCACTCAATCCCGTATGTTATTCCCTTTGTCCATCGGTACGGTACTTGCCCGAGATTCGATCGTCGGTATTCCCGATACCTGGTTCAATCTCGTCATGGCAAGTCTCTTTACTCGATCCATAATCCATCATCCCATGACTAACTACTTAGTCACATTGAGCTCATTATGATGATGTCTTACCGAGTGGGCCCAGAGGTACCTCTCCGTCATACGGAGTGACAACATCCCAGTCTCGGTTCGTACCAACTCAACAGACACTTTCGGAGATACCCGATGCGTACCTTTATAGCCACCCAGTTACGTTGTGACGGTTGGCACACCCAAAGTACTCCTACGGTATCCGGGAGTTGTACAACCTCATGGTCTAAGGAATAAATACTTGACACCGAAAAGCTTATGCATTACGAACTATACGATCTCGTGTTATGCTCAAGTTTGGGTCTTGTCCATCACATCATTCTCCTAATGATGTGATCCCGTTATCACTGACATCTCATGTCCATGGTCA
>LR738712.1:20623607-20653366 GCA_902687465.1 Secale cereale
AACCAGGGAGTA
Source organism: Secale cereale (assembly GCA_902687465.1). Taxonomy (NCBI): domain Eukaryota; kingdom Viridiplantae; phylum Streptophyta; class Magnoliopsida; order Poales; family Poaceae; genus Secale; species Secale cereale. Next base: position 20,623,620 of record LR738712.1, read on the forward strand.
ATCATCACAACGCGACTGCCAGGCGTTCATAACGTCTTGGGTCGCCGGGAGAACGGGTGCATCACCTAGCGGTGCTTCTAGGACATATGATCTCTTGGCAGCTATGAGGATAATCCTCAGGTTACGGACCCAATCCGTATAGTTGCTACCATCGTCTTTCAGCTTGGTTTTCTCTAGGAACGCGTTGAAGTTGAGGGAAACCTGAGCGTGGGCCATTTGATCTACAAGAGATATTGTAAAGAATTTAGACTAAGTTCATGATAATTAAGTTCATCTTAATCAAATTTTAATGAACTCCCACTCAGAATGACATATCTCTAGTCATCTAAGTGATACACGATCCGAATCGACTAGCCCGTGTCCGATCATCACGTGAGACGGACCAGTCATCAACGGTGAACATCTTCATGTTGATCGTATCTTCTATACGACTCGTGTTCGACCTTTCGGTCTTCCGTGTTCCGAGGCCATGTCTGTACATGCTAGGCTCGTCAAGCGAACCCTAAGTGTATCGCGTGTGTAAATCTGTCTTACACTACTGGAATCTGAGTCTTTGCCATCTGCCAGCTCTTTGCCGTCTGCCAGCTGATGGCAAAGAGGCTGTTTGCCGTCTGTCTTGTCAAAGCAGACGGCAAAGAACCAGCTGATGGCAAAGAGGGTCTTTGCCATCTGCCAGATCTTTGCCGTCTGCTGGCAGACGGCAAAGAGGTCTTTGCCATCTGCCAGCAGACGGCAAAGACCAAAGTGGGCCCCATATGTATTATCTGTGTATATCTATGAATTTCTGTCAAATTGAATGAATTCAATTAAAAACAGGGGTTATATAGGCTCTTTGCCGTCTGCCAGCAGTCGGCAAAGAGCTTTGCCGACTGCTAGCAGACGGCAAAGAATGCCACGTGGCAGCTCCCTGTTCAACCTGGGAACGCTGGTTGCCTATTTGGGGACTTTGCCGACTGCCAGCAGACGGCAAAGAGGCTCAGCTCTTTGCCGACTGCCGACAGTCGGCAAAGAGGCTAAGGTCTTTGCCGACTGCCGGCAGTCGGCAAAGAGGCAAAGGTCTTTGCCGACTGCCAGCAGACGGCAAACCACGCCGTTAACCCCTAACGGCTCCCACCTCACCTCACTGCCGTCCACGCTCTTTGCCGTCTGCTGGCCGCAAAAGGCTGACGGCAAAGAGCTTTGCCGACTGCTTCTATGAAGCAGACGGCAAAGAAGGCCTTTACCGCCACTTATTCAGCCGGACTGTTTGCCGACTGCTAGCAGTCGGCAAAGAGCTTTGCCGACTACAATTCATGCCTTTGCCGACTGCCATGGCAGTCGGCAAAGAAGCTGATTCCTGTAGTGTTACACCCGTTGTATGCGAACGTTAGAACCTATCACACCCGATCATCACGTGGTGCTTCGGAGCAACGGACTTTAGAAACGGTGCACAGTTAGGGGAAACACAATACTTGAAATTTTAGTGAGAGATCATCTTATTTACTAAACAAGATGCATAAACATGATAAACATCGCATGCAATCAATTAAAGTGACATGATATGGCCAATATCATCTTGCTCCTTGGATCTCCATCTTCGGGGCACCATGATCATCTTGTCACCGGCTCGACACCATGATCTTCATCATCATGATCTCCATCATCGTGTCTTGAAGAAGTCATCACGCCAATTATTACTTCTACTACTATGGCTAACGTTTAGCAATGAAGTAAAGTAATTACATGGCGTTATTGAGTGACACGCAGGTCACACAATAATTAAGACAACTCCTATGGCTCCTGCCGGTTGTCAAGTTCATCGACATGCAAGTCGTGATTCCCTACTACAAAAACATGATCTATCTCATACATCACATATATCATTCATCACATCTTCGTTCTTGGCCATACCACATCACAAAACACATGCTGCAAAAACAAGTTAGACGTCCTCTAATTGTTGTTGCAAGTTTTACGTGGCTTCTATAGGATTTCTAGCAAGAACGTTTCCTACCTACGCCAAAACCACAACGTGATTTGTCAACTTCTATTTACCCTTCATAAAAACCCTTTTCATCGAATCCGATCTGACTAAAGTAGGAGAGACAGACACCCGCCAGCCACCTTATGCATCTAGTGCATGTCTGTCGGTGGAACCAGTCTCACGTAAGCGTACGTGTAAAGTCGGTCTGGGCCGCTTCTTCCCACAATACCGCCGAATCAAGATTGACTAGTAACGGTAAGAAAGTTGAACAAAATCAAACGCCCACAACTGCTTTGTGTTCTACTCGTGCAAGATGCTACGCATAAAACCTGGCTCTGATACCACTGTTGGGGAACGTAGCAGAATTCAAAAAAATTCTACGCCTTCACCAAGATCCAACTATGGAGACATCTAGCAATGAGCAAGTAAGAGTGCATCTACATACCGTTATGGAGATTGCGAGCGGAAGCTTTCGAAGAAGCGTGGATGAAGTAGTCGTACTCTTCGCGTTCTTCGTCACCGATGATCTAGCGCCGAACGGACGGCACCTCCGCGTTCAACACACGTACGGTGCAGCAACGTCACCTCCTTCTTGATCCAGCAAGGGGGGAGGAGAAGTCGTCGGAGATCCGGCAGCAGGACGGCGTGATGACGGATGCAGTGGAGATCGCAGCAGGGCTTCGTCGGGCGCCCTGCGTTGGAGTATGGAGGTGTGACAGGAGGGGGAGAGGCGCCAGGGCAAGGGTGCGGCAGCCCTCTCCCCTCCCACATATATATAGGGGCCAGGGGGGTGTGCCAGGGCCCCTGCGGATCCAATCTGTAGGGGGGGCGGCGGCCAGGGGGGAGTCCTTGCCCCCCAAGGCAAGTGGTGGCCCCCCTCCCCTTAGGGTTTTAACCCTAGGCGCATGGGGAGGTGGGCCACTAGTGGTGCGCCAGCCCAGAGGGGCTGGACACTTCCCCTTGCAGCCTAGGGGCCCCACCGGGATGGGTGGCCGCACCCGGTGGACCCCCGGGGCCCCTCCGGTGGTCCGGGGACACTCCCGGTGACCCCCGAAGATCACCCGTTGGCCGAAACTGGACTTCCTATATATCAATCTTTACCTCCGGACCATTCCAAAACTCCTCGTGACGTCCGGGATCTCATCCGGGACTCCGAACAACTTTTGGGTTTCCACGTGCATTATCTCTACGACCCTAGCGTTACCGAACCTTAAGTGTGTAGACCCTACGGGTTCGGGAGACACGTAGACATGACCGAGACGACTCTCCGGTCAATAACCAACAGCGGGATCTGGATACCCATGTTGGTTCCCACGTGTTCCTCGATGATCTTCATCGGATGAACCACCGTGTCAAGGATTCACTCAATCCCGTATGTTATTCCCTTTGTCCATCGGTACGGTACTTGCCCGAGATTCGATCGTCGGTATTCCCGATACCTTGTTCAATCTCGTCATGGCAAGTCTCTTTACTCGATCCGTAATCCATCATCCCGTGACTAACTACTTAGTCACATTGAGCTCATTATGATGATGTCTTACCGAGTGGGCCCAGAGGTACCTCTCCGTCATACGGAGTGACAACATCCCAGTCTCGGTTCGTACCAACTCAACACACACTTTCGGAGATACCCGATGCGTACCTTTATAGCCACCCAGTTACGTTGTGACGGTTGGCACACCCAAAGTACTCCTACGGTATCCGGGAGTTGTACAACCTCATGGTCTAAGGAATAAATACTTGACACCGAAAAGCTTATGCATTACGAACTATACGATCTCGTGTTATGCTCAAGTTTGGGTCTTGTCCATCACATCATTCTCCTAATGATGTGATCCCATTATCACTGACATCTCATGTCCATGGTCAGGAAACCGTGACCATCTGTTGATCAACGAGCTGCTAACTAGAGGCCTACCAGGGACTCATTGTGGTCTGTGTATTCACACATGTATCGCTGTTTCCGTACAATACAATTCAAGCATGAATAACAGACAATTATCATGAACAAGGAGATATAATAATAATGCTTTTATTATTGCCTCTAGGTCATATCTCCTACAGTCTCCCACTTGCACTAGAGTCAATAATCTAGTTACATTGTGATGAATCGAACACCCATAGAGTTCTGGTGTTGATCATGTTTCGCTCGTGAAAGAGGTTTAGTCAACGGGTCTGCGACATTCAGATCCGTATGCACTTTAGAAATATCTATGTCTCCATCCTGAACATAATTCCGGATGGAGTTGAAACGGCGCTTGATGTGCTTGGTCTTCTTGTGAAACCTGGGCTCCTTGGTAATAGCAATGGCACCAGTGTTGTCACAGAAGAGAGTCATCGGGCTTGACGCGCTTGGAATGACTCCTAGGTCGGTGATGAACTCCTTCATCCAGACTCCTTCCTGCGCTGCTTCAGAAGCAGCTATGTACTCCGCTTCACATGTAGATGCTGCCACCACGCTCTGTTTGCAACTGCACCAGCTGACTGCCCCTCCATTCAAAATATACACGTATCCGGTTTGAGACTTAGAGTCATCCAGATCTGTGTCGAAACTAGCATCGACGTAACCCTTTCCGACGAGCTCTTCGTCACCTCCATAAACGAGAAACATATCCTTAGTCCTTTTCAGGTACTTCGGGATGTTCTTGACCGCTGTCCAGTGTTCCGTACCGGGATCACTTTGGTACCTCCCTACCAAACTTATGGCAAGGTTCACATCAGGTCTGGTACATAGCATGGCATACATGATAGAACCTATGGCCGAGGCATAGGGAATGATACTCATCTTTTCTCTATCTTCTGCCGTGGTCGGTGACTGAGCCTTGCTCAATCTCATACCTTGCAAAACAGGCAAGAATCCTTTCTTTGACTGATCCATATCGAACTTCTTCAATATTTTGTCAAGGTATGTACTTTGTGAAAGACCAATGAGGCGTCTCGATCTATCTCTATAGATTTTGATGCCTAATATGTAAGCAGCTTCTCCAAGGTCCTTCATTGAAAAACTTTTATTCAAGTAGGCCTTTACATTTTCCAAGAATTTTATATCATTTCCCATCAGCAATATGTCATCCACATATAATATGAGAAATGCCACAGAGCTCCCACTCACTTTCTTGTAAATACAGGCTTCTCCATAAGTCTGTATAAATCCAAACGCTTTGATCACCTCATCAAAGCGAATATTCCAACTCCGAGATGCTTGCACCAGCCCGTAAATCGAGCGCTGGAGCTTGCATACCTTGTTAGCGTTCTCTGGATCGACAAAACCTTCCGGTTGTCTCATATACAACTCTTCCTTGAGGAAGCCATTAAGGAATGCTGTTTTGACGTCCATTTGCCATATCTCATAATCATAGAATGCGGCAATAGCTAACATGATTCTGACTGACTTCAGCATCGCTACTGGAGAGAAAGTCTCGTCGTAGTCAATCCCTTGAACTTGTCGATAACCCTTAGCGACAAGACGAGCCTTATAGATGGTCACATTACCATCCGCGTCTGTCTTCTTCTTAAATATCCATTTGTTTTCTATGGCGTGCCTATCATCAGGCAAGTCCACCAAAGTCCATACTTTGTTTTCATACATGGATTCTATCTCGGATTTCATGGCTCCAAGCCATTTATTGGAATCTGGGCCCGCCATCGCTTCTTCATAGTTCGAAGGTTCACCGTTGTCTAACAACATGATTTCTAGTATAGGGTTGCCGTACCACACTGGTGCGGAACGTGCCCTTGTGGACCTTCGAAGTTCAGTAGTAACTTGATCTGTTTCTTCATGATCATTATCATCAACTTCCTCCCTTGTCGGTGCAGGCACCTCAGGAACAGTTTCCTGCGCTGCGCTACTTTCCGGTCCAGGAGGGGTGACTGTCACGTCATCAAGTTCTACTTTCCTCCCACTCACTTCTTTCGAGAGAAACTCTTTCTCCAGAAAGCATCCATTCTTGGCAACAAAGACTTTGCCTTCGGATCTGTGGTAGAAGGTGTACCCAATTGTTTTCTTTGGGTATCCTATGAAGACGCATTTTTCCGATTTGGGTTCGAGCTTTTCAGGTTGAAGTTTCTTGACATAAGCATCGCAACCCCAAACTTTTAGAAATGACAGCTTCGGTTTCTTGCCAAACCAAAGTTCATACGGAGTCGTCTCAACGGATTTCGACGGAGCCCTATTTAAAGTGAATGCGGCAGTCTCTAAAGCATAACCCCAAAAATATAGCGGTAAATCGGTGAGGGACATCATAGATCGCACCATGTCCAACAGAGTACGATTTCGACGTTCGGACACACCGTTACGTTGAGGTGTTCCGGGCGGTGTCAATTGTGAAACAATTCCACAGCTCCTAAGGTGTGTGCCAAATTCATGACTTAAATATTCACCCCCACGATCCGATCGCAAGAACTTTATTTTTCTGTCACGTTGATTCTCAACCTCATTCAGAAATTCCTTGAAGTTTTCAAAGGTCTCAGACTTGTGTTTCATCAAATAGATATACCCGTATCTACTCAAGTCATCCGTGAGGGTGAGAACATAACGGTAGCCTCCGCGAGCCTCAACACTCATTGGACCGCACACATCGGTATGTATGATTTCCAACAAGTTGGTTGCTCGCTCCATTGTTCAGGAGAATGGAGTCTTGGTCATCTTGCCCAAGAGGCATGGTTCGCACGTGTCAAATGATTCATAATCAAGAGACTCTAGAAGTCCATCTGAATGGAGCTTCTTCATATGTTTGACACCAATATGACCAAGGCGGCAATGCCACAAGTATGTGGGACTATCATTATCAACTTTACATCTTTTGGCATCTACACTATGAACATGTGTATCACTACGTTCGAGATTCATCAAAAATAAACCATTGACCAGCGGGGCATGACCATAAAACATATCTCTCAAATAAATAGAACAACCATTATTCTCTGATTTGAAAGAGTAGCCATCTCGCATAAGACGAGATCCAAAAACAATGTTCATGCTCAAAGCTAGTACTAAATAACAATTATTGAGGTTTAAAACTAATCCCGAGGGTAGATGTAGAGGTAGTGTGCCGACGGCGATCACATCGACCTTGGAAACATTCCCGACGCGCATCGTCACCTCATCCTTCGCCAGTCTCCGTTTATTCCGCAGCTCCTGTTTTGAGTTACAAATATGAGCAACTGCACCGGTATCGAATACCCAGGAGCTACTACGAGTGCTGGTAAGGTACACATCAATAACATGTATATCATATATACCTTTGACGTTGCCGGCCTTCTTGTCTGCTAAGTATTTGGGGCAGTTCCGCTTCCAGTGACCCGTTCCCTTGCAATAAAAGCACTCTGTTTCAGGCTTGGGTCCATACTTTGGCTTCTTCCCGGCAACAGGCTTGCCGGGCGCGGCAACTCCCTTGCCGTCCTTCTTGAAGTTCTTCTTACCCTTGCCTTTCTTGAACTTAGTGGTTTTATTGACCATCAACACTTGATGTTCCTTTTTTATGTCCACCTCCGCTGATTTCAGCATCGAATACACCTCGGGAATGGACTTCTCCATCCCCTGCATATTGAAGTTCAACACGAAGCTCTTGAAGCTTGGTGGGAGCGACTGGAGGATTCTGTCAACGACCGCTTCATCTGGGAGATTCATTCCCAGCTGAGACAAGCAGTTGTGCAATCCTGAAATCTTGAGGATGTGCTCACTGACAGAACTGTTCTCCTCCATCTTACAGCTGTAGAATGCGTCGGAGACATCATATCTCTCGACTCGGGCATGAGCTTGGAAAACCTTTTTCAGCTCTTGGAACATCTCATATGCCCCGTGGTGCTCAAAACGCTTTTGGAGCCCCGATTCTAAACTGTAAAGCATGCCGCACTGAACTAGGGAGTAATCATCACAACGCGACTGCCAGGCGTTCATAACGTCTTGGGTCGCCGGGAGAACGGGTGCATCACCTAGCGGTGCTTCTAGGACATATGATCTCTTGGCAGCTATGAGGATAATCCTCAGGTTACGGACCCAATCCGTATAGTTGCTACCATCGTCTTTCAGCTTGGTTTTCTCTAGGAACGCGTTGAAGTTGAGGGAAACCTGAGCGTGGGCCATTTGATCTACAAGAGATATTGTAAAGAATTTAGACTAAGTTCATGATAATTAAGTTCATCTTAATCAAATTTTAATGAACTCCCACTCAGAATGACATATCTCTAGTCATCTAAGTGATACACGATCCGAATCGACTAGCCCGTGTCCGATCATCACGTGAGACGGACCAGTCATCAACGGTGAACATCTTCATGTTGATCGTATCTTCTATACGACTCGTGTTCGACCTTTCGGTCTTCCGTGTTCCGAGGCCATGTCTGTACATGCTAGGCTCGTCAAGCGAACCCTAAGTGTATCGCGTGTGTAAATCTGTCTTACACCCGTTGTATGCGAACGTTAGAACCTATCACACCCGATCATCACGTGGTGCTTCGGAGCAACGGACTTTAGCAACGGTGCACAGTTAGGGGAAACACAATACTTGAAATTTTAGTGAGAGATCATCTTATTTACTACCGTCGTTCTAAGTAAACAAGATGCATAAACATGATAAACATCACATGCAATCAATTAAAGTGACATGATATGGCCAATATCATCTTGCTCCTTGGATCTCCATCTTCGGGGCACCATGATCATCTTGTCACCGGCTCGACACCATGATCTTCATCATCATGATCTCCATCATCGTGTCTTGAAGAAGTCGTCACGCCAATTATTACTTCTACTACTATGGCTAACGTTTAGCAATGAAGTAAAGTAATTACATGGCGTTATTCAGTGACACGCAGGTCACACAATAATTAAGACAACTCCTATGGCTCCTGCCGGTTGTCAAGTTCATCGACATGCAAGTCGTGATTCCCTATTACAAAAACATGATCTATCTCATACATCACATATATCATTCATCACATCTTCGTTCTTGGCCATACCACGTCACAAAACACATGCTGCAAAAACAAGTTAGACGTCCTCTAATTGTTGTTTTAAGTTTTACGTGGCTTCTATAGGATTTCTAGCAAGAACGTTTCTTACCTACGCCAAAACCACAACGTGATTTGTCAACTTCTATTTACCCTTCATAAGGACCCTTTTCATCAAATCCGATCCGACTAAAGTAGGAGAGACAGACACCCGCCAGCCACCTTATGCATCTAGTGCATGTCTGTCGGTGGAACCAGTCTCACGTAAGCGTACGTGTAAAGTCGGTCTGGGCCGCTTCATCCAACAATACCGCCGAATCAAGATTGACTAGTAACGGTAAGAAAGTTGAACAAAATCAAACGCCCACAACTGCTTTGTGTTCTACTCGTGCAAGATGCTACGCATAAAACCTGGCTCTGATACCACTGTTGGGGAACGTAGCAGAATTCAAAAAATTTCTACGCCTTCACCAAGATCCAACTATGGAGACATCTAGCAACGAGCAAGTAAGAGTGCATCTACATACCGTTATGGAGATTGCGAGCGGAAGCTTTCGAAGAAGCGTGGATGAAGTAGTCGTACTCTTCGCGTTCTTCGTCACCGATAATCTAGCGCCGAACGGACGGCACCTCCGCGTTCAACACACGTACGGTGCAGCAACGTCACCTCCTTCTTGATCCAGCAAGGGGGGAGGAGAAGTCGTCAGAGATCCGGCAGCACGACGGCGTGATGACGGATGCAGTGGAGATCGCAGCAGGGCTTCGTCGGGCGCCCTGCGTTGGAGTATGGAGGTGTGACGGGAGGGGGAGAGGCGCCAGGGCAAGGGTGCGGCAGCCCTCTCCCCTCCCATATATATATAGGGGCCAGGGGGGTGTGCCAGGGCCCCTGCAGATCCAATCTGCAGGGGGGCGGCGGCCAGGGGGGAGTCCTTGCCCCCCAAGGCAAGTGGTGGCCCCCCTCCCCTTAGGGTTTTAACCCTAGGCGCATGGGGAGGTGGGCCACTAGTGGTGCGCCAGCCCAGAGGGGCTGGACACTTCCCCTTGCGGCCTAGGGGCCCCACCGGGATGGGTGGCCCCACCCGGTGGACCCCCGGGGCCCCTCCGGTGGTCCCGGGACACTCCCGGTGACCCCCGGAGATCACCCGTTGGCCGAAACTGGACTTCCTATATATCAATCTTTACCTCCGGACCATTCCGGAACTCCTCGTGACGTCCGGGATCTCATCCGGGACTCCGAACAACTTTCGGGTTTCCACGTGCATTTATCTCTACGACCCTAGCGTTACCGAACCTTAAGTGTGTAGACCCTACGGGTTCGGGAGACACGTAGACATGACCGAGACGACTCTCCGGTCAATAACCAACAGCGGGATCTGGATACCCATGTTGGTTCCCACGTGTTCCTCGATGATCTTCATCGGATGAACCACCGTGTCAAGGATTCACTCAATCCCGTATGTTATTCCCTTTGTCCATCGGTACGGTACTTGCCCGAGATTCGATCGTCGGTATTCCCGATACCTAGTTCAATCTCGTCATGGCAAGTCTCTTTACTCGATCCGTAATCCATCATCCCGTGACTAACTACTTAGTCACATTGAGCTCATTATGATGATGTCTTACCGAGTGGGCCCAGAGGTACCTCTCCATCATACGGAGTGACAACATCCCAGTCTCGGTTCGTACCAACTCAACAGACACTTTCGGAGATACCCGATGCGTACCTTTATAGCCACCCAGTTACGTTGTGACGGTTGGCACACCCAAAGTACTCCTACGGTATCCGGGAGTTGTACAACCTCATGGTCTAAGGAATAAATACTTGACACCGAAAAGCTTATGCATTACAAACTATACGATCTCGTGTTATGCTCAAGTTTGGGTCTTGTCCATCACATCATTCTCCTAATGATGTGATCCCGTTATCACTGACATCTCATGTCCATGGTCAGGAAACCGTGACCATCTGTTGATCAACGAGCTGGTAACTAGAGGCCTACCAGGGACTCATTGTGGTCTGTGTATTCACACATGTATCGCTGTTTCCGTACAATACAATTCAAGCATGAATAACAGACAATTATCATGAACAAGGAGATATAATAATAATGCTTTTATTATTGCCTCTAGGGCATATCTCCAACATATACCTAGTTCAATCTCGTTACCAGCAAGTCTCTTTACTCGTTCCTTAATACATCATCTCATGACTAACTCATTAGTCATTTGCTTGCAAGGCTTATTATGATGTGCATTACCGAGAGGGCCCAGAGATACCTCTCCGACACTCGGAGTGACAATTCCTAGTCTTGATCTATGCCAACACCACAAATACTTTCGGAGACACCTGTAGAGCATCTTTATGATCACCCAGTTACGTTGTGACGTTTGATAGCACACAAGGTGTTCCTACGGTATTCGGGAGTTGCATAATCTCATAGTCATAGGAACATGTATAAGTCATGAAGAAAGCAATAGCAGTAAAACTAAACGATCATGGTGCTATGCTAACGGATGGGTCTAGTCCATCACATCATTCTCCTAATGATGTGATCCCGTTGATCAAATGACAACTCATGTCTATGGTTAGGAAACATAACCATCTTTGATCAATGAGCTAGTCTAGTAGAGGCATACTAGGGACACTCTGTTTTTGTCTATGTATTCACACATGTATTAAGTTTCCGGTTAATACAATTCTAGCATGAATAAAATACATTTATCATGATATAAGGAAATATAAATAACAACTTTATTATTGCCTCTAGGGCATATTTCCTTCAGATATTGGGAAATCTCTTCCCTTTCATTAGTATTCTCTTCATCTCCTATTTGTTTTCTTGACTTAAGGTAATTGGCAATATAAGGATTTTCAATGCAATTCACCGCACAATACATATATATTTCCTCTATATCAAACTCAAGAAGTTTATCAATGGCAAATCCTGGAAGAAACCTAGTTCTACATTTAATTTCTTCATAACCCAAAAGCAAGATAAGTTCATTATGATGTGCAAGGGAAATCAAGTCATCACAATTTTTGGAAAAAATTCGATCAAGAAACAATTCGCATTGGGTAATGAAATGACCATGTTCATTGCAAAGTTCACAAGTACGGCTAGGATATTTTAAATTTTCAGCACAATCATCTAGCACCTGTAGCAACCATTTAGTTTCTAAATAATTATGCCTCTTGCAAAATCTATCTTCCCTCTTTGGTATGTACTTGCAAACTCTATACACTCCACAAAAATCAACATGCTTATATGAGATATTTTCATCATGACTAGTGCAATCATCACTAGTACCATGGATATTCAAAGGATTCACACTAGCAACATTGCAATCATGCTCATCATTCAAGTCTTTAGTGCCAAGCATTCTATGTAATTCTTCTTCTAGTACTTGAGCACAATTTTCTTTTCCATCATTTTCACGAAAGATATTAAAAAGATGAAGCATATGAGGTAACCTTAATTCCATTTTTTTGTAGTTTTCTTTTATAAACAAAACTAGTGATAAAACAAGAAACTAAAAGATTCGATTGCAAGATCTAAAGATATACCTTCAAGCACTAACCTCCCCAGCAACGGCGCCAGAAAAGAGCTTGATGTCAACTATGCACCCTTCTTCTTGTAGACGTTGTTGGGCCTCCAAGTGCAGAGGTTTGTACGACGGTAGCAAATTTCCCTCAAGTGGATGACCTAAGGTTTACCAATCCATGGGAGGTGTAGGATGAAGATGGTCACTCTCAAACAACCCTGCAACCAAATAACGAAGAGTCTCTTGTGTCCCCAACACACCCAATACAATGGTAAATTGTATAGGTGCACTAGTTCGGCGAAGAGATGGTGATACAAGTGCAATATGGATGGTAGATATAGGTTTTTGTAATAAGAAAATATAAAAACAGCAAGGTAGCAAGTGGTAAATGTGAGCATAAACGGTGTTGCAATGATAGTAGAGAAGGCTTAGGGTTCATACTTTCACTAGTGCAAGTTCTCTCAACAAGGATAACATAACTGGATCATATTACTAGCCCTCAACATGCAACAAAGAGTCACTCCAAAGTAACTAATAGCGGAGAACAAACGAAGAGATTATGGTAGGGTACGAAACCACCTCAAAGCTATTCTTTCTGATAGATCTATTCAAGAGTCCGTAGTAACGTTCAATCTATCATAGAGTTTGTACTAGAATAACACCTTAAGACACAAATTAATTAAAACCCTAATGTCACCTAGATACTCCATTGTCACCTCAAGTATCCATGGGCATGATTATACGATATGCATCACACAATCTCAGAAACATCTATTCAACCAACACATAGAACTTCAAAGAGTGCCCTAAAGTTTCTACCGGAGAGTCAAGACAAAAACGTGTGCCAACCCCTATGCATAAGTCCCCAAGGTCACGGAACCCGCAAGTTGATCACCAAAACATACATCAAGTGGATCACATGATATCCCATTATCACCACAGATAAACACGTGCAAGACATATATCAAGTGTTCTCAAATCCTTAAAGACTCAATCCGATAAGATAATTTCAAAGGGAAAACTCAATCCATTACAAGAGAGTAGAGGGGGAGAAGAGGATCCAACTAGAATAGCAAAGCTCGCGATACATCAACATCGTGCCATCTCAAGAACACGAGAGAGAGAGAGATCAAACACATAGCTACTGATACATACCCTCAGCCCCGAGGGTGGACTACTCCCTCCTCGTCATGGAGAGCACCGGGATGATGAAGATAGCCACCGGAGAGGGATTCCTCCCTCCGGCAGGGTGCCAGAACGGCTGTAGATTGGTGTTCGGTGGCTACAGAGGCTTTCGGCGGCAGAACTCCCGATCTAGGTTAATTTTCGAAGGTTTCAATATTTATAGGAATTTTTGGAGTCAGGGCCAAGTAAAGGGGAGCTACGGGCCGTCTTCGAGATAGGGGGCGCGCCCCCCTTCCCAAGGCGCGCCCTCCACCCTCGAGGGCAGCCCGTGGCTCTCCTGGCCCAACTCTTTTGCTTCGGGGGCTTCTTTTGGTCCAGAAAAAATCATAAAAAATTGGCTCGTCAATTGGACTCCGTTTGATATTCCTTTTCTGTAAAACCCTAAAACATGATAAAAACAGAAACTGGCACTAGGCTCTGCGTTAATAGGTTAGTCCCAAAAATCATATAAAAGTGTATAATAAAGCCCATAAGACATCCTAGAAGGATAATATAATAGCATGGAACAATCAAAAATTATAGATACATTGGAGACGTATCAGGGGGGCACGCCCCACCACATGCTTGCTGCCCTATTTCTCCACTAGGGCCCAATAAGGCCCATAGACTCCCCGGGGGGTTCCGGTAACCTCCCGGTACTCCAAAAAGTACCCAATACACTTCGGAACTCTTCCGGTGTCCGAATATAACCTTTCAATATATCAATCTTTATGTCTCGACCATTTCGAGACTCCTCGTCATGTCCGTGATCTCATCCGGGACTTCGAACAACCTTCAATACATCAAAACACATAAACTCATAAACCGATCGTCATCGAACGTTAAGTGTACGGACCCTACGGGTTCAAGAACTATGTAGACATGACCGAGACTCATCTCTGGTCAATAACCAATAGCGGAACCTGGATGCTCATATTGGTTCCTACATATTTTACGAAGATCTTTAACGGTCAAACCGCACAACAACATACGTTGTTCCCTTTGTCATCGGTATGTTACTTGCCCGAGATTCGATCGTCAGTATCATCATACCTAGTTCAATCTCGTCTCCGGCAAGTCTCTTTACTCGTTCCGTAATACATCATCTCGTGACTAACTCATTAGTCGTTTGCTTGCAAGGCTTATTACGATGTGTATTACCAAGAGGGCCCAGAGATACCTCTCCGACACTCGGAGTGACAAATCCTATTCTCGATCTATGCCAACACCACAAACACTTTCGGAAACACCTGTAGATCATCTTTATAATCACCCAGTTACGTTGTGACATTTGATAGCACACAAGGTGTTCCTCCGGTATTCGGGAGTTGCATAATCTCATAGTTAGAGGAACATGTATAAGTCATGAAGAAAGCAATAGCAGTAAAACTAAACGATCATAGTGCTAAGCTAGCGGATGGGTCTTGTCCATCACATCATTCTCCTAATGATGTGATCTCGTTGATCAAATGACAACACAAGTCTATGGTTAGGAAACACAACCATCTTTGATTAACGAGCTAGTCTAGTAGAGGCATACTAGGGACACTCTGTTTTGTCTATGTGCTCACACATGTATCAAGTTTCCGGTTAATACAATTCTAGCATAAATAAAAGATTTCTATCATGATATATAAGGAAATATAAATAACAACTTTATTATTGCCTCTAGGGCATATTTTCTTCAATTCTCCGCCAGGGCTTCGCCGTCAATAGAAGTTAATCCTGCCCGGACGGGGACTAGATCCGCGGGAGGGAGATACCCATGCGCCTGAAGTTTACTCAAATGTGCGTGGGATACTGAGCAACTTTCCCAATCGCCTACTTGAGGGCCATGAGGGCGTGAGGAAGAACTGGGAACGCCAGCCATGTTTGGAAATTTTTCGTGGCAAGCTCTAAGGATTTTCCGCGTGGAATGGAATGGCATCTAAGATTTAGTCTCTTTAAATAGGTGTCTTCCTTATGCAGTCAAGGGGTTAACTGTAAAAATATCCATGCGGTTCACATTCATCTGACACATGGAAGCCGAGGCGACGGCAGCAAGGAATCAAACAGGATATAATATTGAATATGGAGCCGGACTATCATCTATTCCGAAGAAAAACCTGCCTTGCGAGACCGAAGACATGAAGCCGGATACAATCTCGCCATTGAAGGCAAGTTCGGGGGCTACTGAGGGAGTCCTGGATTTGGGGCTCCATGAGGATCATGTCTGCCAAAGCTGGGCCGGGTAGATGGGCCAGGAAGATGAAGATAAATTGATGTCCCCGTGTCGGGTTAGGACTCCTGTGTATGTAGAAAGGCAGAATAGATGTTCGGATGTAATGATTCCTTTCTTCCCAAGCAATCTTTGTAACCCTAGGTCTCCTTCGGTGGATATATAAACCAGAGGGTCTAGTCCGTAGGGGGTAGCAGAATCACAATATCATAGGCTAGACTTCTAGGGTTTAGCCATTATGATCTCGAGGTAGATCAACTCTTGTAACCCCATATTTATCCAGATCAACCAAGCATGAAGTAGGGTATTACCTCGATCAAGAGGGCCTGAACCTGGGTAAATATCGTGTCCCCAGTCTCCTGTTACCATTGATTCTTAGACGCACAACTTGGGCACCCCTACCCGAGATCTGCCGGTTTTGACGCCGACACCGGGACTAAAGGGAGGGAACCGGGATAAAAGGCTCTTCCCAACCGAGACTAAAGGTTGGTTCTCCACTACTGCAAGATCGTGTAAGAGTGGTGGGCCATGTTCCGGCAGGCACTGGCCGACCCGGAGTATGACGTCCGCCTCCTCGACGAGCACCGGAACACAGAGGAGCAAATCGCCGCCGACACGGCCATCAGGAGGTATCGTTCCAGTCCTATCTCTCCGCTGTCCCCACCCCTGCTGCCAGTTCTTCGTCCTTTAGCTCTGATTCACCCATCTAAGACCTCCTCACTAACGCTTAGCCGTTAAATTATTTTGGGGCTTGGGTGGAGGTCACGAGACGAGAGGGAAGGACATCATATCTGAAGAGAGTCTGGGAGCCATTTTGTTATTATAGAACTTTATCCCGATGTTGTATCGCAATCCGCTTGCCCCTATCTGTGAGTTATTTTGTTGGTCCAATTCAATGACTGGCTGCATTTGGTTGGTCGATAAATGTGGAATCTTGATCGAAAGGTCATGTTTGTTACGTTCCCTTGTGTTGCATCTTTTTTTGGAGGCCTGAGTATTTATTTTTCTTGTTATATATTTCCGGTTGGTTTTGTTAGCTTCGGAAGTTTCTGACTCGTTGGATGTGTTGCTGGCTTGAGTAGTGCTCTTGGTCGTCACTTTCCATAGTTTCTATTTCCCTCTGTTTGTCTTGGGTGTCATCGTCCCTTTCAAATATGTACTCCTAATTTTCTGTTTGCTTCGACGAATGTTGGCTTTGTCTTTTACAATCGGGTTGAATTGTTCTTTACGCGACGTGTTGGGTGTCACTGGAGCCGAGAATGAAGAGATGCTGCTAAGTTTTCTATGCCCATGAGGGTAACTAGACCAATAAAATGTTTGTCTTTAGGCGTGGCGACGTGTGATTTGCTTCATGTCTTCCCTGCTGGATAGTACTTATAAAGCTTTTGATTGGAATAGAAATGGAAGGGGAATCATGGATGGATGGCTGGACGCATCATTCTTCCCTGCTGCACGGCGCCTCGTGCCTTAATCATGCGTGTTTAGGCTGTTTGACCACTGCTTTCCCCGTTGTTTAATCGATTGTCTTAACCTTGAGCACCCCCAAAGCGGAAACGGGAAAGAGCAAAAGCCCCCTCCTTTCCATGTATGTCCCCTTCCTTCCGTGCTCATTCTATCATTATCTATCTCGTTCAGAAATTCTATTATTGTCAGTCCGCAATGTCCTTGTCTATGAAGATACAGATACTGCTGGTGTCTGTCGATGATTGTTATAATTCTACTGGATTATTACCCCTGTGCATGGGACAAAAGTGTAACATAGTCTTGTCCCAGTGGCGTCGTGGCTACGTGCCTATCAATCAATCAAGATCAAATATGTAACCGTGGCGAGCGAGCGAACAAACGAACGAACGAACGCCCGGTAGCTCAACGAGAAGCGAATGATGGCGACCGTACCACCTGCGCCATTATTTCCCCGTCAACGTCCAGCCTTCACCCTCACGCCTTCATGCCGCCGGGTCACTCTCCCCTCTTATGCTCGCCAGCTTTCACACATAACTGCAGCAGCTGAGAAGGGATCCTGCAGCTTAACGGGCCCAGTTTCCATCGAGGGGATACGTCCAGCGAGGCAGACCAACTCATTGCGACGACCCAGCAAGCAAGCTGCAGTAACTAATGCATGCTTCTTCTTCTTCTTCTTCCCTGTCCGGCCAATCGATGGCGAGGACGTCGGCACGAAGCAAAGCTCCACCTTTCGTCTCGGCACCTCCCATTTTGTTAATCGATCGAGCAGCAGAGCTGAACAGCTCTATAAGTTGTTGAATATAATTGCCAGTTGATGCCCTTTCCCCCCTCGTCCCCTTCGCCGTGGAGTGCATGGACCCTTTCACGAGTGATCGAGTAAACCACGCACGCACCACCTACCTACCCACGCGCTACCTAGCTCGCTAGAGACCGGAGCGGGAGCAGGCTTGGTCGTCTTGATCAGATAGGCATAGGCTGCACGCTGGATGTTGATCGTGTCTGCACTCTGCACCACCACCCATGCACTAGCTCGCTAGCTAGAGGAAGGAGGGAGGGAGGTGTCGAAGCTTCTAGAACGTACTAGGAGGTCCGATGGGCAACGCGTGCTTCTGCTGCGTCGCCTCGTCTCAGCCAGAGCACGACGCGGCGGGAGCACGGCCGCGGCACCGGAAGAGTTCCGCGACGCCTCCGAGGCCGAGCCGCAGCAGCGAGCCGAGCCCCACCGCCACCAGGGCGAGCCCCAAGCCCCGGCCACGGCCGCGGGCCAAGGCCAAGCCCAACCCGTACGCGCAGCGTGGCGGTGGGTCGGCCCCGGCTCGGGCGGCGCGCGTGCTGGACGGCGTGGTGCCGCACCACCCGCGGCTGCGGGTCACGGACAAGTACCACCTGGGCCGCGAGCTTGGGCGGGGCGAGTTCGGCGTCACGCGCCTGGCCACGGACCGCGGCGCGGCGCGGGAGCGGCTGGCGTGCAAGTCCATCCCCAAGGCGCGGCTGCGGACCGCCGTGGACGTGGCCGACGTGCGCCGCGAGGTGGCCATCATGGCGTCGCTGCCGGACCACCCGGCGCTGGTGCGGCTGCGCGCCGCCTACGAGGACGACGACGCCGTGCACCTGGTCATGGAGCTCTGCGACGGCGGGGAGCTGTTCGACCGGATCGTGGCGCGCGGCCGATACACGGAGCGCGCCGCGGCCGCCGCGGCAAGGACGGTGGCGGAGGTGGTGCGGGCCTGCCACGCCCACGGGGTGATGCACCGGGACCTCAAGCCCGAGAACTTCCTCTACGCCGGCAAGGAGGAGGACGCGCAGCTCAAGGCCATCGACTTCGGCCTCTCCGTCTTCTTCCGGCCAGGTCTGCCTGCTGTAATTTTCTTCTTCTTTTTTTAGATAATAGGTCTGCTTGCACAATTCTTCCTCCTTCCATTTTTCAATTCGTTGACGGAGTACTGTGTTTATATAGTACTCCCTCCGTCCGAAAATAATTGTCATCAAAATGAATAAAAAAGATGTATCTAGATGTATTTTAGTTTTAGATACATCATTTTTTGTCCATTTTAATGACAAGTATTTTCGGACGGAGGGAGTATCTTTGGGTTTTTCATGCTGTGGTTAGTGGGAGTATAGTGTTTATGCCATTTTTACAAACTGATTTTTATATACTCCCTCCGTCCCAAAATTCTTGTCTTCCATTTGTCTAAATACGGATGTATCTAGTCACGTTTTAGTGTTAGATACTCCCTTATCTAGACAAATCTAAGACAAGAATTTTGGGACGGAGGGAGTAAATAGTAGTAACAGTTTGTAAAATTCTACTCTTCAGAAAATCTATATGCACTGCATTATGGAACGGAAGGAGTGGTAGTTTGTCGGAGTGCCATCAACAGTTTTGCGGCACACCTTTGCAATCTTTGCACGAAAGAATTCTCAAGACATTAGAAAAAACACAAATTTAAAGACATATTAGTACCATATTGCATTCCTGGCGTCGTAGTACAATGATTTCAGGAAATCTCAAGTAGTAGTACATGCACCAATGATGCGTAGAAACAATATTAATCTAGCTGCATATATGGATTGTTTGATAGAAAATCAAAGTGTTTTTACCCGTTCAAAACTAATCCATGTATTGTCGAATAATTTCAAAATGAAAGATAAATCCTGAGGAATGTGTGTGCAACTTGCCTCTTGCGTAGTGAGTATACATACTTCGTCAACCAACAAGCTTACATCTTAGTGAACGTTTCCGCTTCCTTCCTCCGCTGTACGTGATGGTTGACTGCAATTGTATCAATGGGCTGCGTAGCCGAGGAGGAGGAGGAGGTCGTACCACAAAAATGCTAGACATACAAAGATTTACAAGTTTTTACACGCTCTTTCCATCTAATAACCAATCACAAACCTCTCCCCCCTGATTTTAAGGGGGGTGGGCCGTCCCGCTCACCTATTGACAAATTAAGGTTAACCCATCCTATAAAAGCCTGCAAATTGTTTGTACGTGTAGCATTGCTCGTCGTACCACGTCCAAAGTCAAAAGACATAATAGGGGATGAAGAATTCTGAATAAACTGTTTTTTTTAAGACAACTTCTTTCTGCTTCACATAATTGCCTCCACACTTCTTGACCCGGTCCGGCTCACCTCACATACGTGCACACGCCAACAAGAGGCCTCATTGATTTTGTCGAGCTGCCTGATTTTTAAATTTGGATCAGTCGATTCATGGGAGAAGGAAGGAGGAAATGTTTGTTTCTTTTTTTTTAAAGGAAGGAGGAAATGAGTCTAAGCACCGAGGTCACCGGCGGTGGGGCGAGCGTAGTGAAGTCTGGGTATGCCGGCAAAGCATCGGCTAGGAACGAGCCATAGCTAGAGGCGAATTAGAAGGTTGACGGTTTAGGGTACCGGACGGTGAGGGCTCACCAAAAAATCTGGTGGCGCGCTGGTTTAAAGAGATCACTGGTGCTTACGCCCGCACATCGGAGATCGGCGGTGAGGGAACGTCGCTGAAGATGAAGCACCATCCGACGGTTGAGATAGAAGAACAGAAACCGACTGACCCTTAGATTTTTTTTCACGTGACGTGCACCTAGGTGCTCCATAATTTTGCACGCCTGTTCTACCCTTGCAAAATCTGGAATTTCTGTTTTTTTTTTCACCTGAAAAGCTAATGACACTAATCAGTCAATGGTAAATGCTAGTACGATGTTGACTTAATAAAAATCTGCTGTGGTGCAGGCGAGCGGTTCTCAGAGATCGTGGGCAGCCCGTATTACATGGCCCCGGAGGTGCTCCGCCGCAGCTATGGCCCCGAGGTGGACATCTGGAGCGCCGGCGTCATCCTCTACATCCTCCTCTGCGGCGTCCCGCCCTTCTGGGCCGAGACAGAACAGGGTGTGGCGCGCTCCATCCTGCGGGGAGTGCTGGACTTGGACCGTGAACCCTGGCCCCGGATCTCCGACAGCGCCAAGAGCCTCGTCCGCCAGATGCTCGAGATGGACCCCCGCAAGCGCCTCACCGCCCGTCAAGTCCTCGGTAACCATGTTCGATCTTGACTCAAACATGCATCATGCATCGACAATGGACATACGCTGATGATCTAGCTATGTATGTGTGCAGCGCACCCGTGGTTGCAGGACGCGAAGAAGGCGCCGAACGTGCCGCTGGGGGACGTGGTGCGGGCGAGGCTCAAGCAGTTCTCCGTCATGAACCGCTTCAAGAAGAAGGCGATGCGGGTGATCGCTGAGCACCTGTCGGCGGAGGAGGTGGAGGTGATCAAGGAGATGTTCGCGCTCATGGACACGGACAACAACGGCAGGGTCACGCTGGAGGAGCTCAAGGCCGGCCTCGCTAGGGTGGGCTCCAAGCTCGCCGAGCCCGAGATGGAGCTGCTCATGGAGGCCGCCGATGTGGACGGCGACGGCTACCTCGACTACGCCGAGTTCGTCGCCATCACCATCCACCTGCAGCGCCTCTCCAATGACCAGCACCTCCGCAAGGCCTTCCTCTTCTTCGACCGCGACAGCAGTGGCTACATCGAGCGCGTCGAGCTAGCCGACGCCCTTGCTGACGACTCCGGCAAGGCCGACGATGCCGTCGTCGACCACGTCCTGCAGGAGGTCGACACCGACAAGGTGCACCTTACCACCTACGTGCACTCTGAATCTGACAGATTCTCATGCATTTCCAAGATCATTCTTAAATCTTAATCCGTCTGTGGTCGCTCATGGCGTGCAGGATGGTCGGGTCAGCTTCGAGGAGTTCGTCGCGATGATGAAGGCCGGGACTGACTGGAGGAAAGCGTCGCGCCAGTACTCCAAGCAGCGCTTCAAGTCGCTCAGCAACAGCCTAATCAAGGATGGCTCCATCTCCATGGCACGCTGACCATCCATCACACATACATTCATGTTCCGACTTCAGATGGTCGATCGATGCGATGCTTGGTTTTTCATACATACATACATCAATTCAATTGAATTGGATTTAATTTGTTCCCGCAGTTTGTTCGTAGTACTATATTTGTCGTAGACTGTTTGAATCTTCCGCAGGATTTATGCGGAAATGTTTTTGGTCTCGCGTTGGATCAGACATGTAATTATGTATGCTAGAATAGACATCTAAAGTCCCCAAATGATATAATGAGCAACAAAGGATGGGGACAGACATCTAAGGCCATATTCAGTTGAGTGTGGATCCGAGAGGATTAAAGAGGTTTGAGGGGGATCTAAACCCCTTGTAAGTCAAAATATGTGCCAATCCTCGCCAATCCTCTTGGGGAGAGGATTAACGGAACAAAGCATAAAGGAGAGGGTTTTGCTCGTTCCCATTTCCGCTTTTGGGGTGCATGCTTAAGGGAAAGATGATGGATTAAACAACCGGAAAAGCAATTTTCAAAGTTCGAACATGATTAAGGCACGAGGCGCCGTGCAGCAGGGCAGAAAGGGTGCATCCAGCCACCCATGATTCCCTTCCATCCATTCGAAATAAGCAAGAGCCCGGTCACATTGCTACTAGCTTTATTATTATTATTATTATTATTATTTTCAAATCATGCAGAGATAAAAAAGGATTTAAAATACATCACGACCTATCCGATAATCTAGTAGACTCAAACAGAACACAACAAAAATGACTTAAACACCAATATACATTGAACCAAACACTGTCACTGCAATAAAATGTTTTTTGTACGCGTGGTCTACTAGCTTTATTATTATTTTTCAGATTCTCATACCCTAGCATATCATGAAAGAAGAAAATGTGTTAACACTGCACCGGGGAGTTCTCAGAACACAAGAAAGGTCAGCTGTATGACAAAGTCCTACCAGAATCTTCTTCCCAACACTAAACAAACAAACAAGGAAAACATAAGAATGGAAAGCGCCACCAACACATCCAACGAGTCATGAACTGCCAGAGCTAACAAAACAACCGGCAAAAAATATATGATTCTGCCCATACGGCTTGCTACGCATGCTCTCCTACCCTTTCTGAATCAATCAGCTCGACAAGTGCTCTGGGAACACAAGAAATCATAATTGTTCTCTATGTCGGGTCAGCTGTATCAAAGTCCTACCAGAATCTTCTCTTCCCAACGCTAAACAAACCTGGCAACTTGGCAAGCAGACCACGCGCTAGGAGAAACATTTTATATATAAAAAAAAAGGACCTAGCCGCGACTCTGCGTCATCTGCTACGGTGACACCCAAACACCTCGCATAGAAAAACTCACAAGGATTCTGGTAAAAGACAAAATGGAAACAGTGCAGCTGAAGGGCGATGAGGTCCTCGATGGACGAGGAACCGGCAGCAGGGGCGGTGATGGTGGAAAGTTCCTCGGCGAGGGCGGCGGCGAGGGGCGCGCGGAGCCGCTCGAGCTCGTCGATGACGGCGGCGAGGATAGGCTTGGAGGGCATCGCCTCTTTCTCGGCGGACTCTTCCACCTGCGCGATGCGATTCTGCTGCTTCCGCAGGGCGCAGAGGCGCTTCGACAATATCGATAGGATCGGTCCCTCCTTGCTTTCCATTATTGTCGCTTTGGTTTCAAATTCTTTAACCAGCTCTGCCAAAAAAAAATGCAAAGCATAAAGTATGTCAACAGTAATAAAATTGTCCAACAACAAAATCAGCTAACTACTATTTTGACGAGTACCTAAAGTCGTGCCGAAAGAGCTAAGAAGAAGACTAGGCTCATAGGTGGGTACAAACCATTTCATCTTTTGAGCAGAACATTGCGCACCAGATTCGACCTTCAAACTTTTAGTGTTGACAGCAAGTACATATGTTATCCGATGGCACATGCTCTCCTTCGCCATAATGTAAATAATATCATCATCGAGCAAACTTAATGTAGGGCCTGCAGTGGTGAATTTCCCCCATGTCAAATTGTTGTCCTCATCAAACATCCCTGGCAAGAGATTCGGCAAACTCAAGTCGGTGAAACATATCTCAGAAGTATCAACCGTCAAGCCTTCATGCCAGACATCATCTGAATAGATTGATCTGGTCCATGTAATAGCCGTCCAACCATGATCTTGTGCTTGCTTGATGCTGTGAATAGCATTATCCGCATGAAAATTTAACCCAACAAACTTGATCAAACCATTGCATATCGTCACATGACGGTGTGGTCTTGGGGTGAGATCCTCATACGTCAAGTAAAACTCAGAGGGATCACACGGTTCCGGTATTGGCAACGGGATGAAACGGATGACAAGCTTGCTGTCCAGAACATTGCAAAAGAGAATTCCCCACAAAAGATCGATCCAGCCTATGACACCCTTTCCTGCATATGCCACGCTCATGGCATTATGAACCGATATCTTATCCTTGGTATTCCTTGTTTCACTATCCTCCTCGGCGTTGTAAGCCTCCTGGGAGCGCCAAGCATTCGTGTCGGAGCGGTAGACGTGGAGCGTATGATGTGTGCGAGACTCGAGCACGATATATCCAACTTGAGGGAAAACGACAACAAAGTCTTCTTCGTTGTTGTTGTCACTGACAGGCAAGACGGCGACCAAATTTCGCGAGAAAGAAGACATATAGGGCCTTGGGAGAAGATGGAGAGAGGCCGAACCGCCCAAACCTGGCCCTACTGCCTTGTACACGAAATAGTCGATGAACCACAAATAATGGTTGGCGCTGTCTAAGAAAGTGATAGCCAGCAGGACGAACCCTCCGGCTATACCATGTATAAAAGGCTCCGCAACCAAACTATTCCCGGTCTGATGATCGACGCACCGGGCAAAGCACAGTGAGATGGCCGGGGGGATCGGCTGTTTCGAAGGAAACCTCGACGCGCGTCGAGTCCTTGGTTGTTCTTGGCTTTTGCGGTGGAGGAGTTTTCCAAATAGCCGATTAGGCACTTCTTGTCCAAGAGGATGTGGGGGTAGCGGCGATCGCCGGAGGAAGGGTGGTCTGGCATGACACGGGAGACGGGAGGGTGCAAGCGCCGATGGAGATGTGGATCGTGGAAGGCAACGGATGGCGTGGCCGTGGGAATTCGGTCCTGTGGAAGATCGATGGATCCTGAGTCATGCAGATGCAGAGGCAGAGATCTTATATATGTGCCCTTCCAGTATTTTTTTCATCCAATTCCTTTGGAAGTTTTGCGGTTTCTTTTGCTCGAGTTAAACTTCGACGAACTGCCATTCGAGTTCATTTGCCCTGCTTCTAATTAACATCTACACCTCTCGCTTTGAGAGTTGAAGCCTTTTTCTATGTGTTATTTGCATGCGATCATATGGTCGAGGTACAATAGTAAGCAGGCCGAAATCTTCCATCTGTTTCAAACCGGAATGTATATTTGCTTGCTTCATGCAGCATCTTTTGCCTTCTTTGCCGGATGTTGATAGTTGAGCGCCTGTGCAGTGCTTGCAGTCTTACTTCGTAAAAATAAGAAATTCTTATTATTCGATCGGCTCGGCCGAGACCAGAGGCAGAGGCAGAGCAAACATTTAACTATCTACCCTGGCACCAATTTCTTGTTGCGCACGTCTTAACGTCCTTTTTCCTATTTTTGATTTTGAAATAAGGACGAATGACTGGCAATTAACTTTTTCTTGTTGTTGTTACTATGGATTGGACACGCTTCGCGTGCAGGACCAGCTCCCCCGGCCGCCGTCGTCAGCAGCCCCCCATCCCGACGCCCCTCGCCAGCACCTCGCCGCAAGAAACCAGCGCGTATGAACCCCTCTATCTCTCTCTATATCTCTCTTCTGTACCGCATCTCGCATTGTAACTGATTGGGTATGCTCATATGTTGGTTTGGTTTGGTTTGGTTTCGCAGACGATGATGCACCTCCGCCGCCGATGTTGAGCCGGAAGGCCTATTTGTCCTTTCAGCAGCACCACCGGACCTTCTTGGCCAACCAAACAGGTGTGTAAGTTTAATTCTGGACCAAGGGATCGCAGAACATTCTCACATTTGTTGATTCCACTTCCTTAAATGTTGGATCGCAGGGTATGATGTGTGTGTCCATGCCAAAAACCTTGCTAACGACATCGGTACCGAGTGTGGGCTATACCCCTCGAGTGATCGTGCTGTTCACTTTTAAAGTTTACAATTCCCAGCTCCGATCCTTTGCTCTGCTTGTGTGCTCTCGCCCAAGACATTGGCGTTAAAGAAACCGGATTAGAAATTGGGGACGTCATCAAGTTCTACGCACACTGTATGGGGTTTCGTCCCGAAGACTTCCGTCTACCAGCCGCAGGATGCAGCCAAGGTCCGTAGGAAGTCTCTCTTGCAACTACTTATTTTGTACTAGTAGTATAGCATTATCTGTATTAATGGGAATCGGAATTCATACAGTGCTGAACACTCCACCGTCGGAGGCACGAACACCTCCACCACCGTCGGAGGCTCGGCTCTCATCATCGAACCCGCGTGTGCTTGCGATTATCTTAGTGCAAACCTTGTTTATGCTTGCCGTGATTATTGGAGCGCTAGTGGTTCATTTTCTGCAGAAGGGTAACTTAATCCAATCACTTATATTTCATATTCCACATAGTTTTATTAATTTTCCTGTGGTATTTGCTAACTAATACTTCCTCTGTCCCATAATATAAGAATGTTTTGTACTAATGTTCTTATATTATGAGACGAAGGGAGTAGTAATTTATTTTTTAGGCAATGGTTGGTCGCGGTTGACATTGGCGGGTGCTGCAGGGGAGCTGCTGCTGCAGGAACTACGGGGACAGCAGATGAAGTAGTAGACCAGGTGATGATACCAATAAGAAGTAGAAGAAGAAGAAGAAGATTAGTTCATCAAGTCGTTTATTACCCTCCGTAGTTTGTTACCCTAGCTAGTGCTAGTAATCCCCAGAATCAGTTTCACTGAGCAGAAGAAACCATGAGGCTGGTCGTAGTGGTAGTATCATATCTAGTATCATGCATGCTAACTAGGCAATTTTGATGAGGTGTCATACCATTAAATGAAGAAAAAGAGGGTGTAGTATCATATCATGATACCGTATCATATTAAATGCTATGCTACTTTATGTCATGCATGGCAATAAATAGAGTACTACATGATACTAATATATGATATTATGCATTAGGCTCTCCCCAATGCTCCACCTTGTACAGGTGCTAAGGCTGCCATGTAGGCAAAAAATCTGATGTGGCAAGGTAATAAAGAGGAGAGAGGTGAGTATGGTGACCCCAGAAAGAACCAATGCCAAGCACGTGAACCTAGGCAAAAACAATTAAATGAAAGCAATCCACCAATGCATGAAATAGTTTAGTTGCTAAAGCATTAAATGAGGGGAGCTTAGCACCAACAAATGTAGCACCTATGCATATGGACATTAGGTGCTAAACTTTTTAATGTGCTTAGCATCTCATCTAAGCACCAATGCATTGGAAGTAGCCTTAGGCCTGTGCCAATGCTAGTTTCTTAGCGCGGTTTCATAGGCATTTTGCTTATGTGGCATACTATTTAATGAAGAAAGAGAGTGAGGTTGTAGCTTAGCTAAGCTACAACACTTGCACGTGGCCATAGACAAAAGAAGTGTTTAGCCCAATCACATGCATGCATGAGGACTAAATCATTAATTAAGATACAACACATAAAAGACAATGCATTGTACTACTTGTTTCTTAAACTTTTAATGCTTCTATGATAACGTGCTTAGATACAATGCATTGGCACAGGCTTTAGGGAGGTAGTATCATACACAAGTATCATATGCATGATACTAGTATATGATACTCCCCATTACAACCAGCCTGATACCCTCGGTAGTCAGTCCACGGGATCGGTTAAAATGTGTACTTGGCATTTTAAATGAGCAGAAGAAAACCAGAATTATTCTGTGGTCAGCTGTCTTCCTACCATAATGACGATAAAAAATCCATTTTATTACTACAGTTACATGCACGACATAGAAATCAGCAGTCAAAACACAGTACAAAAATGTTGGAAGGCAAAGATGCATGGGCATATATAATAAACCTGGCCGCAACCATACATTATAGGCTATACATATAACTGCTCGGCACTCGGACCGGAGGAAACTCTGAATGACTCGTTCATCCCGATGGTGGCGACGACCAGGGTCGCCGTTCTCCTCCTTGCAGGCGTTGTCGAGGTCCCTGCCCACCACCCCGACCCCATTGCCCGGGTGAAAACAGAAAATCTCCTTAGATTGGGCGGCGGCGGCAGTACGTGTGTCGTACCCTTCTTGGAGGCACCGCCTGGGGCGTTTGGGTGCTTGGTTAGAGGAACTGCATGCGGAGGGGATGAGGTGGACTGGTGGTGGAGCGGCGTGGTATCTATCGCGTCATCGACGATTGGTCTCGGCGGCGTGGCGTAGCGGGGTCTCACCGCAGATGCGTGACGATGGACGCGCGCAGGGAGGTGGCACTGTCTGGCGTCGTGGTGGCGTCGACGACAGCTATAGACCGGGAAAGGTAGATGCAGCACTACAACACTGAAGATGGATTGGTGGCAGGTGGCTGCGGCGGCCTCATACTCAGCAGGCGGCCTGGTTGACTAGTAGAAAATGGGCCATTTGTCCCGGTTCAAGAGGGCTTTGAGTCCTCGTTCTGGAACCGAGACTAAAGGGTCGGTACTAAAGCCTCCCCCTTTAGTGTCGGTGCCCTCCACTTGGCTGCTGCCTAGAGCTCCACCTGTAGTCCCGGTTGGGACTAAAGGTAATTTTACGATTTTTTTTGAAATTTTTTATTATTATTTTTCGATTATCAAATTTCGGAATTATTGTATAATTTAATCTCTAATCACTCACCCCTCACCACTGCTCAATTTAACCTCTAATCTCTAATCACCCCTCATCATTCCAAATCATCTAACTTCCCGGCCGGTCACCCATCCTCTCACTACACCAGTCTGAGCACGCTTACCTTTCTGGTTCTATTCCCCCTCGTTTTCAAGTCTGCACTTGTTGTTTTCCTGACAATTGTAAGATGTCAATCCTATTAACCCTCGGGAGTTTAGCTTGAGCATGAAGTCACACATTTCACTGTTTGAGTTCGAAACTGTTATTCTAAAAAACAATAATTATTTAGTAACACTAATATTTCTAGAATAAGTAGTTTGACCACAGTTTGACCAGATTTGACCAAAATTCAAAAAAAACTGAAATAATTATTTAGTAACACTAATATTCTTGAATAATTATTTAGTAACACTAATATTCTTGAATAATTATTTAGTAACACTAATACTTCTTGAATAAGTAGTTTGACCATAGTTTGACCAGATTTAACTAAAATTAAAAAAAACTGAAATTTGATCATAACTTTTTTTCCTTTTAGAATTTGAGAATTCTAAAAAATTGCAATCAGGCCGTAGGCTGTCAAAATCGGATGCGGATTTTCGTGCTGAAATTTTGATATATAACTACATCTCAAAGGATTTTATTTTTTGAAGTTTTTATCATTTTCTTTTGTTTTTTTTTAAACTGAAATGACGATACACCGGGGAGGGGGGGG
>LR738712.1:20653464-20989054 GCA_902687465.1 Secale cereale
TTTAGTCCCGGTTTGAGGTATGCACCGGGACTAAAGGGTGCGATGCCCTTTAGTCCTGGTTCATGTCTCAAACCGAGACTCCCTTTAGTCCCGGTTCGTGTCTCAAACCGGGACTAAAGCCTTTAGTCCCGGTTCGTGTCTCAAACCGGGATTAAATGTCCCATTTGAACCGGGACTAATGCCTTTAGCCGTTCGAACCGGGACTAATGCGCACATTAGTCCTGGTTCGTAATGCAACCGGGACTAATGTGTATATTAAGCTGTGACCAAAGCCTTGTTTTCTACTAATGGTTGAGGAGTGCGCCGGACTGGTGGGTGCCCCATACCCCGCAGGCGTCCCGGTTGGGACCTCGAATCTTAGATGTTAGGTTTGACTGCGAGGTCTGTTTGGTATTAGGCCCAGACTATCAGCATTCCTTCATCAACTGGATAGGAGTAGCGACAGATGTTGCCTAGACGGCGCCTTTAGTTTTACTGTTATATGACTTTGTAAGGTCTTGTGTGAATAGTTAATAAATGGGCTGCATGCATTGTCCATTTGCAGAGGCCGGGTCCTCCTTCTTTTGAAAAAATAAAATAATAAAAAAGGATTATTATTATTTTCGAAATGTAGCTATAAGTTTGGCATCATTCATTAATCAAGGAAGAAAAGAGAGTTGAGGTACTACAATACGACGATTAAGCTGCTTCGGTAACGAATAAAAAGAAGGCCACTACTCTCACGGCAAGATTGTGCTCGACCAGACTTGAAACGAGTACAGATATCAGGGAGCACCAAAACAAACAAACGGAAACAGAAATCTAGACTGGGAAAGTGACCATGCAGAGCACTAGTGAAGCCAACATACAAAAACATCTATCCAAAAAGACAAAATCAACCAGAAAAAACTCACAAATCCGGCAAAAGAACAAACACAAAGGAACGAACAAAATATGACCTGCTACTTAAGATTCCACATTTATTGATTACCATACGCAGTCATTGGAGCAACAAAACAACTGACAGATGGGGCGGGTTGCAACATAATAAGGGCATCTCCAATAGGTTGTATGTTAGTCTTGTTGGTAAAATGTCCATGTCATTAACCAACAAGCTATCATACAACTACTCCAATAGGTTGTATCTAAGCAATCCAATAGATGGTGAGAAAATAAATGTGTTTGCTCTCTATTTCACCTTGGAGTTTGTGCAAAGGTTGTTCGTTAATCTACAAACAATTATGCTCTCTCTCCACATTTATTACATGCCACATCATTAGTATGTCATAGGTGGCAAATTTACCAATAGCTATCTTACAACTATTGGAGATGCCCTAACAGGCTAAGTTAGTCCTATAATAACAAAGTGGCTCCCACTCTCTCGATATGCCCTTCCTTCCCTCTCGTGACCTCCACCCAAGCAAAATAATTCAACAACTAAGCATTTGTCTCGACCCTCCTGGCATACACGTGGCCACCTCCCTGCGTGCGGCCTCTTCCCTCGTTGTTGTAGTAAGAGTTGCCCCTAGACCGACCGCCCATGCCTCATTTGTTGAAGTTCCTCCACTGGTAGTACCCATTGTCGTTGTTGTCATACCTTTCCCGGCCATTCCGGCAACCGCCACCCCCGCCTTGGTATCTACCACCGCCTCTACGCCCATTCTGGCACACATCACCCATGCCACGGCCTCGTCCATGCCCACCACAACCATTAGGATAGCCCCCCCTCCCCCTCCTGCCACGACCACCACCCCGATGGTTCCGATGAGACTGCTAAGGGTACTGGACCCGTTGCTCCTTTGACTCTACATCCCTCTGATCTAGTTCTTCCACATCAAGCTTCTCATGCTCTGCCTCGACCGAGAGATATTCCCCGCCATGTTAGTATGGGCCAGAAATATATCTGATATACTGAGAAAACACTCGACATGTTCTCGTTGTTTAACACATTTTGCGTGTCGAATTGACGGATGACCATTGTAGATTTATGTAGCATATGAGCCGAGTCGGCACGTCCTGAACACGGATACATATAAACCCATTAAACTCATTTTAATTTGTGCTGGTCACTCTTGCCATACTAACTAACAAAATTTTACTGACAAAATTTTAATTTGTACTGACCATCCCACTTTAAACGCATTTTTATTTGTACTGACAAAATTCAAAACAAAATTTTGTGCACACATGTCCACAAAAATATGTCCGCAGCACAAAGTTTTGTGAAAAAGTCTTTTTATTTTGTCTCCGCGAAAAAGAAAAGAATTAGTACCGGAGGTACCCATGCCGGAGCCCCCAACGTAGCCGCCGCCTGCGGATGTACGTGCACACCGTCTCCCTCGTTCCCTCTCCTTCTCTCTATATGCAGTGGCGGAACCAGGAATTGAAGTTAGCCGGGGCGAACATTTAATGTCTAGTTTTTTTCCCACTACAAATGCAACTCTATTCAACCAAAACTCATAGCATTCAACAACAAAAGAATAAAAAGGCTCTTAAAAATTAGTAAACTGCTAACATGGACTCTTGTCGCTTGAAATGCTTTCTTATGCCACAATATTTCATTGACTTCGTCTTAATTCCATTGACTTCGTCAGTTAAAAAGGAAAAGCTAAAAGGATGCATTGCACGTGCTCAAATTCTGTTCACATGTCTAATTATGCGTGCAAACTAGACTTATGCCTATGTAGGAAGGGCGTTGGGGGTCATCGCAAAGAAGTAATATTCCTATCTAATGCATCCAGTTTAGTCTACGCAAGGACAAACTAAATTATCATCTTAGGATTTGGACAGCCATAGCCCCAACTACTTGCAGCCTTCTACTGCCTCCGTTCCAAAATAGATGACTCAACTTTCTACTAACTTTATTATAAAGCTGGGTCATCTATTTTGGAACGGAGGGAGTAGAAAAGAGAAGCAACAAAAAAATTACTCTGAATTACCTGCATGGTAACTGGTAAGCCGAACGGTGCGGAATAACCTCACTGCCGTGGTGCGCCGGTGTTGCTCCCCATTGACGCCCCCGCCGCTGGCCCGACCTCCAAGCTCCAATACCAGCAGACCAACCTGCCCCCTGCCACCAAAGTACGTCTAACACAGCCCCTCCCTCGCCAATGCAGCAGCCAGCAGATGCAGACGCCGCCCCCTATGCCCGGGAACCCCTGGCCTCTGGCGACGGGGCAACATCGCAGCAGTATAGGTCGTGAGTGAGGGGAAATGATCGATGGGATTTCTGGATCGAGCAATGAGATTTCTTTTTTTGTTTGACGAGGAAAGGGGAGACGTCTGTTTGGGCCTGTAGGCACATAGCCCAGTCCACCAGCCCAAAACTTTTTCTCCCTCACGCAGTTACTGTTGGGACCCCGATCCTAAGTCACACAGGTCTAGCCTGTAACACATCATATCACTTTGCGGCCTCACGCACGGTATTCCCACGGATGCCACCTTACCTGGCCCGGGATCGTTTGCGCATTTTGGCACACGTATATGATAGTGTCGCTAGCATCCATATGACAGAGAACCCGGGCCGACATGACCAGTTATAAACCAAAAATGGCACTAAATTACAGAGACATGCATACATGACCCAGCAACGAACGTGTCGGTCATCAACGTATGAACCCAAGTCGTAGCAAGCTACAAGGACGTAAAGAAACAACGCGTGGCATTTCCCCTAAGGGGCAGACACAGGAACGAAGAAGGACACATGCCGGCCAGCCTAAGTGTTCCGGAGCAGTAGCAAGCTACCAAGGCTCATTGGAAGCACTAGGAGACATTTCCCTGTAAGATAGGCTATCAAAGATAAACAACTAGGTGTCGGATCCCACACAATACACATTACACGTACGCATAACATGCAAGTATGTGCTGTACAACATGGCATCACAACATAACTCAACAACTCATATAGATAAAGGTCCAGAAGAGCCATCATAGCATTTATTACAAACAGAGGTCACATGACCCAACATACAGAGCATACAGGCAACGGAAGCATAACATGTCTGAGTACAGACAACTACAAATGAAAAAGACTAAGAAGCCTGACTATCTACAAGACCCTCCCAAGGGCACAAGATCGTAGCTGAGGTAACAAGCTAAACGTCGAAGTCCACGCGGAACCACTAGCGAGACGGAAGTCTCTCTGCAAAACATAAATTAAGCAAACGTGAGTACAAAGGTACTCAGCAAGACTTACATCAGAACTAACTACATATGCATCAGTATCAACAAAGGGGTGGTGGAGTTTGACTGCAGCAAGCTAGCTTTGACTCGGTGGCTATCCTAAACTAAGATTGCAAGTAACTCTTTTGAGGTGGCGCACATGAGTCCACATATTCACCAATCAATACACCACTGTGGATCCATTCCCGTCTACCTATGAGAAGGCCATCCATAGCACTCACACTTGTCTTGAGTATTTTAGAGTATCCACTTTCACTTGTCTATGTACCACGTAAGCATCCAAGAAGTCCATATCCGCGGACCCGGCTATTCGAATAGATCATGATAACCCTGCAGGGGTGTACTTCTTCACACACGCTCTCGCCACTTACCGCCATGTACACGTCATGTATCTCGGCAACCTTCAAGCGGAAGCCTGGCGAGTGTGTCGGCCACGACCTGACTAACCACACAAGACTCTAGTCCAGGTTTATCGCCTATTCGGGTTCCATCCGTGGGGAGATCCGGCCGGGGTGTCGCTCACGGCCCCAAACGATGTGTGCAGGGTTCCCAAGCCCACCAATCGGGTGCCACTTGGTACACCGTGCCACTGCACCTAGTCTGACCCAAGCCCACCTGTACTGGGTGCCACTTGGTAGACTACTAGCACTACCTACAAACACCAGAAACTAGTTGCAACTCCTGGACAGAGATCGAATTGATTAATAAGTCGAGAGGGGCACTTAAGCATTCCAATGCGTGGTAGTAGCTTTGTCATTGGACAACTTACACAGAACTCAGTTCTTAAGGACGGTTCTAGTGAGACAACCCACCATGTACTCCTACATGGCCTCTCACCGCTACCTTTACCAAATCGTGTTCACACACTTAGCTCTCAACCGTAGGACATGTTCATAATTTTCCAATTCATCCCCGATGAATCAGACCTGACATAACTCTAAGCAATAGCAGGCATAACCAGAAAGCATGAATGAGTAGGCACAACATGGCTCAAACAACTCCTACTCATGCTAGTGGGTTTCAACTATTTACTATGGCAATGACAGGTCATGCAGAGGAAAGGGTTCAGCTACCGCAGCAAATAGCAGTTCAATCGTTGTTGTCCTAATGCAGTAAAGGAGAGCAGGAGCGAGAGAGTGGGATTGTATCGGAATGAACAACGGGGTTCTGCTTGCCTGGCACTTCTGAAGATAGTAAAAGTTCTTCATCAGTGTCATCGAACTCATCGTCGGAACGTCGTCTACTGAGAGGGGACAAATACCGGCAACAGAGAAGGAACACAATCAATGCAATGCAACAATATGATGCATGAATGTGACATGGCAATATGATGTTTATTGAGCTAATGCAACTAGCAACACAATTAAATGAAGTTGGTTTGAACCAAAGGTTCAAATTCAAACTCCATATGTGATTATTCAAATGCCATTTATTCAAATTGTCCTAAACAGTGGCTGTAAGTTATTCAAACATGCATGGAAATCCCATAAACAGATTCCTTGGATTTTTCTGATCAATTTTCATATATAAATTATTTTCATTGGAGTTATAGATTATTTTCTGTGATTTTTAGAAGTTTTAGCTATTTTCTGAAATAAATAAATCATTTCTGATTTATTTAAAATTCCAAAAAATACTTACTGCGTCAGCACTGCGTCATCATGATGTCAGCAGGTCAACGGGCTGGTCCAGGTCAAAACTGCTAGTGGGGCCCGCGTGTCAGTGACTCAGTTCTGGTTAGGGTCGCTGACATGTGGGCCTAGTCAATGCCCACGTCAGCACGGTCAAAACTTACGCGTGGGGCCACTGTGGTTAATTAAAGCTAAACAGAAACTAAACTGTGCTTAATTAAGTGTGTGTGGGGCCCATATGTCAGTGGCCCTGGGGGGTTAGTTAGAGTGTCATTAGTGGATAATGACTTGCCACGTCGGCGTCACCGGAGTTACGCCGGCGGCGACCAAAAACGCGGCGGAGGCACGCTGGAGCCGCTCGGGTTTCGCCTACAGGCCACGGTTTGAGCCACGGTTGGTCTCTACGCGTAGCTGGCGCTCTTCCGCATCCAAAGGGACCGGAGTCAGCGGCTGGGGTGCGGTGTGCTCGCCGGAGTCGAGCTCGCGGCGGCGGCCGGCGATCGGGCATCGACGGAATCGATGCTGTGGTGCACGAGGGGACAAACGGTTGGGCGCTACAGCCTCCTGGTGATGTGCTGAGCACGATGACGCGCTCAAAAACAGGCAGAGGCGGCTGTGGCCACAAGTTTAGCGGCGGCCGGGGTTCTGCCGCGGCGGAGCTATGGCCTAGAGGTCAAGCGCGGCTAGGGGAGAAGGGGGAAACGGCTCGGGGGCTCACCGCGAGTCCGTTGGGAGGGTCAGTGAGCTCGGGGACGCGTCGGGGGCGGCGAATCGATCGGTGAAGTCCGGCGAGCCGAAGCGGCGGTGACGAGCTCGAAGGCGACGACCTAGTGCTCCTCGGCTTGTTTCAGTTGGCGTGGAGGGGACACGGACGTCGGCTGAATGACTGGACACAGCAGAGAGGCGAGACTTGCGCGGTGGCTACGATGGTGCTCGTCGGCGGCCTCGGACGCGAGCGAGGGAAGCGGGGAAGAGAGACAGAGGAGGGAAAAGACACGGGGAGAGGTCGAGGGGGTTCCAGGGTGTGCGTGGCGTCCACAGCGACGTTTGGGAAGGGCAGGCAGGCAAGGGGAGAGGAGGTGGCCATGGCGTGTGGCCGCAGGCGCCGGGCACACGCCCCCCCCCCCCGTCCTCCTGGCGAGAGGAGCAAGACGACAGGGAGGAGGCGGTAGCGGGCTGGGCCCGCAGCTGGGCCGTTTCGGCTGGGCCACTAGGTAGGTGGGCTACCAGGTAAAACTCTCCCTCTCTCTAACTCTGGTTTTGTTTCTGTTTTCTATTTCTGTTTTCTGTTTGATTTGAATCTTGCCACTGTTTGAAATTTCAATAGTTTCAAACCAGTGCCCAAAACCCTCTGAACAATGTTATGTTGCTAGATGGACTTTTCCAAAAGCACATAAAACATTTCAAAGTTATTTGAAAATATATTCTATATATTATGAATATAGTTCCAAATTCAAATATAATAATAATTTAAATTCCATGCCCAAAATATTCCACAAAGATGTCCATTATTTTTGGTTTGCTGCAAAAGCCTTGCCAAAAATATCCAACAAATATTAGGAACATTTTGGAAACATTGAATGCAATTTTTTTGACTGGACCTATTGAAATTTGAAGTGCTAGGGTTTGAACAATCCCCATTTCAACCTTCAAAGGAAAATAGACATGATGCATGATGCACTCAAGGGCAACTAATTACAAGCAAGACAACAAGGGCTAATCTAGGGCTGTGACAACTCACCCCCACTAAAACAAGAATCTCGTCCCGAGATTCTAGCGTAGGGTAAGAAATCAGAGGGGACACTAACTAACATAATCTTCACGATCCAATTTTCCTTCTCGGAGATGTTGATTTATCGCAACATATTGATCTTGTCATCCTTGCTTTGAGATCTTCATCCAACCAGATGATAACGGAGACATACTCTATAGAAATCGATCTTCCCGAAGATCGAGGAACTCAAGATCAACTCATGGAGTGAGACATTGAAGCATCTCTTGAGCTGAGACACGGAACACCCATCCAAGAGGATGGAGTGAAACAAATGATGAAGGTTCACTTGGTAGGCAATAACTCCACACCTAAGAAGATGGTGATCGATGTCACCATACAGGGCACCTTGGAGAAGGTGACTCGTAGAATTATTCCCTTAAGTGGCAAAAAGAATTACTTTTGATATAGAGATCATTGAAACTCTCTAGACCAGCCTGAGGCAATCTCAAACAATCGTTTGACGGAGTCCAAAAGAATGACATTCTCGGGCCAGAATGGATGATGTAGACTACCTTGTTGAAGACAACACAAGGGATGATTTTAGTTATCATCGGAAATGAATGGAACCCATGGTAAAATGGCACATTGACGGTGCAAGCTGGGAACAAAATGCAAATGCTGGGAATGATTCTGGTAACTGGGAAGAAACCCAACAGTAGAGAGTGAATCTACTCTCTGAGAGGTCATGGCATAACCAATAACACTGGGAGCAATCCCGGTTAGAGCCAGAGATAACGCCTAGTGCTTGTGCGTGCTCTCAAGAACTTGAGCATTCCCATATTCATCAAGGTTTTACCCATATCCGTGTCAAGGATCCTAGCAACACCACATACTACCATGATGAATAACGATGGACGATGCAGATGCAAAGGAAGATAACACTTTCTCAGATTTCACCTTAGCGGAGTCAAGAGGCAAAATCTGGATGACCGACCAAGAGACATTTAGCACTCCGCTTCTAATGTCCTCCTTGATGTGTTAGCGTAATCCATTCATAGATATGTTTGGTGTCTTGAACATCAAGTAAAGGTCGGACTTCGGGAGCACAAGAATCCATAAGGAACAACTAGGGAGTAAGTCCTACGAAATCCTTATGGGGAGGTGGCCAACTTCCTCAATCAAGATACTACAATAATAGGTCTTCCGGCTGGTGTGTTGGCCACAACATCCACTTTACCGGTTATCGAGAGACCAATATTATAGTTATTGGAAAAAGCTCCAACCATCATATCTGCCTGAGATTCAGTTCTGGTTGGTGTCAGGATATTCCAGACTCATCGAGTCTAGAAAGGAAAAATGAAAGTTTGCAACACAAATCGACGAGACGGTGTTGCGAGATTCTCGGGGAGTGAACTACGATAACAAGCTCCAAAACATGAGCTGGCTCTGCTACGCACACGTTAGCATGTTGTCCCAGACAAACATGACCACATGGTAGTCTTAGAACAAAACACTATCGAGTTCTGGTAGGGAACCATCATTGAGGATATTGAAGTCTTGTGCATAAACTAGTATCCACACAACAACTCCTTTTTCCTTGAACAAATCAATCAGTGGCTTGGCGTGCTAGGAAACACATATAGAATGGAGCGGCCAACCTATCAAACCATAGAGTACTTCGCACATATGCGTGACTAACTTGGGATGATTCCAGAGGAAGCAGAAATAAGCCTTCTCGAATTCACGGCGGCAACTTGCATCAAATGCACATGAATTGGAGGAAGTCACTTCTTCAATCCAAGCGTAAGCTTCATGATGGAACACGAAGGCATTGCTTACAAAGTTTCCAACACTAGCTTAATGTTCAAGAAAATCATGGAGAGGATAGGGATGTTGTCGATGGGATCAACAATAACTCATCCAGGTTTCCATAAAGGTGGAATTCCACAATTAAGTGAACGCGGTGATAGCATTGGTCTGACCAAGAGATATAACGGTGTATGCTCGAGGGATCAACCATGAGTAAGGCAACGTTACGAATATCATTGGTTCTGATTTGACTTGACGATAACCCATACTCAAATCAAAGTCTGAACAAGACAATAGATCCACAAATGTTCACGGAGATTAATTGAAGAAGATATCATCTATCTTCAATACACTCACAAGATATCCCTTTGGAGTGAGCTATGTGGATTAAACATTTATCTTCCAACCTTCCAAGTTGTTGTTTAGCTTAACCAACTAGCTCAGGATATACAACACAGATTCTTGGGGAAGGGGTGGTTTACAAGAAACCAAATTGATCACGAGCGCAACATAGCGGTCAGGGGACAACCTGGAAATACTTCCGAGAAGATAATCGGAAAATCACGAACCACCAATATGTTACTAAGCTCGCAAACAATCTTGCTTTTCATGGCAAGATGATATGATCACAAGGGTGAGGGATTTATGCAATCCTAACTCATTGATCAAAGAGTGCACCGGAAAAATGGACTAGGTAGCACGGTCAATCTTAGAATGAGGGTTCGGTAACCAGCACGCTAAGAATGAGATTATCGTCCATTAACCACCAAGCAACAGGGTTGCTAGGAGTATTGATTTCACACATCACAATTCACTTGTCGGTATTCCGGTTATAACAACGCGGAGACCGAGGAATGAACGACGATGGTGAGAAGTATTACTGTATCAAGAGTTTATAGGAGGTTATGCAATTCCCATGGAATTCTTGACATAAAGATGGCAATACTCCAGGATAGAACAGATTAGAAGATGGATTAACATTCTTCGTCTGTGGAGTACAACTACTTTGAACCAATCCTAGGAATGGATGAGGTACTGGAGTTTGTTTCTCCTAGTCATTCCAGAATAGAATGACTTGACAGACCACAAGAGTAATAGGCATCGATGAATGAATGCACGCATACTCTTGACTATCAATTGATAGACAAAGGTCAAAATACAACTAAAAGGGGACAACTCAGGGAACATATAATTGTCTGAGTTGTGGATGCATAGGTTAGTATGTCGAATGAGTTCCACATATTTCTTCCGGATAACCCATGCAGAAAGGTAGGATTGGCAGAGTCACAATATGAATGGAATACTACTCAGGAGCACCCTGGTTGTGATCTTTTGGTTCAGAAGAACTTCTGCCACAACGGTTCATGGTATTAGAAGAATGATTCACCATGGACCTCGAGGACTATCACACGGTTACTAATGTCCTAAAGGGACGAGCAAATACTACCAACAGGAGGTAAGTGGAGTGAGTCTTGGGTTCAAGAACCCAGGAATAGAATGCCTACCAACTAAATGGCATCACGGGATGCTTTCAAGAATGATGGCGAGAATCATCACACTAGGAATATAAAGCATTGCTAGATTACTGGGTGATTTTCTAAGACACCTAGGGTCATAATAATATGTCCAACATATATGGCGAGGTAACAGAGTACCTCCACACACCGACTAGTGTGGTTAATCTGGCCTAAAAGGACATTAAGAACAGGTAGGAATGATTTGCAATGCATCAGATGTAGGGTAACGCAGCAGAAAATAAAAATTTCCGACCTACGCACCAGCCCAGGACCACTATGAAGACTGCATACAAGGTTTTGATCATATTCGTTACCGACTCGTAGCGCAGCGGAAGTAGAGTCGATGACGATCGTCGGTGCAGACCCCCACAGCTAGGATTTACAACCTCCCAACCGTGAGGATGTATACCCTCATCTGCTCCTCGGACAGCCCTCCGGGAGACGGTCGAACAGTCCCCCGGACGGTGTCGCGGACAGCCCTTCGGGAGGACTCACAGAACTCGGACCGTCATTTGGACAGCCCTTCGGGAGGCACTCACGAACAGCCCCTCAGGGCACTAAGATCGAAACTACGACCTCTCTACAGAGTTGCACACATACGGTGTCATCTATCCGGCAGGGCTTCGCCGTCCAGAACTAGTTCCCACCGGAACCCAGACAGCCTTTCGGCTCTACGAAACTATTTCGTGGGAGGGAGAGAGAAGCCAGATCATTGCAATGGCATGTATGTGAGCAAGGGATGAAGAGATGGCAGCCCCCATCTCCTCCTTTTATAGGAAACCCAAGGGGTAGGGTGGTTTTACTAGAAAACCCAAAAAGCACATGGATGAAGTCCTTCCACAAGGACCCATGTGTGAAACCAAGACACAAGAGGGGGCTCCAAGGAGGAGTCCCCCATGTGGCCGGCCACACCAAGGAGGGCCCCCCCCCCCAAGGGAGCCTCATCCATCCATGTCACACCCCCAAGATCTTTTAAGCAAAAGCCTAAAAGAATGGCTTTCCAAAAAGCAACCATAAAGCTGATTTTCACTATTCACGACGACATATTTCAGCGTCTGATCGAACTGAAAAAATTCATGTGGGCTTAGAACATTTCCAGTACCCACCATAATTATTTTCAACGCGTTCTGGAACAATTCCAGTTTAGTGATTTTCATCTGCGAAAAGCATCTGAAGCGGTTCCGGCAGCTCCAGAACATTTCCGGTTTTCATCTCCGAAAATTCCAGAAAGTTTCCAGAACGATTCTGGCATCCTCCAAGAATTATCGGGCATGTGCCAAAACCAATTTGACTTTATGGTATCCTCTGAAACAACTTTTCAGTTTCACCGGAACTCATCCGGTGACCTCTCTCGTCAGAACTTTCCTGACGTTTCCGAAAAACTTTTTCCGGAAACTTTCTCTCAGACTCCCTGTCTAGTATTCAGCAGATAGATGACCCTTAAGCATGTGACCCTATAGGTTCGGTGAAGTATAGACATGACACGGAACCTCTTCCGATCAAT
Organism: Secale cereale; assembly: GCA_902687465.1. NCBI lineage: Eukaryota > Viridiplantae > Streptophyta > Magnoliopsida > Poales > Poaceae > Secale > Secale cereale. Next base: position 20,665,801 of record LR738712.1, read on the forward strand.
GATCAACATCGGAGCCGTGGACACCCATATTGACCCCCTATACCCACACGAATGAATATTCGAGTGAACCTCCAGTTGCCGTGAGCTATTCCTTTTGCTTCATGATATGTCACAAACACCCGAGGTGAGATTTATTGCATCCCCGTGGGCAAACACTTTGTCCACTATGCAAGTTACCTCGTTACCGGTTTTGTTCTCTTTTCTCGTTTTCGTGTTCCGGCATCCCAGTGATCAAATCACCCTGTGTCTGGCCAGGCGATGATGGATACCGTTACACCGAGAGGGCCCGAGTATATCTCTCCATCGTCGGAGGAGCAAATCCCAATCTTGAGCTATCTCGTTACTTGCCATACTTTTCCATGAACCCGTAAGCCGCCGTAATAGCCACCCATTTACGGATGACGTTTAACAAACCCCAAAGTTCATGAAGCAAGCATGAAGAAACTCGATACTCTCATGGTCTAAGGAATTATGCAAACATTAACTTCCTGTGTTATTAACCATAAACTTGGGACGAATGTATCTCATAGCATAACATCAATTCGGGTCGATTCAACACAAATGTTCCTATAACATTGTGCCCTCAAAGTTGCTGGCATAGACATGCCCATGATCAGGAAAACAGAACCATCATGCAACACTTGAGCTAGTCTTAGAGGCCAGACTAGGAATACATTTTATCGTTTATTATTCCACACGTGCATATGAGTCTTCCTCCGAGCCTCATTTTCTTTGCAGACTCGAGAACCATAGCAGTTATAGCATGGAACATAAACCTAATTATGAACAGTGAGATAAATAATAGAATTTATTATTGCCTCTAGGGCATATCTCCTACATCAGATTGTTTAGAGACCTGGGATGACTCGGACAGCATAACGGCTGTAAATGCTCGAAAATATTTTTGAGACTCATGCACAAGGATAGTGTCAGGGATATTACTAGCAGATATAAACCGGTTAGTATAAACCGGATTATGGTAATTTATTTGTATAATTATAATACCCAATAGAGGTTACGGCCCATGAAGGCTTAGGGCCCATGTGTAGAGTTACGGTTTGTAAACCGCCCGATCATGTAACTTGAGAGATAAGGAAGAAAGAGCAGAGACCGAGGCGGACACAAGTATGAGCCGGCCTCGGGACTCTGTAAACCGGACCGGGCGTTACCTCTATATAAAGGGACGACCCGGCGACAGTTCAAGGACAAGAAACAACCCGCCGAGACACAGGCAAGCGATCCGCTCCCTGTTCATCGACGCCCAAGCAATACCACACCAAACTAGACGTAGGCTTTTACCTTCATCGAAGGGGCCGAACTAGTATAAATCCTTTGTGTCCTTTGTGTGCTTTTAACCCCTTCAAGCTAACCCGTGCGATGGTTCCATCACTAAGTCCGTTAAACCGGACATCTGCCGTGTTAATTCCACGACAGATAGCATAACCACTCAACATCATAATGTCAAGGTTCTGAGACCAACAGTTGAACAAACAGAAGTAGTAGAAACTGAACTGAGGGTTGAATACACCATTAACGTGATCCTGATAGACAGAAGAGAAATCCTAGTTCTTAATCCCCGTAGAATAGAAGAAGGTGACTCAGATCAGAAGGTCATAAGGTAAAGGAGTAAAAGAGCCTTACGTTCCCTTCCACAATCAATTCCCTTATATAACTAAAGAGTTTCTAGACACAACTTCGACCAGTTTGGCTTGCTAATCCTACTGGCAGTCAGGCTCTGATACCAAAGCTGTCGGGACCCCGATCCTAAGTCACACAGGTCTAGCCTGTAACACATCATATCACTTTGCGGCCTCACGCACGGTATTCCCACGGGTGCCACCTTACCTGGCCCGGGACCGTTTGCGCATTTTCGCACGGTATTCCCACGGGTGCCACCTTACCTGGCCCGGGACCGTTTGCGCATTTTGGCACACGTATATGATAGTGTCGCTAGCATCCATATGACAGAGAACCCGGGCCGACATGACCAGTTATAAACCAAAAGTGGCACTAAATTACATAGACAGGCATACATGACCCAGCAACGAACGTGTCGGTCATCAACGTATGAACCCAAGTCGTAGTAAGCTACAAGGACTTAAAGGAACAATGCGTGACATTTCCCCTAAAGGACAGACACAGGAACGAAGAAGGACACATGCCGGTCAGCCTAAGTGTTCCGGAGCAGTAGCAAGCTACCAAGGCTCATTGGAAGCACTAGGAGACATTTCCCTGTAAGATAGGCTACCAAAGGTAAACAACTAGGTGTCGGATCCCACACATAGCAATACACATTACACGTACGCATAACATACAAGTATGTGCTGTACAACATGGCATCACAACATAACTCAACAACTCATATAGATAAAGTCCCAGAAGAGCCATCATAGCATTTATTACAAACAGAGGTCACATGACCCAACATACAAAGCATACAGGCAACGAAAGCATAACATGTCTGAGTACAGACAACTACAAATGAAAAAGACTAAGAAGCCTGACTATCTACAAGACCCTCCCAAGGGCACAAGATCGTAGCTGAGGTAACAAGCTAAACGTCGAAGTCCACGCGGAACCACTAGCGAGACGGAAGTCTCTCTGCAAAACATAAATTAAGCAAACGTGAGTACAAAGGTACTCAGCAAGACTTGCATCAGAACTAACTACATATACATCAGTATCAACAAAGGGGTGGTGGAGTTTGACTACAGCAAGCTAGCTTTGACTCGGTGGCTATCCCGAACTAAGATTGCAAGTAACTCTTTTGAGGTGGCGCACATGAGTCCACATATTCACCAATCAATACACCACTATGGATCCATTCCCATCTACTTACGAGAAGGCCATCCATAGCACTCACACTTGTCTTGAGTATTTTATTTATCCACTTTCACTTGTCTATGTACCACGTAAGCATCCAAGAAGTCCATATCCGCGGACCCGACTATTCGAATAGATCATGATAACCCTGCAGTGGTGTACTTCTTCACACACGCTCTCGCCACTTACCGCCATGTACACGTCATGTATCTCGGCAACCTTCAAGCGGAAGCCTGGCGAGGGTGTCGGCCACGACCTGACTAACCACACAAGACTCTAGTCCAGGTTTATCGCCTATTCGGGTTCCATCCGTGGGGAGATCCGGCCGGGGTGTCGCTCACGGCCCCAAACGATGTGTGCAGGGTTCCCAAGCCCACCAATCGGGTGCCACTTGGTACACCGTGCCACTGCACCTAGTCTGACCCAAGCCCACCTGTACCGGGTGCCACTTGGTAGACTACTAGCACTACCTACAAACACCAGAAACTAGTTGCAACTCCTGGATAGAGATCGAGTTGATTAATAAGTCGAGAGGGGCACTTAAGCATTCCAATGCGTGGTAGTAGCCTTGTCATTGGACAACTTACACAGAACTCAGTTCTTAAGGACGGTTCTAGTGAGACAACCCACCATGTACTCCTACATGGCCTCTCACCGCTACCTTTACCAAATCGTGTTCACACACTTAGCTCTCAACAGTAGGACATGTTCATAATTTTCCAATTCATCCCCGATGAATCAGACCTGACACAACTCTAAGCAATAGCAGGCATAACCAGAAAGCATGAATGAGTAGGCACAACATGGCTCAAACAACTCCTACTCATGCTAGTGGGTTTCAACTATTTACTGTGGCAATGACAGGTCATGCAGAGGAAAGGGTTCAGCTACCGCAGCAAATAGCAGTTCAATCGTTGTTGTCCTAATGCAGTAAAGGAGAGCAGGAGCGAGAGAGTGGGATTGTATCGGAATGAACAAGGGGGTTCTGCTTGCCTGGCACTTCTGAAGATAGTAAAAGTTCTTCATCAGTGCCATCGAACTCATCGTCGGAACGTCGTCTACTGAGAGGGGACAAATACCGGCAACAGAGAAGGAACACAATCAATGCAATGCAACAATATGATGCATGAATGTGACATGGCAATATGATGTTTACTGAGCTAATGCAACTAGCAACACAATTAAATGAAGTTGGTTCGAACCAAAGGTTCAAATTCAAACTCCATATGTGATTATTCAAATGCCATTTATTCAAATCGTCCTAAACAGTGGCTGTAAGTTATTCAAACATGCATGGAAATCCCATAAACAGATTCCTTGGATTTTTCTGATCAATTTTCATATATAAATTATTTTCATTGGAGTTATAGATTATTTTCTGTGATTTTTAGAAGTTTTGGCTATTTTCTGAAATAAATAAATCATTTCTGATTTATTTAAAATTCCAGAAAATACTTACTGCATCAGCACTGCGTCATCATGACGTCAGCAGGTCAACGGGCTGGTCCAGGTCAAAACTGCTAGTGGGGCCCGCGTGTCAGTGACTCAGTTCTGGTTAGGGTCGCTGACATGTGGGCCTAGTCAATGCCCACGTCAGCACGGTCAAAACTGACGCGTGGGGCCACTGTGGTTAATTAAAGCTAAACAGAAACTAAACTGTGCTTAATTAAGTGTGTGTGGGGCCCATATGTCAGTGGCCCTGGGGGGTTAGTTAGAGCGTCATTAGTGGCTAATGACTTGCCACGTCGGCGTCACCGGAGTTACGCCGGCGGCGACCAAAAACGCGGCGGAGGCACGCTGGAGCCGCTCGGGTTTCGCCTACAGGCCACGGTTTGAGCCACGGTTGGTCTCTACGCGTAGCTGGCGCTCTTCCGCATCCAAAGGGACCGGAGTCAGCGGCTGGGGTGCGGTGTGCTCGCCGGAGTCGAGCTCGCGGCGGCGGCCGGTGATCGGGCATCGACGGAATCGATGCTGTGGTGCACGAGGGGACAAACGGCTGGGTGCTACGACCTCCTGGTGATGTGCTGAGCACGGTGACGCGCTCAAAAACAGGCAGAGGCGGCTGTGGCAACAGCGGCGACAAGTTCAGCGGCGGCCGGGGTTCTGCCGCGGCGGAGCTATGGCCTAGAGGTTAAGCGCGGCTAGGGGAGAAGGGGGAAACGGCTCGGGGGCTCACCGCGAGTCCGTTGGGAGGGTCAGTGAGCTCGGGGACACGTCGGGGGCGGCGAATCGATCGGTGAAGTCCGGCGAGCCGAAGCGGCGGTGACGAGCTCGAAGGCGACGACCTAGTGCTCCTCGGCTTGTTTCAGTTGGCGTGGAGGGGACACGGACGTCGGCTGAATGACTGGACGCAGCGGAGAGGCGAGACTTGCGTGGTGGCTACGGTGGTGCTCGTCGGCAGCCTCGGACGCGAGCAAGGGAAGCGGGGAAGAGAGACAGAGGAGGGGAAAGACACGGGGAGAGGTCGAGGGGGTTCCAGGGTGTGCGTGGCGTCCACAACGACGTTTGGGAGGGGCAGACAGACAAGGGGAGAGGAGGTGGCCATGGCGTGTGGCCGCAGGCGCCGGGCACGCGCCCCCCGTCCTCCTGGCGAGAGGAGCAAGACGACAGGGAGGAGGCGGTAGCGGGCTGGGCCCGCAGCTGGGCCATTTCGGCTAGGCCACTAGGTAGGTGGGCTGCCAGGTAAAACTCTCCCTCTCTCTAACTCTGGTTTTGTTTCTGTTTTCTATTTCTGTTTTCTGTTTGATTTGAATCTTGCCACTGTTTGAAATTTCAACAGTTTCAAACCAGTGCCCAAAACCCTCTGAACAATTTTATGTTGCTAGATGGACTTTTCCAAAAGCACATAAAACATTTCAAAGTTATTTGAAAATATATTCTATATATTATGAATATAGTTCCAAATTCAAATACAATAATAATTTAAATTCCATGCCCAAAATATTCCACAAAGATGTCCATTATTTTTGGTTTGCTGCAAAAGCCTTGCCAAAAAATATCCAACAAATATTAGGAACATTTTGGAAGCATTGAATGCAATTTTTTTGACTGGACCTATTGAAATTTGAAGTGCTAGGGTTTGAACAATCCCCATTTCAACCTTCAAAGGAAAATAGACATGATGCATGATGCACTCAAGGGCAACTAATTACAAGCAAGACAACAAGGGCTGATCTAGGGCTGTGACAGTTACGCTCTCTTACCCTTTCGATCGCTCATCGTTGCTTCTGCAAGCTGGACAAACAGAAACGCCGCCGTCAGAGGAAAGATAGGTAGCTGGGGGTCGATCCTCCGCCGTCGGCGACCCGGGGCGGCCGCCCCAGCTCGCCCCAATGGTGGGTCCACCACTGTCTACATGTCTCGTTGTTTCGTTTTCCTAATAGTTTTCGATGGTTTCTCTTGTGTTGTAGTGGATCTGTTGTTACAACGATAACGGGTTCTCGTCGTTTCTCTTAACGAGCAACCCGCGCTCACCACTTAGCTTTTATCTGGAGATATGTGAGTCGATTTAGGATCTGGTTTTACGAGTCGTTGTTAAAAAATGCATTTGTACATGCGACTTTAAGTCATATGATTTCAATGTGTTGTTTGATAGATAGATCTTCTTATTTCCCATGAGTTGTTGCATAATTTGTTATGTAAAACAATTAGTTTTTGTACCAAACATTTATACTTATTTTAAGCTAAGTGTACCATGTAAAAATTTGAATTAATATAATTTTCTATTACTTAGTCACATAACAATTTTTTCAAATAATTGTTATGTTATTCGTTGCAATGTACATCACTGAAAAAAAATCCTGCAAAATTTAAGTTGTAAGATTTACAAAAAATATATCTTTTTTGATAAAAAATTTATTTGAAATAATTTTTTGATATTGCATAAATGATATAGTGTATATACTTATATTTGCATATCTATGCGTGTGTTCTTATTTTTTTTTAATATTACTAAATGTCGTGGTAGAGATTTCTAAGATAAATAATTTAATACTGGTTTTTATTGTATATTAGGCAACCATATTCATAGAAACTTCTAGAGCATATCAAATGTGTCTTGCAAGTTGGGCTCAATAATAGTCATCGAAGAACCAAATAAGTTCTTGATTGTACTTTTGCGTATGATTAGATTATCTAACATGCTCATGCATATAGATTCACTTAGTTTGATTTTGTTCAAATGAGATCTCCTAATTGTTTCTCAAATGAAAAATTGTGGATTGGTCCAAGCTCAGAGACCTGAGCGGTGCTTCATGGGATGAGGACACCTGCTCGATACTTTTGAAGGCAGAGCACTACCAAGGAGCAATGCCACATCGCGGTTAGCTCACAAACAATGCCATTCTAACTAATAAGATGTTTAAGCCTATGAACCATTGCCATACTAACTAACCACTCTTCTCTTTTTCTTTGTTAGGCTCACCCCAAGGATCTAGAGTTTCTGAACACACCTATCCAGAACTACCACCAGATGCAGCAGATCTTCTCATTTGGCTTGGAAACTAGCTAGCATGCCATGGGCTTGGGCCAGCCACTGGGCCCGTCGATGCCCGAGTATCCAGACACCTAGGAGTCAGATACCATCAACGTTGATGCTCCTGACAAGGATGGTGAGCATGTTCATGTGCTTGATAGGAAGAGGAAGCGGGGAGACTTCATGGAGGAGGAGATGACCGTCTTCAGTAGCTTGACTCATGCAGTCAAGGAGGTGGGCACCGCCATCAGGGAGAGCAAGACGGTCGACATCCACCCTGACCTCTACGGTGCTGTCATGGAGCAAGGTAGCATCAGCTCAGAGGCTCTCATGACGGCTCTTAGCCACCTGCTGAACAACAAAGCCCATTGTGTTGGATTTGTTGCCATGGGAGACGCCCACAGGGTGATTTGGCTAAGGACCTGGCAGGCCAAGCACTACTACTAGTGTTGCTTTTGCTGGTGGCGATGGCGTGCATGGTCCTCAACGGTGATGGTCATGGCGACAAGGACGATGATGACGACGACATATATTTTGTGTAGCTAGGGCTTGGAAACAATCTTATGGTCTGCATATTTTGGTGATGTGGTATATATTAACCCCTCACGGTGATCATGAACTTGCGGTGTTATGAGGATTAATATTTCACTAAGGGGAACATAGAGTCAGAGTAAATAAAATTGCTAATTCTGATTAGAAAAAAAGAAGAACAAATATCAAGCGTTATAGTATAATTTTGAATACTATAAAAAAAGTAAGATGGGAGGTGGGGGAGATAAAAACTTTTGGATATATTGATTCAGATTGAATTGAAAATATATCAAGGATAGAATCAATTCAATTCTGAATTGCAATAAGCAAACAGGGTCTCTCAAATAGAATCGATCTAGAAATTCCCGTCGATTCCTCATTGGCACCTTTTCAAACACAACTGATGCATTCCAAAATAACTCTGATTGTAACATATTTTCCCTTGGCCATGAACCTCCTTTTCTTTTTGGATTGACTTAACTTAATTCTTCTACTTATTATTTTATTATTCTATTTTGAATCTGAAGAAGAAGAATAAAATTCATTAGAATATTTTTTTATTCTTAAATTAAGTAATAAAAAATAGAGAAATAATTAAAGAATACAATCCTTGTCGAATTAGCAAAGACTTTGGTTCGAAATCCTTTTATTTAATTAGCTAGCCCTGCCTTTTCTATGCTCTGATTTCCGAGGCCTTATTTAGCTTGGGTACCCCTTTAAATTGAATTTCTATTTTCTAAAATGGGGTCTCTGATTCAAGTAGAAATACAAATGGAAAAATTCGAAGGGTATTCAGAAAAAAATAAATCTTGTCAACAATACTTTGTCTACCCACTTCTCTTTCACGAATATATATTTATGCATTTGCCCACGATTATAGATTAAATGGTTCTGAACCTTGGAAATAGTTGTTAGTTGTAATAACAAGAAATTTAGTTCACTACTTGTCAAACGTTTAATTATTCGAGATTCGTCTATTCTATATATCTAGAATATATATATTAAGGTGTAATACAATAAAGAAATACAAATAAAATAATAAAATATAGTATTATCATATGATCGTGATAATGGAATCAAATATGCAGTACTTACAAAAAAAATACGTTGTTGTATCGACGCAGATATTTCTCTTTCTAACCACACAATTACGAGTACATCTATTGTTATTCCCAAAAGGAGGGTCCAAATGGTAGAATCGACATCAGTCCATAGACTTTTTTTAATAATTCCAATTTCGAAAAAGAATTGATTACACCCTCTTTTGGATGTGGTGGTACGATGACACCACAGTAGTGCTAGGTTGAACATGTTATGCTTTATGATCACGCATGCTTACTATTTCTCTTCTGCTCCATTGCATGTTGCTTGTGTGCTTTATTGCTTGTTGTTTGGGTGCTCCATTGCTTGTTGCTTCAACTTATATTGCTCTGGTATGCGGTGTTTGTCGGGAGGACTCCGTGAGTTTATAGTTCATGGGAAGCTTGCAATGAACAAGTTTCATGGTACAAGCACAACAATCAAAAGGGTTTAAGAGAATGCAGGTGGCAGAAGAAGTTTAATCCAAGTTTGCGTGAAAGCAGGCATGCAACAGTGTTGAAGTTGGCAAGGTTGATCGTCGGTTTGGGCTGAAGAACTTAAACAAACTCATTCACATATCATTATAAAAAAAATATGGCAATTCACTCAACCATATCATATATGTTCACATATATGTTTTGACCAAACATAAACAACAAACTTATTAAGTTTTGACTCCCACGCATATACATAATGTAAACCGCAATGTAAGTTATTCCCACATGATGCGAGAAAAACTATTTCTTGTTCCCACGCATGAAACTGCATCTCTACGCCCAATTCCTTAACGAAAACATAAACAAGTATGTCAGAAAATATAGTCGGTAAAATATAACAAGCAACATAAAAAACACGAATGTAAAACTTACGTCTCGTTCAGCCTACATGTCGACTTGTTATGACCCCTAGTGTTACACAGACTGCACAAAGGACTTGTTTTCTTTACATCAAAAGATTTCGGTCTACCATTTTTTGTAAAGTCAGGACCCCCCCCCCCTTTGACCACCCCTTCTTAGGTGCAGCCTTCATCGAAACTTTCTCAGGATCACCAATACCAGGTGCACCTTGTTGCGCCTAACTTGCCTCCTTCCTAGCAATAGCACACCTTCTAATTCTTATAAGTTCCTCCTCCAGAATCTTTTTCTTTGCTCTTATGTTGTCCGGACACTTCATCAACTCGTGGAACAACACGTCATCATTTGCTGCAACATGAGTAGCTTTTGCGGTTTTTATGGTAATTTTACTATACCGTTCTCTCCCCTCTGGCCCTGACCAGCACATCCAAACGTATCACTCTTGCGCTGCACAGGCAACCCATCTCTCGCATTTTTGGACAACCGATGGAGGACACAACACTTTGGTATTTCAGTTAAGTTAAGATTATGTAGAAAAAGAGAATGTGTTTGCAAAGCAGCCCTTACCGAACCATCCCGAGACAAGTGCATGCTATAGCTTCTTCTGAGTTACCTGGTTGATAAACAATTGTACCTGAACTTGTGGTTATCCTTCCACATCACGATGAATCTGATGCTCAGTTCCCATGAGCGTCTCAAATATCTCCAACTGTCCCATCTTCTGCAAATCATCTTGCGGGATGTAGAAATTAGTAGGGGTGAATACGGCGGCGGCATGCTCCTCTATGGCCTTATATTCAGTAGCCAATGGTGGTACTTCCTGATTAGCATCGGAGTCATCGTGCGCCTCGTTCTCATGGAGGCAAACCATACAGTTGTCATAATGCACTACCAAATAAACTATTGTCGGACCGTAGTCCAGGTAAAGGTGAAGGCAGGAGTTGAGGCTTTCGCTCCTCTAGTTACTTCGCACACCAAGAGAAAAACCATCAGAAAGATATGAAGCTGCCCAAAGTCTCCTCTTCCTATACATCATGTTAAGCCACTCTTCAGTTTTATCCGTCTTCCATTTATCGATGAAAGCGGTCCATCTCTCCTCAAAGTTGGCTTCAGATGTGGCATAGTACAAGAGCGATCTGAACTCATCCAGTGACTTGCAATGTAGGTGCCTCTACATATTTTTCTCGAGATGCCACAAACAAATATGATGGAACACATCTGAAAGGACACTCCTAATCGCTTGGATCATTGCAGCATCACCGTTTGTGATTATTGACTTTGGCTTCACCTGACAGTTTGCCATCATAAATGTCCACACTAGCCACACGTGCGCCCCTTCGGTCTCATTAGAAACAATCACAATCAAACACTGTGGTGCAATGGTGGTTATTAACACCGCAAAGGGGATGAACGGCATACCATATCTGTTCATCTTATATGTGCTGTCAAACACAACCACATCTCCGTAGTCCTGATAGTCCCTCTGTGAGTCACACCAGAACATACTCTTCAGCCGCCCTTCCTTATCAAGCACATACTAAAAAAAAGTCAAGGTCGTTCGCCTTTCAGCTCCTCATAATGCCAATTGCCGTCTCAGAATCACCGTTTACAATGAGCTTCATTTTTTCTCTGCAGCACAGATTGTAAATGACCCGCCTGACAAGTCCACGAACTGTGTCTACTGATTAAGTTGTCTATTATTATATGCTTTCTGATCCCAGCCGCTTCTATCACCAATATCTCTGCCCTCGTGCCATCTCCAATCCATCGGTGTGACCACAGAAATGAAACCTCGTCGGGTCGAGCCAGCGCGTGGTTGTGTTCGTCCACGAATGTCGCGACGAAACAAACACCACATTCTCTTTCCAACTTCACCACCATCTGCCACCGCACTCGCAACTAGTATCGGGTCTAAGCTTGCACTTGCGGCCCACCATGGTTATGAATTTGCTCTGCCTTCTCCCTGCCCTAGAGCAAAGAAACCGCCGGTACCGTATAATTCCTGAAGCACCATTCCCTCATTTCACCTTCTCTTTCCTGATGCTAAACCCACGCTCATTGGCATGCTTATTGTAGAATATGTATGCATCACCTTGCGACCGAAATGTCATAGTCATGACCTTCTAATGTGTCTCCAGCATCTTCTGTTTGTTTTGGGCCTCCTCAATGTCCATCTCTGCCTCATCGTGATCACCGCTAGAATGATCTGACTCCTCCTACAAAATTACGTATGAAACTATGTCAATTACTATCATTTATTTCATACTATTGCGCGATGTACAACATGTAAGAACTAACCTGGCTCAAGTTATCTATGAATGTTTCCTGAAAACTATTTTGCTCATTGTCAACATCCACATCTTCATGCAAATTAATAAATGTAGACAAATAGTTAGCATTGCGATACTTTGCAAATTCAAAAATGTAATCAAAATATACGTCACTTATGTTTTCACGGTTTGCACCATGTTCATTATTATCAAAATCCTTCGAAGGTAAGATATCATATGATGAGCACGATTCGTTGTCGCTGTTGTCCTCATCTTCGTTAATACTATCTGTATCGGTCCGAGTGACCTTATTAGTACCATTCTAATTCCCCTTGAATGTGGTTTCTTCGTCCATGTAAACACACCTAACTAGCAACACCGCACAACATTGATAATTTATCTTGTGTTAAAATTCATACAGTGGATCATGCCCAAGAATAAATTGTAACACTAATACGAGTTCAAATATTTTTTTTACAATAACTAAATTAACTAAATCACTTCCAATCATCATGCTAAGTTTACATGGCAAACGTTGGGCGGCGGTGTCGACGTCGCCAGTCTAGGACAACGGGGCCTTCAGGCAGGGGCCTCTGGCTTGATTCTAGTCGGCGGCGACATGAAAGACAAGGAAGCCGTGGGATTATTGGTCTAATAAGCGGTGGGGGAAGACGGCGGTCAGTGGTGGCAGAGTCGGCGTGGGACGTCGGGCCGGTCACGTCCGCGGCGTCAGACAAGGACGGTGAGAAGCGGTGTCGGACGGGGTTGGAACGACATCACAACTAGGCGACGGCGGTCTTCCACACCTCCGGCCACCGGCCAGTTGGAAAAATGGATCGGGAGGAGCGTGATGGCCGGTCGGACGGCAAGATCGTGCAACTTTCTGATTTTTTTTTCTACACGGGCGGCAGGCGACAGATCGTGTTTTTTTTTCATGGGCTTGGGTGTAGATACGATGGCCAGTACGTGTACAATACGAGGTGGATATACGTTTCCTCCGTATTACCATTCTGTCTTTCTACGTTTTGTTGTGGGTGTACCGAAGCACTTCTCTAGGGTCGAGGGCATTGATTAGCAACAGAGCGACCTGATTTCTTTTCTCAAAAACAAGAAACGGGATAAGGCGGGGTATGCAGACCATGATATTCAATTGGAATCAACGGTAGTGGATCGGTCTGACGGGCTGCTTCTAATCAGACTAGAGATTAGAAGGATTTTGCAGTCAATTCACCAAAGCAAGATGAGGCACTTTATACAAAATAGGAACCGCATGAGGAGCCAAAATGCCAAATCACTCACAAATCCCCTATGCATGTCGATGCTGCTCGCCACCTGCCGTGGGCACTGAATGAGTCTCTGCCCGCCGCTGAGTGTACATAGGCAGGAAGCGAGAGAGAGAGCCCACCCCATCCATGGAGAGTTCCCATCACCTCCTCATGGCCGGCCTCCTCGCCACCCTGCTCCCTGCGGCGGCGGCCGCCTTCGGGCCACAGCCGGGGGCACCATGTGAGCCCACCCTGCTGGCAACGCAGGTCGCGCTCTCCTGCGGGCCCAACATGCCCACCGCGCAGTGCTGTGAGCCGGTCGTCGCCATAGTCGACCTCGGGGGCGGCGTCCCCTGCCTCTGCCGCGTCGCCGCTGAGCCGCAGCTTGTCATGGCTGGCATCAACGCTAGCCACCTCCTCACCATCTACATCTCCTGCGGTGGTCTCCGTCCGAGAGTCGCCCACCTCGCAGCCGCCTGCAAAGGTACGTGCACCTACGCCGCTTCTTTCTCTCTCTCCGTGCCTCGTCATTGCGTTTTCCTCACATTTTTTGATAGTTTCTCGAGTTGGTAGGGTTCCGATTATGGGTTGTTTTCCTTGCGTTGTACGGCGTGCGGTGTCGGGTTCCATCGTTTCCCGTGGCGAGTAGCCAGTGTCTGCGCACGGCCTAGCTTCATACTTCTTTACCTGGTGATACGTAGAGCGACTTAGGATCTGCTTTGAGGAGTTCGTTGTTGAAGAATACAGTAGTTCCTCGTTCGTGATAGCACTCTTGTTTCAAACCGCAACGCAGCTTTGCTTCGTGGAGTGTCTTTTGCTTTCTTCATTGGTCAAAACAAAAAACGCTTGTTGTTTGATCGACCGAGGCCTGAGGCAGAGCAAAAGGTTACCGTGCTTTTCGCTCTGCAGTGCATCGCATCTTCCTCTTTTGCCAAACATTTTCACGTTGATCCTGTGATGGTACTACTTTTTGGCATGTGGTTTTCATAGCATCCCCTACCGTGAAACAAATAGCTTTTTTTTCTCGAATACGCATAGCATATGTATCATCTATATAGAAAGAGAAAAGGTACCAGAAACCCTCCACCGTTTACCGTTCCATCGAACTACAGCTTAGTGGCTCAAACCACACCCACACTCTGACACTCATCCACAGCTAGATACATACTACATATTACTCATGCCATGCCCACTGATGGAGCGCTCCTAAGAATGCCATGCCCTTCCTTCGCATTCCACTCTTTGCAAACACCGCAATAGCAGCCGGTGTCGCTCCATCAAAGATTACCGCATTCCTATGTTTCCATATCTCCCAAGCACTAGCAAGAGGATGGCCCTCGTATCCTTAATATGTTGTACATCCTTGCTTCTGCTAGGGCACCAGACGCACAGATAGCCATCCATTGTTGGTGGCCATCCTGGTGCCTTCATCGCTATCGCAACTTAGTACCATACTTCTTTGAAACATAGCTGGCTATCGCAGTTTTGACAGAGAACCAGTCTGTGGCGATCTGTGGCATGCCACCGTTTTCTTGATATTTGTTTCTCTTATCTGGTAGGCCACCGTGTTTTTTTCCTTGTTGCGCACGTCGTCACCTCCTTCTTTTTCCTAATTTTGATTTTTTTTTTTAAATACGGACGAACGGCTGGTAATTAACTTTGGGTCTTTGGCTGCTGTTATTACTGTGGATTTTGGACACAGGACCCGCTCCCCCGGCCGCCCTCGTCAGCAGCCCCCCACCCCTACCCCCCTCGCATGTACCTCACCGGAATCAGCTAGTAGCTGGTAAACTTTATTTCTCTCTGGTTTGGTTTTCCTATTTATGTTGCCTTGTTTCTACTGTCAATTTCACTTTGTTAATTTGAATCGCAGGCATGTGTCCTAGCGCAAGCAACCTAGCTACTGCGGTGGCTATCTACTGCTGGAGTCAAGTGCCCAAAGACTCATGCTGCTTAGCCTTAAGGGCTGCAGTTTCAGACTTTGATGCTCCGACTTGTCTTTGCACTCTCGTGGAAGACAAGGCAGTCAAGGAGATGGGGCTGCCGATTCGCCACTTGGTCAAGATGTACACTTCTTGCATGGGATTTCGTCCCGGAGACGTGCACTTACCAGCAGCAGGATGCAAGCAACACCGGTACGTTTAAAAAAAAAAAGGATGACTCCCGGCCTCTGCATCTGAAAAATGCATTCAACAATTTCATTAATTATTCATGAAGATCTTACAAAGTTGTACATCAATATGCCTGAATTCGCCATCTTCACAATATTTGTCACTGCTCCTATCCACTTGATGAAGTAGAGCAGAAATGTTGAGCCGAATATCCAGACCTCTCACATAAGCCTAACATCTAAAGCCGGAGGCCCCAACCAAGCCACATACCTGGTTTGGGGTACAAACTGGTCTGACACACTCTCATGTGTCGTCGCCGCCGTCTTCCACCGATCCATCTCCAGGGCAAATACTAACGCACCGACCTTGACAGGCCTCTTTGCCACTGACGCCACCATGACGCCAGGCATCGTCGTCCTGCCCGAGTCCATCTCCGCGCATCGGACGGCGAGTCTCCACTGCGCCACGCCGTGGAGATCCGCCACCATCAATGTGGAAGATGAAGCATCACTCCACCCAAAGAAGCCATCAGTATGGAAGATGAAACACCGGTACGTATAGTGGCATTATTACTTCAAAGCATATCATTCTTTCTCTTACTGAAATTCAAATGCATACAATATCTGTTTATTAATGCATTGTTGCTAAGCAAATGTGCGAAACTGTGGATGATATTTTGCATATCGATGTACCTTGCTCTTTTGAGTCACTTGCATCCTTCTGGAAACATAAGAAAAGTATGATGTTATGAATCTATACTTCTGCCACCTTGTGGGGCTAATGGCGTCTTCGCAATGATTTTGTCTTTCAGGGGCGAAATTGGCAAAGTATGAAGTGTGTGATGGGTTCACTGCAAGCTTCACTGCTCCTCGAATGTCTAAGACTACTGGGTCATCGGCGAGGAGAATTACTTAGGATCGCCTGGTGGGATCCTTCATCTCTACCCCCGGGGGCTATAGTGTTCGGGTTCATCTGTTTTGATGTTTTTTATTCGCTTTAGCCTGTGACTTGATGTTAATTTTGCTGCCCATGCAGCTGTAATAAGTAAGGTTGTTAAACATGTGAACTGTGTTTTGCTGGATGTTGTTGTTGCCTTGGCTTTTAATAAAAGTTGGGGCGGGGAAAACCCCTCTCGTTTAAAAAAATAAATAAATATAGAAAAGTCAAACGCATACAGTGCTGGTGGACAACTCCCATCCATCTTACTCTGTACATCGTTTATCCTTCTTAGTCTGTACATCATTTATCCTTCTATCCCTTGTTGGAGCTGTGGCAGTTTACTATGTCCATCATAAGGGTAAACAATCATACCACTTATTTTGATATTTATTTTTCATTCTATTTATTAATTCCTTTTACTGTGCATAACTTTTAACTTACGTTCGAGGCGATGGTTTGTTGAACTTGTGTCTGAAACTATTCCTCGCGAGGTTTCATAGGGCTTCATGATCCTGAAACTCGCATGTTAGTAAGCCAAAAATATACCAGATATGAAGAAAAACACTCCACGCGTCATCGGTCTTTGCCACATTTTGCACGTCGGCTGCATTAGACTGATGATCATTGTAGCTTCTTGTAGCTTGCAAGTCTTCCTTCTCCTCCCTTCAACAAGTAAACACACCAAAAAGTTCAGTATACGAAGCACAATCATTTCTACTTTTAGAGGTCAACAAACAAAATAAACCCCTCGAAATGTCCCATAATAAAACCATGTAAAATTTTAATTTAAACGCTCATTTAATAATACAAAATGTGTAGCATTTGCTCAGCTCCTGGGTGTTCGAAAAAACACAAATCAAACCAAATGCACCTAAGCAACTAACCAAAATAATAAATCTAGCAAAGCATATGATTTCAACCTTACAAGTAGAAACACTTCATCGGAAAATAGCGCCAAAAATCTTCAGTGAAGATCAAGGACAAAAAATATTAATCATTCTAACAAGAGGCAGTTCAAGTATAGATGACACCGCTAGTACAAGTTTGTTTTAAAAAACAGAACATATGAAAATTGCTACTCCCTCTGTCTCATAATATAAGAGTATTTTTAAAACTACATTAGTATAAAAAACACCCTTATGTGACGGAGGGAGTATTTTGAAAAGAAAAAAGAAACATTCGATACGCTCGGAATGAATAGGACATATTGAGTCAATGGCCTTTTAACCTCATAGATACACTAGCTCGGTCTCGGCCGCTCAGTCCCGAAAATGTATGAATGAAAAACAAATGCAATAAACTCATCAAAGAAAGATGAGGCACTTCATACAAAATAGAAACCACATGAGAAGCCATATCACGCACAAATCCGATATGCATGTTGCTCTCCACCTACCGTGAGTACTGGCTGGGCCAATTGAGGCAGGAAGCGAGTGAGAGAGACCACGCCACGCCACTGATGGATAGATCCCACTGCCTACTCCTCGTGGCCGGACTCCTCGCCGCGCTGCTCCCGGCGACTGCCGGCACCTTTGGGCCGCAGCCGAGGGTCGCGTGCGATCCCACCCTCCAGGCCACATAGGTCGTGCTCCTATTCGTGCCCGTCATGCCCACCGCGGAGTGCTGCAAGCCGGTGGTCGCGGACTTATCCTGACAACAAGGTGTTTGTGTTGTGCAGAGGTAGAAGGGAGGGGGGCCTTGGTCTTGGGCTATTGTGGATGGTCACTAATATTAGTACTATCACCAAGTTTCATTAGGCTTGAAGCATGTTATGGGGTATACTTCACTAATATTAGTACTATCACCAAGTTTCATTAGGCTTGAAGCAAGTTATGGGGTATATTTCACTAATATTAGTACTATCACCAAGTTTCATTAGACTTGAAGCAAGTTATGGGGTATACTTGTTGTGTAACTTTGAGTTTGGACCAGAAAAGAGTTCGTGTTGAGGGGCTTTATTATAGAAGTTCCTGAGAGGTTTAGTTGCTTTTCTGGTGTTATTATGACCTACTCCCTTCGTCTAGGTGCATAAGTCATCTTACGTTGTGCAACGCAACCAAGGTGGAGAGAAAAACGAGAGAACTTAATATTTATTTGCTATTTAATAGCATTGCATGCAGTGAACTAACTATTGCATGTCGTGTTTGGTAGTCTCAAGTCATTGAAAACATACACACCACACATCTCTTATTGGTTGATTCCTTTATATATGTCAAAAAACAATAAACGAGGTGGGAGTTAATATACCACGCCTAAGTGTTTTGGAATTATTTGGTTTTCGTAAGGTGACTTATACACCTAGACAGAGGGAGTAGGTTATTTGTGTAAAGTATTTGAGAAATTTTAGAAGGGCAGAAAAGATAGTTGCTTCATAACCCAAGTGTGTAAAGAGCACATATTCCTTTTGAAAAAGAAATACACGAGGTAAAAGTTTTAGAAATGAGTTGAGAGGAGAGATGGTAGAGTGTTGGTGGCTTGAGTTGGCTTGTTGCTAGCCAAATTATTTTGAGTTTATAGTTTGCTAAGTACAAATTATTTAATAGCATTGCATGCATTGAACTAACCATTGCATGTCGTGTTTGGTAGTCTCAAATCATTGAAAGCATACACACCGCACATCTCTTATTGGTTGATTCCTTTATTTATATCAAAAAACAATAAACGAGATGGAAGTTAATATACCGTGCCTAAGTGTTTTGGAATTATTCGATTTTCGTAAGGTGACTTATACACCTAGACAGAGAGAGTAGGTTATTTGTGTAAATTATTTGAGAAATTTTAGAAGGGCAGAAAAGATGGTTGCTTCATAACCCAAGTGCGTAAAGAGCACATATTCCTTTTGAAAAAGAAATACACGTGGTAAATTTTTTAGAAATGAGTTGAGAGGAGAGATGCTAGAGTGTTGGTGGCTTGAGTTGGCTTGTTGCTAGCCAAATTATTTTGAGTTTATAGTTTGCTAAGTACAAGAAAGAAAATTCAAGACAGAAACCAAGGAAAACCAAATTGCTAAAAAAGGGAAAAGAGCCAAATTTCACGGTATTACCGAGTCCTGGCCCATTTTGTTATCAGACCCGGCCATAGGGCATGGCGAGTGGGGTAGCCGTCCCGGGCCCCTGAACGCAAGAATCCCCAAGATGGTGGAGGAGCCGACAAGCAACTACGTCGCCTGCTACTACTCAATCCTTTTCCCGTGTAACTTATGAAGGCGGCGGCGGCATGGAAGCTAATCTAGGGGCTATTAGTCATTTTTTTGAGGCAAACCCACAAAGCTTTATTCACCCGTCACAAGGTTTACAGGGACGAAAACAAGATTTCCAGGCTAGCCTAACCAAGG
This sequence comes from Secale cereale, assembly GCA_902687465.1. Classification (NCBI taxonomy): domain Eukaryota; kingdom Viridiplantae; phylum Streptophyta; class Magnoliopsida; order Poales; family Poaceae; genus Secale; species Secale cereale. The sequence goes on from LR738712.1 coordinate 20,685,482, forward strand.
ATGGCGGCCAGTACCCAGCATTAAAGCATGCTTTGCAAGTTTGTGAGCCTCGACATTGGAGGTTTTAAACTCATGACTTCCTCTCCCGAAACCCACCAGAGGCGATATCCCCTCCTCCCTTGGAAATCGCCGATGGATAATCCCTGAAACCCGAAGTCCCACGAAATCCAACCACGAGATTATCCTCTACAATTCTACCAAACAAGATCTCAAGCCTTTTGCCTGTATCAAAGACCATCTCCGTTTTACCACAAGAGCCATCGGAAGCCTGAAGCTTCGCGTCGCTTTCTTTAGATTTCGATTGGAGAGGGCCAAAGCCAAATCCCGTGTCTTCCTTCTCTCTAATGATGAGTGGAAGGAGCCGCCGGACCCAGGACGTTCGCAATCAATGGAGCCTGGTACTAATTCGTCCATTAAGGGACATGAAGATCATGACGATTCGTGGGTGTCGTTTCTTCCTGAGGAGAAGGAAACTCTAGCATTTACAGGGAGTAAATCAGGGCGTAAAGCAGGTATTAACAAGGTCATGGATGATCTGCTATTTAGAGGGAGCCTACCACTGCAGAATCCAAACCAAGCTCCTCACATCCAGTATTGGATTCCCCCCGTGCACACAAGGTGTTTGTGTTTTTTCCTGAGGGCAACGATGGAGGCAAAGAAGAGCCTCCAGGAGGTGACAGTTCCTGTTGCTGCCAGGGCGATGGCGGCTGTGACTACAGCCGGGAGCTCGGGCATCCTCTCCACCCCGACACAGCGCCCAGGGAAGGAGATAGCAAGGGCTTGTGAGGGGCCTGTGAAGAAGACGCTCGTCATCAACATGTCCGGGGCACGAAAAGAGGTGCAGACGCGTTTCCTAGCGGTCGGATTGTTCCTGTCTGTTCTATTGGTGAACTCCAAGCAACTGATCGACCACATGAAGAAGGTATGGAAGGTTCGTGGCGAACTGGGTGATCATGAGCTGGCTGCAGAGGAAGGGCGCAAATTCGTCCTTGAGTTCTCGGAGGATGGAGACCGGCAACACGCCATCAAGGGGGGACCATGGCAGTACAAGGGCGATGCTTTCTTGGTCGTCGGCTTGGAGAAGGATGTTGATCCTGCTTCGGCAACTTTCTCCCATATACCAATGTGGGTTCAGTTCAGGGGAATTCCCTTCTACCTTCTCACCAAGGAACTTGCCCGCAACCTGGGGGACCAAGTCGGGCGTGTGGTGTTGATTGATCCGCATTCGAGGGGCAACATCTGCGACAAGTTTCTCAGAGTAAGAGTTCATCTGCCCTTGTTCTTGGCGCTGCAAAAGGAGATTACGCTGGCTGATGCGATCACAGAGGAAGAGGTTACAGTATACCTGAGGTATGAAAGACTGCCAAATTTTTGTTTGTTCTGCGGATACATAGGACATATGGAAGCGAGGTGTGATATCCCTAATGAAGAGAAGAAGTTGAGGTACAACAAGGAGCTTGGTGTGTTCCCAGTCCACTTCGACGACCCCCGTGCTTGGTTCTTGCCAGAGAAGATGGGGCAAAAATAGGGGTCCCAGTCGTCACCCCCCCTGTGGCATGCTCCCAAGCCTGTGCGCCATGACGAAAATGAGCTGAGCGCAGTGGAACAAATGCGGAAGGTTGTTGCTCGCCTCTCGGTGAGTGACGAGATGGAGACTGACACAAATCAGAAGGAAACCCAGAACACGTTGAACCTGATGGCTGAGAAAGTTGACGCCACCAATGCGTTGGCTTTGAATGTGACTCCCACCTCTGCCTCCACCAACCTGACGACGTTGGACAACACCTCCGCCTTGTCCTCTGTAGAGCATGTGACTCCAAAGGGCCTCGAATCCCCCGTGATGGCGAATGTTCAGCCAGAGATTCCTGAAGAACCCAGCTTCCCTCCGGGTATCGGAGAAGCGCCATGCTTCATTGGCGTTGGTACCTCGTCCGCCGATGATGCTCCGCCGGCCCAGATCACTCAAGACTCGGAGACCCTGGACAGTACAGGCGGGGAGGGTGCGATCGTCCAGAAAATCATTAACGAAGGGGAGGCCCTCATCTCAGGGGGTGTGCAGCCGATGCTGAATAAAAAGCAAGCCGTAGAGGGATCTGGCAAGACCCTGGGTGTAAGCATAGACACAAACTCAGGGAAAAACGAGGGTAAAAATGGCAGGAAAACATCACTAAAGAGCAGCGGGAAGGGCATGGTTGCATCAGTTTCAGTTCTGGGCAAGAGAGATGCACAGGCCCATAGTGATTTTGATGGTGCAGGTACTGAAGAAGGTGGTACTGAATCTGACCAGATCAAGAAAAAGAGAGCGGTCGAGAATCCAGAGGGCAAGAGTAAAACCGGCAAAGATGGTGGACAGGAAGCAACCGGGCCCGGGGCTCCCGGTCTACTGGTGGGTGCAATGGCTAGCACCCACCAGGAGCCATGACGGTCATTAGTTGGAACTGCCGGGGTCTCGGGCAGCCCCGGACAGTTCAAGAGCTTGTGTGCCTAGTGCGCACGTACCGTCCATCTCTAGTATTTATCTCAGAAACTAGAAAGAGCGAGGATTCTGTCAATAAACTGCGTAGGAGACTAGGTCTCAAGCACTGCATCTCCCATGACGGAATAGGAAAAGGTGCAGGTATAGCTCTCTTCTATGATGAGCAAGTTGAAATAAAGAAACTCGCTGTTGGCCCGCGATATATTGATGTGTTGGTTTGTCTAAATCCCCATGGCCGGCTATGGCGGGGTACTTTTGTGTATGGAGAACCTAAAGCCAGTGAGAGGCACCACATGTGGGATCTCCTGCGTAGAATCAAACCGAGGTCTAATGAACCTTGGTTCATGATAGGAGATTTTAACGAGACTGCTTGGCAACATGAGCACCTTTCCCAATCTCAACGAAACGAAAGGAACATGGCAAATTTCAGGGAGGTGCTTGCTGACTGTAACTTGTTGGATCTCGGCTTCAAAGGCCCGAAATGGACATATGACAATAAACGGAGCGGATCGGCCAATGTGAAGGCAAGGATAGACAGAGGAGTCGCTGACCAAGAATGGAATGCAATTTTTCCAAATGCTTCAATCGAGCACATATGTACATCCAGATCAGACCACCTTCCTTTATTGCTCAGGTTTGGTCAGAGAGAGGAATGGCGTCCTATTAACAAAATATTCCAATATGAGTACATGTGGGAAAGAATGGATTCGTTGACTGAAGCTATAGTGAGCAAGTGGAATGAGGATAAACCGGCTGAAAATCTGTCTGAGATATCTCAAAAACTGTCAGTCTTGCAAAAGACTCTGAATGATTGGGCAAAACGAAATTTTGGGTCCATAATTAAGCAAACTGCAACCATGAGGAAGCAGCTGGAGTATCTTTGGTCTCGACCTGCTTCGGCATCCAGAGATAAAGAAATTAAAGCGGTGGCTAAGAACTTGGACGAACTGTTGCATCGCGAAGAAATGATGTGGAGGCAAAGGTCGAGAGTTCTCTGGCTGCGGGAGGGAGACAAAAATACAAAGTACTTTCAGCGCAAAGCTACGAGGAGGAGAAAGAAAAACAACATCAGTAAATTAAAGGATGGAGATGGGAATTGGGTAGAGGATCGGGCCAAGCTTCAGGAGATGACAAAAAACTTTTTTAAAAACCTGTACACTAAAGAAAGTGGAGTGGATCCTAAAGTCATTGTAGACTGCTTGACGAACAGAGTGTCAAGTGACATGAATTCGGCTCTGGTTAAAGAGTTCTCAGAGAAGGAAGTTGGTGACGCACTTTTTCAGATCGGCCCTCTAAAGGCTCCCGGGCCTGATGGTTTTCCCGCCAGATTCTACCAAAGGAATTGGGGCACAGCTAAGAGAGATGTGGTGAACGCGGTCCTGAAGTTCTTTCAAGAGGGAGTTATGCCGGAAGGTACCAACGATACAGTCATAGCGCTCATACCTAAAGGAAACAGCCCGGAGCAATTGAAGGACTTTCGCCCTATCAGTCTATGCAATGTGATATACAAGGTAATTTCCAAGTGTATGGTGAATCGCCTAAGACCCTTCCTGGATAAGCTCATTTCGGAATCCCAAAGTGCCTTCATCCCAGGGCGTCTAATTACGGATAATGCTACAATAGCTTTTGAGTGTTTTCACAAGATCCAGAACAGCAAATTGCCTAGGAATACTCATTGCGCCTTTAAATTGGACTTGGCAAAAGCTTACGATCGTGTGGATTGGGGCTTCCTGGAAGAGGCTCTATTGAAGTTGGGTTTTGATCACAAATGGGTGCAGTGGGTTATGTGTTGTGTCACGTCAGTACGATATGCAGTCAAATTTAATGGGGAGCTGTTGGACATTTTCCTACCCTCGAGAGGACTTCGCCAGGGCGACCCGCTGAGTCCCTACCTCTTCCTATTCGTCGCCGATGGCCTGGCCTGCCTGCTGGACAAAGAGATTCGGCGGGGTAGGTTAACTCCTCTTAAGATCGCTAGAGGGAGCCCTGGTGTGTCAAACCTCCTGTTCGCCGACGATAGCCTCGTCTTTTTCAAAGCTTCCAAAGAGGAGGCCGAGGGTGTGAAGCAAGTGTTGGATGAGTTTCAAAGGGGTTCGGGTCAACTCCTTAGCTACAACAAATGCTCTATTTTGTTTAGTGAAGTGTGCCCAAGTGATGTCCAGGAGGAAATCAAAAGTGTTCTCCAGATTTCGGCTTCTACGTTCGAGAGTAAGTATCTGGGGCTACCCACAGCAGAGGGACGTATGAAAGAATCATCTTTTCAACCAATCTTGGAGAGTTTCATCAAGAGATGCTCGGATTGGTCTGAAAGATTTATGTCCCATGCAGCAAAAGAGGTCCTCATCAAGTCTGTTCTCCAAGCCCTCCCAACGTACTGCATGGGGGTGTTCAAGATGACACATGGTTTCTGCGACAAATATGAGAAACTTATCCGGAACTTCTGGTGGGGAGAAGAAAATGGGCAGAGGAAAGTCCACTGGATGTCCTGGGAGAGAATGACAAAGCCTAAAAGAGGAGGGGGTATCGGTTTTAGAGATATGAAACTCTTCAACCAAGCTTTGCTAGCGAGACAAGCTTGGAGGCTTATCCAGTGGCCCGACAGTCTATGCGCGAGAGTGCTGAAATCAAAATACTATCCAAATGGGGAGCTACTGGACACGGTTTTTTGCTTCGGATGCTTCTCCGGTTTGGCGAGGCGTTGAGCATGGTCTCGAGCTCCTAAAGGCGAGCCTTGTCTGGAGGATCAGAAATGGGAGAAAGGTTAATATCCAGCGGGACCGATGGATTCCTCGTGAGAGTGGTCTGAAACCTGCTAACCTCATTCGTCGGTCCAGATTGCGTTGGGTGAATCAATTGATGCTTGCAGATGGAAGTGGATGGAATTCGGAACTGATTCATCAGCTATTTTATGGTTTTGATGCGGATGCGATATGTAGCATCAGGATCCCGAATTCGGCTACGGAGGATACTTTGGTGTGGAATTATGAGAAGTCCGGAGTTTTCACTGTTCGGAGTGCGTATAAGCTGGCGGCCTCACTGCAAGATCAGGCTGAGGGTGCGGCATCGAGCTCTACGAACGCGTCCCACAACCGTAGCATGTGGGACATCATCTGGAAGTCCAAGGTACCAGAAAAGATCAAAATCTTCGGGTGGAGGACGGCCACCAATACGCTGCCGACCAAGCTGAACAAATGGAAGCGTTCTTTGGATATGGACAGTACCTGCAATATTTGTGGAATGGGAGAGGAAAATGAACACCATGTTGTAGTCGCTTGTACTAAGAGCAGAGCCCTAAGAACGGAGATGAGAAAGGTCTGGAACATACCCAGCGAAAAGCTATTTCAGTTTACTGGGGAGGACTGGTTACAAAATCTATTAGGGCTATGCAATATGGAAACTAGAACAAAAGTTTTGTTGCTGCTGTGGCGTTGCTGGTTTCTTCGGGACGACTATGTTCATAGTACAGGGAAAGAGTTGGTTAGCAGATCGGCTTTATTCCTGCAGCAATACGTAGAGGAGATAAACAACAACACCTTTGTTTCTATTTCAGATATGAAAGACAAGCAAGGTCTGGGGCAGCCCAGGAATGCTCCCGTTGAAAAGGAGTCAGCGGGAGGAGCTATGGACGTGCTGAGATCGGGCTGCAACGTGGCGTCTTCTGGTGCTTGGTGCCCCCCAAGCATTGGCCTGGTGAAACTGAATACTGATGCCTCTTTTTTGGCCGACAGTGGGCAGACATGTATTGGTGCAGTAGCTCGTGACCACAGGGGCCTGGTGCTCTTCTCGCAGTCTAAAAGTATCGAGTGTTGCTCGTCGGTTGAGGAAGCGGAGGCCCGAGCTTTGCTGTCGGGGCTCCAATCTTTAGCGGCACTGTTCAGAGGGCCTATCGTTGCTGAAACAGACTGCTCCTTCTTAGCAAAAGAAATCCAATCTGATGCCAGCAACCGATCTACTTGTTTTTCAGTTATACATGATGCCAAGAGTGAACTATCAAAATTCAGAGACGCTCGGGTGGACTATGTTAACAGGAATCAGAACAAATTGGCTCATAACTTGGCGGCCCGGGCGAGGAAAAAGGGAGACGCGTACAAAGTAGCAGGTGTCCCGGATGATTTAGTGGAAGTGATGAGAGCTGACTTGGCTTCGGCTCAAGAGTAATGGAGTGTTACTCTTTTCCTCAAAAAAAAACAGGAAGAAAAAAGCCTAGATCGTTCCCTTATTTCACGCACTATTGCACCATATGAAGCCGACGTGCCTATCTTGATTGCCTCTACCACTTTCTTACAATCGGAAGCAACTGAGATTTTCTGAATGTACAAATCTTCTGATAGAGCCAAAGCTTCACGTATAGCCAACGTCTCCAAAACCTCAGGATCATCGATATTGTTGAATATAAGAGCAGACGCCCCTTGGAAGATTCCGGCGCTGTCGTGGCACACCGCTGCTACTGCTCCGAGACCACCGTGCTTTGCTACCACCGCGTCGATGTTTACTTTTAGACGCTGATCCGGAGGAGGGATCCATGTCGTCGGCCTTGGCCCCGGTCCAGACCTTGCTGCCACTATCGGCTTCTTCAGAAACTCAATGTCAGAGAGATAGCTAGCTATAAAACCATTGATAGCATGAGGAGATTGGAAAATGCCTTCATGAATCACCTTGCGGCGAGCAGACCAAATCGCCCACAAGGTCACGATCAGGACAATGATCTCATCTTCCTTTAGAGCTTCTACCATGGAATGTAGCCAGCGTTTTGCATCAGGGTCATGATTGGAAGACAAATGCTGCACCAAGTCCTCATTAGACACAGCCCAAGTACATCTGGAGATGGCTATTAGTCATTACGCAAACCGGCGCACACGCCACTCCCTCCTAGGCTTGGCCCATTTAGTTTTTTCCATTAAACATTCAAAAACTAAGGCGTCAAATCATGGATTCGAACTGCAACCCTCATGGCCTACGTGCAAGTGCACCAACCAACTAGGAACTGCAACCCTCATGGATTATCTATCGTGACAGTATTAAGTTATTTTTCGTCTTGTTATGCGACGCATTCACTGTTTGGTTTCTTTTTTCTTTTTATTGTATTTTTATGCACATTTTTGTTGAATGTTTTCTTTTCTTTTTTTTTCTTTTCATTTTCGTTCTTCTCTTTCCTTTTTTGTTAAAATACACAACTTTTTTCAAATTCGATTATACCTTTTAAAATTAATGAACTTTTTTCTAAATTGATGAATGTTTTGCATGTTTGCAAACTTTTTTTAAAATTTATGAATGTCTTTTCAAAATTGTGAACTTCTTTTTAAAAGTTCATGAACTTTGTTTCAAATTCAATGATCTTTTTTCCAAATTTGATGAACTTTTTCCAAATTTGATGAATTTATTTTCAAAATTTGTGAACATCTGTCTCAAATTCGATGAGCCTTTTCAAATTGTATAAACTTATGTCAATTTTGATGTACAATTTTCATATTTGTGAACTATATTTTCAAATTCGATGAATTATTTCTGTTTTTGATGAACTTTTTTTAAATCCGGTGAATATTTTATTCAAATTCATGATATATATTTTTCATTTGTTAACTTTTAAAACATATCTATGAACATTTTTTAAGATCATGATTTTTCCCCTATTTTTTGTGATTTTTTATTGTCTAGCGTTTTTTTTGCAAAAAGTCAATGGTTGACGCTTTTCCCAAAAGTCAACAGTCAAATTGAACCGAGCCCTCTGCCATTAATCAGGTTATGATAGTAATGTAAACTTATAGGCAGCGGCATGCATGCCAATTTTGTAGTAACGTTTATTGGGTGAGATTGGGATTAGACCACCACTTCCTATTAGGTGTAAGATGCTCCCGTTTCTCAATTTCTTCTAACCAAATAGACCGATTGGTTAGTGCAGTTTGGTCCTCCGGAGCAAATTGAGTCTCTACTTTAACAAAACAACTGACTAATGACTTGAAAATATAACCAATAAACAATGAGTGGATATTATCTTTATTTAAAAGGGATATAAATTATGGTACTTTGCTTGCTCTACCCGTTAATCTGGCAGCTTAAATATTAAGCATCTATCACAAATATATATGTATCATGGTTTCCAAATGCTATTGCCCAAGAGGATACAACAATAAGAAGCCAGGGGTGAATCGTTATCTTTTACCATGGACACCATGATGTCAACGTTTTGTCATAGCATTGAACAGGAAAGAACGTTCTTGGCAAAGGTGCATCACTATTACCTTCGGCAGAGCGAATATTGCCACTGAACAACACTCATGGTGCAAGATAGAAATATTATTACAAGGTACGCTAGTTCAAGTGATCATCGATAGCAAGGGAAACAACGTGTTGTATCACTGTTCTTATATATTTGAAATCTCGGTGCACATCACAAACACATATATATTTTCTAATGATACCAAGCTTTGATCTCTAACAGAATGTATCCACATTACCCTCAGGATAATTGAACAACTATACCTGAGAGTGGGTCACCCAGTTGAATCCATCCACCTTGGCACCTAAATCAAAAGTTCCAGGTAGCTCCAGCATGCCAAATAAAAACTGAATGATTATGATTTATGCATCTGTGTGATATCCCTGTGTAGGCCATGATGGTTGTATTGTACTTGTTGCCAACTTTGCTAGCCACATCATAGAAATTAACACCTAAAAGGTTGAAGTACAAAATATCCGGTACTTCCTATCAGTAAAGGAAAATCATAAAAATTATATCTATGGACGTGCAAAGACAATCAAGAGCAATGGTTGATGTGAAAGCTTACATTGGGTGTATATATGACTCATCTTTTTCCACCAAATTGTTACTGATAGCACAAACATTTGTAAATTGGAACGAACTGGATAGAAAAATGGGATGCAAATTTGTGTCCTGTCGCATGAAACATATCATTACAACTGCAAAAATCAATTCATGGAATAGAAGCTACCATTAATCATGTTAGTGCAAGAGGCCGCAAACACGCTACCTAGATACTCCCTTTGGATCATCCTGGTAGTAGCCAAGCCCTCTGCCGTTCCGCCAGCGGTGAAACCCCCATGGTCCAGCCTGAGTTTTTGCATGGTTCATCTTCTTGCACTAAACAATTTGGAGATGAGATTCTTCTATCTTCTCTGCTTTTGAAAAAAAGAAAACATAAAAGGCCTACATGTCAAACTGTTTGTAATGCCCAGTATGCGACTATGTATCCCACGTGTCGAGGCATGACTTAAAGACATAAGCGCATACTAGAATGATCTCAAGTATGGTATCTTTGCACATCTCATGTAAAATTCAGGGATGAAAATGTAAAAGATAGATGGCTTACACTCGCCACGTCACGCAATGAATACAATAGCATGCATCATCCAAATAACATCAGGGTCCGACTACGGACGAAAATCCAAATGAGAAAGATACCAAAACACAAGCCTGGATCCTCCTAGTAAGAACCACTACTGATCGTCGGGATACGAAACATAGTAACATCCACGCTCTTCATCGAACTCCCACTGAAGTTCTGAACCATCACTAGTAGAAAAAGGGTCAAATGTTCAGATCATTAGTCCCGGTTATTATATGAGCCGGCACTAATGTGGTCATTAGTGCCGGTTCCAACGGCTAGGCGGGCCGCTCTCATTAGTATCGGTTTGTGCCTAACTTTTAGCACCGGTTCATGCCACGGACCGGTACTAAAGAGGGTGGTGGCAGAATGTTGTCAGACCGGGGCCCTTCCAGCACCTTTAGTATTGGCTCTTGCCACGAACCGGTACTAAAGGTCATCCTACATAAACCCTTCGTCCACCCGAGCTCGCTCTGGTTTCCACTTTCCCCTCGATCTCCTCTCTGTTCTTCCCCACCCTCGAGCTCACACTCCATTTTTGCCAAAATTTGTGAAGATTTGAAGGCACCTGTCACACCCTGCATTTTGTAACATGTCATTTGCATTAATAAAGCATGAAAATTTGGACCAACAAAAACTTTTGGCATCATTTGGCTTTTATTTGGAATTAAGTTTTCTCTCTGTGATTTTCAAGTGCTCTTTAAAGTCAACTACTCCCTCTTATATATTTCACCTCCTTACCCCAAACTTCTGCCCAATGATCATACCAAGTGTATATAACAATATAGTATTTTCTTACAAAAATAATTTGGCCAAAAAGTATTTTCAAAAATTAGTTTTCCAAAAACCCCTGAATTGAGGTTTGCACTACAAGTGCTTGATTTAGGGTGAGAAAAATATTTCAAAGATTATATTTGAAACGTAGTAGATATAGGACTTCCATAAACCACAAAAATATAATTTTAAAAGTTATTTTCCAATTTTATTTAAAAGCTTTTTCTTAACGCCAGAAATGGTCTTTAATAGAGAAAAATTATTTAACTATTTCAAAAATATTTGCCAAAATTCAGAGAGACTCTTAGGACTTATATTTTCCATATATAAGAGTTTCAACACTTGGTCATGTTCAAAATATTGGGCAAAACCCTCAGAAACCCTTTCTGGATATTTCAAGCTTTTGAAATATTTACAAAGGAAATATTCTCTAAAAATTCCAGGGAAATTCTATCATGTCAGATATGACAGATTTGATGATCTTGCCAAGCCCCATGCCTTGGGAAGGAAGGAAACCTCATCAAAACCCCTCAAAACCATTCTGTCCATTTTTGAAGTTTGAGCAACTTTGCATTGGCAAACTTGTCCAAATGCTATCAAACTTGGTACACATGCTAGAATGGTCTAATAATGCATCTAGACCAAATGGCACAAGTTTTGGAGAAGGGTAACTTGATCAGAGTACCCCAAAACTCTTTCTGTTCAGATTCAAATTTGAACAACTTTACATTACCAACTTTTTACTTGGGACTTCAAACTTTGTGAGCATGATCACAACCCCAAATGATGACACTACACCAAGTGGTGCATCAAGGAGGGATGATTTGCTTAACTTAAACTTGGTAAATCCATTTCTGTTGATTTCTAGGTTTCACCAAAGTTACATTGGCAAGTTTCTTCAAATGAGCCCAAACTTGGTGGAACACCCTATTTCTATATACCATTTGATCCTGTTAACTCTCATGTCAAATGGAAATCATTTGATTGCTCAAAACCACATCAAGGGCGTCGGAATCGTGTCTCCCGAGGCCGCTTCGACGTCCATGACACAACAGCCGGTCGGCCCCCTCCTCCTTCTCCCTCCTCTTGCCCCAGCTCGCACACGCGACGGCCGCCCGAGAGCTCCAATGAGCTTCCTCGCACGCGCGATGCCCTGGCCTTCCCCTGCTCTCTCTCTTCTCCTCCCCGGCTCTGGACCGCATCCAGCAATGTCACAAACACGGCTCCAGCCCCTCCCGAGCCCTGTGGCAACGAGCAGAAGCTCGCCGGCGCACAGGTCCACGGCACCTCGCCGTTCACCTATAAAAGGACACCTCGCGCCCTCCTCTCCTCACCACTCGCCCTCTCACATACCTAATCATCTCCCCACACCACTCACTCCCCTCCAGACGGGCCCGAGCTCGAGATCGAGCTCGAGCTCCACCGCCTCGGGTCACCGTTGATCCGGAGGTACAAGCCCTCCCCGCCGCTCCTCTCGCTTAATCTAGCACCGCAAGCCCTCTCGCTTAATCTAGCACCGCAAGCCCTCACCGTGAGCTCGCCGGCCCTCTACCGAAGGGTTAGGGATGACAGGCGGGCCCCACCTGTCAGTCTCTCCTCTCCCTCGCCTCTCTCTCCTCTCGCTGACGCCTGGGCCCCGCCCGTCAGGTTTGAAACCTGGCGCGCGCGCAGGCACCAGTGCGCTGGGCTGTTTTCCCTCTGGGCCTGCTGCACTGTGGCCTTTCTGGCCCAGTGGCACAGTGCCATTTTCCTTTTTCTTTTTCTGTCAATTTTATAAAAATTCCACATGATAAAATATTTATCCAAATAAATTAATTCTAGTTCCTAAAATCTTGTTAAATTCCAACCTATTTAATGATATCACTCTCACACATATTCATGAACCTTTTCTGTTCTATTCAAATTTAAATCTAAATTTGAACACTAAAACCTCTGTTCAAAAATCCATGTACCCCATTCTGTCACTCCAAATCCCAAATTAAGAATTTTTGCCATCTTAGTTTTCCCTCTAGTATTTTATAAAAATAAGTTGATATTTTTCTGAGCACTTTGATTTTTCTGTATTTATTATTGTCTTATTTTCCCGTTATTTATTGCGACGATTAGATACCGTGTTTGACGAAGTTGCTGAAGAAGAAGGAGGGGAAGGATTTGAAGACCTTGAAGACCAAGCCAATCCAGGCAAGCAACCCTTTGACCATGATACCCCTTTTGTTCCTCGGAACCCTTTTATTTCCGATTGCATGATAATAAAGAGTGACGGTGGTTAACTTGTGGAGAGCCACCACATGATGCATACACCTACTCATGATCCTTACCATGTACATAGATGCAATAACAAAGGGTTAGTTGTTGATACATGATGATGCATATGTGCCATGAATCCTTCGTGGTTGCATTCTTTTCGAAAACCCCATCGGGTGCCCCTAATGCCCGAGGGTGATGTTGAGTAAAGGTCATCACTTGAGGAAGAAGTGGTGCACCAAAGAAAGTTCTCGTGTGTGGGTAAAATGATGCATTAGATTTATGTGTGATTACCATCCCAACCAAACATGTGCAACCACTCTACCCCTTATGAGACAGGGCATTATTGATTACTTAGGCTGATACTAGCATGGTGCCCACATCACTAGTGACGGGAGAGACTTGAGGTCACCCTCGGGACGGGGTCGTTCTTGGATAGGCGACCATGACTGTTTTTACAGGGCACCAGACACACCGTTGGTCCCTTCGTCTATGCGTGACATTGTAAAAAGGGCAAGTCCCATGATCTATTGTTTGTACACGAGGGCCGTGCACCAACGAGTGGACCCTATGTTAGTGTCGTCTAGGGAAAGATAGTGATCGGGTGCTTACCCCAGGTACTTGAGGTACCGTGGGTCGTGGATGACACGGAAGTTTCCCGGATCTTGTGGGTAAAGTGTGCAACCTCTACAGAGTGTAAAACTATTCGAATAGCCGTGTTCACGGTCATGGACAGTTGGGAGGTGCTGATACGTCTCAAACGTATCTACTTTTCCAAACACTTTTGCTATTGTTTTGCCCTCATTCTTGCATGATTTGAACTAAACTAACCCGGACTGACGCTGTTTTCAGCAGAGCTGCCTGTATGGTTTTATTGTATGCAGGAAAATGGATTTTTAGGTGTCTCAGAAAATTCCAAGAAAAATCATAGAAAATCCACGCACCCAAAGGGCCATTGTGCCAGAAGTGGAGCCAGAGGGCAGCCAGGGGGGCCCCAGGCGCCCTGCTGGCGCGGCCCCACCCCTGGCCGCGCCAAGAGGCCGCCTGGGAGGGTCCTCCCCCCTCTGGTGCCCTACCTTGGCTCCTATTTATTCCCGTGGCGAGGAAACCCCAGAACAGAAGTCATTTTTCCAGTTTCCGTCGCGGAGCCGCCGCCACCCTCAGTTCTTCTTCGGGAGGACTAATCTGGAGGCTGATTTGGCCTCCGGAGAGGGGAGATCGTCGCCATCGTCATCATCATCACCACTCCATCCTCCCTCCATGACATCTCCTTCCATGTGTGAGTAATTCCCTGCTGTAGGCAAAGGGGATGGTAGGGATTGGATGAGTTAGATCATGTAATAGTTTATCAGATTGTTGGGGGCATGTTGCCTATCATCTACTTTGCTGTTTATCATCTTTGCTTCAACTTGTTGCTCTTAATGCTTGTCACTTTGGGCCCGAGTGCCATGTTTTCAGATCTGAACCCTATGTGTTTGCATGAATATATTTGTGTTCTTGATCCTATCTATGAGTTGTTTGCACCTATTATGGTCCAGAACCGGCGATCCCAAAGGTGACAGCTTGGGACACCAAAGGGGATGGTCCATAATTTGAGGATTCCATGTATCCATTGAGTTTATTGCTTTGTTCCGGTGCTCTTTGACAGGAGCACCTTAATCTCCATAAGTTCCTTTTGGCCCCGTTCGTAGCGGGATGGTAGGACAAAAGATGTTGTGCAAGTTCTTATTGCAAGCACGTACAACTACCTGTGGGATACATGCCTAATGTTTGATATTTGCCTAGATGATCATTACTTTTCTGTGTGCTTTGCCCCAAGTTAGATTCATGATGTATCTCATCCATGCAGCGCCCAACCATCCATCTCCCTAGCCTACAGTGTTTCAATCCTGCTAGTTATTAGTTGTTACTTTTGCTGTTCACTTTTGCTGTCACCACCATCACTATCATATCACCGTTACCACTTATCTTTTGTTGCAAGTAAGTATATTTCAGGTGCGGTTGAATTGACAACTCAACTGTCAAAGCTTATAAATACTCGTTGGCTCCCCGTGTGTCGAATCTATAAATTGGGTTATTCTTACCCGCGAAGACTATCTTGATCCCTTACGGTTGAGGGTTATCAAGTATCGTTTTCTGGCGCCGTTGCCGGGGAGCATAGCAATATTTACAAGTCTACTTGAAGTATCCTACCTGCTGCACTTCATCCGCTATGGGTAAGAAAGGAGACCCCAAGGTTCCGATCTTACTATCCACTACAAGAAGAGGTACTGTTCTGAACACTAGTGCTACACTTGATTCACCTTCTATTATGAGTAAGTTTGCCTCACCACCACCACATGATGCTTCTACTGAATCTGTTACTATGTCCGATACTTTTGATGATGCTTCTACTACTCTTGATGATATTGGTTCACTTGGTTATGCTCTTGAGAAACAGATCGCTGCTGCTGCAAAAAAATCTGGAATTGAAATTCCTATTACTCGCTACCCTATTGGTGGAACTTATGATTATCCTGATTTGAGTAAACTCAAGGAGAGACTCCTTGATGATGATTACATTATGCTTGATGATGATTTATGCAGGGAACTGACAGAGTTTGCCGACTCTGATCCTGAAGCTATTAAGAAGCTTCTTGAAAAACACTCCTTGAAGAACAAGACTGTTCCTGATCCTGAATTTGCTACATCTCCTATATGCATCAATGATCCTGATTATGATTTCTCTGTTGATCTTTCACTTATATCTATGGTTGAAGCTGACCCCTTTTATGGCAGAGAAAATGATGATGCTATTGCACACCTGACCAAACTCACTGAGTTGGGTGGCTTGTTTACCACGAATGAAAAGATACGAAACTTTTATGTGACTAAGCTTCTTCCTTTCTCTTTGAAGGAAGGTGCTAAAACATGGTATGATGCACTACCATGTGGTTCCATTAAGAGTCCTCAAGACTTAGCTCACTCTTTTGTTGATAAGTACTTTCCTGCTCATATGCAACATGCTGCTTTACAAAGAATTTATAACTTTAAACAGTTGCAGGATGAGCACCTCCCTAAAGCTTGGGGGAGGTACTGTAGTCTGATCCAGGCTAGACCAGGACATGGAGTCCCTAAGAATGAATTAATCGATATATTTTATGCTGGTCTAACTGATGAATCCAGGTCCTATTTGGATAGTTGTGCTGGTTGTGTTTTCAGGAAAAGAACACCGGACGATGCAGAAGAATTGATGGGCAGGATTGCCAAAAACCATGAAGATTGGTCCGTCCCTGAACCACCTCCACCACCAAAGAAGAGGGGCATGCTTGTTCTAAGCCCTGAAGATATGCAAGAAGCAAAGAAGTCTATTAAAGAGAAGGGTATTAAAACTGAAGACGTGAAGAATCTACCCCCTATTGAGAAGTTGTGTGAGCCTACCACTCACCCTCCTATGGTAGAGGTACACTCTCTTTTAGATTTCAACGCAAGTGACATCCCTCGTGGTAAGCCTCTTGATCAATGTTTAGATGAGCTTGATAATTTTATTATGAAGCAAAGTCATTTTAATGAGAGGATACAAAGTCAATTGCATGATAATTCCCTTGCTATCAAAAGTTTGCTTGATGTTCTAGGTAGAACAGTTAATGATGTTAAATGTCTTGTGAAGCATTTTCATATGCTTCAAACTCAGCTTGAATAAATTTCTATTGTGCAAAAAGATTTGCTTGCTAACAATACCAAACAAGATGATTTACAGGCCTTCGGGATTAAGACCCGAGGAGGAACTAGCACTCAAGATCCTCTCTATCCAGAGGGGCATCCGAGGAGAATCGAGCAAGATTCTCAAACGCAGGAAGAAGAAATTGTTGGCTCTCCAAAGAAGAAGAAGAAGAAACACAAGGAGGCTGACAATTCCAATGATCCTATTACAAGTGAAGAGCCAGCTGTTGATCCCAACAGTATATCTACCTCCGATGCTGAGACTGAAGACGGTGCCGAACCTGAAGATAAGGATAAGGAGAAGAATGATCCGCCTGAAGTTCGAGAAGAAGAAGCACCTGACAAATGCAAGAAGTACACTAGAGAAGACTTCGTCGCAAGAAGACATGGGAAGGAAAGAGAACCATGGATACAGAAACCCATGCCCTTTCCAGGTAAGTCTCTCAAATCTAAAGAAGAAGAGCATTACAATAAGTTTTGTGAGTGGATGAAACCTCTTTTTCTTCAAATCCCTTTGACTGATGCTATTAAGTTACCTCCCTATTCAAAATATATGAAAGATATTGTTACTAATAAAAGAAAAGTTCCTAATGAAGCAATATCTACTATGCTTGCTAACTACTCTTTCAGTGGCAAGATTCCTGAGAAGCTTGGTGATCCAGGTATACCCACCATTCCTTGCTCCATAAAGAATAATTATGTCAAAACTGCTTTATGTGATCTTGGAGCAGGAGTGAGTGTTATGCCTTTCTCTCTTTACAAGAGGCTTTGTTTAGAGAAACTAATTCCGTCAGATATCTCTCTTCAGATGGCTGACAAGTCAACAGCCGTCCCGATAGGTATTTGTGAGGATGTTCCCGTAGAAGTTGCTAATTGTTTGATCCTTACTGATTTTGTCGTGCTTGACATGCCCGAGGATGGGAGCATGTCCATTATTCTTGGTAGACCTTTTCTTAACACCGCAGGTGCTATTATTGATTGCAATAAAGGAAAGGTTACCTTCAATGTGAATGATAAAGAACACACGGTGTATTTTCCAAAGAAGACCGACAAGAGGCATGGCCTCAACTCTATAGAAAATATCGAGATCGTGAAAATTGGAGAATGGGACTGTCCACTACATGTGCACCACAAATACAAAACTATTATGGTGGGGACAATGTCCATGAAAGTAAAGGTGCAATGATCACTTCGTAAGAGGTGGGACTTTTTGCTCTATATATCGCCGGTTTGTTGGTAAGACTTGATCAACCTTACTAGTGAGCATGTTTTATATAGGTAAAAAGTTGAGCTTGTTATGTTTTCATTTGTTTTAGCTTTTGTTCTCCTTGCTGTACCAAGTGTTTGTGTTTTTGAAGCTTCACAATACTAATCACTGCTTTAAGTTTTCAGAAAGTTTTGCAGCTTTTTGAACTTCGAAAAATTTTCAACAGTGAAGTTTTCAGAAAAATTCCAGAAAAATAATAAAAAAAATTCCATGCCGGGAGTGACCTAGAGGCACCTGGGGCTGACCAGGGGGGGCCACCAGTGGCCCAGGCGGCCAGCTGGCCCGGCCTGCCCCCTGGCCGCGCCCATAGGCCGCCTGGGGCCCACAGGTCCCGCCTCCAGGTGAGTCTTCTTCCTCTCTCTCTCTTTCTCTCCAAAAACACGAGTTCTGCACCTGTTCTTGCGTTCTTGCTGTTCTTGGAGGAAATTTTCGATTTCTCTCTACAGCCTATCATTCGAGCTGAGATTTTGAACAAATACTCCCTGGTATGTAACTCCTCCACCCCTCCAATTAGATTTTTGGTTGGTGGCTTCATTTGTGAGTATTTAGTAGTTCTTGGTGCTGTGTAGATGAGCTTCCATGCATGTGTAGAAATTTATTTTCCAAGTTTTGATGCAAGTTTATGCCTTAGGTAAGTGAGTTGAGTAGTTTGCCTTAACCCACTTTGTTTAAATCCTTGTTTTTGTAATTTGTCAAAAATTTCAGAAATGAGTTTGTTAGGAAGGGCAAAGGGGTGGCTTGAGAAGAAGAAGCCCGCGCGCTCCGATCGAGTTACTAGAGCCGCAGCTTCACCCTCGACTGCTAGGGTGAGCTACAATGAAGATCATGTGCCCCTAGAGTTGTTGGAAGACACAAATCCAGCACGTGCGATGATGTTCCCATGTGATGAATTCCTTGAAGCTGCAGGAATTAAGGATGAGTTTTATAATCTTTGTGCTAATGCAGGTCTGACACGGCTCGTCACGTGCCGTGTTGCTCAGTATCAAAAACTCACCTCCGGTTTCATTAACAGTTTTAGATATAACCTTGATACTGGTTCTATTGAGTTTAAAATTTTCAATAATCTTTTGACCATGCCCTTGGAATTTTTTTGTGAAATAATAGGTGTGCCAAACGTTGGGCGGACGGCGAAGATGACCTCTCAGCCCTCCGAGCTGAGAACCGTCTTCAACTCTCTCTGCAGCATGGATACGAGGGATATTCATCGGTCAAAAATCTCCAGCATCTTATTCCCTCACCTCAGGTATTTTGCGTATTATGTTGCTAGAGGGGTGTTAGCTCATGACAACACGAGCAGCATTTCTGCGCCGGATATTGCTATCCTGGCAACCGCCCTCTCAGGGAGGTTTGATTATAATGTGGGTGCCTTAATTGCTCGAAGCCTTGCTATGAACAGTAACAAGGGAAATTTATTTGGTGGCGTTTATGCCACACTTATCTTAGAGTATCTTAAAGGCACCCCACACCCTGATGATAAGCCTTTTACTTATTTAAGTTTTGATCTTGCTGCTATGAAAAGGCATAAGTTTGTTACCATGACTTCTGAGTTTGGTAACCTTGTTTATATCTTGCGTTTCGGAACTACCGCGGAACGCAAGATCCGTCTACCTGCACCTCTTTTGTTCTATTTTTCTCGCAGGAACAGATGGTCCTTTGATGTTATCCAGTTCGATGAGTTCATGGTCCAGCATCAGTTTCATAACCCCATGGAGGCGTTTGTGCCCGACGAGGAGGAACACGGTGAGTTACCACCTTTTCAGGGGGAGACCGTCACCCAGTTTGGTGAAGGGTCTTCCTCTGCTTGGAGTGCGGACCCTTCTTTGTGGGAGGATCCGAGGACTTCGGTGTACGCGCCGGAATCCTTATACGACCCTTGGACTCACCAGTACCACCCCGGAGCAGGAGGCTCCTAGGGGCAGTAGCTACTACCAACTTAGGCCAAAAGCCTAAGCTTGGGGGAGTACGTGCCCTTCTCACTTTTCCATTGTATTATCTGTTTTATTTTTGTTCGCTTTGATCTTTTGGAAGTTTTTGCCTGTTCTTCTTTGTTTCTTTCTTTGCAAAAACAACAAAAAGATTTTCCTTTTTCTTTTGCTTTTGTTTAACCTTTGAAAAAGCCCAAAAAGATTTCCTTTCTCTCTTTAGTTTGCTTTGTTTTCAGAGTTCAGCTCGAGTCCGTGATGGCATTTAATTATATTTCCTACGTTCGATCGTGCAAGTGACAAGGCAGTAATGACGAAGATCGACGGAAGGGAAGCAACAAGGAAAACCGGTATGAACTCTTCTTGTTTCTACTTTTGTACATATGCCTGTACTTATGATCTAGAGACCAGCTTGTAGCGACATAGTGCTATGTTTACAATGCTTTACTAGTGGTTCATGCTTTCCTTGTGGCTAATCTCAAATAACTAGAGTATATAATGTGTTATTGAAATGATTTACATGCATTGCATTGTTCATAGTTTGGTATACTAAGGTGGTATTTCCCTTTGGAGAATTCTTGGATTGACTTGGCACATGTTTACACATGTTTAAGACTAAAAAGTCTGCTTTGCCTTGATGATCTTTGAGTTTCAGAATAGTTATATCACTTTCATGCCCAATTCAATGTTGCTTTGTCGCTCTGCATGATTATGACCGTTATTGCTCTCTAGTTGGTCGCTTCCCAGTCTCTTGCTAGCCTTCGCTCGCACTAAGCGGAATTCTGCTTGTGCATCCAAATCCTTTCAAACCAGTTATTCCATATGAGTCCACCATACCTTCCTATGTGGTATTTACCGGCCATCCTAACGAAGACTTTCTTGTACCATCTCGAAATTATTAAAATTTACTCCTGTTTTGTGCCCCTGTTTTAGCTCATGAGGAAGTAATAGGTAATTCATGATCTTCTTATGTTGGACATGTTTTATCCCGGGATTGCATGTCTAATCTGCAAACCCCTAATACGAGGAGGGACTGGCATGAGTGCGCCCAGCTCACAAAAGATAATCACAACCAACAAACCCTCCTTCACGCTTTGTTTATGAGAAATCAGAAAACTTTGGTAGTGATAAACAAAGGAGATTAAGGGGATGTGATCGTCCCCATCTTGGGAGCCGTTCCTTGAAACATGTCTAGCATAAGAAGTGATTGGGTTGTCTACTAGCATTCGTTGACGAAATATGCACCTCCCAAAATCATTTTTACCTCTGTTTTCAAAACCAAGAGCTCTGGTACATGTTTAGTCTTTGCTTCCAACCACGGGTTTTCAACCTCGCCATCAAATTCCACGGTTCGAGAGTCTCCACCTTCTTTCTTTAAAGCACCAACTAGGAGAGCATAATTGTCATTCTGAGTGTAATGTGCATTGTCCCAAAGTATTACATTGTCTTCTTCATGCTTGTGGTATTATTTATTCTGAAATTCTTAGTTCTAGTCTCCTTTAAAACTCTGGAGGAGTTTCTGCATTTATGTTTTGCTTCACTCATGGAGGCTAGCGAGATACCACTCTAGTATGTTCAAGCTATGTGCAATGTAATCTTGTCTTGATTTTCAGTAGCATATTATTTACTTTTAGTTATTTGTGATTGGTCACTTGAAAGAAGGATTGCTTCGTGCATTGTCCTCATAGCATTGTTTCAATACTTGCTAGACTCTTTTCGTAGTACATGCTTATATACATCTAATGAAGCAAAAGAGTTTGTCAAAGTTTTCTTTGTCGCGTCCAGTTCGTTGAACTGAATTGCTTGAGGACAAGCAATATGCTAAGCTTGGGGGAGTTGATACGTCTCAAACGTATCTACTTTTCCAAACACTTTTGATATTGTTTTGCCCTCATTCTTGCATGATTTGAACTAAACTAACCCGGACTGACGCTGTTTTCAGCAGAGCTGCCTGTATGGTTTTATTGTGTGCAGGAAAATGGATTTTTAGGTGTCTCAGAAAATTCCAAGAAAAATCACAGAAAATCCACGCACCCGAAGGGCCATTGTGCCAGAAGTGGGGCCAGAGGGCAGCCAGGGGGGGCCCCAGGAGCCCTGCTGGCGCGGCCCCACCCCTGGCCGCGCCAGGAGGCCGCCTGGGAGGGTCCTCCCCCCTCTATTGCCCTACCTTGGCTCCTATTTATTCCCGTGGCGAGGAAACCGCAGAACAGAAGTCATTTTTCCAGTTTCCGTCGCGGAGCCGCCGCCACCCTCTGTTCTTCTTCGGGAGGGCTAATCTGGAGGCTGATTTGGCCTCCGGAGAGGGGAGATCGTCGCCATCGTCATCATCATCACCACTCCATCCTCCCTCCATGACTTCTCCTTCCATGTGTGAGTAATTCCCTGCTGTAGGCAAAGGGGATGGTAGGGATTGGATGAGTTAGATCATGTAATAGTTTATCAGATTGTTAGGGGCATGTTGCCTATCATCTACTTTGGTGTTTATCATCTTTGCTTCAACTTGTTGCTCTTAATGCTTGTCACTTTGGGCCCGAGTGCCATGTTTTCAGATCTGAACCCTATGTGTTTGCATGAATATATTTGTGTTCTTGATCCTATCTATGAGTTGTTTGCACCTATTATGGTCCGGAACCGGCGATCCCAAAGGTGACAGCTTGGGACACCAAAGGGGATGGTCCATAATTTGAGGATTCCATGTATCCATTGAGTTTATTGCTTTGTTCCGGTGCTCTTTGACAGGAGCACCTTAATCTCCATAAGTTCCTTTTGGCCCCGTTCGTAGCGGGATGGTAGGACAAAAGATGTTGTGCAAGTTCTTATTGCAAGCACGTACAACTACCTGTGGGATACATGCCTAATGTTTGATATTTGCCTAGATGATCATTACTTTTCTGTGTGCCTTGCCCCAAGTTAGATTCATGATGTATCTCATCCATGCAGCGCCAAACCATCCATCTCCCTAGCCTACAGTGTTTCAATCCTGCTGGTTATTAGTTGTTACTTTTGTTGTTCACTTTTGCTGTCACCACCATCACTATCATATCACCGTTACCACTTATCTTTTGTTGCAAGTAAGTATATTCCAGGTGCGGTTGAATTGACAACTCAACTGTCAAAGCTTATAAATACTCTTTGGCTCCCCGTGTGTCGAATCGATAAATTGGGTTATTCTTACCCGCGAAGACTATCTCGATCCCTTACGGTTGAGGGTTATCAGGTGCTACTTAAACTATGTCCAGAATTTTACAAACTCGGTGAAAGTGTGTGTGTGTGTGTGTGTGTGTGTTGAGTCAAGGTGGTGACTTGACTCGTTGAGAGAACCAGATATGATTTGAACCTTATTTATGTTGATATCTGTAACATGTCCTCGAGGTTACCCAAGTACATTGATGCATGTTTTACAATGGTAGAATAACTTAGCTAGCTTGTAGCTAGGTTGCTTATTGTTATACAACTTGCATTGTTACCTTGAACCAAATCATGGGTTGTTTGCGAGTACATTCAAAGTACTCATTGGCTTGCCACTGGTTATTTAATTGGCCAGGCATGGAGGAGCGGGAATTTGAAGAAGAAATCTATGGAGACGAACTTGCGAACTAGGACGCTTTCCCAGTCAGAATGCCTGTAGGGTTAAGGCAGATGGCATGGGTTCTACTTATCTACGAAGACTTCCTCTATTCGAGTTTATTTGCTATTCAGCCCATGAGGCTTTATCTATGTAAGACTTGGCCATAATAATCATAATTTGTGTAAGACGGTATGTATGGATGTAAGACTCTTGTTATTCAGCTTCTGTGTGTTCAGTGAGCATTGATCTCTGGGATCACTGTACACGTGCATTCGACGATCTCGACTCTTAAGTGGGGGTCCCCACAGCACCTCATCCATCCAAGTGATCACAAAGGTAAGCAACTTTGTCCTTTCATCTCTCATTGCTAGATTAGCTCTTGCAATGCTTTATATAGTCATTAATTTGTGGGTTTTAGTAATTTGGGAGGAATTATATGTGGTAGTTTATTTGATTTATATGCAATTTGAGCTCAAAATAACACTTAGTTTGCAATTGTAGGTGTGGTTTACTTAGTGCCTTCCCGTGTCCGTCCTAACCACCATCGATCGTCCGTACCGTCCTGTCGCCGGCACCACCTTGTGGTGAGCCTCTTGTTCTTATTTTTTTATATTAAAAATCATGTTTGTGTGATTTAGATATATAGTTACTGGTATAATTATTTTACCCCGTACGTTGTTTGTTATACATAGTGCCATGGTTTTGATATCCGTCGAGAGGTTAAATTTAGTTGAAAGAGAAAATGAGTATTTGAAAGAAAAATTGAAAAGGATTGAGGGGGAGAAGATGGAATTGGAGTTGCATGTTGACGATGTCGTCGATGATCACAAGATCGAGATGGACAAAATGCTCTTGAAGATTAGAAAGATAAGAAAATATGCCATTGATAATGAGGCTTGGTATCATTATGTTGTTGGATCAATTGTTACCTTAGTTGCGATCTTGATCGCATTTATTGTTGCATTTAAATGCTTTAGCTAGAGAGTTATTTGTATGTTGCATTTAAGTGTTGTATGAACTTTATGTATGAACTTGTAGTAATTTGGTATTTTTGGTGTTGTGTAATGAAGATGAGCCGGCAATGGATGTACGATGACCGATGCTCTCCCGGGTTCATTAATGGTGTGCATACTTTTTTGAATGCGGCTCAGGCAAACAAGCGGGCGGATGGTTTTATGTCTTGTCCATGTGCTGGCTATAAGAATGATCACAATTACTCTAACTCAAGAACCATTCACGTCCACCTGTTTAAGTCCGGTTTCATGCCCCACTATAATGTTTGGACCAAGCACGGAGATAGAGGGGTTATGATGGAAGACAATGAAGAAGAAGAGGACGACGACAGCTATCCTGGCCATGGGCTCCCTGAATATGATGGTACAACAATGGGGGGAGAAGCTGAGCTGGCAATGCGGTAAGAAGCTGAAGAAGAGGCATCAGATGAGTCCGCTGATGATCTAGGTCGGGCCATTGCCGATGCAAAGAGAAACTGCACAACTGAAAAGGAGAGGCTAAAGTTGCAGCGAATGTTAGAGGATCAGAAGAAATTGTTGTACCAAAACTGCGAAGCTGACAAGAAAAAGCTGGGCACCACACTGGAATTGCTGCAATGGAAGGCAGAGAATGGTGTATCTGACAAGGTATTTGGAAAGTTACTGGTAATGTTAAAGAAGATGCTTTCAAAAGACAACGAATTGCCCGAGAGTACGTACGAAGCAAAGAAGGTTGTCTGTCCTCTAGGGTTAGAGGTGCAGAAGATACATGCATCCCCTAATGGCTGCATGCTCTACCAGGGTGAGTAGGAGGATTTGAATGTGTGCCCGGTATGCGGTGCATTGTTCTATAAGATCACTGATGGCTTCTCGCCCCTCGTTGGTTACCCCAAGTGGAAGGTGTGAGATGCAGTGTAGCGGAAGTTTTCCCTTGGCAAAGATACCAAGGATCGATTTCCCCTGAGACTCCCAGTTTCAACAAGAAGGTGTCAACTGCTAACGGCGCCAGATATTAGCAATCAACGTGGACCTGCACACAGATACAAATAACTTTGCTCCCAACGAGTACAGAGAGGTTGTCAATCCCTCCGGCCTTGTAGTTTACAAAGGATCAAACACAAGTGATAGTAGTGATAGATATTGCTGCAATAGTAAGTAAAAACGGAAAGTAAATAGCGGATGTGATCAATGATGGTAATATGGACCGGAGTCCCATGATGTTCACTAGTGATGTCTCTCTCCCAAAAGACGATAAAACTGCTATGTGAGGTAAACGAATTACAGCTGGGCAATTGACAGGACCATGTGCGCAAACTAATGCTGACTAAGTTGCAAGAAAGGTAGAGGTTCAAAGCATGGGCGGTACGCCGAGGTAAGTAGACCGAAATCCATCTGCATCTACTACTAATCATCCACCTTGAGATATCTATCCAGAACATCTCGCTGGTATTAAGTTGCGAGTCCCACCCATAGTGTAAACTCAAAGCAACAGACAACTGCATTAAAAGAACTTTGCGTAAAGTAAACAATCCTTGCACCCGCGGGCACAAGCACCGTTGTTTTCCCCCTTGTGGCAACAACACATCCCCTAGACTCATGTTTCTGTCACTCAAGCTAGTCATCGAGGGGCATGAACCCACAATCAAGCATAACGTTCCCTCTTAGAGTCACTACCTACTACTTGGCCAAAGCAATAAATAACAACGGAGAACATGCAAGAATTACTTACGAACATAAATATAAAAGAGGTGAATCAAATATATTACTCAAACACAATCTGAACATAATCTCATAATCCATCGGATCCCAGCAAACTCATCATAGCAACAGCATAAGGATTACATATGTGCCTTGATCATGTAGGGCAGCTCACGAGGACTAATTAGTGAAGCACAAGAATGGGAGGAGAACATCACATAGCTACTGGTCATGGACTCATGGTCCAGGGGAGACTACTCACAACTCATCCGGGAGGCGTCCATGGTGGTGGAGAAGCTCCCGGTGGTGATCCTCCCCTCCGGCAGGGTGCCGGGAAGAGTTCTCCTGGTGCTCCCGATCTTGGAAGCGGCGGCGGCGGCGGAACAGAGATGAGATCGTGAAAAAGAGTTCCCGTCTCGAGGGTTTCGGGACACGATATAAATATATGCCGAAGGGGGGCATCAGACGAGGCTCGGGGGGCCCAGGCGCCCCCCCGGCGCGGCCCAGGGGGGGCGCGCCACCAGGGCGCCTGGGGCCCTGGTGGCCCCCCTCCGGCTGTGCTTCGGGTGCCTGGTAGCTTCTGGAACGCTGATTTTTTATATAATTTTTCCGGGATTTTTCTGACAGTTCTCGTAATGGGAAAACCTGAAATACAAAAACAGCCGAAAACAGAAACTGGCACTGGGGTGCACTGAGTTAATAGGTTAGTCCAAATATGATCAAAAGTGTATGGAAGTGTATAAATATCATAGAAATATCACCCAAAAGAGGCATGGAGCAAGCAGAAATTATAGATACGTTTTGGACGTATCAATCACCCGCGATGACCCCGGTGATGTCGAGGGCGAGCGTCCCAGGAAAAAGATTCCTGCCAAGGTGATGTGGTATGCTCCTATAATACCATAGTTGAAACGTTTCTTCCAAAACAAAGAGCATGCCAAGGCGATGCGATGGCACAGAGAAGACCGTAAGAAAGACGGAAAGTTGAGAGTACCCGCTGACGGTTCGCAGTGGAGAAAAATTGAGAGAAAGTACAGCAGGAAGGAGTTTGGAGGTGACGCAAGGGACGTATGGTTTGGTCTAAGCGCATACGGCATTAATCCTTTTGGGGAGCAGATCAGCAACCATATCACCTGGCCTGTGACTCTATGTATGTATAACCTTCCTCCATGGTTGTGCATGAAGCGGAAGTTCATTATGGTGCCAGTGCTCATCCAAGGCCCTAAGCAACCCGACAACGACATTGATGTGTACCTAAGGCCATTAGTTGAAGAACTCTTATAGCTGTGGAATGGAAAAGGTGTATGTGCGTGGGATCAGCACAGACAGGAACAATTTGATCTAAAGGCATTGTTGTTCGTTACCATCAATGATTGTCTTGCTCTCAGTAACCTTTCAGGACAGACAAACAAGGGATACCGCGCATGCACGCATTGTTTGGATGATACCGACAATATATATTTGGATAATTGTGGGATGAATGTGTACCTCGGACATCGTCGATTTCTTCTGAGCAGGCATCCCGTAAGAAAGATAGGCAAGCATTTCAAAGGTGAGGCGGATCACCGGACAAAGCCTCGCCACTGAACTGGTCCTGATGTACATGATATGGTCAAGGATTTGAAGGTAGTCTTTGGAAAGGGTCTTGGTGGACAACCTGTTCCGACTGACGCTGACGGACGTGCACCCATGTGGAAGAAGAAATCTATATTTTGGGACCTGCCCTATTGGAAAGACCTAGAGGTTCGCTCTGCAATCGACGTCATGCACGTGACGAAGAATCTTTGTGTGACCTTGCTTGGCTTCTTAGGCGTGTATGGGTAGACAAAAGATACACCGGAGGCACGGGAGGACCAGCAACACATGCACGGAAAAGACGGCATACATCAGGGTCATGCCAGCTACGCTCTTACCAAAGAAGAGAAGGAAATCTTCTTTGAATGCCTGCTCAGTATTAAGGTACCATCTGGCTTCTCGTCGAATATAAAGGGAATAATAAATATGGCAGAGAAAAAGTTCCAAAACCTAAAATCTCATGACTGCCACGTGATTATGACGCAACTCCTTCCGATTGCATTGAGGGGGCTTCTACCGGAAAACGTTCGATTAGCCATTGTGAAGCTATGTGCATTCCTCAATGCAATCTCTCGGAAGGTAATCGATCCAGAAATCATACCAACGTTACAAATGATTTGGTGCAATGTCTTGTCAGTTTCGAGTTGGTGTTCCCACCATCCTTCTTCAACATCATGACGCATGTCCTAGTTCACCTATGCGAAGAGATTAACGTTTTGGGTCCTGCATTTCTACACAATGTGTTCCTCTTTGAGAGGTTGATGGGAGTCTTAAAGAAATATGTTCATAACCGTGCTAGGCCAGAAGGAAGCATCTCCAAAGGCCATGAAAATGAGGAGGTCATTGAGTTTTGTATTGACTTTATTCCTGACCTTAAGCCGATTGGTGTTCCTGAATTGCGGCATAAGGGCAGACTGGATGTAAAAGGCATGCTAGGAGGGGATCAAATAATATGTATGGATGGGCATTCTCTAACTAAAGCACACTACACAGTTCTACAGAGCTCCGCCTTGGTGGCTCCGTATATGGACGAACACAAGAATGTTCTACGCTCCAAATACCCGAAGCAGTCTGACGACTGGATTACACGTGAACAAACGACGACTTTCGCCGGCTGGTTGCAGATGCTACCTCTTGAGCTTGCATTGTATTCCCTCGAAGAGGAAAGGGAGATGTTGCACA
Organism: Secale cereale; assembly: GCA_902687465.1. NCBI lineage: Eukaryota > Viridiplantae > Streptophyta > Magnoliopsida > Poales > Poaceae > Secale > Secale cereale. Next base: position 20,714,225 of record LR738712.1, read on the forward strand.
GTAGCATAAGTATTTCCCTCAGTTTTTGAGAACCAAGGTATCAATCCAGTAGGAGACCACACGCGAGTCCCTCGCACCTGCACAAACAAATAAGAACTTCGCAGCCAACGCGATAAGGGGTTGTCAATCCCTTTACGGTCACTTACGAAAGTGAGATCTGATAGAGATGCTAGTTTGTATTTTTGGTATTTTTGGTTTAATAAAACAGCAAACAAAAGCGGTAAAAGTAAAGTAGATGTAGATTGATATGTTGAGAATAGACACGGGGGCCATAGTTTTCTCTAGTGACTTCTCTCATGATAGCGATATTCTACGACGGGTAAACAAATTACTGTCGAGCAATTGATAGAAAAGCGAATAATTACGAGACTATCTAGGCATGATCATTGTATATAGGCATCACGTCCGAGACAAGTAGACCGACTCCTGCCTGCATCTACTACTATTACTCCACACATCGACCGCTATCCAGCATGCATCTAGTGTATTGAGTTCATAAGAACAGAGTAACGCCTTAAGCAAGATGACATGATGTAGAGGGATAAACTCAAGTAATATGATATAAACCCCATCTTTTTATCCTCGATGGTAATAATACAATACGTGCCATGCTGCCCCTACTGTCACTGGGAAAGGACACCGCAAGATTGAACCCAAAGCCAAGCACTTCTCCCATTGCAAGAACTATAAATCTAGTAGGCCAAACCAAACCAATAATTCTAAGAGACTTGCAAGGATATTATGAGCACACATAAAAAGTTCAGAGAAGAACCAAATATCTTTCATAGATAACCTTGATCATAAACTCACAATTCATCGGATCTCGACAAACACACCGCAAAAAGAGATTACATCAAATAGATCTCCTCGAAGACCGAGGAGAACTTTGTATTGAGATCCAGAGAGAGAGAGAAGAAGCCATCTAGATACTAGCTATGGACCCGAAGGTCGGTGGTAAACTACGCACAACTCATGGTGAGGGCGATGATGATGATGATGAAGGCCTCCATGATGGACCCCCCTCCGGTAGAGCTCCGGAACAGGCTCCAAGATGGGATCTCCATGGGAACAGAAGGTACGGCGGTGGAATTAGGGTTTTCTCTCTGTCCACGGAGTTTCTGGGGTATTTAGACTTATATAGGAAGAAGGAGGGCATCGGGGGAGTCACGGGGGCTCCACGAGGCAGGGGGGCCCGCCCTAGGAAGGGGGGCACGGCCCCCACCCTCGTGGGCCCCATGTGGCTCTTCTGACGTGGTTCTCAAGTTCATCGTGCGTGATTTCCTCCAAAAATATCTCTCGCGAAGGTTTCATTCCGTTTGGACACCGTTTGATATTCTTTTTCTGCAAAACCCTGAAACAGGCAAAAAACAGCAATTTGGACTGGGCCTTTGGGTTAATAGGTTAGTCCCAAAAATGATATAAAAGTGAATGATAAAGCCCATTAAACATCCAAGACTTCATAAATAATAGCATGGAACAATAAAAAATTATAGATACGTTAGAGACGAATCAGCAGACACGTGCCATGCATGACGCCGCTATTGAAGATGACCTGTACTTGCTTTCCCAGTTACCATCTTCGAATATAATGACTTTCAAAGGGTACGAGATAAATGGGAATACATTTTACACGATTGTCCAAGATAAGAAGAGCACCAACCAAAACAGCGGTGTCCGCTTTGATGCAGCAACCAAGACGGGAAAGGAAACATATTATGGTTACATAGAGGACATATGGGAACTTGACTATGGACGTGGTTTGAAGGTCCCTTTGTTTCGGTGCAAATGGGTCAATATGAAACGAGGCGGGGTAACTGAAGACCCGCAGTACAAAATGACAACAGTGGATCTCAAAAATCTTGCGTATGCAGACGAACCATTCGTCCTATCCAATGATGTGGCACAGGTTTTCTATATGAAGGACATGTCTACGAAGCCGAGAAAAATAAAAGATAAGGAAGCGAATGCATCATACGATGAGCCAAAGCGCCACATAGTTCTTTCTGGGAAAAGAAACATCGTGGGAGTGGATGACAAGACAGACATGTCAGAAGATTATGAAAAGTTTGATGAAATTGCTCCATTCACAGTGAATATTGACCTGAGCATCCAGTTAAATGACGAAGATTGTCCATGGTTACGGCGCAAAGGGACACACGCAAAGAAAAAGTTTCACACCCAAAGATCCCACTCTGGGATGTGATCGGCTTCACTGTCATCACTTTCTTCTCTAGTGAGTTTCCGGACTTATATATCTGGAAAGTCCCGCTTCGAACAAACCGGAGGAAATCCTTATAATAGTTAGGGTACTTATGTGTTTTGGCATTTGAAACGCGAAGAAATTTTATGTGCAAATTCTTTCATGCATTTATTGAATTTTTCAGCTAAATGACCTTCAAATTTAAAAACACTTCAAATGAACTCTGAAAAGGTTGAAAGTTGGCATGGTATCATAATTTAACCCACATAGCATGTGCAAAAAAGTAGAGAGGGTTACGACAAAAACCGGATGCACTTCGTGTACAAAAAATTGACAATCTCTTTCGAAATATCAGGGTTTCGGACAATAAGTCATCTGTTACAAAGGCATTTCATTTTGTATAACCTAACCATTACCAAGTTGAATATAATGATAAAACATACTAATATTAAACATAAGAAAAAAGAATCACTAAAATATCTATTTTTAAAGTTAAGTTATTCACAAACTAGTGATTCACACAAATTTGAAATAATTCAAATTTAAAAACTACCGGCACTAACAGAAAGTTTATAATTTTTTGTACCTAGAGCAAAAATACTCACAAAGGAACTCTAAATACACCAAAAATCAACTTACAAATAAATAAAATAATTCAAATAAAGCAGAAAATAGAAAAAACTAAAAAAACCCACCTACTAGGCCACAGCAGCCTGCATACGACTAGAAACCCAACCTGTAGTTGGGCCAGGATGCATGCCCGCTAGACCAGTAGGCCCAACAGGGCAGAGTAGAAATTTTAGGCCCAGAAGGCCTGCATTAGAGAGGAGCTCAATGCAGTGCCCGCGCCGGGGCTTATAAACTAGTCCTGGGGCTCCTCGACAAGCGAGGTGGGACTAAACTTTGCGCACCGCGGGTGGCAGCGCACACCCTTTAGTACCGGGTGTTGGCCTCAACCCGTACTAAAGGGGGGGGGGTCCTTAGTACCGGTTGGAGCCACTGCCCCGTACTAAAGGCCTGCCCTTCCCACCGCTTGGCCTTGCCAAAACAGGCCTTTAGTACCGGTTGGTGGCTCCAACCGGTACTAAAGGTTCCTTCTATATATACATCACCTCAAAAAAAAACTAGTTTCCCTCTGTTCTCTTGTTCTGTTTCTGCCTCTCCGTCGACGCCGTCGCCGCCCCGTTGCGCGCTGCCCCCGTCCCCATCGATGTCGCCGTCGCCGCCCCGTTCGCCGTCGTCGCCCCTGTCGACGCCACCATCGCCGTCCCCGTCGCGTCGCCGTCGCCGCCCCCGTCGCCGTCGCGCGCCGCCCCGTTCGCCGTCGCCGGCCCCGTCGACGCCACCGTCGCCGTCGCGGCCCCCGTCGCCGTCGCCTCGACCTCGCCCGCGCGGTGAGGCCCTCTCCCCCGGCCCCTCGCACACACACGCGCGCGCACACACACACACACACACACACACACACACACACACACACACTTTTTCTGTTTTTTATACAATTCATTTAGATGAAATAATTAATTAGATTAGATTAACATCAAATAGTATATAGAAATGTTAGAAATTTAAGAAATTTTAGTTTTAGCTAGATGAATTAGATTAATTTCAAATAGTATATAGAAATGTTAGTTATATAGAAATGTTAGAAATTTTAGAAATGTTAGTTTTAGTTAGATGAATTAGATTAATTTTCAAATTGTTAGACGATGATCGATTTTTTTAGTTTCTTATAATTTTAGTTATAGAAATTTAGAATGTTACGTTTGCATATAGTATTTGTTCTCGATGATGCCCGGCCTGCATCCTCGCCGTCGACCCGTTCGCGACGACGTCCTGCTTCAGAGGACCCATGTCCGGGACTGGGCTCCGCCGGGTTGGCACTGGGAGGTGCTACCTTCAGGGGCTCGCCGCTTGGTGAGGAACGCGGCCCTGGGTCCCGTCATCGCCGCTTGGTGCAGAGGGAGCCGGCACCGCCGGAGGTGGTGCGTCGCCGTGTCAGGGAGGAGGAGGAGCACGTCCGTCGATACATGGCTGCTATGGATGTCAGGCTCTCCAATACCTGGCAGGTTCTTTGGGGGGATGACCGGAGCTATGATCCTGTGATGGTTCCTTCTCTTTGGGTGTCCACCGCCTGCACCTCGGGAATCTTGCTACTTCTCGAGCTTGTGTTGTATTCCCTCGAAGAGGAAAGGGTGATGCAGCACAGTAGCATAAGTATTTCCCTCAGTTTTTGAGAACCAAGGTATCAATCCAGTAGGAGACTACGCGCGAGTCCCTCGCACCTGCACAACCAAATAATAACTTGGCAGCCAACGTGATAAGGGGTTGTCAATCCCTTTACGGTCACTTACGAAAGTGAGATTTGATAGAGATGATAGTTTATATTTTTGGTATTTTTAGTTTATAATAACAACAAATAAAAGCGGTAAAAGTAAAGTAGATGTATATTGATATGTTGAGAATAGACTCGGGGGCCATAGTTTTCTCTAGTGGCTTCTCTCATGATAGCGATATTCTACAACGGGTAAACAAATTACTGTCGAGCAATTGATAGAAAAGCGAATAATTATGAGACTATCTAGGCATGATCATTGTATATTGGGATCACGTCCGAGACAAGTAGACCGACTCCTGCCTGCATCTACTACTATTACTCCAAACATCGACCGCTATCCAGCATGCATCTAGTGTATTGAGTTCATAAGAATAGAGTAACGCTTTAAGCAAGATGACATGATGTAGAGGGATAAACTCAAGCAATACGATATAAACCCCATCTTTTAATCCTCGATGGCAACAATACAATACGTGCCTTGCTACCCCTACAGTCACTGGGAAAGGACACCGCAAGATTGAACCCAAAGCCAAGCACTTCTCCCATTGCAAGAACTATAGATCTAGTAGGCCAAACCAAACCAATAATTCAAAAGAGACTTGCAAGGATATTATGAGCACACATAAAAAGTTAAGAGATTAACCAAATATCTTTCATAGATAACCTTGATCATAAACTCACAATTCATCGGATCTCGACAAACACACTGCAAAAAGAGATTACATCGAATAGATCTCCTCGAAGACCGAGGAGAACTATGTATTGAGATCCATAGAGAGAGAAGAAGCCATCTAGATACTAGCTATGGACCCGAAGGTCTGTGGTAAACTACTCACAACTCATGGTGAGGGTGATGATGATGATGAAGACCTCCGTGATAGATCCCCCTCCGGTGGAGCTTTGGAACAGGCTCCAAGATGGGATCTCAACGGGAACAGAAGGTATGGCGGTGGAATTAGGGTTTTCTCTCTGTTCACGGAGTTTCTGGGGTACGTAGGCTTATATAGGAAGAAGGAGGGCACCGGGGGAGTCACGGTGGCTCCACGAGGCAGGGAGGCGTGCCCTGGGAAGGGGGGTGCGCCCCCCACCCTCGTGGGCCCCTCGTGCCTCTTTTGACGTGGTTCTCAAGTTTTTTGTGCGTGATTTTCTCCAAAAATATCTCTCGCGAAGGTTTCATTCCGTTTGGACTCCGTTTGATATTCTTTTTCCGCAAAACCCTGCAACAGGCAAAAAACAGCAATCTGGACTGGCCCTTTGGGTTAGTAGGTTAGTCCCAAAAATGATATAAAAGTGAATGATAAAGCCCATTAAACATCCAAGACTTCATAAATAATAGCATGGAACAATAAAAAATTATAGGTACGTTGGAGACGTATCAAGCATCCCCAAGCTTAATTCCTGCTCGTCCTCGAGTAGGTAAATGATTAAGAAAGAATTTTTAATGTGGAATGCTAACCAATATAGTTTTTCAATGTAATTCTCTTAATTGTGGCATGAATGTTCAGATCTGAAAGATTCAAGATAAAAGTCTATATTGACATAAGAAACAATAATACTTCAGGCATACTAACAAAGTAATCATGTCTTCTCAAAATACTATGGCTAAAGAAAGTTATCCCTACAAAATCATATAGTGTTGGTTATGCTCCCTCGTTATCACACAAAATATTCATATCATGCACAACCCCGATTTCAGCCAAGCACTTGTTTTCATACTCTATCTTTTCAAACCTTTCAACTTTCACGCAATACATGAGCATGAGCCACGGATATAGCACTATGGGTGGAATAGAGGTGGTTGTGGAGAAGACAAAAAGGAGGGAGATAGTCTCACATTGACTAGGCGTATCAACGGGCTATGGAGATGCCCATCAATATATATCAATGTGAGTGAGTAGGGATTGCCATGTAACGGATGCACTTGTCGGTGTACTAAAGTAGGGGTACCTTAGTATCCCGACTTGTGCACGGGCAGTAGTAGCGTCCCGTGGTCTGGCTCTCCACGCGCCCGCCAAAGCCCACTCTAGACCCCTTTAAGCCATTCAAGAACAAAGTATTCAAGTTAAGAGACAAGACCCCGGCAAGAGGAGCTTGCCGGGAAGGCCGCACCAGGCTCAAGGACATCTTTTCAGCACAAGACCCTGGCAAGAGGTGCTTGCCGGGAAGGCCAAAGAACGGCACCGTAAGAAGAGATATCGCGGCGCATCATGCGCCCCGGCAGGACCCGAAGCAAACTTTCGGGTCCGGCAAGGTTGCGACCCCGGCAAGGTGCTTGCCGGGGGAAGCCTACACTGTGTGCCTGCGCTCCAGCTCATCGGGCCACGCGTCGCCCTGGAGCCCCTCCAGGGGCACGTGGCAGATGGCTGTGCAGCCTGAGGAACACGCTGGCGAGCCGCGGTGGCAAAACCATCGCCGTGGCGAACGGAGACGCATGGACGGACGCTTTTGGGGCGACGGCGACGAGCATTCAATGCCCTTGTCCCCCACCGTCAGAGTTAGGTGAAGACCACTGTTCATACACTGTTCGTGCACTATTACAACCACCACCAATTTTACACTTTTACCCTCCTCTACGTTGAGACCTGTCGGTGACCCCTTTGAGCTATAAAAGGAGGCCCATGCACAACGTAGAGGAGGTTCGATCCCAGAAACTCGTTCACTCCCTCGCTCGGTGTAGCTGGTACTGTAGATCTTCAAGCTCCCGAGCCCAAGAACTTAATACAACCAAAGCAGGAGTAGGGTTTTACGCGTCCGCGCGGCCCGAACCTGGGTAAACTGCCCGCGTGTGCTCCTCGATCTGCTCTCCGTGCTCCCTCCGCTCCCTTACCGCAACGTAGAAGGGGCTCCGGTCCCATAGGTGCTCGTGGGCGGTCAGTTTCCCCGACATCTTTGGCGCGCCAGGTAGGGGGCGTCGAGGTTGTGCGAACCTGATCCGGCGCTCACGCGGGCGCAACTTTCAGCAACCTCATCCACTACATCAACATGCCTCCGAAGAAGAAGGCTTCGGAGGTCGGAGGCCCGTCTGCGTCGATCCCGCCGCCACCAGAACCAACGGCTGGTGGGGTAGACGCCGGCGGAGGGGTGGACGCCGGCGAGGACACTCGCGGCGCCGCCAAGTCCAAGGACAAGACGGACGGCCGGGCGAACTCAAAGACCTCGGCGTCCGTGCACGCACCACGTCCCTCTCAGGAGGTCCCGGACCAGCAGCGACGTGGTACCGGGGGTACCATACGCTTGCTGGGGCGGGGACAAGCCGGTGGGTCGCGGGATGCTCAAGGCCAGCGTGCTGGTACGAGCAAGGCGCGGTCGCCGGGGCGAGACCATGCTCCTTCTAACCCCGTTAGAAGTCCGAGCATATCTCGCTCCTCGCACTGCTCACCACCGCTTCCCTCCTCTCCAGCAGAAGCTCTTGCTAGAGCCCAGCTGCTCCTCGACTTCCCTCCAGCGGCAGACAAGGCCGAAGACTGGAGGGCTACGATCCATAGCCTCATCGCCTTCGCCAACAACGACATGCCGCAGCAGCCGGCAACATCACGGCCGCGGCAAGTCGACCAAATGAGGGCAGATGGAGACAAGACCGCCGGGGGTGCAACTACCGTGCACTCCCCGCCGCGGAAGCAGAAATCGCCACCCCGCCGGATCAACGTCGACGACGACTCCACGGCGTCGTCGGATCCGCGGGCTCGCCGCGATCAGCGCCAAGTCCTCGACGACAGGCGGCAAGAGGACGCTCGAACCCGCATCGAGCGTCGACGAGAAGCCCGAAGACAGTCCGATCAACGCGCTGGGACTGCTGTAGACATGCACGCGCCCGGTGAACCAGGTGACTTGCCGTACGCGGCAGGTTGCCCTGCGTTCACCCGAGAGCTGCGGCAAGTTCAGTGGCCCAGCATGAAGAACTTCAAGCCCGACGTACCCGAGAAGTACGACGGCAAGACACACCCCTCGGAGTTCCTCAGCATCTACACCATTGCGGTGCAGGCTGCCGGGGGACGCGACGAGAAGATCCTAGCCAACTACTTCCCGCTCGTGCTCAAGCCAAATGTTAGATCCTGGCTCATGCACTTGCCGGAGAACTCCGTATCTTCTTGGGCGGATTTGTGCCACCAGTTTGTTGGCGCTTTCACGGGCGGTCACAAACCCCACGGCCAGGAGAGCGATCTCCACATCCTTGCCCAGAAGGAGGGAGAGTCCCTGCGAAAGTATATCCAAAGGTTCAGCCGCGTTCAGCACAACATCCCCGATGTCCACCCTGCCGCGGTTATCAGCGCATTCCACCAGAACGTACGCAACCGCCGGATGAGGGAGGAGATGGCGATGACCAAAATCCGGGACGTCAGCGAGCTTTACGCTCTGGCTGACAAGTGCGCCCGCGCTGAAGAGGGGAGGAGACTCCCCGGAGAGGATACTGGAGCAGGAGCAACAGATAGCGAGGATGCAGCCCCGGCAAGGAAAAACCGGCGACGGAACAATAGAAAGAAGAAGAACAAGGAGGTACTGGTTGTCGAGCAGTCCGGCAAGGAGGCTCCCATCAAGAAGACACAGGCAGGTGGCTCCGGCAAGGAGTCCGCCCCTGTAGCGGCAGCCGACAAACAGGACGGCTCCGACAAGCGGTACTGTAAGATCCACCGCACCAAGGGCCACGATCTCCAGAACTGCAAGAGGGTAGAGTAGCTCGTAGAACAGCAGAAGGCTGAGTACGAGCGTCGCGACAAGGAGAAGGCCCAAGGAGGCGGCGGAGAGCCAAGCAAGAAGCGGCCGTTCAATGGCCGGGGAGGACGCCGCGGCAAAGCTAAGCAGCGGCAAGGTGACAGACCTCCCCGGGGCCGCGACAAGGATGAGGACGAAGACGATGATGAGGACATGGAAGATGGAGACAACATTGAGCAGGAGTTCCAGAAGGCCACAGAAGTTCTGTGTGTCGACGGAGGTGCCTCTCTGCATACTTCCCACCGCCAACTCAAGCAGTGGGTCCGGGAAGTGAATGCAGCTGAGCCACCAGTCGAGTCACGCAGGCTGCTGAAATGGTCCGGCACGCCCATCATCTTTGACCTTGAGGACCACCCTGACCGCACAACGGCGGTCGGGTGTTTGCCGATGTTGGTTTCACCAACTATCCGCAACCTCAAGGTCACCAAGATGTTGGTTGACGGCGGGGCCGGCCTCAACTTGATATCCTCCGTTGTGATCAAGAAACTACAGATCCCCGACAGCGAACTCGAGGAAACCGGGACGTTCCAAGGAATCAACCCGGGAAGGAGCAAGCCGAAGGGGAAGATCACGCTGCCGGTGACCTTTGGCGGAGAGCTTAACTTCAGGACGGAGAGGATCACGTTCGACGTTGCCGATATCCCATTGCCATACAATGGGATACTTGGCCGTCCTGCGCTCGCCAAGTTCATGGCAGCTTCCCACTACGCGTACAACATACTCAAGATGCCGGGGCCGATAAGCGTCATCTCTGTCCCCGGCGACAAGAAAGATGCGCTTATCTGCGCCGACAAGATCTACCGGGATGCAGCAGCCGCGGCAGACAGCAAGACACTTGCCGTTGAAGCTCCCGGGGGGAAGACCAAGACCAAGTCCGGCAAGAGCTCTGGGGCCCACTCCGGCAAACGCACCTCTTCGGAGTGCTGCGCTGCCATCGAGGACGCACCATCGAGCTCCACCGGCAAGTGCAGGAAAGGAATGGCAGCTCCACCGGCAACCAAGAAGGTGTCCGCCAAGGAGGACGGCACTGGTGGTACCTTTACCATCAGTGCTATGCTCGACCCCAAATAGGAAAGCGCGCTCGTTGCCTTCCTGCGGGCGAATGTCGACGTGTTCGCATGGCAACCGTCTGACATCCCCGGCGTTCCCAGGAAGGTAATTGAGCACAAGCTTGTTGTTTGTCCTCACGCGCGGCCCGTCAAGCAGAAGGTCAGGAAGCAAGCTGTGGAGCGCCAAGAGTTCATTGCCGAAGAGATAAAGAAGTTGGAAGCAGCGGGCCTGGTTAGAGGCGTACTCCATCCTACATGGTTGGCCAATCTAGTTGTCGTGCGAAAGGCTAATGGGAAATGGAGACTTTGTATAGACTTCACTGACGTGAATAAAGCCTGTCCCAAGGATCCTTTTCCCTTGCCACGTATCGACCAGATTGTTGACTCCACGGCTGGATGTGAGTTGCTTTCATTTCTCGATGCATACTCAGGATACCACCAGATATTCATGGCTGAGGAAGATGAAGAGAAGACTGCATTCATTACTCCATGTGGCACATACTGCTTCATACGCATGCCCTTTGGTTTGAAGAATGCAGGCTCAACATTTGCAAGGGTGGTACACACTGCTTTTGAGCCACAGATACACAGGAATGTAGAGGCCTACATGGATGATATAGTGGTCAAGAGCAAGAGCAAAGATACCCTGATTCAAGATCTGGGAGAAACCTTTGAGAATCTGCGCAAGATACAACTCAAGTTGAACCCCGAGAAGTGCGTTTTCGGAGTCCCCTCCGGCAAGCTTCTCGGGTTCTTTGTGTCCCAGAGGGGGATTGAAGCCAATCCCGACAAGATAAAAGCCATCGAGCAGATTGAAGCCCCGAAGCGCGTCAAGGACGTAAGGAGACTTGCTGGTTGTGTGGCTGCCCTCAGCAGGTTCATTTCAAAGTCTGCAGAACGCGCCCTGCCTTTCTTCAAAATCTTGAAAAAGGCAGGTCCTATGAAATGGACTCCGGAAGCGGAGGCAGCGCTGCAAGACTTGAAAGGATACCTATCCTCCACTCCAATACTCGTCGCACCTAGGCCACAAGAGAGGTTGCTGCTGTACCTAGCGGCAACCAATCAAGTGGTTAGTGCTGCGTTGGTAGCGGAGAGAGAGGCGGATGAGGAACCCACATCCCCGGCAAGTGCACCCGGCGACAAGCAGGGGGCTTCCCCGACAAGCTGTGGCCCCGACAAGGGACATGTCTGCGCAGGAACAGGGAGAAGTGCGAAAGAAGATGGTGCAGCGCCCAGTTTATTTTGTAAGTTCCCTCTTGCAGGGGGCTAGATCAAGATACTCTGGGGGTGCAGAAGTTGCTTTTTGGCCTCCTCATGGCCTCAAGGAAGCTGCGCCATTACTTCCAAGCACATGAGATAACGGTGGTCACTCGCTTTCCGTTGAAGAGGATATTGCAGAATCTAGAAGCAACAGGCAGGATCGTCGAGTGGGCACTGGAGCTGTCGAGCTTTGGTCTCAAGTTCGAGAGTACTTCAACTATACAGAGTAGAGCTTTGGCAGAGTTCATAGCGGAATGGACGCCAACGCCAGATGAAGAAGTTCTAGAGACAAGCATCCCCGTCCAAGAAGCAAGCAAGGAGTGGATAATGTACTTCGATGGTGCCTTCTCGCTGCAAGGCGCTGGTGCTGGCGTGTTACTCATAGCGCCCACCGGGGAGCACCTCAAGTACGTTGTTCAGATGAACTTTCCCAAGGAGCAAGCGACGAACAATACTGCCGAATATGAAGGTTTGCTTGCCGGTCTCAGAATTGCGGCCGAACTTGGGATCAAGAAGCTAATTGTCCGGGGAGATTCACAATTGGTGGTCCGACAAGTAAACAAGAGTTACCAGAGCCCTCTGATGGAAGCTTATGTCGATGAAGTGAGGAAACTTGAAGAACACTTTGAAGGCCTGCAGATGGAGCACGTTCCAAGAGCTCAGAATGATGTTGCAGATGGCCTCTCAAAGTGTGCTGCAATGAAGTTACCTGTGGAACCAGGGGTCTTCGTGCTCAAGCTAACTCAACCATCCATTACACCATCAGTTGGGCAAGGCAAAAAGAGGAAGTTGGTCTCCGGCGACTACTTGCCGGCGGATCTCCCCGAAGCCGCCGCCAAGGTCCCCAAGATCACCAACCAAAATGCTGAGGAACAGCCTGCTCCTGCAGACCCAAGGGGCTGTACAGTTGAAGTAGGCGTTCCCGACAAGCCTTGCCCCGGCAGGCTTGCCGGGGAACCCTCGGCTCCGACAGAGCCGCAGGTTCTCGCCGTAGAAGCTGAGGTTCCCGCAGCAGCACTGATGCCTTTAGTCCTTGTTGTTGAGCCACAGGCTCCGACATGGGCACAACAAATCGTCCGTTTTCTTCAGACTGGGGAACTTCCCGAAGAACCAGAAGAGATAGAAAGAATAACCAGGCAGTCAAGTATGTACCAGTTCGTTGGCAATGAACTGTACAGAAGAAGACTCAACGGTGTCAGGTTAAAGTGCATTTCCCGGGAAGATGGACAGAAGCTGTTGGCAGAGATACACGGAGGCATATGTGGCCACCACATTGGCGCAAGAGCACTTGCCGGGAAGGCATTCCGGCAAGGGTTCTTTTGGTCAGAAGCCCTCCAAGATGCAACTGCACAAGTAACCAAGTGTGAAGCGTGCCAGTTCCATGCCAAGCAAATTCACCAGCCAGCTCAAGCTCTCCAGACAATCCCTTTGTCCTGGCCCTTCTCGGTCTAGGGGCTCGATATCCTCGGCCCCTTTCCCCGCGCCGTCGGGGGCTTTGAGTACTTGTACGTTGCGATCGACAAGTTCACAAAGTGGCCAGAAGTGGAACCAGTGAGGAAGGTGACAGCACAGTCAGCAGTCAGGTTCTTCAGGTCAATCGTCTGCCGTTTCGGAATCCCTAACAGGATCATCACCGACAGCGGCACACAGTTCACAAGCCGCACCTTCATGCAGTACGTCCAAGACCTTGGCGCCAAGGTCTGCTTTGCTTCTGTTGCTCACCCGAGGAGCAATGGTCAGGCAGAGAGGGCAAATGCTGAAGTGCTGCGCGGGCTCAAGACAAGAACCTTCGACAGGCTGCACAAGTGCGGAAGAAACTGGATAGAGGAGTTGCCGGCGGCTCTTTGGTCAATCAGGACGACACCAAATCGAGCCACCGGACAGACACCCTTTGCTCTTGTCTACGGAGCAGAGGCAGTTCTCCCCACGGAACTCGTATACGGGTCTCCTCGTGTGCTCGCTTACGATGAGCTCGAGCAAGAGCAACTGCGACAAGATGATGCATTGCTCCTCGAGGAGGAACGTCTCCAGGCTGCTGTACGAGCTGCTCGATACCAGCAAGCCTTGCGTCGCTATCATAGCCGCAAGGTCAGGGCCAAGAGTCTCGAGGAAGGCGACCTTGTTCTTCGGCGCGTTCAGTCCGCCAAGGGCTTTAACAAGTTGACGCCGAAGTGGGAAGGCCCTTATCGGGTGAGACAAGTCACAAGGCCCGGCGCTGTCCGCCTTGAGACTGAAGAAGGCTTACCGGTGAGCAACTCCTGGAACATAGAGCATCTTCGCAAGTTTCACCCATAAGGCGCGGTTGCCGTGATCCGCTCCGGCAACCACCTTTTGTACAAGTCTTGCCGTTGTTGCATGTAAACCTTTGTACAAAGCCGGGCGCAGACCCCGTGCATCAGTAAAACTTTTGTGCTTCGCACTGTTTGTCATTTCATGCTTTTCCTTTTACTTGCATGCATCATCTGACACCTTGTGCAGCCCACATCCCCGGTAAGCAACAACAAGCCGCAAGGCTCCAAACTTGTGTTTCCTCCTCTTTTCCTTTCCCCCTTAAACAGAAGAAGTGTTCCTCGCGCACAAGTTTGCCGGGGGGAAGGGGATGGAGGCATAGACCAAGTGCTGTTCAAGAAAGGAAAGCCTTGCCGGGAAGCGAACAATCCATGAAAGCTAAGTTACCAGAATTTGAGCAGTTCAAATTTTTAAAAATTCTTAGTTGTCTTCCTTGAACAACCACACTTTGTATGGAAAACCTGTGCGCGGAGGAACCTACCCGTGGCTAGCCGCACCCTTATTTTGTTTCGAGCACGCTCAACGGCTTAAGTGAGCTGCGACAAGTGTCGCGCCCTTACTTCGTTTTCGAGTTCGCTCAGCAATCTAAGTGTGCTGCGACTAGCTGCGGCGAGGTTTCTTGCCGGCAAGGGCATTGCCAGCAGGCTGCTAAGAGTCCAGCACTCAGCGCTCGCGGCAGGGGTCCCTTTGCCGGCGAGTTCCCTAAAAGCGTAGGGTGGAAGGCATACAAAGTGAAAGGACTGAGCAAGGGAGATAACACTGCATTGATTACCCAAAATAAAAGTATATATTACAGAGATAACTTGCCGCTGTTCTAATCAACTACTACCCATGGCTTAATCAACAGCGGCAAGGAAAGCGAGAGGAAGGAAGCCTAGTCTCTACGGTCTCCATCGACCCTCTAGATCTTGCCCGCCTTGGCTATGATGTGGGCGACCTGTGCCTTCAGCGCCTCCTGGTCGGCAGGGTCCGGAGGACGTTGACGAGGTTAATCCCAGGGTTGCGGTAGACGATCTTCGACAACACCCGCTCCATGGTACCCATGCAAAGCCGGCGCGCCTCATCAGCCAGCTGCGCGGGGACCTTCTCCCACAGCCGCGCAAGCGCCGGCGCCACTCCCTTGAATAACAGGCTCAGCTTGGCGCTGTGGGGGAGGCTCTTGTCGGGGGAGTACACGAGGTGCTCCGCCCTCAACGCCATCATCTCCATGTCGATGTTGGCGGCGGAGGCGACGAGCTCCTCGGTCCATTGCTATACCGTCCGCTGGAAGTTGTTTTGCGAAACGGCAGCGCTCTCCAGCAAGAGCCTCTCAGTGCGGAGTTCGTCCTTCAGCTTCGTCTCGCGGTCACGGGCGGCGTCGAGCGAGTCGGTGAGAGTGGAAACCTTCAGCTCTAGGTCGGCGATGGAGTCCCTGGCGTCAGTGAGCTCTTTGCCCTTCTCGGAGAGGCGGACTTGCAGCTCCGAGTTGGTATGGGCGTCCTTCTCCCGCGCCACGTTGAGCGCAGTGACCCTGTCCTCGCTCGCCTTCAGGTTCAGCTCCATCTGCGCCACCCTGGCCTCCAGATCCCTCTTGGCGGTCTCTGCGGCAGCGGCGGCATCCCTCGCCTCCTGCAGAGCCCCGCCAATGGCCTGCTCACGGGCGGTAAGGTCGTCCTCGTGGCTGTCGAGGTCGACCTTCCGCTGGTTGAGCTCTCCCTCCCACCGAGACAGCTCCTCGGCGGCCAGTCGCTGCTGCTCCTCCACCTCGGCCTTCTCGAGGAGGAACGCTTGGTGTGCTCCGGCAAGCTCTTCGCGCTCCTCCGCCAAGTTTCGGAGGGCCGCCTGGTTGGCGGCGCGGAGCTCCGCAGCACGCTTCTCCAAATCAACGCCGGCCTTGGCAGCCAGAGCCTCTCGGGACTCCAGCTTGGCTTTCCTGGCCCGGTACAAACCCAAGAGTCGACGCAGGAGCTTCTCCTCTTCGGGCTCGTCGCTGTTGCCGGGCGCGTCGACAACCTTCAAACCGGCGGAGGCGACAACTTCTCCGTCGAAGGTCTCCCCCTCCGCTGGTGCTCTTGATGATGACGCCCACGGGACTTGGATGAAGACCCCGTTGGCGGCCTCCAGATATACGCCCGACCCAGGTGCGGAGGCGGAGGGGTCGGCGGCTGGTGCAGCGTCCGGCGCTCCCGCGGCCTCTGGGCCCGCGGTATGGTCGCCGGTCCCTTCCCCAATCGCGGCATCGGCGGCCGGGGCAGTCTCCTCGGCGGCTGGCTCGTCGGCGCCAGCCATTCCTTCCGCAGCGGTGCCGTCGCCAGTTTCGCCGCGCACCTCCTCCTCGGCGATGGTTTCCGTCTCCATCGGCTCCGGGGCGGGCGGGTCTAGCAACACAAGAAAAAGAAAAGAAAGATTTACCAAGCAAATATCCAAAAAAGAAGAATTCAAGAAGAAGAAAGTACAAGGGTTTACCTGCGCGGGCCTCTTCGATGACGGGGTCCCTCGCCGGGGGGCTCTCCCTTGGCGGCGTAGTAGTGGTTCCTGCTGGCGGAGGGCCGCTTGCGCCCTCCCTTGGCGGGGTGCTCGCCCTTGGCGGGGTACTCGCCCTTGGCGGAGTACCCGTCCTTGGCGGAGCACTGTCCCTCGCCGGGGAGCTCATCCTTGGCGGGGAGGGTGGAGCAAGCGGCTTGTCGGGGGCAACCTCCTGGCGCTCCTGCGGCTGCGGCTCCACTTCTGCACAAGACAACAAGATATCAACAAGGATAACAACCTCAAGCGCGCCCGTCAAGCAGAAAAGTGAACACAAAGCTTACGCTGGGGGCTGCGCTGGGGGCTGCTCTCCGGAGCAGCAGGCTGGTCCGGCAAGCCTGTCGCTGGCGCGTCACCTGCCGCTGCGACGGGCTCGTCGTCCTTGATGTTAACCACAGGGATCTTGGCCCTCTTCGCCATCCGCTGGGTCAAGGTCCTGGAAGCCAAACAAGATCAGAATTAGAACCAAGCAAGAAAAATCAAGACAAAACCAAATGTAATAGAAGCTGCAAGTACTTACTCTTCCTCCTCTTCGTCGGAGCTGAGGGCGGAGAAGTCAAACTCCGCCTGGCGCGCTTCAGTGCGAGGAGCTGGAGGAGAAGGTTCCCTCGGGCGCTTGGCGGGCTCCGGGGCTGTGGGCTGTGAAGACCCAGCACCAGTCGTCGCCGAATACCGAGGGGCAGAAGGGGCACCAGAGCCACTCCGGGAAGATCCCCCTCCGCTTGTCGCTTGGGCGCGGGGCGCCTCCTTGACGACCTCGCTCGTCGTGGTGGCGCGCATCGCACGGCGCTTCGGCTGCTGTCGAGGCGCATGTGGCCTCGTCGTCTCAGCGGCCTTGCGGGGGCACTTCTTCTATTGTTGCGGAGGGCTTGGTGGTGGCGGAGAGTTTTCCGAGGATGAGGAAGCATCGTCGTCGAGGTTCAGTGACCCGCCCGAGTCTTCGTCGGAATCGCCCGTTTCGGCGTCCTCCTCGGCGGGCTCACTGGACTCAGAGCCCTGCCCGGCAGCCCCGCTCGTCCCGGCAGGCTTCCCGGCAGGCTCCCCGGCAAACTCCTCGGGCGCAATCTTCAGCAGCTTGAGGATTTCCGCCTCCTCGGCTTGGCTCACTACGTCCGCCGCTTCTGCTTCGTCCACAGTATATCCAAATTCGCCCGCGGCCGCAGCTGCGGCAGCCTCCTCCATTATGGAGGCAATGTATGCTACATCCCGGTCGGTGGTCTCCCGGGTGAGGCCCTTCTTTTCCTCGGCGTTGCGTGGCTTTTCGACCAGGTTGTCGAAGAAAGCCTGCACGGTCTCCGCCGAGGGCACCAGCCAAGTGGGGACGACCCCGTGGGAGTCGCACGCAGGCATCACCGAGCGGATGGAACTGAGGGCAGTGTTGTTGCACAACGGCACTACTCCCACCGACGGTCTGAACCACTCCGGGTGCTTGGGGTCATGCTTAAACAGTTCCCGGACCATCCCCTTCAGCCCCAAGACGGTGAAATTATAGTTCAACCCGGGGCGCAGCCTCATGCGGTCTGCCGCGTTGCCAAACACCCAAGCGGGTCTCTTCCTTTCCTGCAGAGGGGCAATGCGGCGGCGGAGGAAATCGGCCCCAACTTCACCCACAGTCAGATTGGCGGCCCGGAGACGAAGGATCCTAATGAGGGCAATCTCCAACTTGTCGTCCTCTGGGGCCAGATCGCTCCAATCCTGGCCGCGCACTATTGCAGTCTGGCGCGGCGAGGTAAACAGCTCGGGCGCATCTTCCAGAACCCAGCACCAATTGGCTCTCCACTCCTCCCATTTGCCGCAAAGCTCTCCTTTCAAGTACGCCTCCTTCTTGTTCAGCCTAAAGATCCAGGAGATGCCGCCGGAGAGTGGGGATCCGGACTCTACTCTAGGCGTGAAGAAGTGGCGGAAAAGAGCTACATTTGGGTGGACCCCGACGTAGTTTTCGCACAGATGTGCGAAAACGGCAAGGGTGAGAACGGCATTTGGGGTGAAATCTAAGAGGTGGAGCCCGTACGTGTTCATCACATCACAGAAGAACTCCGAATACGGAGGACATAGACCGCAATGGAAGAACGCAGCGAAATAGAAGTAACCTCCCGGGAACATGTCGACGGCGACGGCGGGGAGGACTCTTGTGCGGGGATGAGCTTTCGTCTCCCTCGCCCAGAACAAGTAATACTTGTCCCGCAGCTCTCTCGCGCCAAGCCTCGGCGGGAAGACCACCCTCCTTCTCCGCATGGCTACCAGCTTAGCCGCCTGCTCGGACTTCTCCTTCTTCGCCTTGTCGCTCTTCGCCTTGTCGCTTTTCGAGCCATGGCGGGGGCGGCAAGGAGGGAGGGTGGAGGTCGACGGCGCCGCGGATGCTAGGGACGGCGGAGGGAGGGTGGAGCTCGGCTCTCTGTCGACCTGAGGGGAGGCAGAGAGCGGCGGGGGTTTCTGGAGATTCAAGGCGCAATGAAGGTAATGGAGGGATACTGCCCCTGCTTCCTCTGCTTTTAAGGGGGAAGTGGGGGACGTTTCGCATTTTTCATTAAAAGAAGAAGGCCACGATCTCTCCCACGACGCCGCAATCGACGCGTGCCGTTAGGGAGAGATGCGGCTGAGGCGGAGTGGGAAACGGCGCGCCGTGGGCCGAGTGTGCCCGTGCACTGTTTAGGGCCTGGCCCAACAGCGCTCGGCACCGTGTGTGGCCCAGGCCCGGGGGCTCCTGTCGGTGTACTAAAGTAGGGGTACCTTAGTATCCCGACTTGTGCACGGGCAGTAGTAGCGTCCCGTGGTGTGGCTCACCACGCGCCCGCCAAAGCCCACTCTAGACCCCTTTAAGCCATTCAAGAACAAAGTATTCAAGTTAAGAGACAAGACCTCGGCAAGAGGAGCTTGCCGGGAAGGCCGCACTAGGCTCAAGGACATCTTTTCAGCATAAGACCCTGGCAAGAGGTGCTTGCCGGGAAGGCCAAAGAACGGCACCGTAAGAAGAGATATCGCGGCGCATCATGCGCCCCGGCAGGACCCGAAGCTAACTTTCGGGTCCGGCAAGGTTGCGACACCGGCAAGGTGCTTGCCGGGGGAAGCCTACGCTGTGTGCCTGCGCTCCAGCTCATCGGGCCACGCGTCGCCCTGGAGCCCCTCCAGGGGCACGTGGCAGATGGCTGTGCAGCCTGAGGAACACGCTGGCGAGCCGCGGTGGCAAAACCATCACCGTGGCGAACAAAGACGCATGGACGAACGCTTTTGGGGCGACGGCGACGGGCATTCAATGCCCTTGTCCCCCACCGTCAAAGTTAGGTGAAGACCACTGTTCATACACTGTTCGTGCACTATTACAACCACCACCAATTTTACACTTTTACCCTCCTCTACGTTGACACCTGTCGGTGACCCCTTTGAGCTATAAAAGGAGGCCCATGCACAACGTAGAGGAGGTTCGATCCCAGAAACTCGTTCACTCCCTCGCTCGGTGTAGCTGGTACTGTAGATCTTCAAGCTCCCGAGCCCAAGAACTTAATACAACCAAAGCAGGAGTAGGGTTTTACGCGTCCGCGCGGCCCGACCCTGGGTAAACTGCCCGCGTGTGCTCCTCGATCTGCTCTCCGTGCTCCCTCCGCTCCCTTACCGCAACGTAGAAGGGGCTCCGGTCCCATAGGTGCTCGTGGGCGGTCAGTTTCCCCGACAGCACTAGAGCTGAATATGAATGAAAGCTCAACAAAAGAAACTAGTAGGTGTGCATCCAACTTGCTTGCTCACGAAGACCTAGGGCATTTTAGGAAGCCCATCGTCGGAATATACAAGCCAAGTTCTATAATGAAAATTCCCACTAGTATATGAAAATGACTAAGCGTGAGACTCTCTACAATGAAGAACATGGTGCTACTTTGAAGCACAAGTGTGGAAAAGAAGATAGTAGCAATTGTCCCTTTTTCTCTTCTTTTTATTATTTTTTTTGGCCTTTTTTGGCCTTTTTTCTTCTTCTTTTTTGCGGAGGGGCTTTATAGATTTAGCCTTTCCTCCCATGGGACAATGCTCTAATAATGATGATCATCACACTTTCATTATAACGCGATATTACAACTCGATACTACAACAACAAAGTATGACTCTATATGAATGCCTCCGGCGGTGTACTGGTATGTGCGATGAAACAAGAGTGACATGTATAAAAAATTATGCATGGTGGCTTTGCCACAAATACGATGTCAACTACATGATCATGCAAATGGCAATATGACAAAATGATGCGTGTCATAAGAACGGAACGGTGGAAAGTTGCATGGCAATATATATCGGAATGGCTATGGAAATGCCATGATAGGTAGGTATGGTGGCTGTTTTGAGGAATAATATGGTGGCTGTTTTGAGGAAGGATATATAGTAGGTTTATGGCACCGGCGAAACTTGCGCGGTACAAGAGAGGCTAGCAATGGTGGAAGGGTGAGAGTGCGTATAATCCATGGACTCAACATTAGTCATAAGAAATCATATACTTATTGCAAAAATCTACGAGTCATCAAAACAAAGCAATCAACGCATGCTCCTAGGGGGGAGGTTGGTAGGAGTTAACCATCGCGCGCCCCCGACCTCCACACAAAGGTTGGCACTCTACAAATACCTCATGCTCTAACTTCATCACATAGAGGTTCACCATACGTGCATGATACGGGAATCACTAACCTTAACACAAGTATTTCTCAATTTCATTATAACTCCACTAGCATGACTCTAATATCACTATCCTCATATCTCAAAACAATTATCAAGCATCCAACATCTCATTCTATTCAATGCACTTGGTGTGAATTTTTTTACTACATTGACATTGGATGTCTATCATGTGAAGACTAGTTTCTTTAGCCTAAACACATTACCATGTTGTTTTAATAGACTCTCAAAAGGATATAAGTGAAGCATGAGAGTTCAACATTTCTACAAAATATTACCACCATCGTGATCTAAAAGATATAAGTGAAGCACTAGAGCAAAACTATTCAACTCAAAAGATATAAGTGAAGCATATAGAGTGTTCTAATAATTTCTAGGCCATATTTAACTCTATCAAATAGGTGTGTCCAGCAAGGATGATTGTGACAAACTAACAAGCAAAGACTCAAATTATACAAGACACTCCAAGTAAAACACATAACATGTTGCAAATAAAAATATAGCTCCAAGTATAGTTACCGATGCATGAAGACAAAAGAGGGGATGCCTTCCCGGGGCATCCCCAAGCTTAGGCTTTTGATTATCTTGAATTACTTGGGGTGCCATGGGCATCCCCAAGCTTAGGCCTTTGCTACTCCTTGTTCCATAGTCCATCAAAGCAATACTCAAAACTCGAAAACTTCACAACACAAAACTTAGACAAAAAATTCTCGTGAGCTCCGTTAGTATAAGAAAGCAAACCACTACTCAAAGGTATAGCAATGAATTCATTCTTTGTTTATATTTGTGTTAAACCTACTGTATTCCAACTTCTCTATGGTTCATATCCTCCAATACTACTCATAGATGCACCAGAATAAGCAAACAACACACAAAAAACAGAATTTGTGAAAAACAGAACAGTCTGTAATAATCTCCAGGTTTCGCCTACTTCTGGAACTCCAAAAAATTCAAACTAAATTGGTAAATTTGCCGAATTTGTCTACCAATCATCTGCAAATAGAATCAACTAAAAATCACGCTCCAGTAAAATCTGAAGACTACTTTAGCAAGCGCTAATGATTCTGTTTTTCACAGCAAATCACATAAACTTCACACAAGTCTTCCCAAAGGTTCTACTTGGCACAAACACGAAACAAAACATGAAACCACATATAATCAGAGGCTAGATGCAATATTTATTCTCTAACAGCAACAAAAACAAAAAAATAATATAAAATTGGGTTGCCTCCCAACAAGCGCTATCGTTTTACGCCCCTAGCTAGGCATGATACAAGATAAATCTAGGGAATACCATAGTGATACTATATGTCGCGAAAGCTCATCTCATATTCCCTACGTTCAGCAGCAAGATTCCTTTGTGGCAAGCAAAAGTAATCAAAAGGGCTAAATTTAATGGGACAAAAGTCCCCTACATCAATCTCGGGAGGAACAGGTTCCTCCTTTGGCCCTTTGTAGTGGATGACCAATTCATCATTATAGGCATTCTTTTGGCAGAAGGTCATAAGCCTTCGCTCAAGGGAGAAGCCTAACCCATTATTCTGAACAGCAAAATCATCGTTTATCTAAGAAATTCTATCAATCAAGATCTCAACAGGAACCTTTGTTCTTAGGTTTTAATTAAAAGCAACATGATCGGGAGATCGCAACCGCATTAGGTATTCTTGATTGAACAAGATAGCCTCTATAGGAGGTCGACCGGCATCTACTCCGTAATGAGCAAATATTTCTCTGGCCTCTTTCATGATATATCTAAATTCATGAGCCAAAAAGATAGTAGCTGCACGCTTAACAGAAGAATGCTCGATGTTGGAAAACTCCAAAAAGATGCTCTGAATACAGGGATGCATATGGATAAATTGCCTTTCAATTTCTACTATAAGCATGGATACAGTATCCGCAAGGCTACTAGTTCTGTGAAGAATAGAGCCACCCATAGTGGGCAAAGCACCGGCACAAGTAAAGAAGTCTGGAAGAACTCCTTTTCCAATGATATTACCACTACCAACCCGGAACTTCTTAATATGTAAAGTGGTAGCTTCATCCGGGGGATCAACATAGACGTTGCCCTCGATATTACTACCCTTCTCGATAGGATCGTCCCCCATCTCAGACATGAGGGAAAGCAAGCAAGCAACACACACAAGCAAACAAGAAGCAACCGAACGGAAAACACACGGCGGAAGAAGGGCAAATAAAACGGCAAGGGTGAAGTGGGGGAGAGGAAAACGAGAGGCAAAAAATGTAATGCGAAGGATAAGGGTTTGTGATAGGTACATGGTATATGACTTTTGCGTAAGCCTCCCCGGCAACGGCACCAGAAATTCTTCTTGCTACTTCTCGAGCTTGCGTTGTATTCCCTCGAAGAGGAAAGGGTGATGCAGCACAGTAGCGTAAGTATTTCCCTCAGTTTTTGAGAACCCAGGTATCAATCCAGTAGGATACCACGCGCGAGTCCCTCGCACCTGCACAACCAAATAAGAACTTCGCAGCCAACACGATAAGGGGTTGTCAATACCTTTACGGTCACTTACGAAAGTGAGATCTGATAGAGATGATAGTTTATATTTTTGGTATTTTTAATTTATAAGAACAGCAAATAAAAGCGGTAAAAGTAAAGTAGATGTAGATTGATATGTTGAGAATAGACCCGGGGGCCATAGTTTTCTCTAGTGGCTTCTCTCATAATAGCGATATTCTACGGCGGGTAAACAAATTACTGTCGAGCAATTGATAGAAAAGCGAATAATTATGAGACTATCTAGGCATGATCATTGTATATAAGCATCATGTCTGAGACAAGTAGACCGACTCCTGCCTGCATCTACTACTATTACTCCACACATCGACCGCTATCCAGCATGCATCTAGTGTATTGAGTTCATAGGAACAGAGTAACGCCTTAAGCAAGATGACATGATGTAAAGGTATAAACTCAAGCAATATGATATAAATCCCATCTTTTTATCCTCGATGGCAACAATACTATACGTGCCTTGCTGCCCCTACTATCACTGGGAAAGGACACCGCAAGATTGAACCCAAAGCCAAGCACTTCTCCCATTGCAAGAACTATAGATCTAGTAGGCCAAACCAAACCAATAATTCAAAAGAGACTTGCAAGGATATTATGAGCACACATAAAAAGTTAAGAGATGAACCAAATATCTTTCATAGATAACCTTGATCATAAACTCACAATTCATCGGATCTCGACAAACATACTGCAAAAAGAGATTACATCGAATAGATCTCCTCGAAGACCGAGGATAACTTTGTTTTGAGATCCAGAGAGAGAGAACAAGCCATCTAGATACTAGCTATGGACCCGAAGGTCTGTGGTAAACTACTCACAACTCATGGTGAGGGCGATGATGATGATGATGATGAAGACCTCCGTGATAGATCCCCCTCCGGTGGAGCTCCAAAACAGGCTCCAAGATGGGATCTCCACGGGAACAGAAGGTATGGCGGTGGAATTAAGGTTTTCTCTCTGTTCACGGAGTTTCTGGAGTACGTAGACTTATATAGGAAGAAGGAGGGCATCGGGGGAGTCACGGGGGCTCCATGAGGCAGGGGGCGCGCCTTGGGAAGGGGGGGGCGCCCCCCACCCTCGTGGGCCCCTTGTGGATCTTCTGACGTGGTTCTAAAGTTCTTCATGCGTGATTTTCTCCAAAAATATATCTCGCGAAGGTTTCATTCCGTTTGGACTCCATTTGATATTCTTTTTCTGCAAAACCCTGAAATAGGCAAAAAATAGCAATCTGGACTGGGCCTTTGGGTTAGTAGGTTAGTCCCAAAAATGATATAAAAGTGAATGATAAAGCCCATTAAACATCCAAGACTTCATAAATAATAGCATGGAACAATAAAAAATTATAGATACGTTGGAGACGTATCAGGGGACCGCGAGTGAACTAGGTTATTCTGTAGTATTCGATATTTATTAGCTAGCTTGCTAGTGATGTATTCGACATATAATATTCGAGACGATCGATGTATCCGAGATTATATATATTATTCGAGACCATGTATTCGAGATTATATATAATTCGAGATGATGTATTCGAGGTTATATATTATTCGATACGATGCATATTACTATGATTCAGTTTTTCCTTAATGGTTGCATGCATGCATTGTAATTTGAATACTAAATTGTTTTTATATTTCTTCTAGATTAGTTAAATAAAATCTATGGCGGACAATACCGGCAGAGAGGGAGAAGATGCCATGTTCGAGATCATACGCTCCCCTTGCGGGCTAGATGATCCTAATGAAGAAGATGACGGCTCGCAATATCTGAACAATACCAGGGAGGGTGATAATATATTCGACCGCGATGACCAAATTGATGAAGTCATGAACTATGATATCGATGATGACGCCGTAAATGTTGATCTTGAAATAACAGAGACCGGCGAGGTATATTTATACAAGCAGGAATCTGGTGATCATCACATGTTTTTAATGATTTGAAGATATATTAATGAATCGATATCTTTCTTCTTTCAGCCCTCCAGATCGAGCAAATCTACAAGAAGCAGGACAGTGCGAGGCCCGGCCAAAAAGTTGAAGGAGGGCGTAAAGTACAACATCGATGACATCAGAGCTGATGGCGAACCAGTAGCGCCTAGGATAGTTGCGAAGAAGTTCGTTCGTCAGTGCGGAGTTATTGTGAAGGACCAACTCCCGATATCCATTCAAGAATGGAAAGAGCCAGCACAGAAACGTCCAGATCTTACTTTTGTCAACGACAGAGCAAAATCTCTGCTTTTGGAAAAACTCATGGAACATTTCACCCTACCAGATCATTTCACGGAGGATGACGAGAAGAAAGTCAAGGACGCTGCTCTTAGGAAGATGGCAATTGCATTCAACAAACATAAGAAAACTGTATTGGCCAACTACGTCAAAGGAGGAAAGAAGACTACAGAATTCAAGGGAACATTGGAGAAGCAAAGAGAACACTGGCCCGCTATTGTGAAATTCAAGGAATCAGAATTATCTAAGGAACGGTCAGCAAAAAACAAGGCCAATGCCGCAAAAAAGGATCAGTTCCATAGGCTAGGGCTAGGTGGCTACGCGGTGGCAATGCCTAAGTGGGATCTCTTTGAGAAAGAGATGACAAATGCAGGGGTCACTCCAGTTACACTGAGCTGCCCCCGCCCACCCCCAGGTGCAGGACTTGGTTCTATGCGCATGGGGGGCGTTGGACCCGAAGACAGGCGAGGTTTCGACGAAGGCATCTCTTAAAGGAGCCGCAAAGAAGGTACTTGATGCAATAGAAGAAGCTCGAAATGGGGAATTCACGCCCAACAGAGAGAACGATGAGCTTATGCGCGCCCTGGGAAATCCTGAACACCCGGGAAGAACATGAGGCAAGGGCGTTATGCCGTGGTATGAGGGCTTTTCGGACTGGAGGGCCGACTACAGAAAGCGTGCGAGAAGGAAGAACCTGGAGGAGGAGCAGTGGAAGAAGGAAGCAGAACGCCTAAAAGGCATAGAATCAGCGCACACGGAGTTGGCGCTCAAATTGCAGCAGCAGCAGCAAATCGACTCACTTAGCCAGGAAAGGGGGTCTCAACAGCGGCATCAGCTAGCGGATGATCCAGCTTTGGATAGCATCATCCCATCCATGCCGAGAAGTAGCGTGGGTTCCGCCCCGGGTGAAGCACTGCTGGATAGATACCCTGTGGATGACATCGCCGAGAACACTAACTGTGAGCTACACTTCAAAATGAAGAACATATCCATGAAGGTGGCGGACGGCATTGCTTATACAAATCCCCCAGAAGCAAGCTTCCATTGCAACCCGATTCCAGCCGGCTATGCTCATGTCCAGGTTGATGAGGTGGTGGACCAATATTCGGGGCTAGAGCTTGACATTCCTGGAGGTGACGACGAGCACACACTGGGTGAGGCCATACATCGTATCATCCTATGGATAAAGGATTGCATAATCTTTCAAAGGCCACCGACACCACGTCAGTCGACTCCTCGAAGTCCGCCACCGCGTCAGCAGACTTGCGCTCCTCCCAGTCCGCCACCACGTCAGCCGACTCCTCCTCCAAGTCCGGCACATCGTCATCTGACTCCTCCTCGAAGTCCGCCACCGCGTCAGCAGACTCCCGCTCCTCCAAGTCCGGCACAACGTCAGGCCACTCCTCCTGCTCCGACTCAGCCACGTCAGCCATCTCCGCCGCCTCAGCAGTCGCAGAAGAGAGCCGCCACAACAAATCAAGGTAGTACATGAGGTACAGGCAGAGGCAAGCGAGTTCAATATGGTCCAAGCCTCACTCCTCTTCCTCGGAGGCCTTACGACATGAACGACGAGGAAACCACAACCATAGTGAAGGCCCAAGTGGACGCCCATTTTGGACCGAAGCCGCCAAAGGAGAAAGTGCTTGCAAAAGTTGTTGACCACTTTATTCATATGTCAAGAAAACCAGCTCCCAAGCCTGTTGAATCAAACTATGAGCACCAAATCAAAAAGGCACATCGAGCACGACTACAGAAGGAGTTGAGCTCGAGCTCGAGCCAAGCAGCTGGCAAAAATGCGGGAAAACCGTTCCCCAGCTAGGAGAACAGGTGGCGCAATCGACCCCCCCCCCTCGCTTGTTGTACCACCGCAGATCTCCCAACGTCTACTAATAACCGACGATCATAGAAGGCAGGCTAGAGAGATTGGATGCACTGTAGAACAACTCCTAGAGCTCGAGCCCATGGACACTTTTACAGAGGTGGAACTAAAATGGATATATGTCCACGGCCAACCTTTGGTAGAGCCTGATGAGGTCAAGAACCTCCCAACGAGCATGTATGAACTGCATGACTGGTACATGAAAATTACCAAGAGTTCCAATCGAGAGTCCCTCATGGTGAAAGTCAAGGAAGAGCATTACTTCCATGGGAATTTTCTGTCCGTTGAGCATTCAGAACTGTTTCAGTTATTCAATCAAGACGCACTTGACAAATCTATCGTCAGTTGCTATTGCCTGTAAGTGATTTCTTTCTGTAATTGAAGTCTCAACTGTTAGCATGTAGTGCTCATTGATCGATCATTACCTATAATTAATTATCCTCACTATATTCTTTTCTGTCGTATTATGCAGGATGAAGATGTATGAAATGAAAAAAAAGTTGGATGCTATAGCATTGGGTTCATTGACCCAAATACCACTAATGAATACACATGGAATTTGAAATATTGTAAACAAGGTGTAGAGGAGAGCATGCTAGAGTTCTTGATGCGCCTCAATACCAATGAAGATATACTACTTCCTTACAACTTCCTGTGAGTGACACTGTCTTGTATACTACAAACTCTGTTTTTGCTTAGCTAGCTAGCTAGATGATAATAATTAAGTGTATATGGTTTAGGGTACGTAGTTGATGAGTGTTATGCACATACCCGCTTAATTAAGACATGCAAATGTGTGCGCATGCAGTTTCCACTGGATCTTGTTAGTCATTAAAGTTGAAGAAGGAAAAGTTAAAGTACTGGACTCACTATGGAGAAATCAAAGTGACTACACCACCATGAAGGGGATAGTCGACAGGTAATTTCAATCATTATTAACTATATATATCTCGGCCTATTTAGTTCATCATTTCTTGATGTCAACTATTTAATAACCCATTTATTCATTTTCTTTTCCGACGGGCAGGGCTTGGGAAAAGTTCATCACAATAACTCCAGGCAAATGGCGACAAAAGCTGTATTGGGAACGACCTAACGTAAGTAATTAAGTAGTAGTAGCTAGCTATCTCTTTAATTCTTGTTTCAATACAATTAATTATCATGCTTGATTATTTATTATCTGACTAAATTCCATTCTCGTAAAGGCCCTTAAGCAGGCGAAAGGGACTAATCTATGTGCATACTACGTTTGCGAGAACATTCGATTGATGGCGTCCGAAAGGACCAAATCTGAAAGACAACTATGGGTATGTTTGCCAGAACACTACTCACAATTTTTACATCATTGTCGATATCTATCACACAACTAACATGCATATTCATCTCCTTGTTTTGAAGTTCAATGAGATGCGGGATAAGCTCCTACCGGAGGATCGGATACGAGCAATTCAGGAGGAAATCGCCGGATTTTTGGTCGACCAGGTCATAAAGCCTGACGGAGAATACCATTACCCGCTACCGCCCCCAAATTATAATCGTACTCCGAAGGCACCAAGGCAAATGCCACTGGCTCCGAAGGAAACATGTAGGAGAAATTGTATATATATATGTACCTAATTGTATGTATATATATATATATATATATATATATATATATATATATATATATATATATACATGTGTGTATGTGTGAATAATGGTGTGGTTTTGTGAGACATTCGATGATATATACATGTGTGTGTGTGTGTGTTATCCGTTCTACGAGAAATTCTATTTATATATATGCATAACGTGTACAATATGTAGCATCGTAAAATACTAGTAAACGAAAAAGAATTAAATGGAAACCACAAAATTAAAAAAAAAGAAATCATGAATCCAAAACCACCTAAAGCATTTAGTACCGGTTCATTTTACAAACCGGTACTAAAAGGATCCCCGCCCCCGGCTGGCTCCTGCCACGTGGTGGCCCTTTAGTGGCGGTTCGTGTTGAACCGGTACTAAAGGGGGGACCTTTAGTCCCCACCCTTTAGTAAGGTTACAGAACCGGCACTAAAGGCCCCTCTGAACCGGTGTTATAGCCCGGTTCTGCACTAGTGCATCTCCTGCATTGTTCTCAGCGGTACCTGCATCTGGTGTGTGTTGAATCTGTGAGCCACAGAGGACTCAGCAATCTCGTTCCCGGGTATCAAAACTACCAAAACCTTAGGTGTGGAAAGGCGATAACAAGGGTTGTAGCAAGCACTAAGCACTAGCTTACGGGATTAGAGCGAGAAGAGAACAAGTGCCAACGATCACCAAGTTGATCAAGAAGTGATCCTAGCTACTCACGATCAAACATAACCCCACCATGTTCACTTCCCGAAGCCCTTCGGAAAGAGACCATCACGGTTACTCACACAAGTAGTGTATTCTTATGAATAGGGTGTCAAGTTATCTACAACCGGATATTAACAAATTCCCATCTGCCACATAACTGCGGACACGACTTTCGAAAGATCAAACCCTGCAGGGGTGTCCCAACTTAGCCCATCACAAGCTCACGATCCGTGGAGTCGCAACTCCAAAGTGGGAAGACCCGAGTATTCTCGGAATCCCGTGCTCTAGATATTTCGACAAAGGTAAAACTAATCCAGCAAGACCTCCCGGCGTGCCGACACCCTGATAGTAGCCGCGCGTATCTCGTCTCAGGCCACGACCGGATGCGCGATCCTACGAGTAAAACCAAACCTCGGGTTTCCCCAAGGTGGCCCCGCATAACCCCCAATTTGGACCAACACTCATGAGGAGCACTGGCCCGGGTTGTTAATTAAGAACTCAGGTTTGCAACGCCCTATGCAAGTTTTAGTTATTAGGCAAATGTAAAACCAATGTTGTGCCTTGCTGGAAAAGTTTTAAACAGAGCGAATTATCAAGGGGGGCCCATAAACCCCAACCGTGTTAGGAACGCAAAATCAAGGAACATAACACCGGTTTATCGGTTCCTAAGGTGGCATGAGTGGAACAAAACACCAAGCAGAAAGGCTTTGCCTTCCACCCATTACCAATATATAGGTGTATTAGTTTAACAGGTATCATATATTGTTTTATCCCAATAACAAGTTCATCATGGAGCAATCTTCAAAAACTTCACCTGCAACTAACAACGCTATAAGAGGGGCTGAGCGATGCGTACTTAGCCAAACAACGATTTGCTAGGAAGGTGGTTAGAGTGTTTCATGGCAACAATAGGGGGGGCTGACAAACAGGAATAGGCATCGAGGCAATATCTAAAGAGCGAGACATCTAGCATAGGCAAAGATAGAAGTGATATCTGGGAATGGTCATCTTGCCTGTTGATTCCATGGAGGAATCGTAACCTTGCTCCTCAAACTCAGCCTCAAAAGGAACCTCGAACTTCGAATCGTCATCGGGCTCTAAGTAACACAACAATGCAAACAACGGAACAACAATCAATCATCATGAAATGCTCAAACACATGATGCATGATATGATGCATATGAACATGGGTAGAATATGATGCAACTCCTAGTGACAAGTTGAGTGCACAAGCATCATGGCAATGGACTAGATCACAAGCAAGTAGGAACACAAGCAGAAGGAAACACACTAACATGGCCACAAGTGGTTATCTAGGTTATTTAAACAAGTATCCAACAAGTTATATAAGTTGTTTAACATGGCAAGGGGTGCTACTAGGACCAACAGCAACATGCTAGCATTTTAAATGGGCTGGAAAGAAGAAACAACAATTTATGGAAACTCCCATATTCATTTAAATACAAATTGGAAAGATCTGAGAAAATCATATTTTAAAGTTGTTAAACATGCAAAGTAACAGCACCAAATTAGTCTATACATTTTTCCACCCCAAATACATATAAAGTTTGACAAATTTCGAGTTGTAATTATTTAGTTATGATTTTAACAAGGTTAAGCATATTTAGACACAAATTAATTCAAACAACAATTTAAATGTTTTTTAAACATGGCAACAAACTGCATATTAATATTCTACATGAAAAACTAGGCAGTTTTCATATATAACTCATTTTCAACAGAAGCATAATTTAAAAGATATAAATTATGCAAAGATAATGCAGAAAAAGAAAATAAAACACAAAACAGAAAAGGAAAAGGCTAAGCTGACACAGCCAGGGCTCGCCCTAGTCAATGACTAGTGGGTCCAGGAGGAGCTGAGGTGGCGCTGCGGGTGTGAGAGTGGGTAGGAGTGAGCTGGGTGGCTGACAGGTGGGGTCGGCCTATCAGTGGCTCAGGTAAGGCAAAAAGGGGAGAATAATTCCACTGTCCCCGGCGTGATTCGAACACATCCTAACTGACGAAGAGACACACCACTGGGCTACGAGCGTGCATCTGACAGAGAAGGGGGGTGTTGCCTCTTGAGTTATCTCGAGGCCATGTCCCTGCTGCAGGAGCAGAGACACCGCCTATGACATCAACGACGACGCCGGCGACGAGCGAGGCAAGCAGCGGGTGCATGCTGGCTGCGGTGGCGCGGTGCTTGCAGGAGCAGGGGAAGGGAAACTACAGCGCGCGAGGGCTCTGTTCGAGGACGCGCGCAGACAGGGTTCGGCGAGCTTGCAGCTACAGCACCGAAACACGGCGAGGAGCTGGCTGGCTCTTGCTAGATGGCAACGCGGGCGAGAAGCGAGCCTGCAATACTACGGCAACGTGCGAGCGCGAGCGAAACGATGACAGAGCGGGGCGACGTCACCAAAATTCAGACAACGCGACGCATCTCTGAAGGTCTCAGAAAAAATGCGAGAGCTCTGCGGGCACGGCAAGGACACGGATCGGCCAAGATCTACAAATGCCTATATGCCGAGGAATGGAATGAGGAGGGAGGAGCGTTACCCAGCTCACCCTAGGACACGAAGAGGTCACCGGAAATGCGCCGGAGACGTCGGGGTCGAGCTTTGAACCACGGCGCTTGGTGTCGACCGAGGAAGAGGAGGCAGAGGTGGGGCATGCGGGGCTCCTAGCGCACTCCTTCGGTGTCGCAGCGGCGCGGGCGACGACGAGCACGTTGGAGAAGCAGAGGACGGCGACTGGAAGCGACCGGAGGGACGCGACGACGGCGAGCGAGCTCCGCTTGTGCTCGAGAGGATCAGAGGGGGTCGAGAGCAGGGGAGATCCCCTTCTCGTGTGGCGGCGGGGAAGAAGAAAAGAGGAGGAAGGAGGAACCCTAGGCGCTGCTCGGGTTTAAAAGGGGGCGATCGACGTGGCCTCAACGTCCGTGAGATCATGGCACGACGGCGCGAGCGCGCTCTGTCTCTGGACGCGGGAGACGGAGGAAGACGAAGCTGGTGTCCGTTCGAGGGGGAAGTCGCTGGCAGGCGGGCCCGGGCGAGAGGGGGTCACGGCGTGACTGCGCGATGCGGGCTGCACGCGAGGAGGAGCTGGTTGGGCCGCGGCGTGGATTCGGCCAGGTGGCTGCGCTGCTGGGCTGCTGCTGGCTGCGCTCTCATTTTCCATTTTCTTACAATTTCTGTTTAAATAATAAACAGCTGCAAAAAAAGAAAATGTACAGGGGGCTTGGTGAGGAGTTTGATAGATATAAAAATATCCTCAAGCTCCGGGAATTACACACTATTTTATAAAATTGTCCTGGGCATTTTAGAGGAAGTAAAATAATTCAAGTTTGAATTAAATTCAAACTTGAGCCATTTTAAAACCTAACCAGAACAATTCCAAAAGAGGCAAGGCTTTGCAATGTGGCTTAGGACAAGGTAACAAGGGTGTGGGGAGGAGATGAACATTAAAGGAGAAGGGGTAAGTCACTTGCCAAAACTTAAAGAAAGGAAAAGAAAAAGAAGGAAAGAGAAGAAGTGGTGCAAGAAGAAGAGGGGTAGGGTTAGTATGGCCATGGTCTTGCTATCACCACCAACACACAAGAACAAGGTACTCACATGTCCAACACAAGACAAACTAAGGATGCAACACAACAAGTGAAAGAAGGCCATGATGATCATGATGCAATGGTGATGATGAGTAATGCATGAATGCAAAGAAGAAGAAAAAAGATGACAATGCAATGACAATAATAATGCATAATTGAAAATGAACCCCCAAGGAAAGGACAAGGATCAAATTGATAAATGCTTTATTGCCATATATGGAAGGTATCACATATGGGGTGTTACAAAATCTCCTCCACTACAAAAAGATCTTGTCCCGAGATCTAGGACTGAAAGAAGGCGGGATACTCGGAACGGAGATGATCTTCTCGTTCCCATGTAGCTTCTCGGTCGGTATGGTGTGACCACTTCACTTTCTAGAATTTGATGGACTTGTTGTGGGTCTTGCGCTTAGTTTCTTCAAGAATAACAACGGGGTGCTCAAGATAAGACAAGTCTTGTTGAAGATCAATCTCTTCGAACGGAATGGTGCGTTCAGGCGTCTTGAAGCAATTGCGGAGTTGAGACACGTGAAACACATCATGCACATTTGTGAAGTTGGAGGGAAGCTCGAGTTGGTAGGCTAGATCGCCTCTCTTGCCAAGAATCTTGAAAGGGCCCACGTATCTTGGAGCAAGCTTGCCCTTAATACCGAACCTCTGAGTGCCCTTCATGGTGGAAACACGGAGATAGACATGATCTCCAATGTCTAAAGCCAAGTCACGATGCTTGCCGTCATAGTAGCTCTTTTGACGCGATTGCGCGGCTTTGAGACTCTCACGTATGACTTTGCACATTTCTTCGGCTTCTAAGATCAAATTATTTCCAAGGAGTTGACGTTCACCAGTCTCGGACCAGTTGAGAGGGGTACGACATTTTCTGCCATAAAGGATTTCAAAAAGAGCTTTATCGGCACTTGCTTGGAAATTGTTGTTGTAGGAGAATTCGGCAAATGGAAGGCAATCTTCCCATTTCATACCGAAGGAGATGACACAAGCTATGAGCATATCTTCAAGGATTTGGTTCACTCTTTCGACTTGACCACTAGTCTGAGGGTGAAACGCTGTGCTGAAGCGAATCTTTGTGCCCATGCTGACTGAAAGGAATCCCAGAACTTGGAAGTGAACAAGCTTCCACGGTCTGAGGAGATCACTTGATGAATGCAATGCAAAGACACAATTCTAGAGGTGTACAGCTCTACCAGCTAAGCTGCGTTGATGGATTCTTTGACTGGAAGAAAATGAGCTACTTTAGTTAGCTTGTCAATCACCACAGAGATAGCATCATTTCCTTTCTTGGACTATGGAAAACCGATGACGAAATCCATCTCAATGTGATCGAATTTCCACTCGGGAATAGGTATAGGTTGAAGGAGTCCGGCTGGACGTTGATGCTCTGCCTTCACTCTTCTGCAGACATCACATTCATTCATGAATTGGGCAATCTCCCTTTTCATGCGAGTCCACCAATATGATTGCTTGAGGTCATGGTACATCTTGGAACTTCCTGGAAGTATCGACAGGAGTGAGTCATGTACTTCGTTCATTATGAGCTTTCTGAGATCACCTTTGGGAACCACGATCCTGTCCTCAAAGAACAAAGTGTCACTGTCATCAATGCGATAGCACTTGTACTTGGGATTACCCTTAGCAATAGCATGTTTCACTTTCTGCACCATAGAATCACTGAGTTGGGCCTCACGGATTTGATCTTCCAAGGTAGGAGCAACTTGAAGGTTTGCAAGAAAGCCTTGTGGAACAACTTGGAGGTTGAGCTTCCTGAATGATTCACAAAGTTTGGACTGGAACGGTTTGAGAAGGAGACTGTTGCAATACGCCTTTCTGCTCAAGGCATCTGCAATGACATTGGCTTTTCCAGGAGTATACTCAATGCTTGGATCGTACTCTTGAATCATTTCAACCCAATGAGTTTGGCGAAGTTTAAGGTTTGGCTGAGTGAAGATGTACTTCAAGCTCTTGTGATCGGTGAAGATGTCCACTTTTCTGCCCAATAGAAGGTGTCTCCACGTGATCAAGGCATGCACAACTCCTGCTAGCTCAAGATCATGTGTGGGATAATTCTTCTCATTAGGTTTCAGCTGACGAGAAGTGTGTGCCACAATCTTCTTGTCTTGCATGAGAACACCACCAAGACCTTGCAATGAAGCATCACAAAAGACTTCATAAGGCTTGGACTCATCCGGAGGAGTAAGAACCGGAGCAGAAACGAGCTTCTCTTTGAGTGTCTTGAATGCCACATCACAATTAGGAGTCCACGCGTACTTGACATTCTTCTGCAACAGGTTGGAAAGAGGATTGGCAATCTTGGAGAAGTTCTGAACGAACCTTCTGCAATAGCTAGCGAGACCAAGGAAACTTCGGAGTTGCTTGATGCTACCTCTTGAGCTTGCGTTGTATTCCCTCGAAGAGGAAAGGGAGATGCAGCACAGTAGCGTAAGTATTTCCCTCAGTTTTTGAGAACCAAGGTATCAATCCAGTAGAAGACCACGCGCCAGTCCCTCGCACCTGCACAAACAAATAAGAACTTCGCAGCCAACGCGATAAGGGGTTGTCAATCCCTTTACGGTCACTTACGAGAGTGAGATCTGATAGAGATGATATTTTATATTTTTGGTTTAATAAAACAGCAAATAAACAACGGAAAAAGAAATTAACAGGAGAGTAATATGATAGAGATAGACCTCGGGGCCATAGTTTTCTCTAGTGGCTTCTCTCATGATAGCGATATTCTACGGCGGGTAAACAAATTACTGTCGAGCAATTGATAGAAAAGCGAATAATTATGAGACTATCTAGGCATGATCATTGTATATAGGAATCACGTCCGAGACAAGTAGACCGACTCCTGCCTGCATCTACTACTATTACTCCACACATCGACCGCTATCCAGCATGCATCTAGTGTATTGAGTTCTTACGAACAGAGTAACGCCTTAAGCAAGATGACATGATGTAGAGGGATAAACTCAAGCAATATGATGAAAACCCCATCTTTTTATCCTCGATGGCAACAATACAATACGTGCCTTGCTGCCCCTACTGTCACTGGGAAAGGACACCGCAAGATTGAACCCAAAGCCAAGCACTTCTCCCATTGCAAGAACTATAGATCTAGTAGGCCAAACCAAACCAATGACTCGAAGAGACTTGCAAGGATATTATGAGCACACATAAAAAGCTTAGAGAAGAACCAAATATCTTTCATAGATAACCTTGATCATAAACTCACAATTCATCGGATCTCGACAAACACACCGCAAAAAGAGATTACATTGAATAGATCTCCTCGAAGACCGAGGAGAACTTTGTATTGAGATCTGGAGAGAGAGAAGAAGCCATCTAGATACTAGCTATGGACCCAATGGTCTGTGGTAAACTACTCACAACTCATGGTGAGGGCGATGATGATGATGATGAAGGCCTCCGTGATGGATCCCCCTCCCGGAACAGGCTCCAAGATGGGATCTCCACGGGAACAGCAGCTACGGCGGTGGAATTAGGGTTTTCTCTCTGCCTTCGGAGTTTCTGGGGTACGTAGGCATATATAGGAGGAAGAGGGGCACCAGGGGCCACGGAGCCTGCCCTCGAGGCAGGGGGCGCGCCCCCCACCCACGAGGGTGGGCCCCATGTCCTCTGGCTTGGCTCCAAAGTTTATCTCGCGTGATTTCCTCCAAAAATATCTCCAGTGAAGGTTTTATTCCGTTTGGACTCCGTTTGATATTCCTTTTCTGCAAAACCTTGAAATAGGCAAAAAACAGCAATCTGGACTGGGCCTTTGGGTTAGTAGGTTAGTCCCATAAATGATACAAAAGTTATTGATAAAGCCCATTAAACATCTAAGACTTTATAAATAATACCATGGAATAATAAAAATTAGTAATGGCGCACTAGTGATAGTGCGCCATTTGAATTTTGACTTTATTTGCAAAATATCTCTGGAATTTAGTAAAACGGGCATAACTTTTGCATACGAACTCGGATTAAAAAGTTTTTTGTATGAAAAATCATCTATTCGAAAAGTTACATCCGAATTTAATCGGGGGAACCCCGTTAAACATTTTCAAAATCCCCAAAAATCAAACAGAAAAAAGTTACGGGGCTTTTAAGATCTAAAGGCAAAAAAATTGAAAAACAATTAAAACTTACTAGTGGCGCACCGTTTGCTAGGTGCGCCACTAGGAACAGAAAAAAAGTTAAAAATTTTGGTTTCGAAAAAAAATTGATTTTTTTTTAAAATATGATACGTAATATGACCGGGAAGTTTGAAATATATTTTCAAAATTTCATCATACTCATGAACATGAACAAACTCCTAGACATCAGGAAGGTTTAATTGGATTGGTATGATAGATATATCAACAAGTGCCTGTGAAGTGAGCTGGTGCTGGGGTTGGATAGAACTACGAAGTTAAGTGTGCTCGGGCTGGAGTAGTGTGAGGATGGGTGACCTTTCGGTAAGTTTGACCACATAGTGTGATTTGACTTGAGATTAAGTAAATTGACCCGAGATTAAGCCATAATGACCTGAGATTAAGAAAAAAAAGAAAAAGAAAATTTAAAAATAATTTGAATTTTTTTTTGAACAAATAAAATTGAAAAAAAATTCTGAATTTTTTTACTAATGGCGCACTTCTATGTGGTGCACTAATGGCGCACCGTGGCCTATACTAATGGCGCACCTGTGATGCGCCATTAGTATACCAGATACTAATGGCGCACCAGTGGTGCGCCATTAGTAAAAATTACTAATGGCGTGGTACTAATGGCGCACCAGTAGTGCGCCATTAGTAGGCAAAACTGGTGCGCCATTAGTAGGCCTTTTCCTAGTAGTGTTCCCGGAGAAACAATTGATAACTCCCTTGGCAAAGCTTCAGTTTGAAAATTGTGCTTTGATGCAAATGGGTGAGATATGAAAGAGCATGATGCACCCGAATCAAACAAGACTTTAGCAGGTATTGAGTTAACTAGAAGATTACCAATTATCACATCAGAAGAATTCTCTGCTTGAGTTGCATTCATCAGGTTCACTCTTGCTGACTTGGGATTGTGCTTGACAATAGCATTACTGACAGGTGGAGGAGGCGGAAGGCGCCTTGGGTTGGGACACTTGTTGGCATAGTGACCCTTCTGAGAACACTTGTTGCAAGTAACTTCTGAAAGAGGCCGATGGTAAGGACCACTTGGTCTTGGAGCTTGGAATTGAGGCTTGGACTGGTTGCTTGGGTTGGGTGGGTGGGAGAATCCATGACCACCTGAGTGCTTGTTGTTGCTTGGAGGACGGAGCACTGGAGGAGGCGGTAGCCAGAACTTCTGCTGCTTGGCAACCACTTGAGAGGAAGAGGAGGAGTGAACATCATCTCTTATCCTCTTTTTGGAAGCTTCACACTTGAGCTGAGCTGCCTCTTGCTTGAGAGCCATATTGTAGAATTGGTCAAATTCATCCGACTCGAACAAGGTGAGAGCAAGTTGGAGTTCATCTTTCAAATCACCTCGGAACTGGTATATCTTGCTCTTGGCATCGGGGATGTCTTGCTTCGCATAACGGGCAAGATTCTGGAACTTGACATTGTATTGATAGACGGACATGGTGCCTTGCTTCAGGTTGCAAAATTGCTCACGCATGCCTTCAATGACACTGGTTGGAATGTGATGAGAACGGAAATCTCTGCAGAAATCAGTCCACGAGATCTCACGACCGCCTCTGGAGTCTTTGTACTGTTGCCATCAATCAGCAACTTGATCTTTGAGTTGGAAAGTGGCAAACTTGACATAATCCTCAGGTCTCACGTTACTGCATTCAAAGTGGTTTTTGATGTCTGTGATCCAATCTTCAGCATCTAGCGGGTCCACACAGTAACTGAACGACTTTGGTTGGTTTTCCAGGAATTGGTTCAGTGTCGCAAAGTGAGGTTGATTGAACAGATTGCCTTGGCCTTGGTTCCCATGATTGCTTTGATTTGCTTGATTGTCTTGGAAATTCTGCATCATCTGCATGAGCATCTGAGTGTTCTGGTTGATTGCTTGCATAATTTCTCTCCATGCCTCAGACGGAGGAGGCGGGGAAGGAGGACGCTTAGGAGGACGCTCTTCTTCACCCTCTTGGTTTGGGTTGGGAACCTTCTTAGGAGCCATCCTGAATATAATGACAGCCGTTAGCCATTGATGCAAAACAGGTAAGCTGAATCAACGGCTAGATATTTGCAACAAAAGTCTTCACAATGAACATTCGAACAAAATGAACGAATGAATTCCACAGTTTAATGGTACAACAATCTTGTCGAGAAGCCACTTGGGAGACAAAAGATAAAATAAAAACAACAAGGTGCAGATAGAACAAATACATGATAGAAGTTTCGTCCCACATGTTCGTGCTGAATGCCCCATGGTACGTGTTACAAATGGTGTTGCAATCCCCGGATCAGCATAGCCAAGGACCCTTTAAGATGCAACTCCCAATTGGAACAACGCCCATGAAACCTCTTCAGTAAATGTTGAACCCCAAACCTCATACCATGCACTCATTGGAAGATTACCTACGAGCTACTTGAAACCCACCTATTAATTCCCGAAGCTTTCCGGTTATGCAATCTGGTGTTGGGGATACAGGGGAAGCTCCGCGCACTCAACTCCAAACCTACATCCAACTGTATCCATCCGTCAACACATAACCAGTCATCTTCGGAAACTTTTTACCTCGGACCTTCGAAACGCATCCTCTATACTAGCTGTGGCAATACTCCCGAACTATATCCCCAGTACTGGGTGACGTCGGGGTTATCTCACCACCAGACATGCATAGAAGAATTTTCGATGTCAGCCGACTCTGGTATTCTAGAACCGCTACGATACATTTGTGACGACAACACCTCGGAGCTCAACTCCCCGGGACACTGTCACAACCCCTAAATGACAAGAGGCATCGATAACAATGTTCTCGTCACAAAGATATCAGAACAATCCAAACAATACCCCCGTGATCCTAAAAAAATTGGTGAAATTTTGAGAGTAGAGGAGATAGAACAACGTGAGGAGTCATCACCAGAGCGATGAAGGGGATGAGGAGTAAAAAGAAATCCTACTCTCCGATATATATAGGACTCAAAACATTTTTGTGTGTGTGCCTAGACTCAACCATCAGCGATTCGACCAATCAGGGGGCTCCTAGGTCGGAGAAGGCTCTGAATACCAACTTGTAATGCCCAGTATGCGACTATGTCTCCCACGTGTCGAGGCACGACTTAAAGACAAAAGCGCATACTAGAATGATCTCAAGTATGGTATATTTGCACATCTCATGTAAAATTCAGGGATGAAAATGTAAAAGATAGATGGCTTACACTCACCACGTCACACAATGAATACAATAGCATACATCATCCAAATAACATCAGGGTCCGACTACGGACGAAAATCCAAATGAGAAAGGTACCAAAACACAAGCCCGGATCCTCCTAGTAAGAACCACTACTCATCGTCGGGATACGAAACATAGTAACGTCCACGCTCTTCATCGAACTCCCACTAAAGTTCTGAACCATCTCATGCATTGTTCTCAGCGGTACCTGCATCTGGTGTGTGTTGAATCTATGAGCCACAGAGGACTCAGCAATCCCGTTCCCGGGTATCAAAACTACCAAAACCTTAGGTGTGGAAAGGCGATAACAAGGGTTGCAGCATGCACTAAGCACTAGCTTACGAGATTAGAGCGAGAAGAGAACAAGTGCCAACGATCGCCAAGTTGATCAAGAAGTGATCCTAGATACTCACGATCAAACATAACCCCACCGTGTTCACTTCCCGAAGCCCTTCAGAAAAAGACCATCATGGTTACTCACACAGGTAGTGTATTCTTATGAATAGGGTGTCAAGTTATCTACAACCAGATATTAATAAATTCCCATCTGCCACATAACCGCGGGCACGGCTTTCGAAAGATCAAACCCTGCAAGGGTGTCCCAACTTAGCCCATCACAAGCTCACGATCCGTGGAGTTGCA
The DNA here is from genome assembly GCA_902687465.1 of Secale cereale. Taxonomy (NCBI): domain Eukaryota; kingdom Viridiplantae; phylum Streptophyta; class Magnoliopsida; order Poales; family Poaceae; genus Secale; species Secale cereale. The sequence goes on from LR738712.1 coordinate 20,755,800, forward strand.
ACTCCAAAGTGGGAAGACCCGAGTATTCTCGGAATCATGTGCTCAAGATATTTTGACAAAGGTAAAACTAATCCAGCAAGACCACCCGGCGTGCCGACACCCTGATAGTAGCCGCGTGTATCTCGTCTCAGGCCACGACCGGATGGGTGATCCTATGATTAAAACTAAACCTCGAGTTTCCCCAAGGTGGCCCCGCATAACCCCCAGTTTGGACCAACACTCATGAGGAGCACTGGCCCGGGTTGTTAATTAAGAACTCGGGTTTGCAATGCCCTATGCAAGTTATAGTTATTAGGCAAATGTAAAACCAATGTTGGGCCTTGCTGGAAAGTTTTAAACAGAGCGAATTATCAAGGGGGGCCCATAAACCCCAACCGTGTTAGGAACGCAAAATCAAGGAACATAACACCAGTTTATCGGTTCCTAAGGTGGCATGAGTGGAACAAAACACCAAGCAGAAACGCTTAGCCTTCCACCCATTACCAATATATAGGTGTAATAGTTTAACAGGTATCATATATTGTTTTCTCCCAATAACAAGTTCATCATGGAGCAATCTTCAAAAACTTCACATGCAACTAACAACGCTATAAGAGGGGCTGAGCGATGCGTACTTAGCCAAACAACGGTTTGCTAGGAAGGTGGTTAGAGTGTTTCATGGCAACAATAGGGGGGCTAACAAACAGGAATAGGCATCGAGGCAATATCTAAAGAGCGAGACATCTAGCATAGGCAAAGATAGAAGTGATATCTGGGAATGGTCATCTTGCCTGTTGATTCCACGGAGGGATCGTAACCTTGCTCCTCAAACTCAGCCTCGAAAGGAACCTCGAACTCTGAATCGTCACCGGGCTCTAACCAACACAATAATGCAAACACCGGAACAACAATCAATCATCATGCAATGCTCAAACACATGATGCATGATATGATGCATATGAACATGGGTAGAATATAATGCAACTCCTAGTGACAAGTTGAGTGCACAAGCATCATGGCAATGGACTAGATCACAAGCAAGTAGGAACACAAGCAAATGGAAACAAACTAGCATGGCCACAAGTGGTTATGTAGGTTATTTAAACAAGTACCCAACAAGTTATATAACTTGTTTAACATGGCAAGGGATGCTACTAGGACTAACAGCAACATGCTAGCATTTTAAATGGGCCGGAAAGAACAAACAACAATTTCTGAAAACTCCCATATTCATTTAAATACAAATAGGACAGATCTGAGAAAGTCATATTTTAAAGTTGTTAAACATGCAAAGTAACAACACCAAATTAATCTACACATTTTCCACCCCAAATACATATAAAGTTTCTCAAATTTGGAGTTGTAATTATTTAGTTATGATTTTAACAAGTTTAAGCATATTTAGACACAAATTAATTCAAACAACAATTTAAATGTTTTTTAAACATGGCAACAAACAGCATATTAATATTCTACATGAAAAACTAGACAGTTTTCATATATAACTCATTTTCAACAGAAGCATAATTTAAAAGATATAAATTATGCAAAGATAATGCAGAAAAAGAAAATAAAACACAAAACAGAAAAGGAAAAGGCTAAGCTGACACAGCCTGGGCTCGCCCTAGTCAATGACTAGTGGGTCCAGGAGGAGCTGAGGTGGCGCTGCGGGTGTGAGAGTGGGTAGGAGTGAGCTGGGTGGCTGACAGGTGGGGTCGGCTTGTCAGTGGCTCAGGTAAGACAAAAAGGGGGGAATAATTCCACTGTCCCCGGCGTGATTCGAACACATCCTAACTGACGAAGAGACACACCACTGGGCTACGAGCGTGCATCTGACAGAGAAGGGGGTGTTGCCTCTTGAGTTATCTCGAGGCATTGTCCCTGCTGCAGGAGCAGAGACGCCGCCGCCGACATCAACGACGACGCCGGCGACGAGCGAGGTGAGCAGCGGGTGCGTGCTGGCTGCGGTGGCGCGGTGCTTGCAGGAGCAGGGGAAGGGAAACTACAGCGCGCAAGAGCTCTGTTCGAGGACGCGCAGACAAGGCTCGGCGAGCTTGCGGCTACGGCAGCGAAACACGGCGAGGAGATGGCTGGCTCTGGCTAGACGGCGACGCGGGCGAGAAGCGAGCCTACAACACTACGACAACGTGCGAGCGCGAGCAAAACGACGACAGAGCGGGGCGACATCACCAAAATTCAGAAAACGCGACGCATCTCTGAAGATCTCAGAATAAATGCCAGAGCTCTGCGGGCGCGGCAAGGACACGGATCGGCCGAGATCTACAGATGCCTATATGCCGAGGAATGGAAGGAGGAGGGAGGAGCGTTATCGAGCTCACCCTAGGACACGAAGAGGTCGCCGGAAACGCGCCGGAGACGTCGGGGTCGAGCTCTGAACCGCGGCGCTTGGTGTCGACCGAGGAAGAGGAAGCAGACGCGGGGCGTGTGGGGCTCCTAGCGCACTCCTTCGGTGTCGCAACGGCGCGGGCGACGACGAGCACGTTGGGGAAGCACGGGATGGCGACTGGAAGCGACTGGAGGGACGCGACAACGGTGAGTGCTACTTCTCGAGCTTGCGTTGTATTCCCTCGAAGAGGAAAGGGAGATGCAGCACAGTAGCGTAAGTATTTCCCTCAGTTTTTGAGAACCAAGGTATCAATCCAGTAGGAGACCACGCGCGAGTCCTTCACACTTGCACAAACAAATAAGAACTTCATAGCCAACACGATAAGGGGTTGTCAATCCTTTTACGGTCACTTACGAAAGTGAGATCTGATAGAGATGATAGTTTATATTTTTGGTATTTGCAACCTCTTGAGCTTGCGTTGTATTCCCTCGAAGAGGAAAGGGAGATGCAGCATAGTAGCGTAAGTATTTCCCTCAGGTTTTGAGAACCAAGGTATCAATCATGTAGGAGACCACGCGTGAGTCCCTCGCACGTGCACAAACAAATAAGAACTTTGCAGCCAACACGATAAAGGGTTGTCAATCCCTTTATGGTCACTTACGAGAGTGAGATCTGATCGATAGAGATGATAGCTTATACTTTTGGTATTTTTTGTTTAATAAAACAGCAAATAAAAGCGGTAAAAGTAAAGTAGATGTAGATTGATATGTTAAAAATAGACCCAGGGGCCATAGTTTTCGCTAGTGGCTTCTCTCGTGATAGCGATATTCTACCGCGGGTAAACAAATTACTGTCGAGCAATTGATAGAAAAGCGAATAGTTATGAGACTATCTAGGCATGATCATTGTATATAGGCATCACGTCCGAGACAAGTAGACCGACTCCTGCCTGCATCTACTACTATTACTCCAGACATCAACCGCTATCCAGCATGCTTCTAGTGTATTGAGTTCATAAGAACAGAGTAACGCCTTAAGCAAGATGACATGATGTAGAGGGATAAACTCAAGCAATATGATTTAACCCCATCTTTTTATCCTCGATGGCAACAATACAATACGTGCCTTGGTGCCCCTACTATCACAGGGAAAGGACACCACAAGATTGAACCCAAAGCCAAGCACTTCTCCCATTGCAAGAACTATAGATCTAGTAAGCCAAACCAAACCAATAATTCGAAGAGACTTGCAAGGATATTATGAGCACACATAAAAAGTTCAGAGAAGAACCAAATATCTTTCATAGATAACCTTGATCATAAACTCACAATTCATCGGATCTCGACAAACACACTGCAAAAAGAGATTACATCGAATATATCTCCTCGAAGACCGAGGAGAACTTTGTATTGAGATCCGGAGAGAGAGAGAAGAAGCCATCTAGATACTAGCTATGGACCCGAAGGTCTGCGGTAAACAACTCACAACTCATGGTAAGGGTGATGATGATGATGAAGAAGGCCTCCGTGATGGACCCCCCTCCGGTAGAGCTCCGGAACAGGCTCCAAGATGGGATCTCCACGGGAACAGAAGGTACGGCGGTGGAATTAGGGTTTTCTCTCTGTCCGTGGAGTTTCTGGGGTACGTTGACTTATATAGGAAGAAGGAGGGCACCGGGGGAGTTACGGGGGCTCCACGAGGCAGGGGGCGCGCACTAGGAAGTGGGGCGCGCCCCCACCCTCGTGGGCCCCACGTGGTTCTTCTGACGTGGTTCTCAAGTTCATCGTGCGTGATTTCCTCCAAAAATATCTCTCGCGAAGGTTTCATTCCGTTTGGACTCCGTTTGATATTCTTTTTTTGCAAAACCCTGAAACAGGCAAAAACAACAATCTGGACTGGGCCTTTGGGTTAGTAGTTTAGTCCCAAAAATGATATAAAAGTGAATGATAAAGCCCATTAAACATCCAAGAATTCATAAATAATAGCATGGAACAATAAAAATTTATAGATACGTTGGAGACGTATCAAGCATCCCCAAGCTTAATTCCTTCTCGTCCTCGAGTAGGTAAATGATAAAGAAAGATTTTTTGATGTGGAATGCTAACCAATATAGTTTTTCAATGTAATTCTCTTAATTGTGGCCTGAATGTTCAGATCTGAAAGATTCAAGATAAAAGTCTATATTGACATAAGAAATAATAATACTTCAAGCATACTAACAAAGCAATCTTGTCTTCTCAAAATACTATGGCTAAAGAAAGTTATCCCTACAAAATCATATAGTGCTGGCTATGCTCCCTCGTTATCACACAAAAATATTCATATCATGCACAACCCCGATTTCAGCCAAGCATTTGTTTTCATACTCTATCTTTTCAAACCTTTCAACTTTCACGCAATACATGAGCGTGAGCCATGGATATAGCACTATGGGTGGAATAGAGGTGGTTGCGGAGAAGAAGAAAAGGAGGGAGATAGTCTCACATCGACTCGGCGTATCAACGGGCTATGGAGATGCCCATCAATAGATATCAATGTGAGTGAGTAGGGATTGCCATGCAATGGATGCACTAGAGCTAAATGTATGAAAGCTCAACAAAAGAAACTAGTGGGTGTGCATCCAACTTGCTTGCTCACGAATACCTAGGGCATTTGAGGAAGCCCATCGTTGGAATATACAAGCCAAGTTCTATAACGAAAATTCCCACTAGTATATGAAAGTGACTAAACATGAGACTCTCTACAATGAAGAACATGGTGCTACTTTGAAGCACAAGTGTGGAAAAATATAGTAGCAATTGTCCCTTTTTCTTTTCTTTTTCTTTTTTTCTTTTTTTGGGCCTTTTTTTCTTTGGCCTTTCTTTTTTCCTTTTTTTCTTTTTTTTTCTTTTTTTGCGGAGGGGCTTTATAGATTCAGCCTTTCCTCCCATGGGACAATGCTGTAATAATGATGATCATCACACTTTCATTACAACTCGATACTACAACAACAAAGTATGACTCTATATGAATGCCTCCGACGGGGTACCGGTATGTGCAATGAAACAAGAGTGACATGTATAAAAAATTATGCATGGTGGCTTTGCCACAAATACGATGTCAACTACATGATCATGCAATGGCAATATGACAATATGATGTGTGTCATATGAACGGAATGGTGCAAAGTTGCATGGCAATATATCTCGGAATGGCTATGGAAATGCCATGATAGGTAGGTATGGTGGCTGTTTTGAGGAACAATATGGTGGTTGTTTTGAGGAAGGATATAAGGTGGGTTTATGGCACCGGCGAAAGTTGCGCGGTACAAGGGAGGCTAGCAATGGTGGAAGGGTGAGAGTGCGTATAATCCATGGACTCAACATTAGTCATAAGAACTCATATACTTATTGCAAAAATCTACGAGTCATCAAAACAAAGCAATCAACGCATGCTCCTAGGGGGAGGTTGGTAGGAGTTAACCATCGCGCGCCCCCGACCTCCACACAAAGGTTGGCACTCTACAAATACCTCATGCTCTAACTTCGTCACATAGCGGTTCACCATACGTGCATGCTACGGGAATCACTAACCTTAACACAAGTATTTCTCAATTTCATAATAACTCCACTACCATGACTCTAATATCACTATCCTCATGTCTCAAAACAATTATCAAGCATCCAACATCTCATCATATTCAATGCACTTAGTGTGAATTTTTTTACTACATTGACATTGGACATCTATCATGTGAAGACTAGTTTCTTTAGCCTAAACACATTACCATGCTGTTTTAATAGATCCTCAAACGGTTATAAGTGAAGCATGAGAGTTCAACAATTTCTACAAAATATTATCACCACCGTGCTCTAAAAGATATAAGTGAAGCACTAGAGCAAAAACTATTCAACTCAAAAGATATAAGTGAAGCACATAGAGTGTTCTAACAATTTCTAGGCTATATTTAACTATCTCAAATAGGTGTGTCCAGCAAGGATGAATGTGGCAAACTAAGAAGCAAAGACTCAAATTATACAAGACGCTCCAAGCAAAACACATAACATGTTGCGAATAAAAATATAGCTCCAAGTATAGTTACCGATGGATGAAGACGAAAGAGGGCATGCCTTCCCGGGCCATCCCCAAGCTTAGGCTTTTGATTATCTTGAATTTACTTGGGGTGCCATGGGCATCCCCAAGCTTAGGCCTTTGCTAATCCTTGTTCCATAGTCCATCAAAGCAATACTCAAAACTTGAAAACTTCACAACACAAAACTTAGACAAAAATTCTCGTGAGCTTCATTAGTAAAAGAAAGCAAACCACTACTTAAAGGTACAGCAATGAATTCATTATTTGTTTATATTAGTGTTAAACCTACTTTATTCCAACTTCTCTATGGTTCATATCCTCCAATACTAGTCATAGATGCATCGCAATAAGCAAACAACACACGAAAAACAGAACAACCTGTAGTAATCTGCAGGTTTCGCCTACTTCTGGAACTCCAAAAAATTAAAACTAAATTGGTAAATTTTCGGAATTCATCTGCAAAAAGAATCAACTAAAAATCACGCTCCAGTCAAATCTCACGACCACTTTAGCGGGCGCTAACGATTCTGTTTTTCACAGCAAGATCACATAAACTTCACACAAGTCTTCCCAAAGGTTCTACATGGCACAAACACTAAACAAAACATGAAACCACATCTAATCATAGGCTAGATGCAATGTTTATTCCCTAACAGCAACAAAAACAAAAAACAAAAAACTGGGTTGCCTCCCAACAAGCGCTATCGTTTTATGCCCCTAGCAAGGCACGATACAAGATAAATCTAGGTATTGCCATCTTTGGAAGGAAATCCATAAGTGTCTCTCATGATAGATTCATATGGTAATTTATTTTCTTTCTAGGAAAGTGTTCCATGCCTTTCCTTAACAGAAATTGGAATCTAATATTTCCTTCCTTCATATCAATAATTGCACCAATCGTTGTAAGGAAAGGTCTACCAAGAATAATAGGACATGAAGGATTGCAATCTATATCAAGAACAATGAAATCTACGGGCACATAATTCCTATTGGCAACAATAAGAACATCATTAATTCTTTCCATAGGTTTCTTAATAGTGGAATCCGCAAGATGCAAATTTAAAGAACAATCATCAAGCTCATGGAATCCTAGCAAATCACACAATTTTTTGTGATAGTGGAGACACTAGCACCCAAATCACACAAAGCATAGCATTCATGATATTTTATTTTTATTTTGATAGTAGGTTCCCATTCATCATAAAGATTTCTAGCTATAGAAACTTCCAACTCAAGTTTTTCTTCATAAGATTAAATCAAAGCATCAACTATGTGTTTAGTGAAAGCTTTATTTTGACCATAAGCATGCGGAGAATTTAGCACGGATTGCAACAACGAAATACAATCAATCAAAGAGCAATTATCATAATTGAATCCCTTGAAATCCAAAGTAGTGGGTTCACCACTATGCAAAGTTTTAATCTCTTCACTCCCACTTTTAGCAATTTTAGCATCAAGATCTAAAAACTCCGAATTATTGGGACACTTTAAAGCAGAATCATCTCCAATCCTATCTTCATCAAGATTAATAATAGAAAACAAGGATCTAATAGGAGACACATCAATAACTTTCAGATCTTCATCTTTATTTTCATGATAACTAGAAGAACACGATTTAATATAATCTTCTCTTTTAGCACGCATTCTAGCGGTTCTTTCTTTGCATTCATCAATGGAAATTCTCATGGCTTTGAGATACTCATTGATATCATGCTTAGGTGGGATAGATCTAAGTTTCAAAGAATCAACATCAAGAGTAATTCTATCCACACTTCTAGCCAATTCATCAACCTTAAGCAATTTCTCTTCAAGCATAGCATTGAAATTCTTTTGCGAGATCATAAACTCTTTAACACTAGTTTCAAATTCAGAAGGCATCTTTCAATAAGAGTTGTTGTAGGAATTACCATAATTACTAGAGGAATTACTAGGAAAAGGCCTAGGATTAAAATTATCTCTATAAGCATTGATACCAAAATTATTCCTACCAACAAAATTCACATCCAAAGATTCATTGTTATTCTCAATCAAAGTGGACAAAGGCATATCATTAGGATCAGAAGAATCACTCTTAGCAATAAATAATTTCATAAGTTCATCCGTCTTTCCACTCAAAACACTAATTTCTTCGATAGCATGCACATTTTTACTAGTAGATCTTTCGGTGTGCCATTGAGAATAATTAACCATAATATTATCTAGGAGTTTAGTAGCTTCTCCTAACGTGTTTTCCATGAAAGTGCCTCTGGCGGCCGAATCTAAAAGATTTCTAGAAGCAAAATTCAAGCCAGCATAAAAGTTTTGAATAATCATCCATAGATTCAAGCCTTGTGTAGGGCAATTACGTATCATCAATTTCATTCTCTCCGAAGCTTGTGCAACATGCTCATGATATAGTTGCTTAAAATTCATAATATCGTTTCTAAGTGAGATGATCTTTGCAGGAGGGAAATACTTAGAGATAAAAGCATCTTTGCACTTATTCCATGAATCAATACTATTTCTAGGCAAAGAGGAAAACCAAGTTTTAGCACGATCTCTAAGTGAAAACGGGAATAACTTCAATTTAACAATATCGTTATATGTATCCCTTTTATTTTGCATATCACACAAATCAACAAAGTTGTTTAGATGGGTAGCGGCATCTTCACTAGGAAGGCCAGAGAATTGATCTTTCATGAAAAGATTCAACAAAGCAGCATTGATCTCACAAGATTCAGCATCGGTAATAGGAGCAATCGGAGTGCTAATAAAATCATTGTTGTTGGTATTGGAGAAGTCACACAATTTGGTATTGTTCTGAGCCATAGTGACAAGCAAGCAATCCAACACACACAAGCAAACAAGAAGCAAGCGAACGATAAACACACGGCAGAAGAAGGGCAAATAAAACGGCAAGGGTGAAGTGGGGGAGAGGAAAATGAGAGGCAAAAAATGTAATGCGAAGGATAAGGGTTTGCGGTAGGTACTTGGTATATGACTTTTGCGTAAGCCTCCCCGGCAACGGCGCCAGAAATTCTTCTTGCTACCTCTTGAGCTTGCGTTGTATTTCCTCGAAGAGGAAAGGGAGACGCAGCAAAGTAGCGTAAGTATTTCCCTCAGTTTTTGAGAACCAAGGTATCAATCCAGTAGGAGACCACGCGTGAGTCCCTCGCACATGCACAAACAAATAAGAACTTCACAGCCAACGCGATAAGGGGTTGTCAATCCCTTTACGGTCACTTACGAGAGTGAGATCTGATAGAGATGATAGTTTATATTTTTGGTATTTTTGGTTAAAAAAATAGCAAATAAAAGCGGTAAAAGTAAAGTAGATGTAGATTGATATGTTAAGAATAGACCCGGGGGGCATAGTTTTCTCTAGTGGCTTCTCTCATGATAGCGATATTCTACGGCGGGTAAACAAATTACTGTCGAGCAATTGATAGAAAAGCGAATAGTTATGAGACTATCTAGGCATGATCATTGTATATAGGCATCACGTCCGAGACAAGTAGACTGACTCCTGCCTGCATCTACTACTATTACTCCACACATCGACCGCTATCCAGCATGCATCTAGTGTATTGAGTTCATAAGAACAGAGTAACGCCTTAAGCAAGATGACATGATGTAGAGGGATAAACTCAAGCAATACGATATAAACCCCATCTTTTTATCCTCGGTGGCAACAATACAATACGTGCCTTGCTGCCCCTACTGTCACTGGGAAAGGACACCGAAAGATTGAACCCAGAGCCAAGCACTTCTCCCATTGCAAGAACTATAGATCTTGTAGGCCAAACCAAACCAATAATTCTAAGAGACTTGCAAGGATATATGAGCACACATAAAAATTTCAGAGAAGAACCAAATATCTTTCATAGATAACCTTGATCATAAACTCACAATTCATCGGATCTCGATAAACACACCACAAAAAGAGATTACATCGAGTAGATCTCCTCAAAGACCGATGAGAACTTTGTATTGAGATCCGGAGAGAGAGAAGAAGCCATCTAGATACTAGCTATGGACCCGAAGGTCTGTCGTAAACTACTCACAACTCATGGTGAGGGCGATGATGATGATGATGAAGGCCTCCGTGATGGATCACCCTCTGGTAGAGCTCCGGAACAGGCTCCAAGATGGGATCTCCAAGGGAACAGAAGGTACGGCAGTGGAATTAGGGTTTTCTCTCTGTCCATGGAGTTTCTGGGGTAAGTAGACTTATATAGGAAGAAGGAGGGCACCGGGGGAGTCACGGGGGCTCCATGAGGCAGGGGGCGCGTCCTGGGAAGGGGGCGCACCCCCACCCTCGTGGGCCCCACGTTGCTCTTCTGACGTGGTTCTCAAGTTCATCGTGCGTGATTTCCTCCAAAAATATCTCTCGCGAAGATTTCATTCCGTTTGATATTCTTTTTCTGCAAAACCCTGAAACAGGCAAAAAAACAGCAATCTGGACTAGGCCTTTGGGTTAGTAGGTTAGTCCCAAAAATGATATAAAAGTGAATGATAAAGCCCATTAAACATCCAGGACTTCATAAATAATATCATGGAACAATCAAAAATTATAGATACATTGGAGAAGTTTCAGTATTTTTGGTTTATAAGAACAGCAAATAGAAAGCGATAAAAGTAAAGTAGATGTAGATTGATATGTTGAGAATAGACCCAAGGGCCATAGTGTTCTCTAGTGGCTTCTCTCATGATAGCGATATTCTACGGCGGGTAAACAAATTACTGTCGAGCAATTGATAGAAAAGCGAATAATTATGAGACTATCTAGGCATGATCATTATATATAGGCATCACGTCTGAGACAAGTAGACCAAAACGATTCTGCATCTACTACTATTACTCCACACATCGACCGCTATCCAGCATGCATCTAGTGTATTGAGTTCATAAGAACAGAGTAACGCCTTAAGCAAGATGACATGATGTAGAGGGATAAACTCAAGCAATGTGATATAAACCCCATATTTTTATCCTTGATGGCAACAATACAATACGTGCCTTGCTGCCCCTACTGTCACTGGGAAAGGACACCACAAGATCGAACCCAAAGCCAAGCACTTCTCCCATTGCAAGAACTATAGATCTAGTAGGCCAAACCAAACCAATAATTCGAAGAGACTTGCAAGGATATTATGAGCACACACAAAAAGTTCAGAGAAGAACCAAATATTTCTCATAGATAAGCTTGATCATAAACCCACAATTCATCGGATCTCGACAAACACACCGCAAAAAGAGATTACATCGAATAGATCTCCTCGAAGACCGAGGAGAACATTTATTGAGATCCAGAGAGAGAGAAGAAGCCATCTAGATACTAGCTATGGACCCGAAGGTGTGTGGTAAACTACTCTCAACTCATGATGAGGGTGATGATGATGATGATGATGAACTCCGTGATGGATCCCCCTCCGGTGGAGCTCCGGAACAAGCTCCAAGATGGGATCTCACAGGAACAGAAGGTTACGGCGGTGGAATTAGGGGTTTCTCTCTATTGTCGAAGGTTTCGGGGTACGTAGACTTATATAGGAGGAAGGAGGACACCGGGGGGTGCTCGAGGGGCCCACGAGGCAAGGGGGCGCGCCCCCCACCCTCGTGGGCGCCTCGATGCTCCCTGACGTGGTTCTCAAGTTCCCTGTGCGTGGTTTTCTCCAAAAATATCTCTCGCGAAGGTTTCATTCCATTTGGACTCCGTTTGATATTCTTTTTCTGCAAAACCCTGAAACAGGCAAAAAAACAACAATCTGGACCCCGGGCCTTTGGGTTAGTAGGTTAGTCCCAAAAATGATATAAAAGTGTATGATAAAGCCCATTAAACATCAAAGACTTCATAAATAATAGCATGGAACAATAAAAAATTATAGATACGTTGGAGATGTATCAAGCATTCCCAAGCTTAATTCCTGCTCGTCCTCGAGTAGGTAAATGATAAAGAAAGAACTTTTGATGTGGAATGCTAACCAGTATAGTTTCTCAATGTAATTCTCTTAATTGTGGCATGAATGTTCAGATCTGAAAGATTCAAGATAAAAGTCTATATTGACATAAGAAATAACAATACTTCAAGCATACTAACAAAGCAATCATGTCTTCTCAAAATACTATGGCTAAAGAAAGTTATCCCTACAAAGTCATATAGTCTGGCTATGCTCCCTCTTCATCACACAAAATATTCATACCATGCACAACCCTGATTTCAGCCAAGCACTTGTTTTCATACTCGCCCATCAATAGATATCCCATTGCCATATAATGGGATACTTGGCCGTCCTGCGCTCGCCAAGTTCATGGCAGCTTCCCACTATGCATATAATATGCTCAAGATGCCGGGGCCGATAAGCGTCATCTCTGTCCCCGGCGACAAGAAGGATGCACTTATCTGCGCCGACAAGATCTACCGGGATGCAACAGCCGCGGCAGACAGCAAAGCACTTGCCGCTGAAGCTCCCGGGGGGAAGACCAAGACCAAGTCCGGCAAGAGCTCTGGAGCCCACTCCGGCAAACGCACCTCCTCGGAGTGCTGTGCTGCCGTCGAGGACGCACCATCGAGCTCCACCGGCAAGTGCAAGAAAGGAATGGCAGCTCCACCGGCAACCAAGAAGGTGTCCGCCAAGGAGGACGGCACTGGTGGTACCTTCACCATCAGTGCTACACTCGACCCCAAATAGGAAAGCGCGCTTGTTGCCTTCCTGCGGGTGAATGTCGACGTGTTCGCATGGCAACCGTCTGACATCCCCGGTGTTCCCAGGAAGGTAATTGAGCATAAGCTTGCTGTTTGTCCTCACGCGCGGCCCGTCAAGCAGAAGGTCAGGAATCAAGCTGTGGAGCGCCAAGAGTTCATTGCCGAAGAGATAAAGAAGTTGGAAGCAGCAGGCCTGGTTAGAGGCGTACTCCATCCTACATGGTTGGCCAATCCAGTTGTCGTGCGAAAGGCTAATGGGAAATGGAGACTTTGTATAGACTTCACTGATGTGAATAAAGCTTGTCCCAAGGATCCCTTTCCCTTGCCGCGCATCGACCAGATTGTTGACTCCACGGCTGGATGTGAGTTGCTTTCATTTCTCGATGCATACTCAGGTTACCACCAGATATTCATGGCTGAGGAAGATGAAGAGAAGACTGCATTCATTACCCCATGTGGCACATACTGCTTCATACGCATGCCCTTTGGATTGAAGAATGCAGGCTCAACATTTGCGAGGGTGGTACACACTGCTTTTGAGCCACAGATACACATGAATGTTGAAGCCTACATGGATGATATAGTGGTCAAGAGCAAGAGCAAGGATACCCTGATTCAAGACCTAGAAGAAACCTTTGAGAATCTGCGCAAGATACAACTCAAGCTGAACCCCGAGAAGTGCGTCTTCGGAGTCCCCTCCGGCAAGCTTCTCGGATTCTTTGTGTCCCAGAGGGGGATTGAAGCCAACCCCGACAAGATAAAGGCCATCGAGCAGATCGAAGCCCCGAAGCGCGTCAAGGACGTAAGAAGACTTGCTGGTTGTGTGGCTGCCCTCAGTAGGTTCATTTCAAAGTCTGCAGAACGCGCCCTGCCTTTCTTCAAAATCTTGAAAAAGGCAGGTCCTATGAAATGGACTCCGGAAGCGGAGGCAGCGCTGCAAGACTTGAAAGGATACCTATCCTCCACTCCAATACTTGTCGCACCTAAGCCACAAGAGAAGTTGCTGTTGTACCTAGCGGCAACCAATCAAGTGGTTAGTGCTGCGTAAGTAGCGGAGAGGGAGGCGGATGAGGAACCCACATCCCCGGCAAGCGCATCCAGCGACAAGCAGGGGGCTTCCCCGACAACCTCTGGCCCCGACAAGGACAAGTCTGCGCAGGAACAAGGAGAAGTGCGAAAGAAGATGGTGCAGCGCCCAGTGTATTTTGTAAGTTCCCTCTTGCAGGGGGCTAGATAAAGATACTCTGGGGTACAGAAGTTGCTTTTCGGCCTCCTCATGGCCTCAAGGAAGCTGCGCCATTACTTCCAAGCACACGAGATAACAGTAGTCACTCGCTTTCCGTTGAAGAGGATACTGCAGAATCCAGAAGCAACAGGCAGGATCGTCGAGTGGGCACTGGAGCTGTCAAGCTTTGGTCTCAAGTTTGAGAGTACTTCAACCATACAGAGCAGAGCTTTGGCAGAGTTCATAGCAGAATGGACCCCAACACCAGATGAAGAAGTTCCAGAGACAAGCATCCCCATCCAAGAAACAAGCAAAGAGTGGATAATGTACTTCGATGGTGCCTTCTCGCTGCAAGGCGCCGGTGCCGGCGTATTGCTTATAGCGCCCACCGGAGAACACCTCAAGTATGTTGTTCAAATGCACTTTCCCAAAGAGCAAGCGACAAATAATACTGCTGAGTATGAAGGTTTGCTCGCCGGTCTCAGAATTGCGGCCGAACTTGGGATCAAGAAGTTGATTGTGCGGGGAGATTCACAATTGGTGGTCCGACAAGTAAACAAGAGTTACCAGAGTCCTTTGATGGAGGCTTATGTCAATGAAGTGAGGAAGCTTGAAGAACACTTTGAAGGCTTGCAGATGGAGCACGTTCCAAGAGCTCAGAATGATATCGCAGATGGCCTCTCAAAGTGTGCTGCAATGAAGTTACCTGTGGAACCAGGGGTCTTCGTGCTCAAGCTAACTCAACCATCCGTTACACCATCAGTTGGGCAAAGCAAGAAGAGGAAGTTGGTCTCCGGCGACTACTTGCCGGCGGATCTTCCTGAAGCAGCCGCCAAGGTCCCCAAGAGCAACAACCAAGACGCTGAGGAACAGTTTGCTCCTGCAGACCCAAGGGTCTGTACAGTTGAAGCAGGCGTTCCCGAAAAGCCTTGCCCCGGCAGGCTTGCCGGGGAACCCTCAGCTCCGGCAGAGCCGCAGGGTCTTGCCGTAGAAGCTGAGGTTCCCGCAGCAGCACTGATGCCTTTAGTCCTTGTTGTTGAGCCTCAGGCTCCAGCATGGGCATAGCAAATAGTCCGTTTTCTTCAAACTGGAGCACTTCCCGAAAAACCAGAAGAGATAGAAAGAATAACCAGACAGTCAAGTATGTACCAGTTCGTCGACAACGAACTATACAGAAGAAGACTCAACGATGTCAGGTTGAAGTGCATTTCCCGGGAAGATGGACAAAAGCTGTTGGCAGAGATACACGGAGGCATATGTGGCCACCACATTGGCGCAAGAGCCCTTGCCGGGAAGGCGTTCCGGCAAGGGTTCTTTTGGCCAGAAGCCCTCCAAGACGCAACTTCACAAGTAACCAAGTGTGAAGCATGCCAGTTCCATGCCAAGCAAATACACCAGCCAGCTCAAGCTCTCCAGACGATCCCTTTGTCCTGGCCCTTCTTGGTCTGGGGGCTCGATATCCTCGGTCCCTTTCCCCGCGCCGTCGGGGGCTTTGAATACTTGTACATTGCAATCGACAAGTTCACAAAGTGGCCAGAAGTGGAACCAGTGAGAAAGGTGACAGCACAGTCAGCAGTGAAGTTCTTTAGGTCAATTGTTTGCCGTTTCGGAATCCCTAACAGGATCATCACCGACAACGGCACACAATTCACAAGTCGCACCTTCATGTAGTACGTCCAAGACCTTGGCGCCAAGGTCTGCTTCGCTTCTGTTGCTCACCCGAGAAGCAATGGTCAAGCGGAGAGGGCCAATGCTGAAGTGTTGCGCGGGCTCAAGACAAGAACCTTCGACAGGCTGCACAAGTGCGGAAGAAACTGGATAGAGGAGTTGTCGGCGGCTCTTTGGTCAATCAGGACGACACCAAATCGAGCCACCGGACAGACACCCTTTGCTCTTGTCTATGGAGCAGAGGCAGTTCTCCCCACGGAACTCGTATACGGGTCTCCTCGAGTGCTCGCTTACGACGAGCTCGAGCAAGAGCAACTGCGGCAAGATGATGCATTGCTCCTCGAGGAGGAACATCTCCAGGCTGCTGTACGAGCTGCTCGATACCAGCAGGCCTTGCGTCGCTATCATAGCCGCAAGGTCAAGGCCAGGAGTCTCGAGGAAGGCGACCTTGTTCTTTGGCGCGTTCAGTCCGCCAAGGGCTCCAACAAGTTGACGCCGAAGTGGGAAGGCCCTTATCGGGTGAGACAAGTCACAAGGCCCGGCGCAGTCCGCCTTGAGACCGAAGAAGGCTTACCGGTGAGCAACTCCTGGAACATAGAGCATCTTCGCAAGTTTCACCCATAAGGCGCGGTAGCCGTGATCCGCTCCGGCAACCACCTTTTGTACAAGTCTTGCCGCTGTTGCATGTAAACCTTTGTACAAAGCCGGGCGCAGACCCCGTGCATCAGTAAAACTTTTGTGCTTCACACTGTTTGTCATTTCATGCTTTTCTTTTTTACTTGCATGCATCATCTGACACCTTGTGCAGCACACATCCCCGGTAAGTAGCAAAAAGCCGCAAGGCCCCATACTAGTGTTTCCTCCTCTTTTCCTTTCCCTCTTAAGCAGAAGAAGAGTTCCTCGCGCACAAGTTTGCCGGGGGGGAAGGAGATAGAGGTATGGACCAAGTGCTGTTCAAGAAAGAGAAGCCTTGCCGGGAAGCAAACAACCCATGAAAGTTAAGTTACCAAAGTTTGAGCATTCAAATTTTTAAAATTCTTAGTTATCTTCCTTGAACAATCACACTTTGTATGGAAAACCTGTGCGCGGAGGAACCTACCCGTGGCTAGCCGCACCCTTACTTTGCTTCGAGCACGCTCAACGGCTTAAGTGAGCTGCGATAAGTGTCGCGCCCTTACTTCGTTTTCGAGTTCGCTCAGCAATCTAAGTGTGCTGCGACTAGCTGCGGCAAGGTTTCTTGCCGGCAAGGGCATTGCTAGCAGACTGCTAAGAGTCCCGCGCTCAGCGCTCGCGGCAAGGTTTCCTTTGCCGGCAAGTTCCCTAAAAAGTGTAGGGTGAAAAACATACAAAGTGAAAGGACTAAAGCAAGGGAGATAACACTGCATTGATTATCCAAAATAAAAGTATATATTACAGAGATAACTTGCCGCTGTTCTAACCAACTACTACCCATGACTTAATTGACAGCGGCAAGGAAAGCGGGAAGAAGGAAGCCTAGTCTCTACGGTCTCCATCGACCCTCTGGATCCTACCCGCCTTGGCTACGATGTGGGCAACTTGTGCCTTCAACGCCTCCTGGTCGGCTTCGGGTGGCAGGGTCCGGAGGACATTGACAAGGTTGATCCCGAGGTTGAGGTAGACAATCTTCGACAACACCCGCTCCATAGTACCCATGCAAAGCCGGCGTGCCTCGTCAGCCAGCTGCGCGGGGATCTTCTCCCGTAGCTGCGCAAGCGCCGGCGCCACCCCTCTGAAGAACAGGCTCAGCTTGGCGCTGTGGGGGAGGCTCTCGTCGGGGGAGTACGCGAGGTGCTCCGCCCTCAACGCCACCATCTCCCTATCGATGTTGGCGGCGGAGGCGACGAGCTCCTCGGTCCACTGCTCCACCGTCTTCTGAAAGTGGTTTTGCGAGACGGCGGCGCTTTCCAGCAAGACCCTCTCAGTACGGAGATCATCCTTCAGCTTCATCTCGCGATCCCGGGCAGCGTCAAGCGAGTCAGTAAGGGTGGAAACCTTCAGCTCCAAGTCAGCGATGGAGTCCCTGGCGTCGGTGAGCTCTTTGCCTTTGTTGGAGAGGCGGACTTGCAGCTCAGAGTTGGTGTGGGCGTCCTTCTCCCGCGCCATGTTGAGCGCGGCAACCCTGTCCTCGCTTGCCTTCAAGCTCGTCTCCAACTGCGCCACCCTGGCCTCCAGATCCCTCTTGGCGGTCTCTGCGGCAGCAGCGGCGTCCCTCGCCTCCTGCAGAGCCCCGCCAATGGCCTGCTCACGAGCGGTGAGGTCGTCCTCGTGACTGTCGAGGTCGACCTTCTGCTGGTTGAGCACTCCCTCCCGCCGAGACAGCTCCTCGGCAGCCAGTCGCTGCTGCTCCTCCACCTCGGCCTTCTTGAGGAGGAATGCTTGGTGTGCTCCGGCAAGCTCTTCGCGTTCCTCCGCCAAGTTTCGGAGGGCCGCCTGGTTGGCGGCACGGAGCTCCGTAGCACGCTTCTCCAAGTCAACGCCGGCCTTGGCAGCCAGAGCCTCTCGGGACTCCAGCTTGGCTTGCCTGGCCCGATACAAACCCAGGAGTCGACGCAGGAGTTGCTCCTCTTCGGGCTCGTCGCTACTGCCGGGCGCGTCGACAACCTTCAACCCGGCGGAGGCGAGAACTTCTCCGTCGAAGGTCTCCCCCTCCGCTGGTGCCCTTGATGAGGACGCCCACGGGACTTGGATGAAGACCCCGTTGGCGGCCTCCAGATAAACGCCCGACCCAGGTGCGGAGGCGGAGGGGTCGGCGGCCGGTGCAGCGTCCGGCGCTCCTGCGGCCTCCGGGCCAGCAGTGTGGTCGCCGGTCCCTTCCCCAGCCGCGGCGTCAGCGGTCGGGGCAGTCTCCTCGGCGGCTGGCTCGTCGGCGCCGGCCATTCCTTCCGCGGCAGTGCCGTCGCCAGTTTCGCCACGCACCTCCTCCTCGGCGATGGTTTCCGTCTCCATCGGCTCCGGGGCGGGCGGGTCTGACAACAGAAGAAAAAGAAAAGAAAGATTTGTCAAGCAAATATCCAAAAAAGATGAATCCAAGAAGAAGAAATTACAAGGGTTACCTTCGCGGGCCTCTTCAACAACTGGGTCCCTCGCCGGGGAATTCTCCCTTGGCGGCGTAGTAGTGGCTCCCACTGGCGGAGGGCCGCTTGCGCCCTCCCTTGGCGGGGTGCTCACCCTTGTCGGGCTGCTCGCCCTTGGCGGGGTACTCGCCCTTGCCGGAGTACCCGTCCTTGGCGGAGCGCTGTCCCTCACTGAGGAGCTCATCCTTGGCGGGGAGGGTGGAACAAGTGGCTCGTCGGGGGCGACCTCCTGGTGCTCCTGCGGCTGCGGCTCCACTTCTGCACAAGACAACAAGCAAGCAAAACATTGGTAAGGATAACAACCTCAAGCGCGCCCGTCAAGCCGAAAAGTGAACACAAGGACTTACGCTGGGGGCTGCTCTCCGGAGCAGCAGGCTGATCCGGCAAGCTTGTCGCTGGCGCGTCACCTGTCGCCGCGACGGGCTCGTCGTCCTCGATGTCAACCACAGGGATCTTGGCCCTCTTCGCCATCCTCTGGGTCAAGGTCCTGGAAGCCAAAACAAGATTAGAACCAAGCAAGAGAAATCAAGACGAAATCAAGGGAAATAGGAATTGCAAGTGCTTACTCTTCCTCCTCTTGGTCGTCGGAGCTAAGGGCGGAGAAGTCAAACTGCGCCTCACGTGCTCCTGCGCGAGGAGCTGGAGGAGAAGGCTCCCTCGGGTGCTTGGCGGGCTCCGGAGCTGTGGGTTGTGAAGACCCCGCACCGGTCGTCCCCGAAGACCGAGGAGCGGACGGAGCACCAGAGCCACTCCGGGAAGATCCTCCTCCGCTTGTCGCTCGAGCACGGGGCGCCTCCTTGATGACCTTGCTCGTCGCGGGGGCGCGCATCGCACGGCGCCTCGGCTGCTGACGGAGCGCCGGTGGCCTCGCCGTCTCAGTGGCCTTGCGGGGGCGCTTCTTCTGCTGTGGCGGAGGGCTTGGTGGTGGCGGAGAGTTCTCCGAGGATGAGGAAGCGTCGTCGTCGAGGTTCAGTGACCCGCCCGAGTCTTCGTCGGGATCGCCCGATTCGGCGTCCTCCTCGGCGGGCTCACTGGACTCGGTGCCCTGCCCGGCAGCCTCGCTCGTCCCGGCAGGCTCCCCGGCGAACTCCTCGAGCGCAATCTTCAGCAGCTTGAGGATTTCCGCCTCCTCGACCTGGCTCACCGCGTCCGCTGCCTCTGCTTCGTCCACAGTATATCCAAATTCGCCCGCAGCCGCAGCTGCAGCGGCCTCCTCCATCCTGCTAGCTATGTATGCCACATCCCGGTCGGTGGTCTCCCGGGTGAGGCCCTTCTTCTCCTCGGCGTTGCGTGGCTTTTCAACCAGGTTGTCGAAGAAAGCCTGCACGGTCTCCGCTGAAGGCACCAGCCAAGTGGGGACGACCCCGTGGGAGTCAGACTCGGGCATCACCGCGCGGATGGCACTAAGGGCAGTGTTGTTGCACAGCGGCACTACTCCCCGGGACGGGGTGAACCACTCCTTGTGCTTGGGGTCGTGCTTGAACAGCTCCCGGACCATCCCCTTCAGCTCCAAGACAGTGAAGTTGTAGTTCAACCCGGGGCGCAGCCTCATGCGGTCTGCCGCGTTGCCGAACTCCCAAGCGGGTCTTTTCCTTTCCTGCAGAGGGGCAATGCGGCGGCGGAGGAAATCAGCCCCAACTTCACCCACAGTCAGATTGGCGGCCCGGAGGCGAAGGATCCTAGTGAGGGCAATCTGCAACTTGTCGTCCTCCGGGGCCAATTCGCTCCAATCCTTGCCGCGCACTATTGCAGTCCGGCACGGCGAGGTAAATTGCTCAGGTGCATCTTCCAGGACCCAGCACCAGTCAGCTCTCCACTCTTCCCACTTGCCGCGTAGCTCTCCAATCAAGTACGCCTCCTTCTTGCCGAGCCTGAAGATCCAGGAGATACCGCCGGAGAGTGGGGATCCAGATTCTACTCTAGGCGTGAAGAAGTGGCGGAAGAGGGCTACGTTTGGGTGGACCCCGACATAGTTTTCGCACAGATGTGCGAAAACGGCCAAAGTGAGGACGGCATTCGGGATAAAATCTAAGAGGTGGAATCCGTACGTGTTCATCACATCACAGAAGAATTTCGAATACGGAGGACAGAGACCGCAATGGAAGAATGAAGCGAAATAGTAGTAACCTCCCGAGAACATGTTGACGGCTACGGCGGGGAGGGCTCGGGTGCGAGGATGAGCCTTCGTCTCCCTCGCCCAGAACAAGTAGTACTTGTCCCGCAGCTCCCTCGCGCCGAGCCTCGGCGGGAAGACCACCCTCTTTCTCCGCATGGCTGCCAGCTTCGCCGCCTTCTCGGACATCTCCTTCTTCGCCTGGTTACTCTTCGCCTTGTCGCTCTTCGGGGCCATGGCGGAGACGGCGGGGAGGTCGACGGCGCTGCGGATGTTGGAGACGGCGGAGGAGAGGGTGGAGCTCAACTCTCTGTCGACCTTTGCGGAAGCAGAGGGCGACGGGGGTTTCTGGAGATTGAAGACACAATGAAGTCAATGGAGGGAAACTGCCCCTGCTTCCTCTGCTTTTAAGGGGGAAGTGGGGGACGTTTCGCATTTTTCATTAAAGAAGCAGGCCACGATCTCTCCCACGACGCCGCAATCGACGCGTGCCGTTCGGGAGAGATGCGGCAGATGCGGAGTGGGAAACGGCGCTCCGTGGGCCGCGTGTGCCCGTGCACTGTTTAGGGCCTGGCCCAACAGCGCTCGGCACCGTGTGTGGCCCAGGCCCGGGGGCTCCTGTCGGTGTACTAGAGTAGGGGTACCCTAGTATCCCGACTTGTGCACGGGCAGTAGCAGCTTCCCGTGGTCTGGCTCACCACACGTCCGCCAAAGCCCACTCTGGACCCCTTTGAAGCCATTCAAGAACAAAGTATACAAGTCAGAAGATCAAGGCCCCGGCAAGAGGAGCTTGCCGGGAAGGCTGCTCCAAGCACAATACCACTCTATTCTCACAAGACCCTGG
The DNA here is from genome assembly GCA_902687465.1 of Secale cereale. Taxonomy (NCBI): domain Eukaryota; kingdom Viridiplantae; phylum Streptophyta; class Magnoliopsida; order Poales; family Poaceae; genus Secale; species Secale cereale. Next base: position 20,777,825 of record LR738712.1, read on the forward strand.
CAAGAGGAGCTTGCCAGGAAGGCCTAAGATAACGCTTCAGAAGAGACATCGTGGCGCATCGCGCGCCCCGACGGGCCCCGGAGAGTAGCAAGCTCCCGGGCCCGGCAAGATTGCGCCCCCGGCAAGGTGCTTGCCGGGGGAAGCTTACGCCGTGTGCCTGCGCTCCAGCTCATCTGGCCACGCGTCGCCCTGGGGCCCTTCCAGGGGCACGTGGCAGATGGCTGTGCAGCCTATGGTGCACGGTGGCGAGCCGCGGTGACAAGGCTATCGCCGTGGCGAACGGAGACGCATGGACGGACGCTTTTGGGGCGACGGCGACGGGCATTCAATGCTCTTGTCCCCCACTGTCAGAGTTAGGTGAAGACCACTGTTCATATACTGTTCATGCACTGTTCCATCTACCACCAAATTTATGTTTTTACCCTCCTCTACGTTGACACCTGTCGGTGACCCCTTTGAACTATAAAAGGAGGCCCATGCACAACGTAGAGGGGGTTCGATCCCAGAAACTCGATCACTCCCTCGCTCGGTGTAGCTAGTACTGTAGATCTTCAAGCTCCCGAGCCCAAGGACTCAATACAACCAAAGCAGGAGTAGGGTTTTACGCGTCCGCGCGGCCCGAACCTGGGTAAACTGCCAGCGTGTGCTCCTCGATCTGCTCTCCGTGCTCCCTCCGCTCCCTTACCACAACGTAGAAGGGGCTCCGGTCCCATAGGTGTTCGTGGGCGGTCAGTTTCCCCGACACTACTACTTGGCCAAAGCAATAAATAACAACGGAGAACATGCAAGAATTACTTACGAACATAAATATAAAAGAGGTGAATCAAATATATTACTCAAACACAATCTGAACATAATCTCATAATCCATCGGATCCCAGCAAACTCATCATAGCAACAGCATAAGGATTACATATGTGCCTCGATCATGTAGGGCAGCTCACGAGGACTAATTAGTGAAGCACAAGAACGGGAGGAGAACATCACATAGCTACTGGTCATGGACCCATGGTCCAAGGGAGACTACTCACAACTCATCTGGGAGGCGTCCATGGTGGTGGAGAAGCTCCCGGTGGTGATCCTCCCCTCCGGCAGGGTGCCGGGAAGAGTTCTCCTGGTGCTCCCGATCTTGGAAGCGGCGGCGGCGGCGGAACAGAGATGAGATCGCGAAAAAGAGTTCCCGTCTCGAGGGTTTCGGGACACGATATAAATATATGCCAAAGGGGGGCATCAGACGAGGCTCGGGGGGCCCAGGCGCCCCCCCCCCCCCCGGCGCGGCCCAGGGGGGAGCGTGCCACCAGGGCGCCTGGGGCCCTGCTGGCCCCCTTCCGGCTGTGCTTCGGGTGCCTGGTAGCTTCTGGAACGCTGATTTTCTATATAATTTTTCCGGGATTTTTCTGGCAGTTCTCGTAATGGGAAAACCTGAAATACAAAAACAGCCGAAAACAGAAACTGGCACTGGGGTGCACTGAGTTAATAGGTTAGTCCAAATATGATCAAAAGTGTATGGAAGTGTATAAATATCATAGCAATATCACCCAAAAGAGGCATGGAGCAAGCAGAAATTATAGATACGTTTTGGACGTATCAGATGTCTATCATGTGAAGACTAGTTTCTTAGCCTAAACACATTACCATGCTGTTTTAATAGACTCTAATATAGATATAAGTGAAGCACGAGAGTTCAACAATTTCTACAAAATATAACCACCACCGTGCTCTAAAAGATCTAAGTGAAGCACTAGAGCAAAAACTGTTCAACTCAAAAGATATAAGTGAAGCACATAGGGTGTTCTAGCAATTCCCAGGCCATATTTAACTCTCTCAAATAGGTGTGTCCAGCAAGGATGATTTTGGCAAACTAACAAGCAAAGACTCAAATTATACAAGACGCTCCAAGCAAAACACATAGCATGTGGTGAATAAAAATATAGCTCCAAGTATAGTTACCGATGGATGAAGACAAAAGAGGGGATGCCTTCCCGGGGCATCCCCAAGCTTAGGCTTTTGATTATCCTTGAATTTTACTTGGGGTGCCATGGGCATCTCCAAGCTTAGGCCTTTGCTACTCTTTGTTCCATAGTCCATCAAAGCAATACTCAAAACTTGAAAACTTCACAACACAAAATTAGACAAAATTTCTCGTGAGCTCCGTTAGTATACGAAAGCAAACCACTACTCAAATGTACTGCAATGAATTCATTCTTTGTTTATATTGGTGTTAAACCTACTGTATTCCAACTTCTCTATGGTCCATACCTCCAAATATTACTCATAGATGCATTGAAATAAGCAAACAACACACGAAAAACAGAATCTGTCAAAAACAGAACAGTCTGTAGTAATCTGCAGGTTTCGCCTACTTCTGGAACTCCAAAAAATTCAAACTAAATTTGTAATTTGAGGAATTTTTCTATTAATCATCTACAAAAAGAATCAACCAAATAGCAAGCTCCAGTAAAATCTGACCACAACTTTAGCGAGCGCTAACGATTCTGTTTTTCACAGCAAGATCACATAAACTTCACACAAGTCTTCCCAAAGGTTCTACTTGGCACAAACACTAAACAAAACATGAAACCACATCTAATCAGAGGCTAGATGCAATATTTATTCCCTAACAGCAACAAAAACAAAAAATATAAAATTGGGTTGCCTCCCAACAAGCGCTATCGTTTTACGCCCCTAGCTAGGCACGATACAAGATAGATCTAGGTATTGCCATCTTTGGAAGGAAATCCATAAGTGGCTCTCATGATAGATTCATATGGTAATGTAATTTTCTTTCTAGGAATGTGTTCCATGCCTTTCCTTAACGGAAATTGGAATCTAATATTTCCTTCCTTCATATCAATAATTGCACCAATCATTCTAAGGAAACGTCTACAAAGAATAATAGGACATGAAGGATTGCAATCTATATCAAGAACAATGAAATCTACGGGCACATAATTCCTATTGGCAACAATAAGAACATCATTAATCCTTCCCATAGGTTTCTTAATAGTGGAATCCGCAAGATGCAAATTTACAGAACAATCATCAAGCTCATGGAAACCTAGTAAATCACACAAAGTTTTTGGGATAGTGGAGACACTTGCACCCAAATCACACAAAGCATAGGATTCATGATCTTTTATTTTTATTTTGATAGTAGGTTCCCACTCATCATAAAGCTTTCTAGGGATATAAACTTCCAACTCAAGTTTTTCTTCATAAGATTGTATCAAAGCATCAACTATGTGTTTGGTGAAAGCTTTATTTTGACTATAAGCATGCGGAGAATTTAGCACGGATTGCAACAAGGAAATACAATCAATCAAAGAGCAATTGTCATAATTGAATCACTTGAAATCCAAGGTAGTGGGTTCATCACTATGCAAAGTTTTAATCTCTTCACTCCCACTTTTAGCAATTTTAGCATCAAGATCTAAAAACTCTGAATCATTGGGACACTTTAAAGCAGAATCATCTCCAATCCTATCTTCATCAAAATTTATACTAGAAAACAAGGATCTAATAGGAGACACATCAATAACTTTCAGATCTTCATCTTTATTTTCGTGATAACTAGAAGAACACGCTTTAATGTAATCTTCTCTTTTAGCACACATCCTAGCGGTTCTTTCTTTGCATTCATCAATGGAAATTCTCATGGCTTTGAGAGACTCATTGATATCATGCTTAGGTGGGATAGATCTAAGTTTCAAAGAATCAACATCAAGAGTAATTATATCCACACTTCCAGCCAATCCATCAACCTTAAGCAATTTCTCTTCAAGCATAACATTGAAATTCTTTTGCGAGATCATAAACTCCTTAGCACTAGTTTCAAATTCAGAAGGCATCTTTCCATAAGAGTTGTTGTAGGAATTACCATAATTATTAGAGGAATTACTAGGAAAAGGCCTAGGATTAAAATTACCTCTATAAGCATTATTGCCAAAATTATTCCTACCAACAAAATTCATATCCAAAGATTCATTGTTATTCTCAATCAAAGTGGACAAAGGCATATCACTAGGATCAGAAGAAGCACTCTTAGCAGCAAACAATTTCATAAGCTCATCCATCTTTCCACTCAAAACACTAATTTCTTCGATAGCATGCACTTTTTTACTAGTAGATCTTTCGGTGTGCCACTGAGAATAATTAACAATAATATTATCTAGGAGTTTGGTAGCTTCTCCTAAGGTGGTTTCCATGAAAGTGCCTCCTGCGGCCGAATCTAAAAGATTTCTAGAACCAAAATTCAAGCCAACATAAAAGTTCTGAATAATCATCCATAGATTCAAACCATGTGTAGGGCAATTACGTATCATTAATTTCATTCTCTCCCAAGCTTGTGCAACATGCTCATAATCTAGTTGCTTAAAATTCATAATATCGTTTAGATGATCTTAGCAGGAGGGAAATACTTAGAGATAAAAGCATCTTTGCACTTATTCCATGAATCAATACTATTTCTAGGCAAAGTGGAAAACCAAGTTTTAGCATGATCTCTAAGTGAAAACGGAAATAACTTCAATTTAACAATATCATTATCCTTATCCCTTTTCTTTTGCATATCACACAAATCAACAAAGTTGTTTAGATGGGTAGCGACATCTTCACTAGGAAGGCCAGAGAATTGATCCTTCATGACAAGATTCAACAAAGCAGCATTGATCTCACAAGATTCAGCATCGATAATAGGAGCAATTGGAGTGCTAATAAAATCATTGTTGTTGGTATTGGAGAAGTCACACAATTTTGTATTGTTCTGAGCCATAGTGACAAGCAAGCAATCCAACACACACAAGCAAACAAGAAGCAAGCGAACGATAAACACACGACGGAATAAGGGCAAATAAAACGGCAAGGGTGAAGTGGGGGAGAGGAAAACGAGAGGCAAATAAATGTAATGCAAAGGATAAGGGTTTGTGATAGGTACTTGGTATATGACTTTGGCGTAAGCCTCCCCGGCAACGGCGCCAGCAATTCTTCTTGCTACTTCTCGAGCTTGTGTTGTATTCCCTCGAAGAGGAAAGGGAGATGCAGCACAGTAGCGCAAGTATTTCCCTCAGTTTTTGAGAACCAAGATATCAATCCAGTAGGAGACCACGCGCGAGTCCCTCGCACCTGCACAAACAAATAAGAACTCCGCAGCCAATGCGATAAGGGGTTGTCAATCCCTTTATGGTCACTTACAAAAGTGAGATCTGATAGAGATGATATTTATATTTTTGGTTTATAAGAACAGCAAATAAAAGCGATAAAAGTAAAGTAGATGTAGATTGATACGTTGAGAATAGACCCGGGGGGGCATAGTGTTCTCTAGTGGCTTCTCTCATGATAGCGATATTCTACGACGGGTAAACAAATTACTATTGAGCAATTGATAGAAAAGTGAATAATTATGAGACTATCTAGGCATGATCATTGTATATAGGCATCACGTCCGAGACAAGTAGACCGAAACGATTCTGCATCTACTACTATTACTCCACACATTGACCGCTATCCAGCATGCATCTATTGTATTGAGTTCATAAGAACAGAGTAACGCCTTAAGCAAGATGACGTGATGTAGAGGGATAAACTCAAGCAATATGATATAAACCCCATCTTTTTATCCTCGATGGCAAGAATACAATACGTGCCTTGCTGCCCCTACTGTCACTGGGAAAGGACACCGCAAGATTGAACCCAAAGCCAAGCACTTCTCCCATTGCAAGAACTATAGATCTAGTAGGCCAAACCAATAATTCCAAGAGACTTGCAAGGATATTATGAGCACACATAAAAAGTTCAGGGAAGAACCAAATATTTCTCATAGATAATCTTTATCATAAACCCATAATTCATCGGATCTCGATAAACACACCGCAAAAAGAGATTACATTGAATAGGTCTCCTTGAAGACCGAGGAGAACTTTGTATTGAGATCCAGAGAGAGAGAAGAAGCCATCTAGATACTAGCTATGGACCCGAAGGTCTATGGTAAACTACTCACAACTCATGGTGAGGGCGATGATGATGATGAAGAAGAACTCCGTGATGGATACCCCTCCGGTGGAGTTCCAGAACAGACTCCAAGATGGGATCTCATGGGAACAGAAGGTTACAGTGGTGGAATTAGGGTTTTCTCTCTGTTGTCGAAGGTTTCGGGGTACGTAGAATTATATAGGAGGAAGGAGGACACCGGGGGGTGGTTGAGGGGCCCACGAGGTAGGGGGCGCACCCCCCACCCTCGTGGGCGCCTCGATGCTCCCCTGACGTGGTTCTCAAGTTCCCTGTGAGTGATTTTCTCCAAAAATATCTCTCGCGAAGGTTTCATTCCGTTTGGACTCCGTTAGATATTATTTTTCTGCAAAACCCTGAAACAGGGAAAAAACAGCAATCTGGACTAGGCCTTTGGGTTAGTAGGTTAGTCCCAAAAATGATATAAAAGTGTATGATAAAGCCCATTAAACATCCAAGACTTCATAAATAATAGCATGGAACAATGAAAAATTATAGATACGTTGGAGACGTATCAGCGAGCGAGCTCCGCTTGCGCTCGGGAGGATCAGAGGGGGATCGAGAGCAGGGAGATCCCCTATTCATGTGGTGGGGGAGAAGAAGAAAGGAGGAGGAAGGAGGAACCCTAGGCGCTGCTCGTGTTTAAAAGGGGGCGGTCGACGCGTTCTCGACGTCCGTGAGATCACGGCACGATGGCGCGGGCGCGCTCTATCTATGGACGCGCGAGACGGAGGAAGACGGAGCTGGTGTCCGTTCGAGGGGGAAGTCGCTGGCAGGCGGGCCCGGGTGAGAGGGGGTCACGGCGCGACTGCGCCTTGCGGGCTGCGCGCGAGGAGGAGCTGGCTGGGCCGCGACATGGATTGGGCCAGGTGGCTGCGCTGCTGGGTTGCTGCTGGCTGCGCTGCTCATTTTCCATTTTCTTACAATTTCTGTTTAAATAATAAACAGCTGCAAAAAAAGAAAATGTACAGGGGGCTAGGTGAGGAGTTTGATAGATATACAAATATCCTCAAGCTCCTGGAATTACACACTATTTTATAAAATTGTCCTGGGCATTTTAGAGGAAGTAATTTAATTCAAGTGTGAATTAAATTCAAACTTGCGCCATTTTAAAATCTAACCAGAACAATTCCAAAAGAGGCAAGGCTTTGCAATGTGGCTTAGGACAAGGTAACAAGGGTGTGGGGAGGAGATGAACTGTAAAGGAGAAGGGGTAAGTCACTTGCCAAAAACATAAAGAAAGGAAAAGAAAAAGAAGGAAAGAGAAGAAGTGGTGCAAGAAGAAGAGGGGTAGGGTTAGCATGGCCATGGTCTTGCTTTCACCATCAAGGTTTTGGGTACCGGGCGGAATATTCGGATACCGCCCGGTTACCGGGTTTCTCGCCACCCCACGAGAAACGTATGTACCAAGCGAATATTTTTTAATTTTTACGAATTTTTTGAATTTAAACTTTGATGGTTAGCTTAGATACGTTAGGAACTCAAGTAGAACAAGCAGCGAGCTGTGGTGTAATGGTTCTCGGGTTCGAGTGCCATTGCTATCACTTTTTTTGCACAATTTTTCGATAAAAGGAAGATGTTGTGAAAAGAAATGTTTCCGTGGTGATTCGAACCAGGAACCTCGACGAAAGAGAGAGACACATACGACGTAACCACTGCGCCAGAGGGTGATTGCTGTTGTAATGGAGTCCAGCTCTAATCTATAGAGCAGTAAAAAAAGTTGAATTCAAAATTCAAATTCAAATTTCGTCCGAATTTTTTCCGGGATTTCGCGGTTACCACGGTAACCGAGAATTTCGGTGGCCCGCGAGAAAAAATGTGCACTTGGGATCCAAATCCTTGATCACCATCAACACACAAGAACAAGGTACTCACATGTCCAACACAAGACAAACTAAGTGTAGGATCGAAAGTATGTCTAGAGGGGGGTGATTAGACTACTTGTAAATATAAAAATTTTGCCTTTGACAAAGAACAGTTTTTGGCAGATTCACAATTATGATCAAGTCAAGCATCACCCTACACATGCAATTCTAGAGTATAGGCAGCGGAAAGTAAATTGCACATGTAGTAAAGAGAGGTGGAGAAGATCAAACGCAATTTGGAGACGCAATGATTTTTCCCGTGGTTCCGATAGGTGGTGCTATCGTACATCCACGTTGATGGAGACTTCAACCCACGGAGGGTAACGGCTGCGCGAGTCCACGGAGGGCTCCACCCACGAAGGGTCCACGAAGAAGCAACCTTGTCTATTCCATCATGGCCTACGCCCACGGAGGGCTAGCCTTACTCGGGGTAGATCTTCACGAAGTAGGCGATCTCCTTGCCCTTACAAACTTCTTGGTTCAACTCCACATCTCGATGACGGAGGCTCCCAAGCGACACCTAACCAATCTAGGAGGCACCACCCTCCAAAAGGTAATAGATGTAGTAGATGATGATGAACTCCTTGCTCTTGTGCTTCAAATGATAATCTCCCCAACACTCAACTCTCCTCACTGATTTGGCTGTGGTGGAAGAAAGGATTGAGTGGAAAGCAACTTGGGAAGGTTAGAGATCAAGTTTCATATGGTGGGAGTGGAGCAACTTGATCTCAACACAAGGGTAGGTAGTTCTCTTCTCAGAAATGTAAGGTAGGAGTGGTAGTTCTTTCTGATGGCTCTCTCCACGAATGAAGAGGGGGTGGAGGGGTATAAATAGCCTCCACACAAAATCCAACCGTTACACACATATTTGAGCAATCTCGGTGGGACCGAAGTGGACAACTCGGTGAGACCGAAAGTTCAAATAATGTGAACGTTGGGGTTTTCGGTGGGACCGAAAATACCATCTCGGTTAGTCCGATTCGAGCGAAGACAAGAGCATGCCAGTTTCGGTGGGACCGACTTCATCATCTCGGTGACACCGATTTGATGACAGAAGGTTACAGAAGCTTGGCAGCCCATGTTTCGGTGAAACCGATTTCAAAATCGGAATATCCGATTTTGCTAGGGTTTGGCTTATGGCTGAAGTGGTTCATCTCGGTGTGACTGAGTTTGGAATATCGGTGGGACCGAGATTACTTATGAGTGTATATTGCAGTGAAAGTTGCTGATAGTTTAAGGAGATATATCACTAAGCACTTGAGCAACCAGATCATCAACATAACCTCATCCCCTTTTAATAGTATTGGCTTTTCCTATGGACTCAATGTGATCTTGGATCACTAAACCAAAAATGGAGTCTTGAGCTTTTGCCAATGCTTGCCTTAGCATTTTGAGGGGTCCACTTCTTCAGTCCTTGCCATACCCATATCACTGAACTTCTCTGAAATGATTCTCAAGTAACTATTAGTTCAATGATATATATGTTGTTATTAATTGCCAAAACCACCCGGGGATTAGTTGAACTTTCAATCTCCCCCTTTTTGGTAATTGATGACAACATATAGATCAAAGCTTCGACAAGAGATATAATCAATGAATAATATCGTCGCTTTGAGAAGTATGTGATAAGCAAGAGCTCCCCTAAATTTGTGCATTATTTAAGATTTGCGTTTGAATGCAAATGCACAATCGATTAGGATCATGGGTCACTCTTCCATGTCACATACATCTTGGTGGAGCGCACAAAATGATAAGAATGAATAGCATGCACCCAATCACCAAGACATGAGTAAATAGTCATACAAGATAGGAATAGCATATGATAAGCATTAAACACACATTAAAGCATAGTACGACCAAGCACTCATTAAGGTAGCATCAAACGGAGTATCAAGCACACGGAAAGTCTCGAAAACCAAAAGTATCTCAAAGAAACCGCAAAAGAACGAAAGAGCACTCTCTCTCTCGAAGCCCTATGATCTATACAATTTCTCCCCCTTTGGCAACAAGTTACCAAAAAGTTCGAAAAAGCATAGAGCTAAACGTCACTGTGGGCTCTGCTGGCGGCTCCCGTCTGGGTTGATGTCGGAGTAGATATGACGGCATCGGCGAAGACTTCAGCTGATGTCTGTGCTGGAGGAGTGGACACTGGAGCTGTAGCTGGAGTAACTGCTGGAGCTGTGGGAGGTGCTGAAGTTGTAGTCCTGGTGTCAGTCACTGGAATAGCAGCTGATCGGGATCCTTTGGGAACCGGAGCAGTCTGTCGATGAGAATCCTGGACTAAGTCATCCTGCATAAGCTCTGCCTTGTCCTGCTTTGCTTCCTCCATGTCTGCCTCAAGCTTGTTGACGGTCACTTGAATTTCAGTCAGCTTCACGTCCAGAGCGTGGATCTTCTCGTCAACAATCCTCTCTAAGCTCTCCTGAGACTGTTCAATGCTGGCCAGGCGTTGTTCAATCCTTTGGGTAGCTTCAAGAATCTGCTCTCCGAAACTCTTTGGTTTAGCTGCTGCTGCTGCTGCTTCTTTGTCAGCTTTGGCTTTCTTAGCAGTTTCGATCTTGGCTTGACCTTCAACAGATGTCGGATCCTCCTCATCCATCACAACAACATTGTCTTCATGCTCTGGCTGCAGGGGTAAATGTTTCCTATCCAACAAGAATTTGCCCGTGCCAAACTTGGCATTGATAAGCATCTGAATCTGTGGGGCAAATCCACATGACCTTTTCTGGTCAGCTGCAGTCCTCTTAATGGTCTCTACCATTAAGTCCATCACCTTGAAAGGTGCCTTCTCATCAAGTATGTGCAGCATGTTGATAGAATATCCTCTGATCATGCGATGATCTCCAGACTTGGGCATCAAGGTATGCCTCAAAATAGTATTGGTGGTAGGTAAGCCTGCCTGGAGATGGTAGACTGAGCCGAGCTTCCAAATTTCCAACTCCTCTGCTGGAATCTCTTTGTACATGTTCTTCATGGATTCATGATTCTTCTTTGGAATCCCATAGACATCAATATCATCTTCTCGTTGCACTGGAGCATTCAGAATTTCTGCCCATTCTTCAACAGAAGAAGAGAACCTTTGACCTTCAGTCATCCATGTGATCTTTCCATCAGGATAGAAGTGAGCTGTGGCATAGAATTGCATTATCATCTCATCATTCCAACTGGTCAATTTCTGACCTACAAACTCTGCAACTCCACATGCAGTGAAGCTTTCATGCACATGTGGAAAGAAATCTCTGTGCTCTTCGCTGTCAATGTACTCCCAGTCAACGTATCTGGTGTCTGCGACTATGGGCTTCTTGTCCATTAGCACGGTCTCATAGAAGTCCTGCTGCTCTTTGGTGTGAAATCTGGGATCTACAGCAGTTCTTCTCCTCACGGCATATGGGTCAGCTTGTCTCCATAGCCTGAGACCTCTATCTTTCCTTGCCTTCATATCCTCAGCTTGAGGATGAGCATCATTGTGAAGTGGCAGTTTTGGACGGAGTTTCAGCAACACTTGTCCTTCCTCATCAGACTCAGCTGGTGGCACATCATCCTTGTTCTTTTCAGACGCTGGAATGTTTCTGGTAGTCCTCTTGGGCTTGGCAGCAGGCTTTGCTGGAGCTGCCTTAGCTTGAGCAGATTTCTTGGGCTTTGAAGTGGCTCCGGCCTTAATGGCATCACCCATGAGCTTCTGCTTCTGAGGAGCAGGCTGGGGTGCTTCTTCATCTTCATCCTCGACTGCTGCATCTGCATGAGAATCACTATACACTACCCTCTTTCTCTTGGAGGTTTTCTTCACTTTGCTTGGAGCTGGCTCTCCCAAATTCAGCTTCTTGGCAACAGTTGATTGCTTGACTTTGCTGGTGCCCTTCTTAGACTGCTGACCTTGTTGCTCTTTGGCAACAACCTTCCTCTTAGGCTTGGAGGTCACCTCTTCCTCAACAATGAAATCAGAATCCTCATCATCGGAATTCTTCTCCTTTCTAGCTCTGGTGGCTGCAGGAGGCATGCCACAAGGTGTACTCCTCTCACCATCATCAAATGGGCTACTAGTCTCAGGACTAGTGTCTGCCTCAGGAATGTCTGCAATGGGTGACTCTGACCTGTTCTGACTGTCACTGGCATCTGACATGGCTGACAACCTGTGAATAGATAAGGTATAGGCAGAGAAGAAGAGTTATCACAAACTGCAGAAGTTTTTTCAAAAAAAATGAGTTCAAATTTTAGTTTTAAGTTTTCACAGAAGACATTTCGGTCAGACCGAGTTTCAGTTTCGGTGAATCCGAAGTGTTAAACAGAAGCTTTACACACCACTTTCGGTTTGACCGAAGTGGGTTTCGGTCCTGCCGGTAACACTAGGGTTTCACAAAAACTACATTTCGGTCACACCGATTTGCACAACTCGGTTGGACCGAAGTGTGCAGTGCAATGGCCAGAGGCCAAATCGGTCACACCGAAATTATAAAACCGGTTTCACCGAAATGTGTTCCGTGGAAACCTAACCATAAAATTTTTACTCGAATCTAGTTCAAACGAACCAATCTGGTGTAAAGGAAGATTTCAATCATGGCAAGATATTGGGCAAACCAAACGTGCATTGAATCGGAGATGGGAGCACGAGTGGGATCAAAACTCACCCTAACTTGGTGGAGTTTCTCTACGGCGGCAACGGCGCGGAGGAGATGTCCGTTGACGGCGATGGAGACCTGCGGCGAGGGCGCACAGGCGACGACGGCGACGATCCGGAGATCAAGGCGACGGCAGCAGGGGGTGTGGGGCGAAAACGTTTGAAGGAGGAATCAACGCGCGCGGCCCTTGGTATATATACCCCTTTGCTGTCGGTGGGACCGAGTTGTAAAACTCGGTGGCACCGAGATGGATAACTGCTAGGCAGTTATGCACTTCGGTCACGCCGAAAATCACAACTCGGTTTCACCGAGATGAAACCTAGATCAGTCTAAATGCTTTCGGTTCGACCGAGTTTGAGTGAGTTGGTCTGACCGAAATCACTTAGAAGGTTTTGGAGATTAGCCCTAGACGGATCGGTGGCTCCGAGTGCTCCTCACCCGGAGGGTCCGAAAATGACTTGTTCAAAGTTTGTGATTTAGGCATGAATAGAATTTGAGACAAGAAAGCATAGATAGCTAGGGGAGGTACTTAGGCATTCTTGTCCATCCATTTGGTCAGAAAAATCAAAACAACCAATGGATGTCCTCGAATGGATAAAATCATGCATCCAACATGCTCACACAATAAGATAGCAAATGAAATATGTGTCAAACATGCACAACCAAAACTCTAGCTACTAACACACAATTTGTCGATGACTAGGTCATCTTTATATGAGTATTCTGACTTAGGAGCCAAATGAGAACATTTGATCATAGGTCATACTCATCGTTTAAGCACAAGTGGGGTTACCACTTTTACATAAAGCATTGATGTGTTCACATCATTAGAAGATGCTTTAGCTCAATTTTTAGAGTAAAGCTCCCCCTAGATGTGAGAACCCCTTTTAAAGGGTCAAACTAACCTTGGGTTGTCGTAGAAGACTTCATGTAGATGTTGAAGATGTGGATGCTCAATGTTGATGGAGATCATCAAGAGTTGGGAGCTATCCTTTGGATTCGGGCACTTTCAATACCTACATGGGTTAGTCCCACAAGGAACAAACAAGGATATCCATGGACATAGATTGAAGTTCACAATAGATGATGTCCATGAAAGCAATGATTACCTTGTCCCTTGACTTACCAACAAGAGGGTTTGTGACTCCATGAACTAGTGCACGATATGGAAGTTGATTGCACAAGTTCTTGCCAAAATGAATGTGAGTGAAGTATGTTGGTGGAGTCACCCTCAAGAACTTTCTAGTTCTTCTTCTTCGGGATCCACATCATCTTGAAGGGAATCCTTGGGGTTGTAGTTGAGCTTGACGAAGTAGAACTTGACGTTTCCTTGGGAACCCACTTGACCATGGCTTGAGGTGCTTCAACGAATGCATCAATCTCCTCTTGAAGCTTGTCCTTGGCTTTTAGCTTGTGGTCTTGTGGTGGAAGGTCATCTTGAGCTTGTTCCACATTGGAATAAGTAGGATCATACTTCTCCTTTTGAGAAACAAACTGTGGAGTAGGATATTGACCTTCTTCCCACTCAACACCTTCGGCGTTGAACTTTCGCTCAAAACCAATTCATTGATTCTTCCGGTGCCTTCCTTGCTTGCGAACAATTTCCTCAAAGTTCTTGCTTCCGGCAAGGCTCTTGTAGACACCTTTCTCTATGATCCCTTTCAATAAACTATTCTCTTGCTCAAGTGTAACTTGGCTTGAAACATTGTTAGTGGAATCAAAAGAACTACTAGAAGCAACAACATTAGATTTAACATGGTTATTGTTACTGCTAGAGGAAGAATTTTTCTTATGCTTGTCATGCTTAGTCTTAATGTGTGGCAAGAAATTAGACAAGAGAAGTCGTTTGGCAAGATATGAAGAACTCTTCTTTCGAAGATCGTCATTGATCGCTTTTAGAAACTCATGTTCTTGCTCTAGAGTGAGCTTCTCGAAGCGTAGCTTCTCATGAGATCTTAGGAGCTCTCTATGATCTTCTTGAGTTGTTTCATGAGCTAACTTAAGAGTGTTTAGTTCTTTAGTTAGACGCTCAATCTCCTTCATAGCATTGTCATTCGAATCTTCTCGACTATAAAGACTACTAGCATTTTCATCGTTACTAGGCTCACTAGATTTATCATGCAAGAGCTCATCTTCACCAAGCAAGTCATCCTCATCACTATTGAAGTCAATGAATTCAGGGTGTGTTACCTTGGGGCCTTTAGCCATGAAGCATCTTCCAATTCCCTCATTTGGTGAGTCAAATAAGTCGTAGGAGTTGGAGTTGGAGGATACGAGAGCAAGACCGGCAACACCTTCATCTTGACTGTAGTCGGAGTCGGAGTGATAGCTTCCATCGGATTGATTGTCGGAGTCGGAGCCGGAGACCCATTAACCTACATGAGCTTGATGTCTTCTTCTTGTGTAGCTCCTTGATGACTTGTCTTTCCTCTCCGAATCCTTGCTTCTCCGAGAGGGTCTTCGTTCATAACGATCATCTCTACTCCTTCTCTCTTTCCGAGGTGACTCATCTCTTGATCTCCTTCTTGGAGATTCTTCTCTTCTCTTGTGGGGAGCCGTACACTCATTTGAGTAGTGTCCGGGTCTTCCACAATTGTAGCAGTTTCGATCACGACTAGAAGATCTCTTTTCATCATATGATCTAGACTTTGAGCTTCTCTCTTTGCCTCTATTCTTGTAGAATTTGTTGAAGTTCTTAACCATTAGGCTTATCTCTTCATTGGAAACTAACTTGTCACTTGAGGTTGTGGGAGCATCACTTGTAGCTTTGTAAGCACCACTCGACTTGTTGTGAAGCTCTTCCTTATCCTTAAGTGTCATCTCATGAGCAACAATTCTTCCAATGACTTCGGTTGGCTTGAGAGTCTTGTAGTTTGGCATCATTTGGATCAAAGTGCACACGGTGTCATACTTTCCATCCAAAGCTCTGAGAATCTTCTTGATGATGAATCGGTCGGTCATTTCTTCGCTTCCTAAGCCGGCAATCTCATTTGTGATGAGAGCAAGCCTAGAGTACATTTCAGCGACTCCTTCACCATCCTTCATCTTGAACTTGTCAAGTTGACCTTGAAGAATATCTAGCTTTGATTCCTTCACAGACTCGGTACCTTCGTGCATTTCAACCAAAGTATCCCAAATCTCTTTTGCATTTTCAAGACGGCTGATTTTGTTGAACTCCTCGGGACACAAAGCATTGAAGAGAATGTCACAAGCTTGAGCATTGTTTTGCAACATCCGCAATTCTTCCGGTGTAGCTTCGTGATCCGGAACTTTTCCTTCTTCGAAGAATTCACCTTGCATACCAACACAAATAATGCCCCATGCGGCTGGGTTATGACCAAGAATATGCATTTTCATTTTATGCTTCCAACTAGCAAAATTTGTACCATCAAAGTAAGGACCTCTACGAAAATTACCCTCACTAGACGCCATACTCTCCTAGGTTGTGAAACCAAGCTTATGGAGTCCAATGCAATGGAAACCAATACAATGGAGACCAAAGCTCTGATACCACTTGTAGGATCGAAAGTATGTCTAGAGGGGGGGGGGTGATTAGACTACTTGTAAATATAAAATTTTTGCCTTTTGACAAAGAACAGTTTTTGGCAGATTCACAATTATGATCAAGTCAAGCATCACCCTACACATGCAATTCTAGAGTATAGGCAGCGGAAAGTAAATTGCACATGTAGTAAAGAGAGGTGGAGAAGATCAAACGCAATTTGGAGACGCAATGATTTTTCCCGTGGTTCCGATAGGTGGTGCTATCGTACATCCACGTTGATGGAGACTTCAACCCACGGAGGGTAACGACTGCGCGAGTCCACGGAGGGCTCCACCCACGAAGGGTCCACGAAGAAGCAACCTTGTCTATTCCATCATGGCCTACGCCCACGGAGGGCTAGCCTTACTCGGGGTAGATCTTCACGAAGTAGGCGATCTCCTTGCCCTTACAAACTTCTTGGTTCAACTCCACATCTCGATGACGGAGGCTCCCAAGCGACACCTAACCAATCTAGGAGGCACCACCCTCCAAAAGGTAATAGATGTTGTAGATGATGATGAACTCCTTGCTCTTGTGCTTCAAATGATAATCTCCCCAACACTCAACTCTCCTCACTGATTTGGCTGTGGTGGAAGAAAGGATTGAGTGGAAAGTAACTTGCACATGTAGTAAAGAGAGGTGGAGAAGAGCAAACGCAATTTTGGAGACGCGGTGATTTTTCCCGTGGTTCCGATAGGTGGTGCTATCGTACATCCACGTTGATGGAGACTTCAACCCACGGAGGGTAACGGCTGCGCGAGTCCACGGAGGGCTCCACCCACGAAGGGTCCACGAAGAAGCAACCTTGTCTATTCCATCATGGCCTACGCCCACGGAGGGCTAGCCTTACTCGGGGTAGATCTTCACGAAGTAGGCGATCTCCTTGCCCTTACAAACTTCTTGGTTCAACTCCACATCTCGATGACGGAGGCTCCCAAGCGACACCTAACCAATCTAGGAGGCACCACCCTCCAAAAGGTAATAGATGTAGTAGATGATGATGAACTCCTTGCTCTTGTGCTTCAAATGATAATCTCCCCAACACTCAACTCTCCTCACTGATTTGGCTGTGGTGGAAGAAAGGATTGAGTGGAAAGCAACTTGGGAAGGTTAGAGATCAAGTTTCATATGGTGGGAGTGGAGCAACTTGATCTCAACACAAGGGTAGGTAGTTCTCTTCTCAGAAATGTAAGGTAGGAGTGGTAGTTCTTTCTGATGGCTCTCTCCACGAATGAAGAGGGGGTGGAGGGGTATAAATAGCCTCCACACAAAATCCAACCGTTACACACATATTTGAGCAATCTCGGTGGGACCGAAGTGGACAACTCGGTGAGACCGAAAGTTCAAATAATGTGAACGTTGGGGTTTTCGGTGGGACCAAAAATACCATCTCGGTTAGTCCGATTCGAGCGAAGACAAGAGCATGCCAGTTTCGGTGGGACCGACTTCATCATCTCGGTGACACCGATTTGATGACAGAAGGTTACAGAAGCTTGGCAGCCCATGTTTCGGTGAAACCGATTTCAAAATCGGAATATCCGATTTTGCTAGGGTTTGGCTTATGGCTGAAGTGGTTCATCTCGGTGTGACTGAGTTTGGAATATCGGTGGGACCGAGATTACTTATGAGTGTATATTGCAGTGAAAGTTGCTGATAGTTTAAGGAGATATATCACTAAGCACTTGAGCAACCAGATCATCAACATAACCTCATCCCCTTTTAATAGTATTGGCTTTTCCTATGGACTCAATGTGATCTTGGATCACTAAACCAAAAATGGAGTCTTGAGCTTTTGCCAATGCTTGCCTTAGCATTTTGAGGGGTCCACTTCTTCAGTCCTTGCCATACCCATATCACTGAACTTCTCTGAAATGATTCTCAAGTAACTATTAGTTCAATGATATATATGTTGTTATTAATTGCCAAAACCACCCGGGGATTAGTTGCACTTTCACTAAGGATGCAACACAACAAGTGAAAGAAGGACATGATGATCATGTTGCAATGGTGATGATGAGTAATGCATGAATGCAAAGAAAAAAAATAAGATGACAATGCAATGACAATAATAATGCATAATTGAAAAAGAACCCTCAAGGAAAGGAAAAGGATCAAATTGATAAATGCTTTATTGCCATATATGGAAGGAATCACATATGGGGTGTTACACTGTCATATATATGACCACTTCAGTTTCTATAATTTATTGATTCTCATAAAATTAAATGATGTCTCGTCATCTCGTGTTTGCTTAAATATAGAATCAAGTGCAAGGGATTAGAGGCCGGATGTATGAAAAAAATTAAAGCTTGGCTGCTACACAGTCATTACCAATTGCATGGACAGCCGTGGACAGAAAGCTAGATAAGCAGGATGCCGCTTTGCAAGAACCATTGAAGAAATGAAATCTATCCACGTATCCAGGTCTATGACAAGAGCCTAGAGAGGCCATCTAGTATTGTGGCTAAGGGGAGATCACTTCTTGTCGAGATCGATCGAGCCTCTTCTCGAGCTCCCGGGTCCCAATGTGTCCTATGTTCCTCAACCTCAATGCACCGTTCCTCTCCCCTAGTGGCCTCCTCTCTGCTGCATAAATCGTATATTGCATTTGCAGCAATATAAATGCCATTCTCTATACTCCATAGCTTATAGTAGTAAAATATGTAGTTGATTCTCTACGGTTCATTTACTTGAGAACTGATGACACATTTTGTTCTACATGCAAATTGAATACTGGAGGGCACCTAAAATCGAAAAAAGACAAGGAGCAAGGATGTACACGCCTGATGGAAAGTACCTAAAACTGAAAGAAGAAAAGGAGCAAGGATGTATGCACATGTTCCCTAAGCAGCGTCTCCACCTTACCACGCCGGCTAAGAAGAATCCCCGATCATCCCTGTCTTTCACTTGACGTTTGGATCCCTCTTCCCCAAGCTCGCACCTGCACCTTCTTCTCACTACCTCTCCTCCTCCCTGAATCCTCCTATTTCTCTCTTTTCTAGTCCCTCCGTTCCTAAATATAAGTCTTTTAGAGATTTCAATATGTAGTCCACATTGAAATCTCTAAAAAGACTTACATTTAGGAACTACCAGGAAAAACTGAAGCCCCGCTATGGCTTGGAGCTCTACCAGGGAATTCACACCGCCGCGCCGGATCCCTCCATCTCACGTGGTTGTCCACCGTCGCCCGGCTCCGGCGAGCTCCTGCCTAGGTCGCCGGATCCCAACGAATATTTTGTTTGGATATTGCGCTTCTATATTGAGGGACCTCGGGTTCTAAATTTGCTCCGGGCCCCCGAAATCTCAAGACCAAAATCATCGCATTCACTGGGATGGGTGGCATTTGCGAACGTTTTCCCTGACAGTTTTAGTTATAGGGTGATGACATTTTACTTAGAAGAGCATGGCAGTTTTTGACATAAAAGGCAATGTTTTGTTTTCTTCAAAAAATGACCACTTGATCTGTTGATCTCAATACAAGGATGTGTGTCCGTTCGCTGGGACAACCCTACCAGGAAATGTTTGCCATTTAACATTTCCCTTAATATATACTCCCTCCGTCCGAAAATACTTGTCATCAAAATGAATAAAAGGGGATGTAACTTATCATCCAAATGGACAAAAAAACATGTAACTAGAACTAAAATACATCTAGATACATCCCCTTTTATTCATTTTGATGACAAGTATTTTCGGACGAAGGGAGTACATCAAAATAATAAATAATATATGCACATATAAGCTGATAAGAATAAACACTTAATGTGGGGAGAAAATCAATACTAATATTAAATAACTTATAAACCTTTAAAAAATCTAATAACAATCATATATTCAAAATAACGGGTGAAAATCTTTAACCAAATGTGTCAACCACCACTAAGGCCTTGTACAACGGAGATGCCTGTACACCGGTGCTAGCTATGCTTCGTCACGAAATTTTCTTTGCTGCGCAATGCAGAGTGCTTCATATGGGGTGCTAGCTGGGCTCTTTCTTTTTCTTATCTGCCGAAGGAGGCACTGGAAGGGAGCGGTT
Source organism: Secale cereale (assembly GCA_902687465.1). NCBI lineage: Eukaryota > Viridiplantae > Streptophyta > Magnoliopsida > Poales > Poaceae > Secale > Secale cereale. Next base: position 20,797,888 of record LR738712.1, read on the forward strand.
AATTCTCTTAAGCACCCGCTGGCACCGGAAGCAAAAGTTTGCTTCTGCCTCCCTTCCTAAGCATCGGTGCATTCCAATCTCAAGTTAAAAACCGGTTTTTTTCCTTAGGCATCTGTGTTAGCACCTGCCCTTGGACAGGGCCTAAGTGTAAAAAAAAGTACTCCTCTTAACTAGAGACTTGCATCTCGCCTCTCGACGATGACCTGGGGGGCAAGCGATGGAGCATCTCCATTGTTGGTGGATGCCACACAACGGCATAGGACGAAACAATGCATTACACACAAGACGACATACGTGATCGAGATCAAACGAAGCATCGTAGGGGGCAATGTTAGGACATGTACAATGGTTGATAAGATAGTCTTATCTAAAATCTTGCATGTAATTTAGAGATGACAAAAAGAAAAGTCTACAGTGGGTCATCTCTTAGTTTTATCTTCAATAATTAATAATTTCTAAAAATGTGGTGAGACATATTGTGCTAAGGGATCATCTCTTGTCTTATCTTAAATAAGAGAAGACAAGCCTTTTCTTATGACTTCTTTCTCCTCCATCTCATCATCTATCCAACACCATTGTACATGCCCTTAGCATGGTGCGTTGTGTTGTGCACCACCTTTTTTAGTTCCGCGGTGGGTATTAATTTGGGTTAGATCAAGTACTATTAGCTAAAATATAGAGTAGTGGCCATTTGAAAAAAAGTATAGAGTAGTGGCGGGGGACAAGCTATTATATTAGTGTGGAGGAGTTCATATTATGCATAAAAATAAGAGACTAAACCAAATAACTCATTCACTAATAAAAGTGTGTGACTCCTGAATAAAATCAATAACTGTACCGAACATGCTAAGATGAAAACAAGGAAATTATCTTTGGGTTTAGCAAGATGAAAGCAAAGAGACCACAGAAAGGACTCTGGTACTTAATGTGCTTTTTAAATCATACCTTAGTATTTTTTTTACCACAATTGTACCGTAGTACTTTTCCTGAGAACTGTACCGTAGTTATGTGCAACAGCTTGTAGCACTGTGTTTTCTTCTTGTCAACAGGTTTAGCAATGCGCTTGCCAACTGGCCGTCTGGCCCACCCAGTTATACCAATTAAAAGTAAATTATCCTTTCACGTCATGGACGAAGAGAAAAGGAGAGCAACTAGTTAACGAGCGCTCCTTCGGGAGCCTCACAACAATCAGCGCCACTTGGCGCGGTTTCAGCAATTCGTCACGTGTCGCGCTCTGAAGCTCCCTCCGGATTTTATTTTATTTATTATTTTTTCGCACGCTTTTTTGGCTTTTTAACGGGTTTTCCGGGGTCTTTTTTTTTTTTGACATTTTGATTTTCCACCTGTCTTCCTTAGCTTTTAGAGGCACAAAAAATGTTTTTTTTTCGCGGGAGTCATGGTATTTTTTGCACGAGAGGCACGATTTTGCTTTCGCGAGAGTCACGGCCATGCTTATCGAAAACGAAAAAAAACGTGTTTTCTGTTTTTCTTTTCTTTCGCGAAAGTCATGATTTTGCTTTTGCGAAAGTCATGGCAGTGCCTCTCGGAAACGAAAAAAAACGTCTTTTATGTTGTTGTTTTTCGCGAGGGTCACGGTTTTGCTTCCGCGAGAGGCACGGTTGTGCTTTCGCGAGAGTCACGGCCGTGCATCCTCGGAAACAGAAAAAAAAAGTTTTTCCTCTTATTTTTCTTCCGCGAGAGGCACGGTTGTGATTTCATGAGAGGCACGGGCGTACCTCTTTCGGAAAGGAAAAAAAACCGTGCTCCCGGTTTGGTTTTTTCGTCCGATTTTTTTGCCCGGTTTTTTGTGTGGAAAAAATTTCGTCAAAACCTATCAATATGGGATCTAGTTTTGAAAATCTCGACGCGGCGAATCCAACGGTGAAAGCGGTTCGAGATTTGAACGCACGGTTTAAGAGAAAAAACATTTTAAATAAATGGATATACGAAAAAAGAGAAAACTCACAGGTTGCGACAAGTGACGCACATGCAGCATGCCACTTCGTCACAACCTAAGAAGGTTGGAGTGATCTTTGCGACGAATACTCCTTAACTAATGATTTCGAGAGAAAAGGGCTACTACGGCTCATGTGAGGAGGAAACCTTCGTTCCATTGTTTTTTGTGCGCCTAGCTAGGCAGCCAGCGCCTTTAGTGCCGATTCTTATAACCGGCGCTCACTAAGCCACATAGTGGGCTGCATCTAAACAGCTCACTAGTTGGCTACTGTTTCAGGATCGGTTAACTCATACAGAAGTATGGATTCTGCTCTGTGGTTATCCGTTTGACAGAAGGAATATCAGAGAGATTAATGAAGCGGTCAGCAAATTCGGCAAGTTCCTGATGTGGGACAGAGTGAGGAGCACCCGAGCCAACCAGATGGTTAAAATCAGAGTTGAAGAACTGAGCGACATTCCGGCCAGTATTATCTTTGGAGATGGTGAACACTGTGATTCCCTAACTGTACCCGTTGTGATTCTACAACACATGATTCTAGGGGAAGAACCACAAGATGAGGACCCAATCCCACCTAATGGCAATCCCCACCCACATCCTGGCCAACCCCATCACCACCCCAACCAGCACAATCATTTCTTGTGGCCACTACAACACCATGAGGCTGATTTGCCAGTTAACCCTCCTCTTAATCTCAATCTGGCTCTACACAATGAGGAAGAGGAACCTATGGAAGAGGATGAAGAAGACCCAGAGGAGATGCCTGGATGGGGACATTGGGCACTGCCTGAAGCTAATCCAGTTATAGATCAGGAGTTGCAGCCAGGAGAGTTCCCAGAGCAACAAGATCTGTTAGAACCCTTGGAGGAAGAACAGCAACTGGCTATGCACCAGGTGGAACAAAGCAGTATCACTCTCTCCATAGGACCAGCAGACAGCAGTGGCAATACAGGTGCTTCTATTGCCGGTCCTTTGGCGCCAGCTTTACCAGATTTAAACCTGCTGGAGGAGCCTATTGGGCCCATCCATATCCAAGCACCAGATGGCCTAGTTGGGCCATTGGGCCCAATTATGAATCACCAGCAAGTCCTAGAGGATGTACACAAAGGACTGCCCCTGATCATTGAGGATATGAGCTTGACTGTGATGCTTTCTCAATCCCAATTACCTGACATGGATAACAGAGAGGATCCGATGTATATGGAAGCAACTGTCAAACTACATGCTATGAGCTACTCCAATCAACTGAAGATTCACCAAACTACACCTGGTACTATAACTACAGAACTAGATGCAAATATCATTGATTTTCAGTCTCACACTGACAGACAAGGTGAGTTTCTGACAGGTGTCGATGATGGACCTGATAAATCCACTCCATCAGAGGTCAGAAATGAGGAAAACAGAGCCAACCCTTCAGAAGATTTGGGTGAGTCTTCTGGTTCATCAGAGCTCTCTGCTCCCCCTGGCTTCCCTTTACCTCTCTACCCATCTACCATTGATGCACTTGCAGAGTCAGATCAACCTAACCTCATTACTCCAGCTATGATATCCACAGGCAAGAAGGATTTAAACCACAGGTCTGGACTTCTGGGAAAGGAAGGAGCTGCAGTTTGGCAAAAACATTTTGCCCCTACAGATAATGAACAAGAATTTATCCAGGTACCAGTTGAATGGGTAAATTTTCTCTCAGTCTCCTTTTTATCACCAGACAAATTTGACTGGGCAAAGAAATTTGTGACTTCCAAGGTTTGGGAAATCATCACACATGGATCCAGAGAGTTAACACTTCCATTTGTTGTGCCCCTCATTTGTCCTCCAGTGGATAACTCTCTAACTTTTACTCAATCACTGAATCAGGGAGAACATGAGGATGAAGTGAACTCACCTGCACCTACTGCACCCATACAAGCCCAGGCCGCCTCCTCCACCTCAGCCATGCACAACCTAAAGAAGAGAAAGGAGAAAGTCCCATTAGTGGAAACAGAGGTAAGAAGAAGTTGCAGATTACAGCAACTGGCCAAGGGATATAAGAAAAAAAACCTGCACTGATAAAAACTGTTTTGCATGTCATGCCTTACCTCCTCCAATATCTGCAAAAGTGATTAAAAGTCTGAACACTAACTTTTGCAAGGTGGCTGCCAAGGATACTTCTAAAGAGTTGTTGTCCAGCAAGCACAAGAAGAGCAGAAGCAACACAGTGGACAAGGAGGCCCCTGGAGATAGATCTAAGAACTAGATTCCATGATAGCTTCATTAGCTCCTTTGTACTGGATCTTTATATTGTACTGGCATGGTGCTGTCATTTGGTACTTTTCTTGTAAGAGTGGATCAAAATATCTCTTGCCTAGGAGCAATACAAGCAGACAGTTAGTTAAACCCAGTTCTTATTTTGCAGTTTACATCAGTCTCATCTTGCCAACTTGGGTTTATTGCCTGACTTCATACCTGTGGCATCTCACTGTGCGGTATTCTCATAATTTGGACTTGTCTCGATGGCCCATGTGGCTACTTTATGCTCCCAGTTGGTCACAAGGCACTGAACACTCCTGTCCACGAAATGATAAGGTTTTGCGCAACATGCTAATCAAAGTATTACTACTCCACAGAGGCAGTCATATTCCACCCCCCACATCACCCAACATGAGTAAAGAATGGACCATACTTAACTGGAACATTAGAGGACTTAATGATCCCAACAAATGGTCTGCGATAAGGAACAAAATTGAGGAATCCCAGTGTAATATATTATGCCTGCAAGAGACCAAAAGAGAATGGATAGATAGCAGATACCTACAAAACTTCTGTCCTAGAAGGATTAGTAGATTTGAATTTCTCCCTGCAATTGGTGCTTCAGGGGGAGTTTTGATTGCCTGGAATGATCAGGCTTTCCAGGGCCAACTTCTCCTATCTAATAAATACTCCATTACAGTTTCTTTTACCTCTACTCAAAATGGAGATAACTGGATATTAACGAATATTTATGGTCCTAGCCAACAATCAGAAAGATCCAGCTTCATAGACTGGTTTAGAAACTTTCAGACTTATGTGGACAACAACTGGATGGTACTGGGGGATTTTAACCACATCAGATATCCACACAACAGAAACTTGGCAGGAGGCAATACTAATGATATGCTGATGTTCAATGAAGCCATTATCAATTTAGCTCTGATTGAGATTCCTATCAAAGGCAGAAACTTTACTTGGAGCAATATGCAGGATTGGCCTCTTCTTGAAAAAATTGACTGGTGCTTTACATCTGAAGCTTGGACTCTGACCTACCCATCAACCTTGGCCCATCCATTGGCCAAAACCACATCTGACCATGTCCCCTTTATGGTTAAGATTGGCACATCAATTCCCAAATCACACATTTTCGGTTTGAAAATTTCTGGCTGGAGCATAGGGACTTTCACTCGGTGGTAAGCAATATTTGGAATCAAGATGTCAGAGAAACAGACAGTGCAAAAATCATTGCAGCCAAATTCAAGAGATTGAGGAAAGGTCTTAAAAACTGGGCCCGTAACCTATCCGATCTTAAGAAGATTATTGAGAATACTAATTTCATGATTATATGTCTGGATACATTGGAAGAGGCCAGAATGCTTACCAATGTTGAAGCAAATGGCAGAAATATTCTGAAACCCCACCTTGAGAACATACTAAAGCAATAGAGGATATACTGGAAACAAAGGGCAACCATCAGGAAGATTAAAGTTGGGGAAGCTAATACCAAATACTTCCAAGCCAAGGCCACCATTAAACATAGAAATAATTGTATTGCTATGCTAAGAGATGAACAACATATGGAGCACCACACTCATCATGCCAAGGCTGCTATACTTTACAGAGCATTTAAAGATAGACTGGGATCATCCATCAACACTCACAACCCTCTCATGCTTCAACACCTCATTACAGCAGATGAGAATTTAGCTCATATTGAAGTACCTTTTACCAAAACAGAGATTGATCATGTGGTCCTTAATATGCCTGGAGATAAGGCACCAGGCCCTGATGGATTCAATGCCACCTTTCTGAAAGCTTGCTGGAATATTATTGCACCAGACTTTTACAAACTAATTGAGGACTTCTATCATGGCAAAGTTGATCTCCAAAGCATCAATTATTCATTCATAACCTTGATCCCCAAAACAGAGGCAGCCTCCACTCCTGCAGAATTTAGACCCATATCCCTCCTAAATTGTACTCTCAAGATTATTACAAAACTTCTTGCCAACAGGCTCCAGAAGGTGATTCTTAAGATGGTCCACAAGAATCAGTATGGTTTTCTAAACAACAGATGTATACAAGATTGTCTTGCATGGTCATATGAGTACATTCACCAATGTCATCAGTCTAAGAAGGAAATTATCTTACTCAAACTAGATTTTGAAAAGGCTTTTGACATGCTTAACCATGACACAATCATTGAAATCTTACAAGCAAAGGGATTTGGCACCAAGTGGATTAGCTGGATAAGGATGATCTATGGTGCTGGCTTCTCTTCTGTTCTGCTTAATGGTATCCCTAGAAAACAATTCCTCTGCAAAAAAGGAGTCAGACAAGGAGATCCTCTGTCACCTCTTATATTTGTACTTGCTGCTGATCTTCTTCAAACCATGTTCAATGAAGCCATGCATCACTCATTAATCAGATCACCCCTTCTGCATATTACCTGTCCAGACTACCCAATCATTCAATATGCTGATGATACTATTCTGGTGGCCAATGCTGACCCTGGGCAACTGAACCAAATTAAAAATCTGCTACTGCACTATGCAGCCTATACTGGACTTAAAGTGAACTATGCTAAATCCATCATGATCCCCATCAACACACCTCATGACAAGATGGAAAGTCTATCTGCCATCCTGGGCTGCAAGATTGGTACACTCCCCCATGCATACCTTGGACTGCCCCTCAGCATTTCCAAGCCCAAGATTGCAGACTTTTTGCCTATGCTGAAGAGAATTGAACATAGACTCCAGAGTTGCGCCACCTTGCTATCCACTGGTGATAAACTTACCCTGATCAAGTCTGTTTTCACAAGTATGCCCACTTTCTTCATGTGTTCCCTAATGCTACCAAAAGCAGTGATCAAGCAGATCGAGAGTTATCTGAAAAACTGCTTCTGGAGGAAATATGGTACTTTAGACCCTGGACCAGCACTGATTGCATGGGAAAAAGTTTGCAAACCAAAGACTCAAGGTGGCCTAGGAATCCTGGATATCACTACTCACAACAAGGCATTGCTGATGAAATTCATACACAAATTTCTGAATAAAATTGACACTCCATGGGTTCACATCATCTGGGAAACTCACTATCAAAATGCTCCCCCTGGTAAACAGATGGTTGGATCATTCTGGTGGAAAACTCTAGTTAAACTGATGCCCCTATACAAATCCCACGCTATTTGTCAAGCTAAGATTGGAGACACCACATTCTTCTGGACAGACAACTGGAATGGCCAACCGTTACAGAGGAAATTCCCAGAACTATTCTCTTTTGCAATCAACAAGGAATGTTCACTGCAACACATGAGCAACCAAACAGACCTAAGTGCTAACTTCCACAGACCACTCTCAGTTCAAGCCTACCAGCAATACAATATGGTCCTTGAAATGTTAGACAACAGAGTACAATCTGACAACAGTGACATTTGGAGATATCATTGGGCATCAGGAAACTATTCCTCAATGAAAATGTACAAGCGCCTTATGGGTCCAGACACTGCTCATACTATATTCAAGCACCTTTGGGGTACTTCTTGTCGACTGAGACATAAAATCTTCTTCTGGCTTCTCCTACATGACAGACTCAACACTAGGAATATGCTCCACAGATGTTCTATGCAATTACCAGACTACCACTGCACGCTTTGCTCTGAGAGGACAGAAGAAACTCTTTACCACTTATTCTGGAATTGCCCCTTTGCTCTCTCATGCTGGGATATCATCGCACCAGGAAGAAACAGAGGTATCTCCTCACTAGATGAGACTGTCCTAATTGCCACGCAGTTACCCAATGATTTGGCACTTGATATTATCATCATGAGCTGCTGGGGTATCTGGTCGGTGAGAAATGACAAGGTCTTCAGATCAGCACCTCCATCTATTAATTCATGGAAATTCTACTTGACTGAAGGTTTATGGACAGTTCAACTCAGGGCTAAGGATACGAAAGCAAACCGGATCAAGGACTGGAATGACTTAAATCTTTAATGGAAGTAATCATGTTCCCGAAAACAGGCATTGGCTGATAGGCCGGACTCCTTTATTTAATTTTCTTATTGTTTTTGTAATATATCTGTAACATAATACTGTATTTTGTTTACTTATTTAATGAAAATACCGTAGAACGATTGTTCTACGGTCAGGGCTCAAAAAAAAAACATCTGTATTTTCATAAATTGAAGACAAGAATTTTGGGATGGAGGGAGTAGTAAAAATAAAAAATAAGGTAAGACATGTTTTGACTCAATTAGACTGTTGACATTAGGGGGGGAAACGGCCAATCATTGACCTTTTCCATGAAAACGAAAAAAAAACTTAAAAATAGAAAAAAAAACATAGGTTCAAAAATGGTCATAGATTTAAAAATAAACAGAAATAAAAAATATCATGAATTTGAAAGAAAAAACATCAAATTTGAAAAAAGTTCACCAAAAACTGAAATAATTTATCAAATTTGAAAAAAAAGTTCATCGAATTGGAAAATAAAGTTCACAAATAATAAAATTGTACATCAAAATTGCAAAAATATTCATCAAATTTGAATAAAGTTAATCAAATTTGACAAAAGTTTATACAATTTGAAAATCAGTTCCTTGAATTTGAAAAAAATTAATCGAATTTGAAACAAATGTTCATCAATTTTGAAAAGAAGTTCATCGAATTTGTAAAATGTTCATCAAATTTGAAAAAAAGTTCATTGAATTTGAAACAAGGTTCATGAACTTTACAAAAAAAATCACAATTTTGAAAAATCATTCATAAATTTTGAAAAAGTTTGCAAACATGCAAGACATTCATCAAATTTGAAAAAAGTTCATTAATTCTAAAAAGTACAATAAATTTGAAAGAAGTTGTGCATTTTGAGAAAAAAAAGAGAAGAATGAAAAGGGAAGCAAAAAAAAACATCGAGCAAAAACGTGCAGAAAAAATAAAATGAAAAAATACAAAAAGCAAAATGTAAACGCGTCGCATAACAAGAAGAAAAATAACTTAATGTTGACATGGTAGATAAGCTATCCTGGTTCATTGGTGCGCTTGCACATAAGCCATGAGGGTTGTAGTTCAAATCTGTGATCCGACGGCTTAATTTTTGAAGGATTAACGGAAAAACAAAATGGGCCGAGCCTCGGAGGGAGTGGTGTGTGCGCAGGTTTGCATAATGACTAATAACAGGCGCTAACTGAGCCAAATAGAAAATGCCCCTAGCTCAGCTCCCATGCCACCGCCGCCTTTGTAAGTTATATGGGAAAAATAATTGAGTAATAGCATACGCCATAGCTGCTTGTCGTCTCCTCCACCATCCTGGGAGGGGGGGGGGCTTACGTTCATGGGCTCATGGCAGCTGCCCTACTCGCCCTGCCCTAGGCCCGGGCCTAGTAACGAAATGGCTCCCGGGCTTTGTAACACCGGAAATTTGGCTATTTTCCTTTTTTTTAGAAAATTTGTTTTTTCCTTTGGTTTCTATCTTGAATTTCCTTTCTTGGACTTAGCGAACTATACACTTAAAATAATTTGGCTAGCAACAAGCCAACGCAAGCCACCAACACTCTAGCATCTCTCCTCTCAACTCATTTCCAAAACTTGTACCAAGTGTATTTCTTATTCAAAAGAATATGTGATGTTTACGCACTTGGGTTATGAACCAACTATCTTTTCTGCCCCTCTAAAATTTCTCAAATAATTTACACAAATAACCTAGGTCATAATAACACCAGAATAGCAACTAAGCCTCTAAGGAACATTTGCACTAGAGCCCCTCAGCCCCAAACTTTTTTTCTGGTCCAAACTGAAAGTTACACAACAAGTATACCCCATAACTTGCTTCAAGCCTAATGTAACTTGGTGATAGTACTCATCTTAGTGACTAACCAAAATAGACCAAGACCCAGGCCCCCGCCCTTCTCCCTTTGCAAACACAAACACCTTGCCGCCAGGATAAGTCTGACCTCGATGCACTCAAACCATTGCACCTGGGATATCTTTCTGGCCACTCTCGCTACCTACACTTTACCCCTAACACGCTCGACATGCCACAAAAGCCCAAAACGCACCCAGGACCCCTCCCTTCTCCCTTTGCACAACACAAACACCTTGCCGTCGGGATAAGTCTAGCCTCGATGCATTCAAACCATTGCACCTTGGATATCTTGTTGGCCACTCTCGCTACCTACACTTCATCCCTAACACACTAGACATGCCACAAAAGCCCAAAACGCATCCAGGCCCCCATGCCCATGGATATCTTGCTTTTGTTGGGGATCGTTGTAGAAAATCAAAAAAAATCCTACGCATCACCAAGGTCCATCTATGGAGATTACTAGCAACGAGAGGGGAGTGCATCTTCATACCTTTGAAGATCGCGATGCGGAAGCGTTGCAAGAACACAGTTGGTGGAGTCGTACACGAAGCGATTCAGATCGCGGTCGAATCCGATCTAAGCGCCGAACAACGGCACATCCGCGTTCAACACACGTGCAGCCCGGTGACGTCTTCCGCGCCTTGATCCAGCAAGGGGAGAGGGAGAGGTTGGGGAAGACTCCATCCAGCAGCAGCACAACGGCGTGGTGGTGGTGGAGGAGCATGGCACTCCAGCAGGGCTTAGCCAAGCACCGCAAGAGATGAGGAGGAGGAGGGGTACGGCTGCGCCAAGAGAGAGAGGAACTCGTGCATCTGGCAGCCCCGAAACCCCACATATATATAGGGGGAGGGGAGGGGTTGCGCCCCTATCTAGAGTTCCCCCCTAGGGGTGGCGGCAGCCCCAGATCCCATCTGGGGGCGGACAGGAGGGGGGAGAGAGGGGGGCGCCCTAGGGTGGGCCTTAAGGCCCATCTGGACCTAGGGTTTGCCCCCTCTCCCATCCCCTGCGCCCTGGGCCTTGGTGGGGGCGCACCAGCCCACCTAGGGCTGGTACCTTCCCACACTTGGCCCACACAAGCCTCTGGGGCTGGTGGCCCCTCCCGGTGGACCACCGGAACCCTTTCGGTGGTCCCGGTACGTTACCGATAACGCCCAAAACAATTCCGGTGACCAAAACGGGACTTCCCATATATAAATCTTTACCTCCGGACCATTCCGGAACTCCTCGTGACGTCCGGGATCTCATACGGGACTCCGAACAACATTCGGTAACCACATACTACATTCCCTATAACCCTAGCGTCATCGAACCTTAAGTGTGTAGACCCTACGGGTTTGGGAACCATGCAGTCATGACCGAGACATATCTCCAGCCAATAACCAACAGCGGGATCTGGATACCCATGTTGGCTCCCACATGTTCCACAATGATCTCATCGGATGAACCACGATGTCAAGGATTCAATCAATCCCGTATACGATTCCCTTTGTCTATCGGTATAGTACTTTCCCGAGATTCGATCGTCGGTATATCGATACCTTGTTCAATCTCGTTATGGCAAGTCTCTTTACTCATTCCGTAACACATCATCCCGTGACTAACCCCTTAGTCACATTGAGCTCATTACGATGATATATTGTCGAGAGGGCCCAGAGATACCTCTCCGTCATACGGAGTGACAAATCCCAGTCTCGATTCGTGCCAACCCAACAGATACCTCTCCGTCATACGGAGTGACAATAGACAATTAGCATGAACAAGGAAATATAATAATAACCATTTTATTATTGCCTCTAGGGCATATTTCCAACAGCTTTGACATGCAAGAGCGTGTGCTTTACATGCCAGTTAGGCACTGGCTACTGCATGTGTCGCGTACCGCTGCCTAGGCCCTTCCTCGCTGGCGTATGGCCATACCCGCACACAGCCAAGCCCTTTGCATTGTCCCCCAGCACCCAATCCCCCAGCTCGCCGGACGTAGCGCCGCCCGCCCATGACCCACTGTACTCGTCATGTTGTGTCGTTCAGGTAACCAACCCCCCACCCCACCCCCTCGAGCTCGAGTGCGTGCTCCAAACCCCCGCTAGACCCCCTGCCTCCTCCCTAGGCGCTCCCAGTAAGCGCCAGTTCACCGAGCTTATCCGCAACGGCCATACAGCCCTCCTAGCCTTGGTCGCGCCTATAAGAGTATCTCCAACAGGCATGCCATTTTAGCGCCACGCTGGAAAATCCATTTTTTGCACATGCGGCCTTTCCGGGCGCTCCAGCGGACGCGCGCAGTATAATTGGTTCAGAGTGGAGCGAAACAGCATCGTGTGCCGCTTATTTCTTGTGCCCGCTCCCGCGCGCTAGAGAGCGATGACTCGCACGCGACCTCCACCAACTGCCAGATCCAGGCGCTGGTGCCACCGCCCGCACCTCCCCATCGTAGTAGCTTTGGGTATCTTCGGAGTGGACATGGTTGTGCTCTCCATGCCCCTCCTCAAGGCGGCATTGGCCCTGCTGTTCGGGGAGTTGTCGATGTCGACCCCGTGTAGTAAGCCTATCTCTGCAGAGTTCCTCGGTGATGGAGTCGATTCTCCGGCCAAGGTTGGTCTCCACGACCGATATGCGCCTCTCCACCTTGTTCAACACATACTCTCGTGTATCCTCCAAAGCCAACACATGAGCGGGCTGCAAGCTAGGATCATACACGGGAAGTGGCAACTCCTCCTCCTTGAGGTGCCTACCTCCATGCACACCATGAACACTACTTGACCTCCTCGAACCCATGGAAGCTTCTCAACAAAAAAATCAGCAAGAGAGAAAAATAGAACCGTGATCAACCTAAAGCTCTGATACAAGATGATACGGGATGCCTCGGAAACGATCTTTCACGGTGCCAATGAACTCACAATGAGCAGCGACAAATGCACTCAAAACTTGTTTCACTCGAGAGGCAAGGACAAGAGGAAACACTCTCAAATAAATTGTAGAGGATAACTAGCACTAGTAGAAAACAGGGCTTTGGTTCGGGTCTGGCCAGCCCATTAGTCCTGGTTCACCCACGAACCAGGACCCATGGGGGCATACGTCCCGGTTCGTGCGCCCAGGGGGCCGGCCGGGCCTCGTGGGGCATCTGTCCCGGTTGGTCTGGACCCATTTGTCCCGGTTCCAGGCACGAGCCGGGACCAATGGGCCTCGCTCCTGGCCCACACCCATTGGTCCCGGTTCGTGACTGAAACCGAGACAAATGGGTGGACTTTAAACCCGGTTACAGTAACGAACCGGGACCAATTGGTTGCTTATATATACCCCATCGCCGGCGAGCCCACACTGCTCTGTTTTTTCTGGCCGACGAGGGGAGAGCTTTGTGTGGTGCTCTAGCTCACCTCCCATATATGCACATGAGGTGTTCGATGAAATGCCCGAGCCACACTAGTTAAGCTTTCTCCTCTCGAAGCTCGAACTCAAAGCTCCATTTTCTCCGAGATTCTGCTAGGTTGAGCGGTCCGTCACGTCCCGTCCCCGTCTTCACCGCCGTTGATTGCCCACGCCGATCTCGTCGCCGGCACCATCGTGGTGAGCTATGCATGTATTTTTGAATATAATGTGATGATGAACTTATATTAATTTGATCACTTATCTATCCATGATGTTCTGTAATGGTTTTTGACACACTTAATTATATATAAATGCAAGCAGATGAACCGGCAATGGATGTACGGTGATAGACGCACCTCCGAGTAGATTAATGGCGTGCATAATTTTCTCGAAGTGGCTAAGGCAAACAAGTAGAATGATTTTATGTGTTGTCCATGCACTATCTGTGGGAATACGAGGTCTTACTCCGACTCGAAAACCCTTCACACCCACCTGCTTTATAAGGTTTTCATGCCACACTATAATGTTTGGACCAAGCACGGAGAAATAGGGGTTATGATGGAAGACAACGAAGAAGAAGAGGACGATGACAACTATGTGCCCCCGGAATACGGTGATGCTGCAACGGGGGAAGCTGCTGAAGGTCAAGAGGAACCAGATGATGTTGTGCCCGACGATGATCTCTGCTGGGTCATTGTTGATGCAAGGAGACAGTGCGAAAGTGAAAAGGAGAAGCTGAAGTTCGATCGCATGTTGGAGGATTACAAAAAAGGGTTGTACCCCAATTGCGAAGATGGCAACATGAAGCTCGGTACCGTACTGGAATTGCTGTAGTGGAAGGCAGAGAATGGTGTGCCTGGCAAAGGATTTGAGAAACTACTCAAAATATTAAAGAAGAAGCTTCCAAAGGATAACGAATTGCCAGACAGTACGTACGCAGCAAAGAAGGTCGTATGCCCTCTAGGATTGGAGGTGCATAAGATACATGCATGCCCAAATGACTGCATCTCGTACCGTGGTGCGTACGAGCATTTGAACGCATGCTCGGTATGCGGTGCCTTGCGGTATAAGATCAGACGAGATGACCCTGGTGATGTTGACAGCGAGCGCCCAAGGAAGAGGGTTCCTGCCAAGGTGATGTGGTATGCTCCTATAATACCACGGCTTAAACGTCTGTTCAGAAACAAAGAGCATGCCAAGTTGATGCGATGGCACGCAGAGGACCGTAAGAAAGACGGGAAGTTGAGAGCACCCGCTGACGGGTCATAGTGGAGAAAAATTGAGAGAACGTACTGAGAGGAGTTTGCAGCTTACACAAGGAACGTATGGTTTGGTTTAAGCGCGGATGGCATTAATCCTTTTGGGGAGCAGAGCAGCAACCACAGCACTTGGCCCATGACTCTATGTATCTATAACCTTCCTCCTTGGCTGTGCATGAAGCGGAAGTTCATTATGATGCCAATACACAAGGCCCTAAGCAACCCGGCAACGACATTGATGTGTACCTAAGGCCATTAGTTGAAGAACTTTTTCAGCTGTGGAATGGACAAGGTGTATGTGCGTGGGATGAGGCCAACCAGGAGGAATTTGACCTACATGCGTTGCTGTTTGTAACCATCAATGATTGGCCTGCTCTCAGTAACCTTTCTGGACAAACAAACAAGGGATACCACGCATGCACGCACTGTTGAGATGACACCCAAAGTATATACCTGGACAGATGTAGGAAGAATGTGTACCTGGGGCATCGTCGATTTCTTCCGACCAATCATCAATGTCGAAAGAAAGGCAAGCATTTCAAAGGCAAGGCAGATCACCGGAAGAAGCCCGCCATGCGTACCGGTGATCACGTACTTGCTATGGTCAATGATTTACAGGTAATATTTGGAAAGGGTCCCGGTGGACTATCTGTTCAGAATGACGGTGAAGGACGCGCACCCATGTGGAAGAAGAAATCTATATTTTGGGACCTGCCCTACTGGAAAGACCTAGAGGTCCGCTCTTCAATCGATGTGATGCACGTGACGAAGAACCTTTGCTTGAACCTGCTAGGCT
The DNA here is from genome assembly GCA_902687465.1 of Secale cereale. Lineage (NCBI taxonomy): Eukaryota > Viridiplantae > Streptophyta > Magnoliopsida > Poales > Poaceae > Secale > Secale cereale. The sequence continues at coordinate 20,813,360 of LR738712.1, forward strand.
TCTTGGGTGTGTATGGGAAGACAAAAGATACACCGGAGGCACGAAAGGACCTGCACCGTTTGCACGAAAAAGATGGAATGCCTCCAAAGCAGTATGAAGGTCCTGCCAGCTACGCTCTTACCAAAGAAGAGAAGGAAATATTCTTTGCATGCCTGCTCAGTATGAAGGTCCCGTCTGGCTTCTCGTCGAATATAAAAGGGATAATAAATATGGCAGAGAAAAAGTTCCAGAACCTAAAGTCTCATGACTACCACGTGATTATGACGCAACTCCTTCTGGTTGCACTGAGGGGGCTTCTACCGGAAAATGTCAGATTAGCCATTGTAAAGCTATGTGCATTCCTCAATGCAATCTCTCAGAAGGTGATCGATCCAGAAATAATACCAAGGCTAAGGAGTGATGTGGCGCAATGTCTTGACAGTTTCGAGCTGCTGTTCCCACCATCCTTCTTCAATATCATGACGCACGTCCTAGTTCATCTAGTCGACGAGATTGTCATTCTGGGCCCCGTATTTCTACACAATATGTTCCCCTTTGAGAGGTTCATGAGAGTCCTAAAGAAATATGTCTGTAACAGCGCTACGCTAGAAGGAAGCATCTCCATGGGCCATCAAACAGAGGATGTCATTGGGTTTTGTGTTGACTTCATTCCTGGCCTTAAGAAGATTGGTCTCCCTAAATCGCGGTATGAGGGGAGACTAACTGGGAAAGGCACGCTTGGAGGGGAGTCAATAATATGCAGGGACGGGCATTCTTGGTCTGAAGCACACTACACAGTTCTACAGAACTCTACCCTGGTGACCCTGTATGACGATGAACACAAGAACAGTCTGTGCTCCAAACACCCAGAGCGGTGTGACGACTGGTCATTTGGAAGGACGTGGTGATGAAGAAGTAGGCTACGGTGATCCAATGGAGGAGATAACACATGATTATGATGGTCCAATGGAGGAGGAAACACATGATTATGATGGCTCCGGTGACCGATTACCGGTGGAAGAAGGACACAGTGATGACGGCTCCGGTGACCGATTACTGGTGGAAGAAGGACACGGTGATGACGGCTCCGGTGACCGAACAGAGTCCGGCCAGGTATATATGTATTTATTAAGCATGTGCTGACACTATAGCTAATTGATGCATTAATTGTTTTGGTATATATGTACACATATTAACTCTCTTCTTTCTTCTTTTCTAGCCCTCCGGATCGAGCCAAAGTTCGGTAAAGACACAAGGCTCAAAGAAAAGGTTGCGCCAGGATGAAAAGTTCATCATCGAAGAAATCGGGCGTGATGGCCTACTGAGTAAACCCAGCAAGGCCAAGGACGCATTTACTGCTCAGTGCGCGGTTGTTGTTAGGGACATGATCACGATCAGCATCCACCTATGGTACAATCCTAAGAACAAAGACCCTCAGGTGTCTTATGTCAACGATATGCAGAAAAATGATCTTTGGACCGCGCTGAAGTCCAATTTCACACTACCGCCAGAGGAGGATCCGGAGAAGCAGCCACCAGTTATAGTGCAATTGGTCAAGGCGGACGCTCTTAAGAAGATGGGGTAACTATTCAGGAGGTGGAAGAATGAGCTGAATGCAAAGTTTGTCGAAAAAAACAAGACTCCAGAATTCACCGGCCGGTTTGAGATGATCAGAGATCACTGGGACGCATTTGTGGCCCACAAGAAATCGGAAAAGAGTAAGGTGATGTCAGAGAGAAACAAGATAAATGCTGCGAAGAAGCAGTATCACCATCGCACGGGGTCAGGTGGCTTCCTCAAAGCCCGGCCGTTGTGGGACAAGGCCGAGAATGACCTGCTTGCTAAAGGGGTCGAACCACAGACATTACACTGGCCAGGCCGTTCAAGGACTTGGTTCTTCGAAGTTGGGGGAACCTTGGACCCTGTAACAGGGAAGTGCGTTTGGACGGACGAGCAACTTGCAATACCCATCACGCATCTTCAGTTCTATATCGAAGCAGCGCAGCAAGGGACGTTCGTTCCCGACAGAGAGAACGACGAGCTCGCAATGGCCCTCGGGAATCCTGAGCACCCTGGACGGACACGAGGCATGCCAAGCTCCCTTTCGTGGAAGGCCGGGTTTCCCGATGTAGGCGGTTACAAATGCTGGGATAGGAAGAAGAAAGTGGATCAGACCACTTTGCATGCGTTGCACGCAAGAGCAAAAGTGCTAGAGGACGAACGAGAAGTATCTCGCAGCAAGCAACCTATCGAAGCTACCCTCGAAGCTACCCCACCATCTCAGCGGAAAAGCAGCGTGGCTTCCACCGAGATGCCTGAGGAGCCTGTCTTCACGGCTCCTGCTATCTACCGCGTGGATGCTATCATGGAGTCTCAACATTGCCACCTTATGACGCAATGGATGCAATTCAAAGTCCAGGCGGCTGTAGGCTCTGTTTTTACTTCTGAACCCGGCGCAACTTTTCACTACCGTCCGGTTCCAGAAGGATATGCTAGGGTGATGGTGGATCAAATAACGGAGGGGTTTGAGGATCTCGAGCTTGACCACCCTACCGGTGAAGGGGAGACTCGGCTGGGTTCTTCTCTGAAGACTCCATGCCTATGGCCGAAGGACCTCATCAACCTTGTGAACAGGATGCCTCCGGCGAGTAAGCGCACTCCGCCTCCTCCTCCGGCAAGGGATCAACGCACTCCATCTCCTTCTCCGGGTGATCAGGCGCGTGGCGGCACTCCGCCTCCTTCTCCGCCTGCGCTAGCGCGTCCGAGCAGCCCGCCTCCTTCTCCGCCTGCGTCGGCACGTCCGAGTAGCTCGCCACCTCCTCCGCCTGCGTCGGCGCGTCCGAGCAGCCAGCTTCCTCCTCCGCCTCGTCGGCAAGGCGTGAAGAGAGCCGCCGATGCTCCGGCTGCTCCGGCGCGTGGTAGCACCCCGCCTCCTCCTCCGCCTCCTAAGCAATAAAAGAAGGTAGCCGCTGGGACTGCTCAGGCGTCTAGCAGTACAATCAGAGGCAGGAGGCAATACAGATACGGTCCATCTCTCAGGCCCTTAGAGAAGTTACCATACGAGAGGACCGACGAGGAGAACGCGGAGATCTGTAAAGCTGAAGTGAAGGACTTTTTTTCAAAGAAACCTCTACCTCCAAAGCAGAAGATAGATCCGGCGAGAGCGAAGCGCGCTATTGATGCCCTGAAGAAACCACCACCGTCTCCGCCGAAAACCAACTATGAGCGCATTATTCAAAAGTCATATGTCGAAGCATCGCGGTCGGGAAGTACTTGCAGTGATCACAGGTTAGCACAGAAAATAAGTGGGAAACAAATTGATACGTCCAAAATGTATCTATAATTTCTGCTTGCTCCATGCTTCTTTTGTGTGATATTGCTATGATATTGATGCACTTCCATACACTTTTGATCATATTTGGACTAACCTATTAACTCAGTGCACCACAGTGCCAGTTCCTGTTTTCTGCTGTTCTTCTATTTCAGGTTTCCCCCATATTAAAAGTGCTCCAAAAATTCCAGGAAAAATATAGGAAAAATCAGCGTACAGGAAGCTTCGCGAAGTACCAAAGATGGGCCAGAGGGGAGCCAGGGGAGGCCCAGGCAGCCACCTGGCGCGGCCCCACCCCTGGCCGCGCGAGGGGGGCGCCTGGGGCCCCTGCTCCGCCTCTGGCTGCCCCCCTTCGCATATATATCCCTCTGGTCCCGAAACCCTCGAGGACAGAACCCTTTTTTGCGATCTCGCCTCTGTTCCGCCGCCGCAGCGCTTCCAAGATCGGGAGCATCAGGAGAACTCTTCCTGGAACCCTGCCGGAGGGGAGAACCACCACCGGGAGCTTCTCCACCACCATGGACGCTTCCCGGATGAGTCATGAGTAGTCCACCTTGGACCATGGGTCCATGATCAGTAGCTATGTGATGTTCTCCTCCCCTCTTTGTTCTTCATGGTTTTGACCTCGTGAGCTGCCCTACATGATCGAGGCACATATGTAATCTTTCTGCTGTTGCTTTGCTGAGTTTGCTGGGATCTGATGGATTATGAGACTATGTTCAGATTGTGTTTGAGTAATATATTTGATTCACCTCTTTTATATCTTTGTTCTTGAGTAATTCTTGCATGTTCTCCGTTGCTGTTTATTGCTTTGGCCAAGTAGTAGGTAGTAACTCCAAGAGGGAGCGTTATGCTTGATTGTGGGTTCATGCCCCCTGATGACTAGCTTGAGTGACAGAAACATGAGTCTAGGGGATGTGATGTTGCCACAAGGGAGAAAACAACAGTGCTTGTACTTGCGGGTGCAAGGATTGTTTACTTTACGCAAAGTTCTTTTAATGCAGTTGTCTGTTGCTTTGAGTTTACACTTTGGGTGGGATTCGCAACTTAATACCAGCGAGATGTTCTGGCTAGATATCTCAAGGTGGATGATTAGTAGTAGATGCAGATGGATTTCGGTCTACTTGCCTTGGCGTACCGCCCATGCTTTTGAGCATCTACCTTTCTTTGCAGCATAGTTAGCATTGGTTTGCGCACATAATCCTGTCAATTGCCGAGCTCTAATTTGTTTACCTCGCTTTGCTGTTTTATCGTCTTTTGGGAGAGAGACATCACTAGTGAACATCATGGGACCCCGGTCTATATTACCACCTCTGATCACACCTTCTATTTACTTCTTGTTTTTATTTCCTAGTTGCAGTCATAGCTATCATTACTATCTCTTGTGTTTGATCCTTTGTAAACAACAAGGCCAGAGGGATTGACAACCTCTCTGTACTCGTTGGGAGCAAAGTTATCTGTATCTGTGTGCAGGTCCCGTCAACCGCTAAGTTTCTGGCGCCGTTGACACCTACTTGTTGACCCTCGGAGTCTCACGGGATTCGATCCTTGGTACCTTTGCCAAGGGAAATTTTCCGCTACGCTACATCTCAACCTTCCACTTGGGGTATCCAACGAGGGGCGAGAAGCCATCAAGCAAGTTTCTGGCGCCGTTGCCGGGGACTCCACTCTTCAAGATAGGGGAGTTGCATGCTATCTTTTATCTTTGCTTTTTAGTCTTGTTAGTTTACCTTTCAGTTTTTTGCTTTAGTGTCCCTTACCAAAAATCACAAAAATAGTTATCTTGCTTGCTGCTGCTATGGGTTCCACTGAGAACACCAAGTTGTGTGACTTCACTAGTCATAACAACAATGACTTTATCTGCACGCCTATTGCTACACCTGCCACTTCAGCACCTTCTTATGAGATTAAACCTGCTTTGCTGAACCTAGTTATGAAAGATCAATTCTCCGGTGCTGGAGATGATGCTGCTTTGCACTTAAATAATTTTGTTGAGCTCTGTGATATGCAAAAGTACAAAGAAGTAGATGGTGATATTGTTAAGCTTAAGCTTTTTCCTTTCTGCTTGAGAGGAGGAGCTAAAATCTGGTTTCAATCCTTGCCTAGGAATAGTATAGATTCTTGGGACAAGTGCAAGTATGCCTTTATTGGGAAGTACTATCCCCCTGCTAAAATTATCCAATTAAGGAGTAACATAATGAATTTTAAACAATTGGATAATGAACACGTTGCCCAAGCTTGGGAACGCATGAAATCTCTTGTCAAGAACTGCCCTACTCATGGTTTGACTACTTGGATGGTTATCCAAACTTTTTATGCAGGCTTGAACTTTACCTCGCGGAACTTGTTAGATTCGGCCGTGGGAGGAACCTTTATGTCAACTACACTTGGTGATGCCACGAAGCTTCTCGACGAGATGATGACCAATTATTCCCAATGGCACACCGAACGCGCTCCAACAGGTAGGAAGGTAAACTCTGTCGAGGAGATTTCCTCCCTAAATGAAAAAGTTGACTTGATCATGTCTCTACTTTCCAAGCAATCTTCTATTGATCCTCATGATGTTCCTTTAAATTCTTTGATTGCTCAAGATCAAGTAGATGTGAACTTTATCTCTAGAAACAACTTCAATAACAATGCTTATAGGAGTAATTTTGGTAGCAACCCTAGACCGTTCCCCTCTAATTCCTATGGGAACAACACTACTTATCCTAGCACCAAGAACTCCACTTCTGAACTAGAGATTATGCTTAAAGACTTCATCACTACCCAAAAGGCCTTCAATAAGAGTGTAGAAGAAAAACTAGACAAACTAGATAATCTCTCTTCGAAGGTAGACAATTTAGCCCATGAGGTAGAGTTGCTTAAAATTAGAACTTCTCCTCTTGAGGAGAGGAAGAACACTCCTATGAATGCTATTCAAGTGCAAATTAATGAAAACATTAGGATGATGACTAAACTTAAAAAGAGATGGGCTAGAGAAAAGGAGGAAGAAGATAGAATTAAGAGCCTTCCTACCCACCACACTGTTGCTACTATCCAAGTTGTTGAGGATATCCAAACTCTTAGCACCCAATGCACTCCTAGTCCCATTGGACCTATTAATGGTGATGCTATGACCTCAACCGTAGAAGCCTCCATACCTAGAAAGCTAGAAGATAGTTGGGATCCTATGATTAAAATTAAGTTGAATAACTTCTCTTGCTATGCTTTATGTGATGTTGGAGCTAGTACCTCCGTTATGCCCAAAAGAATGTACGCTATGTTTGAATTGAAACCTTTTGATCCTTGTTCTTTTGGTGTTCGTCTTGTTGATTCTTCCGTAAAGAAACCTTTGGGGAAGATCGACGATGTTCTTATCATTGTCACTGACAATTATGTTCCCGTTGATTTTACTATTATGGATATTGAATGTGAACCTTCATGTCCAATTATTTTGGGACGTCCTTTTCTTCGCACCGTTGGTGCTATCATTGACATGAAAGAGGGGAATATAAAATTCCAATTCCCTCTCAAGAAAGGGATGGAACACTTCCCTAAAAAGAAGATTAAGTTGCCTTTTGAGTCTGTTACACGGGCTAGCTATTCTCTTACTCTTGATAAAACTTGATCTTCTCTTTTTGCATCATGCCTAGCTTAAAGGCATAAAAGAAAGCGCTTTTGGGAGGCAGCCCACAACGAATTAGGTTTTATTTTGCTTTTGTTGTGTCTTGATGTTTGTTACTACAGTAGCATCATCATTGTATCTTTCCTTTTCAGCTTTGTGCCAAGTTTAGCCTCTGATTGCAAGAAAGTTCAAAAGTTGTGACATGCTGTCCAGAAAACAGATTCTGTCCTTGGACAGAAAAATTCGAATAAAATCACCAGATCATCTTTTTGATCTGAATTTTTTTGACAGCGTGCTTTATACAATTGGCTTTCGAGCGTCTGTTCTGAGTTTTTTGATTTGAGTTGCAGAAGTGCCCCGAAAAAATTATTTACTACCTGCTGGTCTGTTTTTCACAGATTCTGTCATGTTTTGCCTTTTCTTCGTTTTGCAAACCTTGAGCTTGCTTTTTCTTTGCAAAAACCTTTTGGAAATCTTGAGAAACAGTAGCTCTTCAAGATTATTTTTATTTCCAGTAGGGAAAAATTATTTTATTGTGGGTACTAACCTCGCTAATCAGATTATGATGAGTTATGTATGAAGGGAGTTTTCAAGTGTGCGAGGGAAGATGATAAAAGAAGATTCAGGAGGGTCAAACGCTCAAGCTTGGGGATGCCCCCGTGCACCCCCAAGAAATATTCAAGAAGACTCAAGCATCTAAGCTTGGGGATTCCCCCATGCGTCCCCTTCTCCATCAACAATTATCAGTTCGTCTTTCGTTCCACTATATTCTTATCACTTCATGCGTTATGTGCTATGCTTGGAGCGTCTTGCTCTTAGTTTCCTTTTTTTAGTTTTCTTTAGCTTTGCTTGCTGTTCATAACAAGTTAGAACCCAGCTTTCTTTGTGTGGGAGAGAAACACGCTCCACTTCAACCTAGAACACAACATAGGATTTTCATGCTTATCTTTGCTGTGTGTGTTATTTGTCTTTCCATAGCTGCTGTCATGTTTAGCTCTTAGTTTTCATGCTTTTCTTTTTAAAGAGCTTTTGTTTAGTTGGTTGCTGAACTCTCTTGAGTTTTCATGTTTATCTTGTTAAGAGAGTTTGCCTGTTGCACTGAGTTGTGTGTCTTAACTTAAAGTAGGTAATTGAGGTTGCTATTTAATTTTAGTAGTAACTTGCAATAGTTTTGAGGTATTGCCATGAGTAATGTCTGAACTTTTGGTGTCAAGATCTTTAGCCTATTAGTGATAGATGTCGTATTTTGGGCAATCCGTGTTTATTTTCGAAAACCTACAAAATAGTTGAGAACTTTAGCTACTAGATGGATCACTAATCTTTGGAGGGATCGAATATTAGAGTACACTCACGTACCATGAGTCGAGGATGCGCAAGGATAACCAAACCCCCATACACTCCTCCTCGGGGTACTTGTCTCTTTGTGAACCGCCTAATTAGATTGAGAGTTACCGATAATAAGTGCATGAGTTCTTCAGACTAATGTGAGTATTCGAAAGTTGACACTTCCACCTAGCCATATTTTTCTAGCCTCTTCGGTACCGTGCATTGCCCTTTCTCACCTCGAGAGTTGGCGCATACTTCGCCGGTGCATCCAAATCCTTGGCACGATACGCTCTGTCATCATAAGCCTCATTATATCCTTACTCAAAACAGCCACCATACCTACCTATCAAGGCATTTCCATAGCCTTTCCGAGATACATTGCCATGCAACATCCATCTTCTCATGACTTGATCTTCATGTCATACATGCTTTTTTCTTGATCGATGAGCCGCATGCTAGTTGGGCCTTGCCCTAATCATTGCTACATGACGCGCTAGTATCATTGCATATCCTGCTACACCGGCAGAGGCATACATTTGCATACATCATGATAGTTTCATTTTCTTTATGTTGAGTACTTTTGTAAAGAGTGTTGCCCCTAAAGTCAGGAAAAGATCCCAAAGAGGACAAAATCAAAAGATCCCAAAGAGGACAAATGAGAGTTAAATAGAAAAGAGCCATTGAGGCCACAAAAAAATAAAAAAATAGAAAAAAGAGAAAAAGAAATAAAAAGAGAGAAGGGGGCACACTACTATTCCTTTTGAGAGATCCACACTCGTACTCCATCTTATACCTTGTACTCCATAGAGATTATCATTCATGCATATAGCTATGTGGGGACCTTCACACTATAGAACTTGGCTTGCATATTCCAATGACGAGCCTCCTCAAAAGAGCTCTAGGTCTTCTTGAGCGAGCAAGTTGGATGCACCCCCACTAGTTCCATTGGAGAGCTTACCTTAGCTCATATGTGCATCCGTTGCATGGCAATCCCTACTCCTCACATCATATCTATCATTTGGCTTTCTCTCGCCTATGATTGTCCTCATTGATGTGAGCCTTTCACACCTTTTTTGTCTTCCCCCTTCATCATTTTTCTCTCTTTGCCATCCTAAGTGTCAACTTTCTTGCTTACGCTCATCCATTGCATGAGTGCTCAAAATATCGAAAGGGAGTGGATCATTTTGACTTGTACCTGGCTAGTGGTCTGGGGATGAGTCAAGATAAGATTCCAAAGAAGACCAAGTGTGAAACTTTAGTAGATTAAGTTCTCAACGATACAAAAACTATGTTTTACTCTCTCGTATATCCCTATCCCCTTTCTTGCACGCAAACACCATTTGGAGACATTCGAGTCACGGACAGCGAGAGCTCATGCACCTTTATGTTCTTATGTTGCTTGTTACAATACTAATATAGACTCTTGCTTGTTATGACTTGAATTGAATTACATGTCTTGATTGCTTTACTTAAAAAGTTCTTATATGGTTGGTAGCATGTCACCACAGAAATTATGCTTGTTATCATTTACCTACTCGAGGACGAGCAGGAATTAAGCTTGGGGATGTTGATACGTCCAGAACGTATCTATAATTTCTGCTTGCTCCATGCTTCTTTTGTGTGATATTGCTATGATATTGATGCACTTCCATACACTTTTGATCATATTTGGACTAACCTATTAACTCAGTGCACCACAGTGCCAGTTCCTGTTTTCTGCTATTTTTCTATTTCAGGTTTCCCCCATATTAAAAGTGCTCCAAAAATTCCAGGAAAAATATAGGAAAAATCAGCGTACAGGAAGCTTCGCGAAGAACCAAAGATGGGCCAGAGGGGAGCCAGGGGAGGCCCAGGCGGCCACCTGGCGCGGCCCCACCCCTGGCCACGCCAGGGGGGCGCCTGGGGCCCCTGCTCCGCCTCTGGCTGCCCCCCTTCGCATATATATCCCTCTCGTCTCGAAACCCTCGAGGACAGAACCCTTTTTCACGATCTCGCCTCTGTTCCGCCGCCGCAGCGCTTCCAAGATCGGGAGCATCAGGAGAACTCTTCCCGGCACCCTGCCGGAGGGGAGAACCACCACCGGGAGCTTCTCCACCACCATGGACGCTTCCCGGATGAGTCATGAGTAGTCCATCTTGGACCATGGGTCCATGATCAGTAGCTATGTGATGTTCTCCTCCCCTCTTTGCTCTTCATGGTTTAGACCTCGTGAGCTGCCCTACATGATCGAGGCACATATGTAATCTTTCTGCTGTTGCTTTGCTGAGTTTGCTGGGATCTGATGGATTATGAGACTATGTTCAGATTGTGTTTGAGTAATATATTTGATTCACCTCTTTTATATCTTTGTTCTTGAGTAATTCTTGCATGTTTTCCGTTGCTGTTTATTGCTTTGGCCAAGTAGTAGGTAGTAACTCCAAGAGGGAGCGTTATGCTTGATTGTGGGTTCATGCCCCCTGATGACTAGCTTGAGTGACAGAAACATGAGTCTAGGGGATGTGCTGTTGCCACAAGGGAGAAAACAATGGTGCTTGTACTTGCGGGTGCAAGGATTGTTTACTTTACGCAAAGTTCTTTTAATGCAGTTGTCTGTTGCTTTGAGTTTACACTTTGGGTGGGATTCGCAACTTAATACCAGCGAGATGTTCTGGATAGATATCTCAAGGTGGATGATTAGTAGTAGATGCAGATGGATTTCGGTCAACTTGCCTTGGCGTACCGCCCATGCTTTTGAGCCTCTACCTTTCTTTGCAGCATAGTTAGCATTGGTTTGCGCACATAATCCTGTCAATTGCCCAGCTGTAACTTGTTTACCTCGCTTTGCTGTTTTATCGTCTTTTGGGAGAGATACATCACTAGTGAACATCATGGGACCCCGGTCCATATTACCACCGCTGATCACACCTTCTATTTACTTCCTGTTTTTATTTCCTAGTTGTAGTCATAGCTATCATTACTATCTCTTGTGTTTGATCCTTTGTAAACAACAAGGCCGGAGGGATTGACAACCTCTCTGTACTCATTGGGAGCAAAGTTATCTGTATCTGTGTGCAGGTCCCGTCAACCGCTAAGTTTCTGGCGCCGTTGACACCTACTTGTCGACCCTCGGAGTCTCACGGGATTCGATCCTTGGTACCTTTGCCAAAGGAAATTTGCCGCTACGCTACATCTCAAACTTCCACTTGGGGTAACCAACGAGGGGCGAGAAGCCATCACAAATTCCCTAGCTCGGCGAACAAGAGAACCAATCGTGCCCCCCGCTCAAGGTGCCTAGCGACATCGTCCCTCATCATCCGGGGATGGCGCCCGGTACCAATCTTGCAGATTACCTGACCGATGATGTACTTCCTGATGTGTTAGAGGTGGATGATCACAAATACCGGTATGGGAAGCCTCTCGCCAAAGATGCCAGAACTCTAACCACGATGATGCGAAGATTGCATGACTGGTACATGGAAACCTGCAGAGACTCTGGTGGCCAGGATACTCTGATGCTGAAAGTTAAAGAGGAGCACGACCTCGTTGGAATTGATATGTTGTCTATTACATTTGAGGAGTTCTTCAACTTTTTCAATCAGAAGGCCCTCGATAAACCAACGATCACTTGATACTGTCTGTAAGTACTAGTTCTGTCATTAATTAAGTCTCTATATATAGCTCAGCTCTTCATATTGCAAGTATACTTCATTGCAAGTATATATAATTATCCTCACTATATTATGCAGGTTGAAGATCGTCGAATGTAGAAAAGCTGATATCTATGATATTGGCTTCATTAACACAAATCTCATATATGAATATCAGGTTCAATTTCATGCCAATGAAGCTGAGGCCAACTTGCTACAATCGTTGATAGTAAATCAAAACAAAGATAAAATACTCTTTCCTTACAACTTCAAGTGAGTGTTATTGTCTTGTGCATATTCGGTTTCCCTTAATTATATATTACTCGAGGTTATAGTAATTAATGTAATTGATGAGTTGTATGCATGCGTGCGCAGGTTCCACTATATTCTCCTAGAGATTAAGCTTGAGGAGGGACTAGTAACCGTCTTAGACTCGAGACGAAAAGATCCCGAGACCTTTGCGGACATGTCTAAAATGCTCAACAAGTAAGTTCAATCGATCATTACCGCACCATATCGGCAACTTTGTTCATTTCCTGATATAAAATAATTGTTTTCTTTGTCTAGCAGGGTTTGGAAAGAATTCGCCAAAAAAGTTCTGGCACTGCCGTGGGAACTGCGATGATTTACCCAAAAGTAAGTACTACAAGCTAGCTAGTTCCTCGCATCTCCCGTTGACTCTAGCTATACTTTCATCAATGCCTTTATAATGCTTCATTATCAGTTTGATTGACCTCTATTTCTTGTAAAGTGCTTGTGGCAGGAACCCGGGAATAATTACTGTGGATACTACATCTGCGAGTTCATCTACAACGCAACGGCCAAGAATAGGCGGGGCTACTCTAAAAGACAATTTGAGGTGCGTAAGAAAAAATATTCACAATTTTATTTTATTACCATCATTTCTGTTGAGTTTAATTCATATATATATATATATATATATATATATATATATATATATATATATATATATATATGTATTGACCCTCTTCTTCAAATCAGATGTGGCAGATGCGGGATGAACTCCTACCACAAGATCGCATACATGCAATTCAAGAGGAATTGGCGGGATTCTTCTTGATCACGTCATCAATAAAGCCGGAGAATACCATCTGGAAATTGAGTTAAGATGTTAGGGAATTGTAGTAAGAGATCTTATATTGTATGTATGTAGCCAGTAGTGTCGGATAGATATACGAAAACTTGTTGTTCGACCTATCTCTCTCGGAGAAGGAGAGAGGTCGATCTTCTGTACTTAATGATTTCCTTCATTTGCTTACTAGCTAGCGTGTCGAGTCCTCCGATCTATACGTATATATATAGTATGTAGCGTCGACCAAGCACGGAGATAAGAGAGGACACTTCTCTCTATTAGCGGGCTAACACAATATATGAAACCCCTAAATTAACCCTACAAAACCCCCAAACCCCCTCCCCCCTTTCAGAAAAAAAACACAAAAACCCGTGCCACTAAACTGCTGACGCGTGGAAGCTTATTTGTCCCGGTTGGTGCTACCAACCGGGACAAAAGCCCCCCCCCCCTGCCTGGGCAAGCCGCAGTGGCCACGTGGAACCCCTGTGACGCCCCGAGACCGACGCTCCAGAAGACTTCCAGCTATTCCGGGTTTCGCCGTGTGTTTTATTTGCTTGCTTCATTTTATTTGTGCTTGCATCATGTCATCATGCCATCATGTCATTAATATTTGCATCTCAACTAAATAAATTGCATAGATCGTTTGATCTATTTAAATCGAGGGGAGGATGACTTCTCTTTATAACATATCCTCCTAATATTTATGGAGCTATTATAAAAATATTCCATTTGTTAGAGGCAACCATAACACACTTGCATAATTTTCTCCATGCCTTTTTCACTCCAAGTTTTGACTCCCATAACCTTGCTTGATCACCTTCTTCTCCTTCTTCGTTAGTCCATTTAAATTGTGGCATTTTATTTCCTGCGCCAATTTAATGTTCATTCTTTTCCTGATGCTAGTTCACCATGCCTAAACCCTCTCTGCCAATTTCCAGCTCGTTTGAAGAGGTTTTGGTTGGGTTTTAAAATGTCTCAAGTTTGAATTAAATTCAAACTTGTGATATTTTTCTTCCTCAAAAGAATACCCAAACCATTCGTTTCAATGAAAGCATATTTACTGGACCTCGTAAATATTTTCACCTTCCTCTATTTCTTCCTCAATCACTCTGTGATTTTTCTTCTGTTTTTTTCTGTTTAAAGAAAAGGAGAAAAGCCAGAGGGAGAGAGAGCCCAGCTGCAGCCTCTAGTCGATTCGGCCCGCCTAGGCCCATCCGCAGCCAGCCTAAGCCCAGCCCACACTCCTCCTTAACCCTAGCCAGCCCGATCCCCAACTCCTCCCCCTCCCTCTCGTCCCTCAGCCCCGCCGCCACCCATCGCACGAGGTCCCCGACCCACTCCTTCCCTCGTCCTCTTCTCCCACAGCGCAGTGCTCCCCTCCTTGATCTCCCTCGCTCGCCCCGATCCAGCGCGCCCCCGCCTCCTTCTTCTTCCAGCACCGCGGCCACCACCTCTCCTCCTCCCGTCCCGAGCTCGAGCTCGCCCGAGCTGCACCCGTGGTGATGCCGCCCGGCCCCGGCCACCAGTGCGCCACGGCAAGCCCCGCCGACCGCGCGACCTCGTCCTTGCCACCGGAACCAGCCTCGCCGCCTCCTCCCTCCGTTTGGCCTCAACCACAACGAGCCTGCCACCGCCAAGTCCTTCTCCTAGCCGGTCTGGCTGCTTCTCTGCTCCTCGTCGTCGGAACCCCGCCAAGACCCAAGCCATGCCATGGCCGCCGACACTGCCGCCTCGCCATGGAGCCGCATCGCTCGGCCTCCTCCTACGCGCCACGGCCGTCTTGCCTCCTCCTGGTCCGCCCCCTCCTCTGCTCCGCCTCCGCTGCACCAAGGCAGCCCGGCCGTCTCCTGCCCCTCGCAGGTCTTCCCTGTGTACGCCGTTGTGTCCCTGCTTCATGTCAAGACCGACAACGACCCCTTCGTCTAGCCGCTGCTCGGCCAGGCGTCAAGAACCAGCAGCTCGAGCTGCCTCCATGCATCTCCGGTGGCCTCTCGTCATAGAGCCGTGCAAGTCCCTCATTCGTCAAGATGGCCAAGTCCAGGGACAACTGAAACGTGTACCACTACCTTCCACGACGACCCGTGTATGACTGCCGTCGCCGAGTATTTTGTTCGCCAAGTGCAACGACCCCGAGTACGACTACAGTCCAAGACACCCTTCAAGTTCGACTACCGCATGGCTACATCAAGCTCGAGTACCCACGCCATGTGTTTCTATCGCCGAGTACAACGACGACCGAAGACCCAAGTTACGCCAAGTTCGACACCACAAGTACCCCGTCGGTTCGTCAAGACCCTCATGTACGACTACACGATGTGACGCGTCAAGTACCACTACGTCCGACGATGCGACAAGTACCCCTTCCGACGACCTGAACATCTACGGATACCCGAACGTCTATGAAAACGTGTACCACTACCGTCGTCGAGACCCGTGTACAACTACCGTCGACGTGCACGACTACGAAACGGAACGACTACTTCCCACTGCGAACGTGAATGGCTACTTCCCTCGACGACTCAAACCGCCCCGAAACGCACGCTTCGAAGGTATACCGCCGAAACGATGCCCGTGAACGGATGTGGTTGTATGAGATGCATCCCTTGTTTGCACCGTGTCCGTTGTTCCCCTCTTTTGTCGCCGACCCGTGGGAACCCGGAAACCGGGACCACCCCATCATCTTGCATGTCACGCTCACGTCGATCCTTCTCTTGCACCGGTCTCTCAACGAGTTACCGGAATCGAGATGTTGTCGTGGCATCATTTTCGGTTATCGCCGCCGTGGCACATTTTCTTTCCACCACGGTGACGAAATACTCCATATCTCGTTCATGTCAACTTTTAATAAAAATTGCATAAAACTTGCATTTGTCATCCACATCATGATAACAACATTTAAATGCTTAAAATTGTTGTTTCCTTAAAATTGCTAAACAATGACATGGGGATTTTCCGGAATTGTTGTTGTTATTTTCGGCCTCATTTAAAATGCCTAAATAGATAGTTTACATATGCCTCACCACTGCCATGTTAATAACATTTAAAATTGTTGTCTACATAAACGAGAGTCAACTAAATAAATAAAATGTGGTATTTTGTCAATATGCAACTCATTGCATATTGAGCGCCACTTAACTTGTAGTATTGTTTGTGCACTTTGCCATGCCATGCAAATTTAAACCGGACATGCATCATACTTGGATGTGCATCGTATGCCATGTTTATGCTTGTGTGTTTACCGTGTTGTTTGCTTCTTTCCGGTATGCTTCTCTTGTTAGCTTCGGTTCCGTTCTGGAGTTGTGAGGTTTTGTTCGACTACTTCTTGGACTCGTTCTCCTTCCTTGCGGGATCCCAGGCAAGATGATCATTCCCCGATATCACCTCTATCTTTTCCTATGCTAGCTGTCTCGCTCTTTAGATATGCCTCGATGCCTATTCCTGTTTGTCAGCCTCTTATTGTTGCCATGAAACCTCTAACCTTTGACACCTTCCCAGCAAACCGTTGTTTGGCTATGTTACCCGCTTGCTCGGCCCCTCCTATAGCGTTGTTAGTTGCAGGTGAAGATGAAGATTGCTCCATGTTGGAACTTGTTGTTGGAATATCACAATATCTCTTAAATATATTAACACACCTATATACTTGGCAATGGGTGGAAGGCTTGGCCTTTTGCTCGGTGTTTTGTTCCACTCATGCCACCTTAGGAACCGATAAACCGGTGTTATGTTCCTTGATTTCGCGTTCCTAACACGGTTGGGGTTTATGGGCCCCCCTCGATAATTCGCACTACTTAAAGCTTTTCCAGCAAGGCCCAACTTTGGTTTTAATTTGCCTCATAATAAAACAACTTAATTAATTAATTGCATAGGGGGTCATGTCCCGGGGTTCTTAAATCTACATAACAGGGGGCCAGTGCTGATGGTGTTGGTCCCAAACGGGGGTTATGCGGGGCCACCACGGGGAAACTTAAGGTTTGGCTCCTGTATAATCGCCCATCCGGTCGTGGCTTGAGACGAGATACGCGCGGCTACTATCAGGGTGTCGGCACGCCGGGAGGTCTTGCTGGATTAGTTTTACCTTTGTCGAAATATCTTGAGCACGGGATTCCGAGAATACTCGGGTCTTCCCAACATGGAGTTGCAACTCCGCAGATCATGAGCTTGTGATGGGCTAAGTTGGGACACCCCTGCAGGGTTTGATCTTTCGAAAGCCGTGCCCGTGGTTATGTGGCAGATGGGAATTTGTTAATATCCGGTTGTAGATAACTTGACATTGTATCCTTAAGAATACACTACCCGTGTGAGTAACCATGATGGTCTCTTTCCGAAGGGCTTCGGGAAGTGAACACAGTGGGGTTATGTTTGACCGTGAGTAGCTAGGATCACTTCTTGATCAACTTGGCGACCGTTGGCACTTGTTCTCTTCTCTCTCTAAAGTCATAAGCTAGATGCTTAGTGCTTGCTGCAGACACTTTTATAGCCTTTCCTCACCTAAGGCTTTGGTAGTTTTGATACCCGGGAACGGGATTGCTGAGTCCTTTGTGGCTCACAGATTCAACACACACCAGATGCAGGTACCGCTGAGAGCAATGCGGGAGATGGATTAGGACTTCAGTGGGAGTTCGATGAAGAGCTTGGCCGTATGTATGTGACGTTTTCGACGATCAGTAGTGGTTCCTACTAGGGGCGATCAGGCCTTGTGGTTTTATGGTATCTTTCTCATTTGGATTTTGTCTGTAGTCGGACCTTGTGTTATTTGGATGATGTATGTTGTTGTATTCATTGTGTGACGTGGCGAGTGTAAGCCAACTATCTTTTCAATTTCATCACTGAATTTTACATGAGATGTGCAAAGATACCATACTTGAGATCATTCTAGTATGCGCTTATGTCTTTAAGTCGTGCCTCGACACGTGGGAGACATAGTCGCATACTGGGCATTACAACCCCATCTGTCCTGGTTGGTATAAGAACCGGGACTAATGGTATAGAGCATTTGTATCGACCATTTAGTCCCAGTTCCCCAACCGGAACAAATGGCCCTTACGAACCGGGACAAATGGCCCTTTTTCTATTAGTGTAGCTTGGTTTACAAGGATACAACCCTAACAATGAAACTTGTGAACCTAAGAAGAATCACAATAGAGAACCACAAGGATCCTATATGAATTGAGGACAGGCCCTCCAATCCACACACACGAGCTAACACTCAACGATACTAGTGCTCTCAGCACATCACAACCTCACCGGATGTCTGCAAACATAAACTCGAAAATATCATCGCCCTTCACATGGAACAGCTGGGGAGTATTTATACTAGAAGCACCTACTAGTTAGATGTGAAAAAACTCAAGAGGAAGGGTAAATTCATGAGCCCCATGCTATAGCAGGAGCAAACTTGTTGAGCCCCGCGCTGTAATAAATTCCTAGACAACTTGCATGGAAACTTGCACAACTTTTGACTCAAGACCTCAATTGATGCACCATTTTTTTAATGAAAGCTGACTTCAAAGACCATCTTTTCCAGCCTCTAAAATGTGCTAGAGCCTTCCAGAATTAATTGGGTTTAGGTGGAAAGTTGCAGCTGGAAATCTGATGAGTCATTTCTCCCAAAATAGGCACCGGAAGCTTCCCCACTAAGATAATGGTTTTGCACATGTCTTCATTCGGCTGCTCTAAAGGTTTACCATTTGTGCTAGCATGAACCTCCCTCTTTGATGCCATCGTCATGATCCGGTCCACATCATCTTCCCGTCCTTAAAAAAAACGTCCTCGGTTTTGAGGTATTCTTCTTGGGCTTCTTCACTTGTGGGAATTGCTCAACCTTGAGTGCTTGATCCACCATAGGTTCCAATACATGGTTCACTCCTTGATGTAGGAAAGAATACTTGTCAGACCTCCCATGGTGAGTATCATCATGATCAAACTGCCACGGCCTTCCCAAAAGAAGATGACAAGCTTGCATTGGCACCACATCACATACCACTTTGTCTACATAACTTCCCACTAAAAATTACACCCTAGCACGATGTGTAATCTTCAGCTTACCAACACCATTCAACCACTTCACATAATATGGCTGGGGATGCCTCCATGTTGATATCCCAAGAGCATGCACAAGATCAGTACTAATGATGTTATTGTAGCTACCTCCATCGATGACCACCTTGTAGTTTTTGCCCTTGATCTTGCAAATGGATTGAAACACATTTTGTCGCTGGCCCTTCTCAACAATAGGAGCATCATCATGAGCTACTTTGCGAACCATGAGATTAACACCATCTCCTCCATCTGAACTCAGAAGTGCTTCGGTCTCAAAAGTAGAATATTTTGCATCTTTCTTATCAGATTCAGATTTGTCACTTGAGTCATCGGTGACATATCCATCCTTTGTGTGCAGCACTTTCTTCAAATTAGGACAATCCTTCTTGGAGTGACCTATACCCTTGCATGTATGTCACTGAATATTACTAATGCGAGTGGCAGGAGTATTGGAAGACTCAACATTTGATGCATTAGCTTCTTTTGCAGTCATCTTGTTGTGTCAGTGAAAATCTGTAGCAATGCTTCCGTCTACTTCTCGCTGAACTGAACCTCTCCAAGTGCTTGATGTATAGGTTTGGCTGCGACTTTGATGACGCTTCAGCTACTGCTCTACACGAATAACTTGATGCACAAGTTCTTGCAAATCTTGATATGTAACCATCTCTATCCTTTCTTGCACATCCTCATTCAGCTCATGAAAGAATCTTGACATTGTGGCCTCCTCTGGATCATTCACCGCCGTCCAAATCATCAAAATCTCCATCTCGTTATAGTACTCATCAACACTAGAATTACCTTGGCACAACCGTTGAAGTCAATTGTAAGGTTCTTGTGAAATGTTTAGGAAGAAACCGTCTCCGCAACAGATTTTTCATTTGCACCCATGTCTCCGGACGGCCTCCAGCACGACACAATTGGTTCCACCAAATCAAAGCATATCCGATAAACTCAATGGATGCATATCGTACCTTCTCCTCCTCCGTATAGCAGTGGCTATCAAAAATCTGATCCACACGCATCTCCCACTCCAAATAATCACCGGGCTCGGTTTTCCATTAAACGATGGTATGTTAAGTCTGAATTAGCAATCTCACCATCTCCATGGTCACGATGAGCACGCCCATGACGTCTTCTTCCCACGACAAAGCCTTCTTGGCCTTCTCCGCGACGATCAAGATGAGCACGTCATGGTCGAGGCTCGTAGTAGTTTCGAGCATCATCGGAGTGGTCACTCCAATGCTCTCCATGGTGGTCCTGATGTATGGGGAGTTGTCGATGTCGACCCCGTGCAGCAAGCCCATCTCGTGGTGGAGACGGTGGCGCCCAAGTAGCACCTCGCTGGTCGTGGCGAGCACGCCGAGGTGGTGCATCATAGTAGCTTTGGTCATCTCCGGAGTGGACATGGTTGTGCTCTCCATGCCCCTCCTCAAGGCGGCGTTGGCTTACTGGTGTGTGCGATGTACGCGCTCGTTGATCGTTCTTTTCCCATGCCTTGAATTTTTTGGCTGGTTCATTTTAAATTTCTAATTGTGATGTTTGTATATTCATAGCTCTTGTCGGATGTTTGCATCGTCATCGCAAGGCCAACCTTGTATCTGTCCGCTCCTACATCGCTGTGTAGCTTCCATTGGCGCGTCTGTTTGCCCGCTAAGCCAGTGCCTGCACCTTCCAATGGACCCTCACAGGAAGTGGGGAAGGGAATGAGATTGTTTGACGGCTTCGTCTACACGGGTTGCACACGAGGGTTCCCACACTCGTTGATGTGGTCTGGTGGAGGTCACCCACGAAGATTAATTGCCCCTTTGATCTGCCTACAAGTATATACCATTTGTTTTGTCCCCAAGGTCGAGTCTGTGGGTTTCCTTTCTATTTCCTTAAGCTCGTCATTTATGAAGATGATGAACTCTGTGACTGGCTAGCCACGATAGATAACCTCATGGATGAAGTTTCGTATCCAGAAGCTTACATCAGCCGACCTGAGCACAAGGAGAGGTAGTTTTTTTAGGGGACAAGGAGAGATAGGTAACGCGGTGCATTTGAGCCACTACCACGTTATTCGGCCTACAAATCAATTCGCTGGGCCAAACGGTTTTGGGTGAAATGACTTATGGTTATCCTTTTCTGTTTTAGAGATGCAATTTTTTTCCATCCATCCTTTGCATAACTAAAAGGGTCCAAAAATAGCCCATTAGGCCTAACAGCTAATGTGCCTGCGTGCCTGGCGTACCAATGAGTCGGCCGATTAGCAAAAGGGCCGTGCCTAGGCCACAAGGCTGTGCGCGCGGGCCAGCACAACACAATCCATATACTAATCATGGCCCACCATGCCAGGCATTATTATGGCGGGACGGGCCGTCCCGTTGGGCCAGCCCCGGAGTAGAAGTGCGTATTGATTTCGATTGTGTAGAAAAAAGAGTTCTGAAGATGGCATACAATCAGATGCTCAAAAAAAAGATGGCATACAATCACTGTACTACACATACGCAGATATTACAAGAGGAATACAAGAGGACTGGCAGGAGAAAGACACAATTCCGCAATTCCGGATCTCATCTACACACCCCCACCGACCCCATCAAAACCCGCCGCCGTGGTTGCGGATCGGAGATGAGGTGCTACACGGCTCTCGCGGCGGCGGCAACGCTGCTGCTGCTTCTGCTGGCGCCGCTGGCGTCGGCGGAGGCGGCGATCGCGTCGTGCAGGGAGAGGAGCGAGGAGGAGACGCGGCGGGTGTTCGTGGAGTGGATGGCGGAGCACGGGGTGGCGTACGACTCCGCCGTCGAGGCGGAGCGCCGGTACGCGATCTTTAAGGGCAAGCTCCGCATCGTCGACCAGCACAACGCCGGCGCCGACGCCGGGATCCACCCGTACCGCCTCGGCCTCAACTGGTTTTCCGACCGCACCAGCGCGGAGACATATTCCCGTACGTTAGCCCTCGCTCTACTACTACTCTATATTCTTTATTTATCCGTGCATCATGTGGGCAAGATTCGCCGTGCACTAGTAATATTCCGCTTTTAACTTGGTGCTTGATTATGTGGTCAACTGCAGTAGTTCCAGTATATATCCACATGGACAGAAAGTAGAGGATGACCCACGTATGGGTATCTTGATTTTCTAGAGTTGACTATAAGTATGTGAAGATTTTTTTACTAATCTATATATGGGTATGATTATAGCCTACCAATTATTTCTTATTACTGCGGCATGGTAGTGTGACTTATGTTAATTACATAGTTGAGCGCTTCTATTACCGACTGGATTACAAAATGTAAGAGAATCACGAGATTTTGGTTCTATGGTTGATGAGTATTATAGAAAAAACATACTAGTTTTCAAGTAGTTTCAGCAAACATGGACATTAAGTTTCTCTGCATTTGGACCGAAATAATTTTAGCTGAAGGTGAAAAAAACATAGTGTGCTAATGGTTCTCTAACGGATAATCTCACAGTCTGCTGTCATTTTTTTTGGGGGGAGAACGATCTACATCTCATGTGGATGTTTCACATGAATATTTGTAGCAGTGCTTCTTCTGAATTGTCATCACTGGCATAATACCTGCCGTTATACTATTCATTACAACATCTTTTATATAATATATTCTGATTCATTACTTTTACTACTTAGGTGTCCTTCCATAGCCTGAGAACCAAAATAATGTCTGGAGGTAGCACTAGTCCTGGAGAGACAAAGCACAGGTGCATCTGAATACGGCACTCTGTTTGTTGCCGGAAATCTTTTGGCTTTGACAACTTTGTTGCTAGTTGCTTATGTAATAAAATTGAGATGAAAATGTATGCGTTTCCAGAAGATGAAATGAGAAAACAAATAAAATGAGAAAGATTGTTTGTCATGTGTTTCTTAGGACATGCATGCAAGATACAAGTAAATCATGAATTAACAAACTTTCTTTACATCATTAGAACTGCAAGATCATGGAACCATGAATGTCTTCAGGAAACAAAGTCTTTTTTTCTTTTTCTTTGTAATACTACTTTACTTTGCTATTTTCTCTTCCGACTTCTAGTCTTAGCCGCTTCTCCACAATAGTTTGGACCTCATAATATGTGCTTTGCAGAACAAACGAATAAAATGAACAAAAAGAGAAACAAGGAGAGCTTTGCCAGATGTGATGCACAAAATAAGAGTGTCACACAATCTAGAAATATTTATTGTTCACTGCATTACTGATGAAAGATAGCACCTGGATGCCCTTTTTAATGCTTAAAACCCATCGTCTCATGAAGCATGTCCACTTTCGTTATCTTTCGATTAAAGACAACACATGGAGGATGTTTTCCCCTTAAAAAGATGTCCTCATGAAGCATAAGACTACAAACTGGAGTACAAAAGTTTGTAGTCCATGTGTGTTCGAAATATTATCTCTTTATCTGATCCGAATGCAGCTGGAGGAAGCCCTATGTCGCTTGATAAGGTTGGTGCTCAAAGAACGGTACGATGAGGTCCAGGTGGGCTGGTGCTGCAAGCGTCAGCTACATGTGTTGTTTTACATTGATCTGGAAGCATTTCGGTTCAAAGTTGCACCCTCCGTTCTCAGTGTGAACGCATAATTTCCGTTGGTTCTTCTCTGCAACTGATTCTGAATCCACGTGATTGTTGCTAGGTGTTAGCAGTTAGTACATGATTTCAGGTAGTTCTCCTTTTTTGCAACTCTTTGAGCCTGGTTTGTGTGGCTTAGGGAAACAAATAGTTTAGATGGCCACATGCTAAGCAATAATTGTGCCGCAGCTGAGAACTAGGCTGTAGTCTAGAGGCAAAGGGTCACAGTGGTGCACCTTGCGGCCACAGTTCGAATCCCGCCAGGAGCGAATTTCTAGTTCCTCACACGGGTGGGCTTCTTCTATAAAAATATGTTCTGGGTGCTAGTGCCTATGGATCTCATTTTAATTGTGCCGCAGATAATTAGTATTCTGGTAGGTATTTGGAACTCTCCAAAATATTGCATCTGTTGTACTGATATGCATGGCCATTTATACAACTAATGCATGGCTGTTATGCTGCAGCATAGTCTAATGGGACTAATATTAGTCAGCAGGCAACGTGGGGCAAGCTACCATTTTAGGGCCAGTTCTTTTTCAAGATTCTACCAGAATCGGACCCCTCCCTAGCTTCTCCCGGAATCTTTAGACCCCATTTGTTTTATCCTAGCTAGTTTGAGTCTAATTACCTAGGATTGTAAAAAAAATAGGGGCTCAAGATTCTGGTTAAAGATTCAATCCTTTGTGGCAGTGACGGTAGATGTTGCTCTGACAAATCATCCTAGGCTTCTGGCCCTCCTGGAAGACGATGGAACTGTATTAACATGTTTTAGGTAGGGCATTCATAGGTACAGATAAGCATGACAAATGAACTTCTGTTGTACTCCCTCCGTCCCAAAATTCTTGTCTTAGATATATCTAGATACGGATGTATCTAACACTAAAATGTGAATAGATACATCCGTATGTAGACAAATCAAAGACAAGAATTTTGGGACGGAGGGAGTAGATCATGTCATATGTACCTTTTCCGTAACTCTAGCATCCCTTTACAGTATAACTCTAGCATAGAACATGCCAGGTAGCGCCTGGCAAGCCATGCCACCCAACTGAACCTTGAAGTTGCTTAAGACAAGAGATTACTGATGTATCTAATAGAGTTACTCTCTGTTCCCATGTCTTAAATACCTGTTAATTGTTAACCGAGTCTTGCCTTTCTAATTGTTTGGTATAAAAAACGATGTCTGGAAGCATGTCTTAGCTCTTAGTGATTTTGTACATCTTTATGTCAAATGCCTCGGCCGTTGGTGCAGTCCAAGTATTTTGTTTGACTACTGTTGTGGTATGAGAGCTCATATGTTAAAAGACACTAACAGAAAGAAAGGTGAACAAGCTAATAAACAGTGTTTATGCCATCTCGAATAGTTTTTTTTAAGATTCAGCATTCGCTGGCTATTCTTTTGATTACCGAAAAAAGCTTTTCCGCCCGCTTTATAGCAATGATCAAACGATCAACCACGAACCACCGCATACAACACACGCATCCACACACACTCAAGGTAGGATACAGAAGCGCTCGAAACAGATACAAACTCCAAGCAGAACATAGCACACTATAAATTGGAAGATAAATTATCGCTAGATTCCAAAGAAGCCCTCAAACGTGATACCATGACGAGGAGCAGCCGAACATCGACGGATCGGGGCATCCAAAGTGGCGTCTTCAGGAAGATCACGACGCCGTAGCGCCGTCGCCGCCCGATCCAAAGGATCAGGGTCTTCACCCGGAGTGTCCCGGAGCATCAAGAGCAACCACGACGGAGCCTTTGGGAAGGTTACGACGCCCACAGACGCCGTAGCCGTCGGTCGGCTGAAGGCAGACAAAGTTTTCACCCCGACAAGCACTATCCACCACTGGAACAGGGTAAGCACAACCAAACAAGCCGGCCACCCCCACCACCGAACGCCGAAAGCTACCAACCACGCCGCCCTCACGGCCATGGCCGCTAGCCAGCACCTGAGTTGCGCGCCCTGCCCACGGGCACTGTAGCTCCCACCACCGGGGCCGCCGCCCCAGCGTCCAGGGCTGTCTCCACCCAGCACCACAGCCCATAGCCACCACCGACCGATGAGGGGGCAGAAGGCCCCTCCTTCCACCCCCAAAGCGAGCCCCTTGACGAGACCGGGGACGAGCCGGCCAGATCTGGGGGCACTACCATCAGCGGCAACGAGCCAGGCTACACACCGAGGACCAGGGCCACCATCGTGCACAACGACAAGGTCGGGAAGCACCCCTACCTCCCTCGCCGGAGCACCCGAGCCACCACCGGCCGACCATGCACTCGCCGCCAGTTAATGAGCACGGACCCATGAGCAGCAGGGGGAGAAGATCGCACCACCACCGCTGCGCCGCCCCCTCCACCAGCCAAGATGGCCACGACGGAGGAGGCTGCCCGCAGCCCAAGCCACCCACGGCACGCGCCGCTCGGAGGGCCAGATCCGGCGTAGCCGAGACCGCATCCAGCCCCGAAGCGCGCACCTCCACACTTCACCCGCCATGCCGCCACCACGCCACCGTCGCGCACTGCTCCGACGCGCCACCGCGCTGCCGCGCCCGCCGTTTAGCGCGACACTCCGGCCCAGCCGCCTCGGCCCGCGCCGAGCCCGCTGCGCGAGAGGGCGAGATCTCCCCACCGCCGCCGGCGCCGACCAGGCTTCGCCTGGCCGCGCCCTCTGGCGGCGGCGAGGGGGAGGAGGAGAAGAAGGGGGGACCCCGCCGGCGGCGGCTAGGGTTTCCTCCCGGTCACGCGTGGGGCGACCTGGGAGGAGGAGGAGGAGGAGTCTGTTAGTATAGCCAGCATTTCATTTGATTTAGCAGCAGGAGAGTACAAAGTTGTGGTCAAGTGACCAGAGAGCTGCAAATAGAATGAAATGCTGGCTAAGCTAGCTACCAAAGATGTGAGGATTGCTCCTCTCTCAAGCGGCCTGGGCAATTTTTCACATGAGATCCCCGGACGAGGGCGCTATACATTTTGCTTCGGCGAGGCACCATTGCTCTATCTCGAATAGTCAATCACAGTGTTGTTGTTTTACGTGTTGTGTATCCTCAATTTCTGTGAAAGAAAGCGGTAGTTTCTCTGAAATAGTAAATGTAGCCAGCAATGCAAGTTCAGTTTGGAACACCTGTCCCGAGAGAAGTATGAACTGGTGGCTGACGGTATGTGAGAGATGCCAGATGCCGGGTTTACTATGGACCGGAAGCATTATTGTTCCTTGTTTATGCTTGCCTTGGTCAATTCTGGCCAGCCTAGACCCTAGATGCAAGCTCATCACTTGTTATACTTAGGGCAGTTACCAGTCCATAACAAGGGGTTGCGTGAGACATTTTCATCCATCTTGTCCATTGCACATACCCAATTTGCGTAGCATGCTTGCACAATAAGGCTACAAGTTTTTGGTGTAACCGTTTGAGGGTGGGGCCTAAATCGTGGAGAGGTGCCCAACCCCTTAAGGCTTTGTTCGGTTACACCCTGTCCCAAGGGGATTGGAGGGGATTTGGAGGGAATTTGACTTGTATGGGATTTAATCCCCTTCAATCCCTGTCAAACCCCTTCAAACCTCTGTCAACCGAACGCAGCCTAATTTGTTTTCTTACTTGTTTTGTTTTATGCGTGAGAGACATTTGCAGCACGCATAATAAGGCTTCAAGTTTACTTGTACATGCTCTTAAATTGGTTGCATTGCTTGATTCACTTGTTCTCTTTGTTTATATATATAGTGTGGTTTGTTGCTTTTTTGTACTTGCTGTTATCGTCTCAAAGTTGTGACTGACATGATTAGGTAGCTGGCAAAAGGGCAAAAATAAAAAACCAAAAACTGCAATGAAATTTAATCTCTCATGGACAAATATTAACAATTTTGATAGTCAATTAGATCCAATTCTCAGCCGAGTGAGCGCAGCCATTATATATTCTCGATAAGTTCAGTCACAACTTTCAGTGACTCTGTAGAAGTGCATGCTCTAGCCAACGCAACCAAAAAACCAATATACGTCAACAGACTCCCACAGTTTAGCGCAAGTCAAATTTACATAAAACATGCATGATTATGAACACAGTTAAAGCAAAAAAAATTGGACCGAGTCCCCCTTTTTTTGGGTAATATACTCCCTCCGTTCCATAATGTAGTGTCTATAGATTTTTTGAGAAGTCAAACTTTGCAAACTTTGACCAAGTTTGTAGAGAAAAATATTTATATCTACAATAGCAAAAATATATAATGTGAAACTACATCTTATGATGAATCTAGTGATATATGTTTCGCACTGTAAATGTAAATATTTTTGTCCACAAATTTGGTCAAGAAAAATATTTATATCTACAATAGCAAAAATATATAATGTGAAACTACATCTTATGATGAATCTAGTGATATATGTTTCGCACTGTAAATGTAAATATTTTTGTCCACAAATTTGGTCAAAGTTTATGAGGTTTGACTTTTCAAAAAACCTATAGGCACTACATTATGGAACGGAGGGAGTATATAATTGGGACTTTCAACAAATTTCATCTGGGCTACAATAAATGGTTATCAACCATTTCGCATGTCCATCAACACATCTCCTTCCAACCCGAGAGTTGGAGGGAGGCCCGTAACACACCCACGCACTAGCGATCGAACACCAGGTTACATACACACTCTGATTGATTGTGTCATGGCCAGGAGTGTTTGGTCCCTTTGGTCGGAAGAAACCGTGGGAGCCATGTTTGACAATTTGACGATGAATGCAAAAAACTGGTTATACACTATGCATGACATCCTACCACATGAGGAATTCACTCGCATGGTGGTGACTCTCTGGTCGATATGGCGCGCAAGGAGAGCTATCCATGAAGATATCTTTGAGAGTCCTTTTGCAACTAATTCCTTTGTCAATTCCTTTCTCAGAGATCTTCAGATGGTTGACAAGCAAATTCCTGCTCTGCTGAAGAAAGCTCGCGCAAGACCAACACTCTGCTTTACAAAATTTAATGCAGGCGTGGCTGTATTTGGAGAAGGGTCTCATGGCGTTGCAGCGATAATAGAGTTAATTGCAAAAAACCACCACATTTGAGGCATCGATTGCAGAAAACCACCTAGTCCTTAATTTTGTGCAAAAATCACCGCGTTTCTAGTAAACTTTTTGCAAATTGCACCGCTTAGATGATTTGTCCCATTTAACCACTTTCTGACAAGTGGGGCCGGATTGTAAGAGTATTTTTTTACACATACCCCCCTTATCTAAAAATAAAAAGCAATCAACCCCTACCCTGATCCAATCCCGTGCTCTCTCATCCCCGACCTCACGTTGACCACGGCCGGTGTTCGCCGTGCATGTGGATGGTCACCAACCATCACGGCCATGGCCTCCGTGCTCCGTCCTATCTATCCATCCTCGCTGCACAGCCCCAGGTGGACGTGGTGCCGGTCCTTCTTGGCTTGACCGGTGGTGGACGGCAGCGGCGCGGGCGGAGGGCCGGACAAGGTGCCGGCGAGGGCATCGCCTTCCGCCCCGCCATGGCCGTAGACTTTCCCTGCTGCCACCGCCCGCCAGGCTCCGAGCCGGAACGATTGCCAACCACGCCAGCCTGACCGACTCCCGACGCAGCCGCCGGAAGCCCACCGTCGGCCCCGCCTCTCCTCATCTCTGCGTCGCGCTTTGCCAGAGCGGAAGGGTCACGGCGCGCAGGAGCTCGTCCTCGCTGGAGTTCGAAGCAGTTGAGCAGTCCGTCCGGGTCGCAGGTCCCCACGGTGGTGTTGCTGCTGCCCACAGGCACGGCGGCCTCGTCCTCGTCGTCCCATTGCGCGGCGGCCTGGTGCAGCACGACGGCCTCGTCGGCGGCGGCCCAGAGAAACACGACGGCCTTGTTCGTGGTATCCTGGTGCAGCACGGCGGCCTCGTCCGCGACTTCTCAGAGCAGCAGGACGGCCTCGTCCGGGGCTGCCTGGAGTAGCACGCGGCCTCGTTCGTGGCGTCCTTCTGCACGGCGGCCCGGAGCAGCACCGGCGGGGAGCTGCGGTGCCAAGCAGCAGCACACAATGGCGCGCGGGGCGGATCACTCGCCGGGCGTCGGAGCTCCGGCAGCACAGCCATGGGTGGGAGGGGGCTGATGGCTTTTTCATTTTTTGAATAAGGGTATCTTTGTGAAATTCAGGGAGGTGTATGACAATTTTTTACCAAATCATCTCCTTACAATCCGGCCCCACTTGTCAGAAAGTGATCAATCAGTCTAAATCACCTGATCAGTGCAATTTGTAAAAAGTTTGCTAGAAACATGGTGATCTTTGCATAAAATTAGGGACTAGGTGGTTTTCTGCAATCGATGCCCCAAATGTGATGGTTTTTTACAATTAACTCAGCGATAATATGCCGTGACCAAAGTGGAAAGTTCCTAGAGGCGTCTGCTCTCACGTTCAGGCACATCACTGAACCAAATACTTTGGAAGATCTGGCGATCCGGGAACCAAATACCGGATTCACGTTGCTTCGGACTGCAAGACAGTGGTGACTGACATCAAGATGAATTCATCATCAGAGTATGGTGCCATCATATATGAAATAATAGAACGAACTAGGAGTTTTATTTCCTGTAGCATAGTTCGTGAGTTTACAAGCTCGAATTTCGATGCTCACGATCTTGCTAGGCATGCTTTCACATTTGGGTTTGGTTATCATGTTTGGTTAGGCCAACCTGAGGAGCTGTTTTTACATGTAAACATTTTGGAGAGAGATCGAATAAACTGAAGCGAGAATGTAAAAAAAAAAAGGTTACATCCACACGTACACCACACATACAACTCAGCACTCAAATTCATATCCACTACTACTCCCTCCGTTTCAAAATAAGTCACTCAAGTTTGTACTAGTTTTAGTGCAAAGTTAATACAAAATTGAGTCACTTATTTATTTTGGGACGGACGGAGTACTATTCAACAATTGATGCATCCAACCTAGAGGATCCCAGGCACGGGCGAGACTCGGGAGCCCTTCCTCCGTCTCCTCTATATAAGCTGACCCGGCCCAGGCCATCTCGCAAGTCACAACGTCAACAAGCCAGAGATTCCAGCTACCATGGCAAGAGCAAGCATCGCGCTCGTGGCCCTTCTCGTGTCCCTTGTCGCGCTGGCCACAGCGCGGGCGGCGATGGGCGCCACCAACTTCACCTTCTCCGAGCATGATCTGGCGTCGGAGGAGGCGCTCTCCGCGCTCTACGACCGCTGGTGCGCTCACCACGGGCTGACGCCGGACAGCGGCGAGAAGGCCCAGCGCTTCAGCATCTTCAAGGACAAGGCCCGCGTGGTGCACGAGTTCAACCTTGGCGACGCGCCGTACAAGCTCGCCCTCAACCACCTCAGCGACACGCGCGGCTACGGTGGGCGCTGCGTCTTCTTCAACGACATGGAGATGGCCCGGACCAGGAGGCCCCGGACGCGCAAGCACGGCGCCGACGACGTCGCCGCCAGCGAGCTGCCGGCCGAGGTCGACTGGCGCAAGTGTGAGGTGCTCCCCCCGGTGAAGAACCAGAACCAGGGCCGCCCGTGCGGGAGCTGCTGGGCGTTCGCGGCGGTAGAAGGGATCTTCGCGATCAAGAACAACTCCGTGACGGCGCTGTCCGAGCAGCAGGTGTTGGACTGCGCCGGCCCCGAGTGGAACTGCAGCGGCGGCTCCGTCATGGGAGCGTTCGAGTACGTCTACAAGCAGGGCCTGGCCACGGAGCACGACTACCCCTACGAGGCCGACAAGAGCGTCTGCGACGACAACGACCCGGACTACCGCCACGTCGCCTTCATCAACGACTGGGAGACGCTGCCGGCGCACAGCCCCACCGCGTTGATGCGCCGGGTGGCGCGCCAGCCGGTGGCGGTCCTCATCGCGGCAAACATGACCTTGTTCGAGCAGTACGACGGGGGAGTCTTCGTCGGACCGTGCGACAGCAAGAACCATACGCACGCCGTGACGGTGGTGGGCTACGGCACCACCGCCGGCGGGTCGAATTACTGGATCGTCCGCAACTCCTGGGGCAGGAACTGGGGCGACGGTGGCTACATGCTCATGAGCCGCGACGTTGGCGGCCCTCAGGGGCTCTGCGGCATCCTCGACTATCCCATGTTCCCTAGTTGTGCAGGGAATTGCAATCACAAATGGTGGTTTTAGTGACTAGTGAGTAATACTATCAACAACTTGTATCGTGTGTGCTATGTGAACTGTCCATCGTATCGTATATACTACTCCTATATATATACATGATCTACATGTACGTGCCGAAGGTTATATATCGGCTTTGTACTAACCTGCATGCATGCTTCCTCTACTGCCGAGGCCCCCTTGGACATGATGAGGAAGATCAAGTCTGCTATGTGGTTCACCAGAGGAAAAGGAACATGAATAGTAAAGGAAGCAGAGATATTTTTTTTTTCTTTTGGTTTCTGACTCTGCTTGCCAGAAAATCATTTTTCTTCTGAAATGTGCCACACTGGAACGGATGAATTGCGTCGCTTGAACCCATGGACATTAGAAACACACAAATAACATCCATGTGTCCCTTTGGACACCTGCAATCCTGCATACATCGAAATGGCATTTACACCACAAGGAACTCACCCGGAGCTGAAGTCATCTCGATCTGGAGCAGATGGCCACACACACTGCCCCTAGCTACCTCGCGCGTCAACTGTCAATGTTTGATACCGGTAGTGCTATCGAGTGATAGCTAATTCGTTCGGAGGAGCGTATGAGTGGTAGACTGGAGTAACTACACGCACGATAATTCTAAACGCAAGATGTAGTTGTTTCATCTTTGTGCATTGCTAAGCGTAAAAGATCCGTCGCCTCGCGAGACATCAGATATGGTAGATTGAGCGGCGAGCATCACACTCTACCACTGCAACATAAGTCGAGTTGCAGTAATTTTCTGCAATACGGGTCATGTTGCATAAATTTTTCCAAAACATAGGTTAGGTTGCAGATTTATTTTTGCAATAGAGCTCTTATTACATTTTTTTGCAACAGAGGTCATGTTACTGTTTTTTTTTTTTTTTTGCAATAAAGGTCTTGTTACAGTTTTAAATTTGTTTGTAACAGGTCACATGTTGCAATTTAATTGTTTTTGTAATAGGTAGCAGGCTATTTTTGCAACAAAGACGTTGTTGCAGAAAGGAGAGATCATGGGGGCGGTTCACCACGTCACATGAGACACATGCCATGCAATCAAGGTGGCAGACACAAGCTTTTTAATCCGCCGGCCCAACCATATTGTTTCCCTTCATCTTCTCAGATAGTCCCACAAATTCACTTGTCAGACAATCCAATCAAGCCAAAAGAAATAAAAATATTTTCGTAATTAGTAAACATTTACAGTGGAAAAGGACAAACAACAATAGGATTTTAAAACTCGACATGCACAAGTAAATTTTTATAACTGCAGATCCTCTCCCATTCTCCACATTCGTTTACGAAAGAAATTCAAAATAACGACTTTCTCAAAATGACAGATCCTCCAAAAGTGATAAAAAAAGTAGGGTAATATTTACAACCGAAAACGATCAGGTCATAAACCCACATTTTCTGGCATGCTGACTTTTAGTTCTAATGAAAAGGAAAAGAACAAAGAACAGAATAAAAGCGCCAAATGTATGATGCATAAAACTCAATGGCAAAACCTTTTATAGTGATTTCTGAAGTTGCGTCACCGATTATGTATTCTTTGTGTTGTTCCGTTTAAAACTACACGCTCGCAAGAAAGTATAAAATCAAAAAACAAATCAGTAAATAAATACCTTGCAACATAAGTGTCAATTCATAACATTTTTTCACAAGCAATGACTAATGGCAGTAACATAACAGTGTAAGTACCAAGAAATTTACCTCTAGTCTTTTTGACAACCATGACAGTGTCTTTAGGTCAAACACGCTGGATAGGTTTATCTACGGTACAAAAAAAATTCAAACCCGAAAAGTCAAAATTGTAAAATAGTGCAACTAACAAGAGCTTCGGTATCGTGCTGGATAGGTTTACCACCATCAAAATATTAATTATCTTGTATTACTCAAGGATGTAACTTATTAGCTTCTATCAATATCTAGAATCAGCATAATTACTAAAAGAGAAAAAACAAATACATTTACTAGATGATGTGGCCAATGTGTCATCTAATATTGAATATTGTTGATCTGCATAATTACTAAAAGAGAAAAAACAAATATTATTCATATATATCACTGAATCTGCATATTATTATCTGTACATACTAACAAAACCCGTATGAGTTCAACATGGAGACACATAAAAAATAGAGAATTATGTTAATGATTTGCCAAAGAACAAGCAACAGTATAGTGCATTTGAATTTGTAGCACCGCTTGCTAGAATAATTATTATTTTTAGCCCGGCTCATTTGAATGATTATAGCATTTTTCTGCATAAGTCTGACAAGCTTGTGAGTTACTATAAATATCTATTAGAGTATAATATACTCCCTCTGTCCCATAATGTAAGACGTTTTTCCAAGCTTATGGGACGGAGGGAGTAGCAGTGTATCAGAATGTAGATCAATTGACAGATTGTCTGGAAGAAAAATCATAACCATGTTATGAGAATGCAAGGATTAAAGATTTACTGGAAGGAAATGTTTGAATATCTTCTAACAATATTACCAAGAACGTTGTGAAAGTATCTCAATAAAGGTTCTATTAAAAATGTTTCTTTCATAAGATGTAAATTGATCTGGCTGGAGTATATTTCTTTTGTGTGGTTGCTTGTGAACTAGGATTTACAAATTTCTGTAGAAGTCTGACAAGCTTGTGAGTTACTATAAATATCTATCAGAGTATAATATAGTAGTCTATCACAATGTAGATCAATTAACAGATTGTGTGAAAGAAAAATCATAACCATGTTTGATAGCTTATAACAATATTATCAACAACTTTGTGAAAGTATCTCCGTAAAGGTTCTATTGAAAATGTTTCTTTCACAAGATATAACTCAATCTGGTTGGAGTATATTTCTTTTGCTTGGACAGAATGGTATATTTATATGTTGAAAGACTAGTATTCTCTCTGTTTAAATAGCTTGCTACTCGTAGACTGTTTGACAGGCAAGGCTCGGTCAACCAATAAGCAAGCTTGGATTATATCTTTATGTCCAGTTATATTTGTGGTTGCTATTGGGGTGAGAAATTATATATTTGATTTTTGGTAAAAACCACTTTGTAACAAGGTAGTGGACGTCCTTGCGTCCAAGATGAACGCTGATCCCCAAGCTGTATGGCAATGCAGCGCTCCTACCTTTCTACAAAGTGACTTGGTTTACCTAGTTGTCTTTTTGAAAAATAAATGATCAAGAGTTGAGCCTTAAGTTTTTTTTCTTTCCAAGTGACAGATACAATTGCACCAAAAAATCATAGGAAATAGTGCTTCCTTCTGTGTCTTTGTCAATAAGTAAGACCTTATACCTGGCAAGAATCGATTTTTCTATTATTATATTCTAATTCTTACTTTGTTGCTTCTAGTTGGTACTGTCCAGTAAATGAGAATTGATATGTAGTCTTGAGATGATCAGGGGTGTTCTCTCCGCGAACATAGCTACTGTGGTTACTTCTATTTTGGTCGCTATTATGATTACTTAAGCTTCATCTTTTTCTCTTTTCTTTTCAGAAAATTTAGCCTATTCTTTGCGGTCGTCTAATCTTCCAGAATGTTAGCTTGCAAAACCATGATTGTGGTGGTCACCTCTTCTTGTTTCCGGTGAGTTCTTTGTCTCCCTCCCTCTCTCACTAAGATGGTCTGCCGATTTTTGAATGTTGTTTGAGCTGGCTGGATTGATTAAATGTTTGATTTTGGGCAGCAAAGGGCTTAGTTGGATTCAAAATGTGAAAACTAGGCCCTCTGACTAATCAAATTTTGCCTCTCATGATGAGGACATGACTACCTTGATGACATAAATAAATTGTTGCATAGTTTGCATTAGAAATCACCTCACAAATATACATGTATGCAATATTTTTGGTCGTATCCAAGGTAGTCATGTCCTCATCATCTCAATTATGGAGAAAATTTATATGATTTGGTACTTGTTTATTATCTTGTCACCTTGCTGGACGAAATGAGAACTGCCCCATCTACTAAACCAAACACATATTTCATTATATACATTGAATAAGTGCCTTACCGAGCTAAGCAGAGCAGGAGCTTGCTCTTGTCTTAGTGCTATTTTTTGGTACTGCTCGTGTCATGTTTAATTTGTTATGGTCACCATGATCATCTCCAGTTTGAAACTAGTTCCACTGATTTTCTAATGAGCATTGTAACTTTCTCCTGGGACCATTGATCATCTACGTTTGAAACTAGTTGGGATCCAGAACACTGGTTTTTTCCTTTAGCATTTTTGGTTCAAAAAGTACCAGCTTGATTACTTGTAGTTTGTATTTTACTATATTAGGCACGTACTATTAAATTTATTTCTAGGCAATCAACCATATGTTTATTGACTATTGAGAATGATGAACATCTTTGTTCTTATTGTTGCCTACTACAGGTGCCCACTTGATCTTATGGGGCCGCCCTGCAAGGTGCATGGCGTTGACAAGAGGGTGCCGGAAGCCCAGAAGGAAGGGTCATATGGTCATTGTGGCGACTAGGATGCCTGCCAACATCTCGTCACCCAAAGCATAAATTTTTGGATCTCACCATCTAATCCTCGGTCTAGGCAAGTCTGTTAGTATCCTCTCTCTCTCTCTCTCTCTCATTGTCCATTGAGTGTTTGGATCCGTGTTGGTGTGCTTGCCTGCTTGTGACCGATCATTTATCTTGTTTATGAAATTGGTCTGTTGTAATTCTGTTTTAGGCCCTTTTTTCACTACATGATACAGGGTTTGGTAATGGTCCATGTGTAGTTTTGATAGATAGGATCTTTATATATCTGGATTGTGTAAGTAGCTAGATGGTTTCTCTGGCATCATATATATCTGGATTGGACCTTGTGCATTACATCTTTCTGCTATGCAGCTTACCTAGGTTCCTTATGAAATGTTTATTACCCGTCAACTCAACATAATGTATCTTACCCTGGGTGTCTTAAAATTTCTCTTTTTTCTTGATCCAGGGACTCATCAACACCATTGCTGTCAAGGAAAGGAACAAAGAGGGTTGTCAGGTTCCTGACTGAGAGAACGGCACATTTCTGGCGCCTGACCTGAACGATCACAGGTTAAATCCTGCTCTCTGATTTTAGAGTCACATTGGTCTCCGTTCTGTCGATTTGACTTACAAAAGAAGTTCATTGGCCTCGTATGTCTTGTCCGAAAAGAGGAGATATTTTTTATTTGGGTTTGTTGTCTTCTTGCTGGTGGCCCTTCTATTCCATGGACTCTCAAAAGATGTACCCCCTGCTGAGGTTGTTTTGTCACACTAATCTTTATCCTCCCTTGGGTTTCTTGGGATCAGATGTGCCTACATATCCTTTCCCTTATGGTGTTATTTTTCCGTATTATTGTGGTTGTTTCATCCTCCCCGCAAGTGTATTACGACCTCTGCTCGGGCGTAGGTCCATTCCATGCCGCTGCAGCAATAGCTGGCAGTTGTTGAGGCGGCCATGGTCTGCTCCTATCGTGCTTGTAGCTGGAGACTAAATCCCTAGTCTTGTTGCTAGCTAGCATGCCCTGTGACTAACCATTATTCAAAGAAGTCAACAATTTTTTCTTTCTTGATTTTAGTTTGTTTGGCATGCAAATTAACTTACTGTGTAAGAAGAATCTGCATATTTTCTTGCTTTTGTAGATGTGCTGGCATGCAAATTAACTCATAAATGATGTCTTTAAGTTGTTTTCTCTATTTTGCTGAGACGAAGAGCTGCTAGCTGTGAAAGGCAAGATAAGATATTTAAGCTTAGCTATCTATCTAGGCTTAAGGGAAGAGAAACCAAGAGCAATCAACTAGGCTGGCTGTGCATAACAAACAAGGGACATGGGACCTAGAGGGGGTTGCCCATGTCCATGACAATGGTCGTTTCTTTCTTACTAGCAGAGGCATCGGCCAGCCTAGTTAATTGGCATTTCTTTCTTTCTTTCTTTCTTTTGTTCTGGCAGAGGCATCATCCGTCCTGATATTGATGGATGGTGTACGACGAGGAAAAGCACACAAGTTGTATTTCTACTCTCAAGTTTCACAAATATGTGATGATACATAATAATACCATTGTTGCAAGAGAACGGTTGTCAAATTTTCAGCCACCTGGATCAAGATCCAGAGAAACATTGATGTATTTTTGGATGGATCAACATTGATTTGATTTGATTGACTATGTGGCGACCAAATAAAATCATCTCATGCCTCTCCTTTTGTGCCCCTTTCTCTGGCCGATGCATTGCACGTGTGCTCTGTTGTTGTTTGTGTATGCAAAGGAGGAACATTCATTGGCTTACAAATCCTGTTGCCGGAGATGCTCGCCGGAGCACCTCCTACCTCTCAATCTCTCGAACTCTCACTCTCTGAAGACAGACAAGGAGAAACAGAGACAAGATGTTTTGTGCAACGCTTAACTTCTGCTGCGTTTTCTGCTCTCCTTTTATTCACTGATGAACTGGAAAAACGGATCGAGGACGACCCCCTCTACTGGATCGTGCCATCCCACGATCAGGGGTGCGCGCTCGCCGCGAGCTACGGCCTCGGGATCGCACATACCGCGTCCTCAGGCTTGACTGAAACTGAATACCGAAAAAACTGCAGACTGACGAAACTGAATCCTAACAATACGTCTAACCTGAACCTGAACCTGTCACGCTAGTTTATTTGCTAACAATCTCCCCCTAAGCTAGTCGTGACAGAGAGATCAAACTTCAACCCTGCCAATGCGTGCGCGCAGCTCCTGGAACCCCCAATTCAGGTGCGCCCCCTGACATCGAGGATGCCGATCTTCTTGCACAACTCCTGGAAACGAGTCCGCCCAAGAGCCTTGGTCAATATGTCAGCCTTCTGATCACCGGAGCGGATGAACTCGACCACCACAGTCCCCTTCTCGATGTGATCTCGAATGAAGTGGTATCTGAGGTCTATGTGCTTGCTCCTGTCGTGCAGAACAGGATTCTTCCCAAGCGAGATAGCTGACTTGTTATCAATGAAGATCTTAACTGCCTTCGTACCTTTGTTCAGCAGCTCTGCAAGCATGCGCGCCAACCAAATCCCTTGGCAAGCCGCGGTTGATCCAGCGATGTACTCTGCCTCGCAAGAGGAGAACGCC
Organism: Secale cereale; assembly: GCA_902687465.1. Taxonomy (NCBI): domain Eukaryota; kingdom Viridiplantae; phylum Streptophyta; class Magnoliopsida; order Poales; family Poaceae; genus Secale; species Secale cereale. The sequence goes on from LR738712.1 coordinate 20,852,142, forward strand.
ACCACCCTTTGCTTCTGTGATTGCCAGCTGATTGGACTGCCACCGAGGAACAAAATCGCTCCAGATGTGCTCTTCATGTCGTCCAGATCGCCGGCCATGTCGGAGTCGCTGTATCCCTCGAGCTCTAGGCGATCACCGCGGCGATAGGTGCAGCCGACGGTGAGTGTCCCAGCGATGTACCGGAGGATGTGCTTCACGGCGGCGAAATGCTCTGAGGTCGGCGCCTCCATGAACCGACTGGCCAGGCCAACTGCATAGGTTATGTCGGGGCGTGTGTGTACCAAGTACCTGAGGCTGCCGATGATGCTCTTGTAGAGTGTTGCATCCGCGAGTGGCGCTGAGCTCGCCTTGCTCAGCTTGCAGTTTGGTTCGAGTGGCACATGACTCGTATTGCAGCCGACCATGCCCGCCTTGTCCAGCAGCTTCTCTGCATAGGCTGCCTGGTTGATGGTGATGCCGAGCGTGCTCTGGTGCACCTCTAGGCCGAGGTAGTATCTTAGCAGCCCGAGGTCACTCATCTCAAACAGTCGCTTCATTTCTTCCTTGAAGCGGTGCAACTCCTGCAAATTTCCTCCGGTGATGACTAGATCATCCACATACACTCCGACGAGCAGCTGGGATGCTCCAGCACCGCGAGTGTACACGGCATGCTCTGTTCTGCTCCGTGTGAACCCCAGCGACACAAGGCTGTTGTCCAGCTTGGAGTTCCACGCGTGCGGGGCTTGCCGGAGGCCGTAGAGCGCCTTCTGGAGCCTGTAAACCTTTTCTTCCTCGCCTTGCCGCGCGAAGCCGGGTGGCTGTGCTACGAACACCACCTCCTTGAGCTCGCCGTTTAAGAACGCAGATTTCACGTCCATATGGTGCACTTCCCACCCGTGATGTGCTGCAATGGCCAGGAGCATGCACACTGACTCCAGCCGCGCCACCGGCGCGAATACCTCCTCAAAGTCCACGCAGGGTCGCTGGACGTATCCTTTCGCCACCAGCCTGGCCTTGTGCTTGACGACGGCGCCGGCGGCGTCCTTCTTCAGCTTAAACACCCATTTCAGACCAATGGGTTTCTCTCTTGGAGGAAGGTCTACGAGCGTCCAGGTGTTGTTGTCGTGGATCGCCTGGAGCTCGTCCATCATGGCCCGCCGCCACTGCTCGTGTGGTGCCGCCTCGTCAAAGTTTCCGGGCTCCTCACCTGCCATGAGGTGCAGCACCTCCTCCTCGAGGTCCTTGTCAGGCTGCAGTGGCACGCCCTCGCGCGTACCAAGGATCTCGTCCACCATGCGGTAGCGGTGCGGGGCGTCAGGATTGTCATCATTGTCGAAGAGGTCAGGGGGCTGCAGCGGCGGTGACACGAACGCCGGGCCACCGCTCGGGGGGGCCGGAGTCCTGCCAGTGCTGTCCACCATGGCGACCGGAGAAGGCGTCCTTGGGCTTCCTCCAGATGCACCCGCCGTGGCCGTGACAGCCGATCCAGGGGACGCTGCTCGCTTGCTCGAAGCGCTTGGCGCGTCAGTGTCTGTTCCCGCCGGCTTTGCTGTTGCTTTAGTGCTGTTTCCGGCCCCCTCGTACACTGGGTACTGCACGACGAAAGAGCCGGCCGACGCAGCTGCAGCCTCCTTGCTCCAATCCCAGCTCGCCTCTTCGTCGAAGACGATGTCGCGGCTCACGTGGATGCGCCTCGACACAGGGTCGTAGACCCGAAAAGCCTTGCTGCCTTGTTCATACCCGATGAACACCATAGGAGTGCTTCGGTCCTCAATTTTCTTCAGATGTGGCCGTGCTGTTTTCACATGAGCAATGCATCCGAACACACGAAGAAAATGCACATCAGGCTTCCTACCAAACCAAACCTCAAATGGGGTCTTGCCGTCGACGCTGCGAGTGAAGCTGCGGTTCAGTACGAACACCGCCGTGGTCACCGCCTCCCCCCAAAAAAACGCCGGCATGTTCTTGGCCTTCATCATGCTCCGAGCCATCCCAACCACCGTCTGATTGCGCCGCTCTACCACACCATTTTGTTGAGGTGTGTAGGGCGCCGTCAGGTGGCGCTGAACGCCGTGGTCGGCGAAGTGTGCGGCGAGCGCGTTGGACGTGAACTCGCCGCCGCGATCGGTGCGGAGCGTGCGCAGCTTGTGGCCTGCCTCCGCCTCGGCGATAGCCTGGAAGCGCTTCAGAGCAGCCGCTGCTTCATCCTTCGAGCTGAGGAGGACCAGCCACATGTAACGGCTGCAATCGTCGACCAACAGGAGGAAGTAACTCCGACCGCTGGGTGTCGCCGGCGTGATGGGACCGCACAGGTCGCCATGCACGAGTTCGAGCTGCCTCTCAGCTCTGTACTTGGCCTTCTGGGGAAAGGGAGCGCGTGATGGGCCTCGAACCCCTCGTTGGTTACCCCAAGTGGAAGGTGTAAGATGCAGTAAGTAGAAGTGTTTTTCCTTAGCAAAGATGCCAAGGATCGAATCCCCAGAGACTCCTAGGTTCAACAAGTAGGTGTCAATTGCTACAGCGCCAGATTAGTAGCAATCAACGTGGACCTGCACACAGATACAAATAACTTTGCTCCCAACGAGTACAGAGAGGTTGTCAAACCCTCCGGCCTTGTAGTTCACAAAGGATTAAAAGCAATGATAGTAGTGATAGATAGTGTTTTGCAATAGTAAGTAATAACGGAAAATAAATAGCGGATGTGATCAATGATGGTAATATGGACCGGAGTCTCATGATGTTCACTAGTCATGTCTCTCTCCCAAAAGACGATAAAACAGCTATGAGAGGTAAACAAATTACAGCTGGGCAATTGACAGGACCACGAACGCAAACCAATGCTGACTACATTGCAAGAAAGGTTGAGGTTCAAAGCATGGGCGGTACGCCAAAGTAAGTAGACCGAAATCCATCAATATCTACTACTAATCATCCACCTTGAGATATCTATCCAGAACATCTCGCTGGTATTAAGTTGCGAGTCCCACCCATAGTGTAAACTCAATGCAACAGACAACTGCATTAAAAGAACTTTGCGTAAAGTAAACAATCCTTGCACCCGCGGGCACAAGCACCGTTGTTTTCCCCCTTGTGGCAACAGCACATCCCCTAGACTCATGTTTCTGTCACTCAAGCTAGTCACCGAGGGGCATGAACCCACAATCAAGCATAACGTTCCCTCTTGGAGTCACTACCTACTACTCGGCCAAAGCAATAAGTAACAACGGAGAACATGCAAGAATTACTTATGAACTAAAATATAAAAGAGGTGAATCAAATATATTACTCAAGATCAATCTGAACATAATCTCATAATCCATCGGATCCCAGCAAACTCAACATAGCAACAGCATAAGGATTACATAGGTGCCTCGATCATGTAGGGCAGCTCACGAGGACTAATTAGTGAAGCACAAGAACGGGAGGAGAACATCACATAGCTACTGGTCATGGACTCATGGTCCAAGGGAGACTACTCACGAGTCATCCGGGAGGCGTCCATGGTGGTGGAGAAGCTCCCGGTGGTGATCCTCCCCTCCGGCAGGGTGCCGGGAAGAGTTCTCCTGGTGCTCCCGATCTTGGAAGCGGCGGCGGCGGCGGAACAGAGATGGGATCGCGAAAAGAGTTCTTCTTCTGAGGGTTACGGAGGACCCTTTAAATATATGCCAAAGTAGGGCACCGGGGGAGTTTCGGGAGGCCCAGGCGCCCCCCCGGCGCGGCCCAGGGGGGGGGGGCGCCGCCAGGGCGCCTGGAACCCTGGTGCCCCCCCCCCAGGCTGCCCTTCAGACGCAGTGTTGTTTCCGGAACGCTGATTTTTTATATAATTTTTCTGGATTTTTCTGGGCAGTTCTCGAAACGTGAAAAGCTGAAATACAAAAACAGCCGAAAACAGAAACTGGCACTGGGGTGCACTGGATTAGTAAGTTAGTCCAAATATGATCAAAAGTGTATGGAAGTGTATGAATATCATAGCAATATCACCCAAAAGTGGCATGGAGCAAGCAGAAATTATAGATACGTTTTGGACGTATCAACATCCCCAAGCTTAATTCCTGCTCGTCCTCGAGTAGGTAAATGATAACAAGAATAATTTCTGAGGTGACATGCTATTAACCATATAGGACTTTTTCATAGTCATATGACAAAAGCTTACTGAGACAATGATTCTAAAGTAATTAAGTTGCCTCATGAGAAAATCACAAATGACTGAAAGTTTACAATATGAAACTGAAACATCAAATAGATTTGCAATGAACATGATGTGCAAATATGATAAAGTGATATCTAGCTTGCCCCCTTTAGTGATGCAAAACATAAATGCAAGGGCACCTTCAAGGTTTAAGTGATGACTAGATACAATCATTTCAGAATAAACGATATCACAATCATGCAAAAGACAATGCTACTTTGGGACAATGCACATTACACTCAGAATGACAATCATGCTCTCAGTAGTTGGTGCTTTAACATAAAGGTAAAAGAATGGTTATGTGCTAGAGCTTTTTATTTTGAAAACATGGAAGCAATTGTGTCAACGGTAGTAGTACTTCATATGTGTCATGTATAAAACATCATATAAGTTGCAAGCCTCATGCATCGTATACCAATAGTGCTCGCACCTTGTCCTAATTAGCTCGGATCTCCATGGGTTATCATTGCATTACATATGTTTCAACCAAGTGTCACAAAGGGGTACCTCTATGCCACCTGTACAAAGGTCCAAGGAGACAGATCGCATTTGATTTCTCGTTTTTGATAGATCTCAACTTGAGGACATCCATACCGGGACAACATAGAAAATAGATGATGGACTCCTCTTTAATGCATAAGCATATTCTCATGAGAGATTGAGGATTAAGGTCCAAGCTAAAACTTCCACCATGATGCATGGCTTTGGTTGGCGGCCCAATGTTCTTCTCTAACAATATGCATATTAATTCAACCCACGGCAAATCACCCTTACTTCGGACAAGACGAACATGCATAGCAACTCACATGATATTCAACAAAAGTGTGACAGTTGATGGCGTCCCCAGAAACATGGTTACCGCTCAGCAAGCAACTCATAAGAAATAAGATACATAAGCAACATATTTTTTACCACAATAGTTTTTAGGCTACTTTCCCATGAGCTATGTATTGCATGGTTAGTTTGCTTAGTACAGGTGGATGTTAGCAAAAGACTGGGAGCGACCAACTAAGAGAGCAATGACGGTCATAATCATGCAGAGTGACAAAGCAATATTGAATCAGGCATGGTAGTTATATCGCTACTCGGAAATAAAAGATCATCAAGGCTTGACAGACTTTCTTTACAGTCTTGAATATACGTGAGCATACGCCAAGTCAATCAAAATAAATTCTCGAAGGAAGATATTACTAAACCATACCACATCATAGGCAAACAAACCAAGTTGGTACTCCAATAACACATTGGGAACCCCCCCAGCTATTTGAGATTAACCATAAGAAAGCCTGAACTTACTAAACACCATCATGCAAGTAGCATCTTTATCATAGACACATTAACCAATGCAACGGAAGCAAACTCTCTTAATAAGGTGAGCATGGTAATTAAAGAGAGTTCAAGCAACCAACTAAACAAAAGCTCTTTGAAAAGATAAGCATGAATACTAAGAGCAGAACATGATAGTAGCTATTAAAAGATAAAGAACACACACAGCATAGATAGACATGAAAATTCTATGTTATGTTCTAGGTAGAAGTGGAGCGTGTTTCTCTCCCACATAAAGGAATGCTGGGTTCCGACTCGTTATGAAAACTAAAAAGAAAACTAAAAGCAAGACGCTCCAAGCATAGCACATAACACATGAAGTGATAAAAATATAGCGAAACGAAAGACGAACTGATAATGTTGATGGAGAAGGGGATGCACGGGGGCATCCCCAAGCTTAGACGCTTGAGTCTCCTTGAATATTTCTTGGGGGTGCACGGGGGCATCCCCAAGCTTGAGCGCTTGACACTCCTTAATCTTTTTATCATCTTCCCTCGCACACTTGAAAACTCCCTTCATACATAACTCATCATAATCTGATTAGCGAGGTTAGTACCCTTAATAAAATAATTATACCTTGCTGGAAATAAGGATATTCTTGAAGTTCTACTGTTTCTCAAGATTGCCAAAAGGTTTTTGCAAAGAAAAAGCAAGCTCTTGATTTGCAAAGTGAAGGTAAGGCAAAACAGGACAGAATCTGTGAAAAACAGAACAGCAGGTAGTAATTGATCTGTTCGGGATACTTCTGCAACTCAAATAAAAAAACTCAGAACAGATGCACGAAAGAAAATTATATAGAGAACGCTGTCGAAAAAATTCAGACCAAAAAGATGATCTGGTGATTTTATACGAATTTTTCTATCCAAGGACAGAATCTGTTTCCTGGACAGCACCTCACAACTTTTGAACTTTCTAGCAATCAGAGGCTATACTTGGCACAAATATGAAAAGCAAAGATACAATGATGATGCTACAGCAGTAAACAACATCAAGACACAACAAAAGCAAAAAATTTATTCATGTGGGCTGCCTCCCAAAAGCTCTTTCTTTTATGCCTTTAAGCTAGGCATAATGCATAGAGGAATCAATAACCATCATAATAATCGGAGTTATAAATTGTTTCAAATGGTTCCTCAACAAGTTCACTCTTGTTCCTTCTAGGAAAGGGGTACACACCTTTTGCCTTCCCGCGTAAGCGGATTTGTCCCTTACCTATATCGATGAAGCCTTTAACTGCTCGGAGGAAGTCCCTTCCAAGCACTATATTTCCTTGGTTTGGCTCCATGATGAAGAAATCAATCATTGCAATCCCTTTAAGGAATTTAACTGGCACGTCTTTTATTCTTCCCTGGATTTCAGAAATATCTCCATTAGTGTGTTCATGATAAGATGGTAATCTATCCATATTAAATTTTAAAGAATCATGAACAATTTTTGGCATAGTAGAAACCATAGATCCAATATCACAATAAGCAAGGAAGTCTTGATTAGAGATGTTAATCCTAACAAAAGGCTCCCAATCATCGTCTATTTCCAAAATGTCTCTCTTATTGGGTTTAGGTTTCTCTACCTTCATTAAGTCTAGAGCATCCATTCTCTTTTCAATAGTAGCAAGTCTATCTATGACAGTATCAAAATTATGATCATAAACAAAGTAACTAGATAGACCATGTATAATTTCAAGAGCTCTAGCTTCATCACATTCTAGGAAATCTCCCTCTGCTATAATGTCAAGGGAGTGTTTACACCATTTAAAAAGACCATGGTAAAAATTTCTAAGCACAATTTTTATAGGTATCCAAGGCATAATTCTCCTATGTGCATCAGAAATTCTGTCCCATGCCTTCTTCATATTTTCTCCATCCCTTTGATGGAAATCTAGAACTTCTGATTCCCTCAAAGCACCAAATCCTGACATGTTTGGCTAAACAGAAAGGACTACTAATAAAAAGGCAAATAATTTTTTTGTGATTTTTGATAAAAGATACTAAAGCAAAAAATGAAAGGTAAACTAACAAGACTAAAAAGAAAAGGTAAAAGATAGCATGCAACTCCCCTATCCTGAAGAGTGGAGTCCCCGGCAACGGCGCCAGAAAATACTCCTTGATGGGCCTCGAACCCCTCGTTGGTTACCCCAAGTGGAAGGTGTAAGATGCAGTAAGTAGAAGTGTTTTCCCTTAGCAAAGATGCCAAGGATCGAATCCCCAGAGACTCCTAGGTTCAACAAGTAGGTGTCAATTGCTACGGCGCCAGATTAGTAGCAATCAACGTGGACCTGCACACAGATACAAATAACTTTGCTCCCAACGAGTACAGAGAGGTTGTCAAACCCTCCGGCCTTGTAGTTCACAAAGGATTAAAAGCAATGATAGTAGTGATAGATAGTGTTTTGCAATAGTAAGTAATAACGGAAAATAAATAGCGGATGTGATCAATGATGGTAATATGGACCGGAGTCTCATGATGTTCACTAGTCATGTCTCTCTCCCAAAAGACGATAAAACAGCTATGAGAGGTAAACAAATTACAGCTGGGCAATTGACAGGACCACGAACGCAAACCAATGCTGACTACATTGCAAGAAAGGTTGAGGTTCAAAGCATGGGCGGTACGCCAAAGTAAGTAGACCGAAATCCATCAATATCTACTACTAATCATCCACCTTGAGATATCTATCCAGAACATCTCGCTGGTATTAAGTTGCGAGTCCCACCCATAGTGTAAACTCAATGCAACAGACAACTGCATTAAAAGAACTTTGCGTAAAGTAAACAATCCTTGCACCCGCGGGCACAAGCACCGTTGTTTTCCCCCTTGTGGCAACAGCACATCCCCTAGACTCATGTTTCTGTCACTCAAGCTAGTCATCGAGGGGCATGAACCCACAATCGAGCATAACGTTACCTCTTGGAGTCACTACCTATTACTCGGCCAAAGCAATAAATAACAACGGAGAACATGCAAGAATTACTTATGAACAAAAATATAAAAGAGGTGAATCAAATATATTACTCAAGATCAATCTGAACATAATCTCATAATCCATCGGATCCCAGCAAACTCAACATAGCAACAACATAAGGATTACATAGGTGCCTCGATCATGTAGGGCAGCTCACGAGGACTAATTAGTGAAGCACAAGAACAGGAGGAGAACATCACATAGCTATTGGTCATGGACTCATGGTCCAAGGGAGACTACTCACGAGTCATCCGGGAGGCGTCCATGGTGGTGGAGAAGCTCCCGGTGGTGATCCTCCCCTCCGGCAGGGTGCCGGGAAGAGTTCTCCTGGTGCTCCCGATCTTGGAAGCGGTGGCGGCGGCGGAACAGAGATGGGATCACGAAAAGAGTTCTTCTTCTGAGGGTTACGGAGGACCCTTTAAATATATGCCAAAGTAGGGCACCGGGGGAGTTTCGGGGGGGCCAGGCGCCCCCCCCCCCGGCGCGGCCCAGGGGGGGCGCGCCGCCAGGGCGCCTGGAGCCCTGGTGGCCCCCCCAGGCTGCCCTTCGGACGCAGTGTTGTTTCCGGAACGCTGATTTTTTATATAATTTTTCTGGATTTTTCTGGGCAGTTCTCGAAACGTGAAAACCTGAAATACAAAAACAGCCGAAAACAGAAACTGGCACTGGGGTGCACTGGATTAGTAAGTTAGTCCAAATATGATCAAAAGTGTATGGAAGTGTATGAATATCATAGCAATATCACCCAAAAGTGGCATGGAGCAAGCAGAAATTATAGATACGTTTTGGACGTATCAGCGCGCCTCTGCTTCCCGGCGAGGCACGCCTCGCAGAGCTCGCCGGTGTGCTCGACGAGAGGTAGGCCGCGGACCAGTCCACCGCGCGCCATCCGTTGGATCGCCTCAAAGTGCAGGTGACCGAGGCGGCGATGCCACTTCCAGGCCTCGCCGTCATGGCGCATCAACAGACACGCGGGAGGCACTGGAGTCATATCCAATTTGTACAAGCGATTTGATGTGCGGTGTACCTTTACCAGGAGCTTTTGGCATGGATCGAAGATCGTCATGTTCCCGCCACGGAGGCGGATGTCGCAGCCGAGCTCGTCCAGCTGCCTGTGACGACCCCGGCCCGACCGTGCACTAATCATACACGCAAATGCACACGATCAAGCCTAAGGACTCACGTGAAGGAATCACAGCACAACTCTAAAACATAAATAAATACATACAAGTTATATATTACAAGCCAGGGGCCTCGAGGGCTCGAATACATAACAAGTGTCACACACATAGTCAGCGGAAGCATTAGATGTCTGGGTACAGACATAGATCACAAGTTCAGATAGGCCTCATACGAGGCGGGGCAAAAGAAAAGCTACGATCGAAAAGGCGCAGGCCTCCTGCCTGGGACCTCCGATCCTACTCCTGGTCGTCGTCCGCCGGCTCCTCGTAGAAGTACTCGCCGGCCGGGTAGTAGTAGTAGCCAGCCTCGGGCTGGTAGTAGTAGTCGTCAACGGGGGCTGCGGGCACCATGGCTCCGTCGTCTGGTTTATCATGCGGGTAGGACAAAAGAGGAAGCAAAGCAACCGTGAGTACTCATCCAAAGTACTCAGCAAGACTTACATCAGATCTATACTAGCAATGCATTATTTTCAAAGGAGGCTTTATGTGGGTGGACTAGACTGCAGAAAGCCAGAGTAGAGAGGGGAAAAGCCTAGTCCTGACGAAGACTAGCATCTTCAGGGTCTTGCAGCAATTAGAAGGGAACAGAATAGTACATCATAATGTATAGTGTTTATAGCAATATCATCTTCATATCTCAAGTCACCAGTTCTAGTTGTACCGAAATGGATACAACTCCGAGTGTCCGTTACCGTAGGACAGGCTATCGATAGATGTTTTCTTCCCTGCAGGGGTGCACCAAGTTACCCACCACGCTCGCTTAACTCCGGCCGGACACACCATCAGGTCGTGCCCGCCCTCGGCCAAACAATACGACGCAACCCGACCGGAAACCGCCAGAGAGGATCGAGCACGCCGGACTAATCCTATGCCCCCGGGGGTCGGGGCCATCGCCCCGGACGCTCCGCACGTTGCGAGGCCGTTCGGTAGCAGACCTAGCAACCCCTTATACAAGCACGCAGTTGCATCCTAAGTCCAATCCGAACGGACCGCTCAATCGCTGACGTCGTGACGACTCCGGCTGATGTATACGACGCAGAGCACCCACTCACACCCACGTGGTGGTTAGTGCTATCGGACCCGAAGGCCCCTCGGATCAAATATCCAAATCGCTTAGTGGATTGGGAGCGCGCGGTAACGAGCGTTGCCACCACACCGGTGGCCCCGACGTCCCGTCTCGAAGACTTGTGACAAGGACCTTACGGACCGGCCACGCTTCGTAGTTATCTCGCGGGTACCCTCACTGGTCACCCGACTCCACAGCTCACGCCTCAAAGGCTCTCGCGGGTACCCCTCAGGGTCAACCCGTCTCTATCCAACATGTGTAGTAGTAACCATAAAGTGTCCTCAGACGCACGATACCTCTGGCCGCACGCCTTTGTTCCTGGCGACGTCCGGCCTCGGGGATCGATACGTCTTTAAACACGGTACGGTAAACCAGGGCATCCGTGTGGTTTTCATGCCGATGAGGAATCCGAGGAATCACCCTCGTTGGACTCCTAAACGACAAGTTCCGTTAAGGTGATACCGGAGGAATCACCCTCGGCGGTAATCACCCTAGCGGATGCACGACAAAAGCTAAGTCGGAAGTAGGAAGAGGAATCACCCTCGGTAACCCACAACGAGCTAGCTATACTACAGGGACAACATCGAAAGTGAGTTCGGAGGTATCACCCTCGTCACCCGATGTTAACTCTGCGGAGTCGAGCATATTAGGGGGGTGTGCGGTGATGTGAAGAAGGTCAGGGGAAGGGGCTCGATCGGTTGATCGAGGCAAGGGTACTATGCGAGGCAACTACGAGAAGGCGGGACCACAGCAGTGCTACCCAACCTATACTAAGCAGTTTATGAATAAAGACAGGTATCAACAGTTTAGCAAAAACAGGCTATGCAACAGTAATAGGAGCAGTAGCAGTAGCAGCAATTCTAATGCAAGAATAAGAGAGAATAGACATAGGCGATATCGGAATGATCAAAGGGGGGGTTGCTTGCCTGGTTGCTCGGTGGCAAAGGCAAGGTCGTCGGAGGGGGAACCAATCACCGGGACGGCGTCGGTCTCTGGAGCGGCGTCAGCGTCGGGCTCTACCGAGAGAGAAGAGGGGGAAGAAACAGATAAATACACAAAACATATGCAACACAGAGCGTGCTAAGCTAACGTGCAGTGCAGGGTTGCCTAAAAACATGTCTAAGTCATAATGGTTATTTTTAGGATTTAACTGAAATTATTTACCGGTGTATGTGCACTATTCATCTACCGGAAACGGGCTAAAAGTTGCGGGTTCACCTCCGTAGAGGGTCCCGACACGGAAACAGATAGCACGGTTAGCTTCGTCTCGTCGTTCTGAGCAACTTTCATGTAGAAAGTTTTTCGATCCGAGCTACGGTTTAAAAGATATGAATTTTCTAAAGATTTTGGGCATTTTCTGGAATTCTTTTATTAACAGAAATTACTTTTTGCGTCAGCAGTGACGTCAGTGGTCGGCTGACCAGGTCAAACTGACCAGGGGGCCCACATGTCAGTGACAGAAGCTTAACAGAGATTAATCTAAATAATCAGAGACTAATTAGTCACTTGGGCCCCACATGTCAGTGACACATTAACCTAATTAATTAAGTTTAATTAGTAAAACATTATATTTAACTAACCACGGTGGGGCCCGCATGTCAGGTCTACTGGGCTGCCCAGTCAGCACGTTGACTGGGTCAACCCAGTCAACGGGGCCCCCCCAGGGCCCACTGGCAGCGAGCCAGAGGTGGGGCCCGCCCAGGCCACGTCGGCGCCGGCGCCGGAGCTGCGCCGGTGGCCTCCCGCGACGGCGAGCTCGCCGGAGCTCGTCGGAATCGAGCCACAGAGGCCCATTCCACGCGCAGAAGGCATCGTTCGAACGTGCGCACCACGCCGCGTCCAACCGTGGCGGTCGGAGCGACAGGGGTGGCCGGAGTCGTCGCCGGCGACGAGCCATGGCGGAGGGGGCTTCGGGCGTGCGGCGCGTTTCGGCCACAGAAGGCCAAATCGAGCGCGGGGTGGTGCATTCGAACGCGGAGACCGAACTGAGGCGTATGGTGGCACGACCGCAAGCTCAGGCGGCCGGAGCCGGGCGGTGCGAACTCGCCGGCGGCGAGCCGTTCGGGTGAGCTACGGGGCGAGCAGGGCGGCATGCAAACGAACGAACGGAGGCGTTGGGGAGGCTCTACTGGTTGCTACGAGCTCAACGGGCACAAGCCCGGGACCTTTTGGGCGCCGGAAACTTGCCGGCGATGAGCGCCACGGCGATGGGTTCGGGCATCGGTGGCGCGCAGTGTTAGGCGCGGCAAAACAGAACGGAGACGGAGGGGATCCGCGGCGAGGCTCACCTAGCGGCCACGAAAGGCCCTTGACGGCTTAGTAGCAGCAGGAGCTCGCCGGGGAGGAAAGGGGATCGCCGGAGCCCGAGGAAGAAGACGAGCTCGTGGCGCTCGTCACAGCCGCCCCCGGCTCGATCCAGCAGTAGAGGACGACGTAGTCGAGGGTGGCGCTCGCGCTGGACACGCTGACGGGACCAGCCGTCGACGGTGGCGACGACGACGATGGACGAATAGCTCCGGCGGCGCTCGGGCGCGCGGATCTGAGAGGGCGAGGAGGCGAGAGGGCGAGCGAGGCGAGGGGGGGAATGGATGAGGACGCCAGGGGGGACGGCTCGGGCGCGGCCTTATCGCCTCCGGCGCCCTGTAGCGGCAGCTGTCGACGGCCGCGGCGACGAGCGCGCGCGGTCCAGGGCGCGGTCGACACGGCGGCGGGGAGCAGGTAGAACAGGGGAGGAGAGGTGGGCCGGGCCGGCTTCGGGCCAGAGGAAGGCGACAGGTAAGTTCTTTCTTCTCTGTTTCTTTTATTTATTTCACAGAGAAGAAAAGAAATGATAGGGCATCCAAATGACTTTTGCAAAAGGTGTAAGTTGACCCAAATGATAGGTTGCAATATTACCCCTCACCAAAAATTGGTTTGAGCATATTTGGATCATTTTTTAAATTTACAAAAATGAAAAGGCATTTAATGTGCTGTTTTGGCACTGTTTAAATGCACTAGCCCATTAATGGGGTTGCTGGTGATGTTATTTCCCTCAGCATCAATTGTTTTGGAATATTTGCTAATTAATGAACATTTTTCCATAATTTTTGGAACAACTTCATTTTGCATTTGAATTTGAATTTGAATCTTCAGGGGCAAATTTGAGTTGCTTTGTTTAACCACTGTGATTAGCATTGCAAATGAACATGACATGGCATGATTATCATAATGTCACAGTGCTTAATACAAGGGGGTGTTACAAATTCTCCTCCTCTAAAAGAAATTCTCGTCCCGAGAATTTAGGAGGTAGAAGCAAAGAGGTCGGGGTATTCCGCCCGAAGATTTTCCTCGCGTTCCCAAGTGGCTTCATCTTCGGTGTGATTCGACCACTGCACTTTCAGGAACTTGGTTGTCTTCTCACGGGTCCGACGTTCAGCTTGATCGAGGATGCAGATCGGATGCTCTTTATAAGAAAGATCATCTTGAAGCTCGAGCATCTCGTGATCTACAGCACGATGCGGGGATTCCTTGAAGGATCGACGAAGTTGCGACACATGGAACACATCGTGGATATGCGAAAATTGCGGAGGCAATTCCAGTTTATAAGCCACAAATCCACGTCTAGCAACCACGGGAAAGGGGCCAATGTAGCGTGGAGCTAACTTGCCCTTGATGCCGAAACGGTGTGTGCCCTTCATAGGGGTGACACGAAGATAGACTTGATCACCTGGTTGATAAGTCAAACCCCATCGTTTGCGATCATAGTTGCTCTTCTGGCGGTCCTGAGCCGCCTTGAGATTCTCACGCACGATACGGACTTGCTCTTCGGCGTGCTGAATAATGTCCGGACCAATAACTTGTCGTTCCCCAGTTTCTGACCAGTTCAGAGGGGTTCGACACTTACGTCCGTACAGAACTTCAAAGGGAGCCATCTTCAAGCTTGCTTGATAGCTGTTGTTATACGAGAACTCGGCATATGGAAGGGATTCTTCCCATTTCTTACCGAATGATATAACACAAGCTCGCAGCATATCTTCAAGCACTTGATTGACTCGTTCAACTTGACCTTGGGACTGGGGGTGATAAGCTGAACTCCAGTGGATATGAGTTCCCAAAGCTTCTTGAAAACTTTCCCAGAACTTGGAAGTGAACAGGGTGCCACGGTCCGAACTGATCTCCTTCGGAATTCCGTGGAGGGATACAATTCGGGAGATATACAGTTCTGCTAACTGGCTAGCAGTGATAGTCTCCTTGACTGGCAGGAAGTGTGCAACCTTTGAGAGTTGGTCGACGACGACAAGAATGGCATCGTTACCCTTCTGGGACTTAGGAAAGCCAGTAATGAAATCCATCTGTACCTTATCCCATTTCCACAGCGGAATAGGAAGAGGTTGCAGAAGTCCAGCAGGCTTCTGATGTTCTGCCTTCACGCGACGACAGACATCGCATTCAGCAACATAACGAGCAATATCCCGCTTCATATTAGGCCACCAGTACCTTTGACGGAGATCACGATACATCTTAGTACTACCAGGATGAATAGACAGCGGTGTATCATGGGCCTCCTTCATGACCTTGTCAGTCATTAGGTCGAAACGAGTTACCACAATGCGGCCTCGGAAATACAAGGTTCCATCTTCGGATATCGAGAAATCCCTGTATTTCGGAAGATGCAGATCCTGTTTCACAACCTCAACGTAAGCATCTTTGGTTTGCGCTACCTTGACAGCCTTCTCAAGATCCGGCTGTATCACAAGGTCATTAAGCGAACCATGTGGAACGATATGCAGATTCAGCTTGCGTAATTCCTCATAAAGACGAGGCTGAGCTCGCCTAACCTTGAGGTTGGTGCTGTATGACTTGCGACTCAAGGCATCGGCCATCACATTAGCCTTGCCAGGGGTATAAGAAATATCGCAGTCGTATTCAGAAATAGTTTCCAACCATCGCTGTTGGCGGAGATTAAGATCCGGCTGAGTGAATAAATACTTCAAACTCTGGTGATCAGTATAAATCTCACACCGGTTACCGAGAAGGTAATGCCTCCATAGCTTCAATGCAAAGATCACTGCAGCAAGTTCAAGATCATGCACTGGATAATTCTCTTCATGCGGACGCAATTGACGCGATGCATAAGCAACTACTCTTTGTTCTTGCATTAGGACACAGCCTAATCCTTGACGAGAGGCGTCGCAATATATCACAAAGTCCTTGCGAGAATCTGGAGGAGCAAGCACTGGAGCAGAAACGAGCTTGTCCTTAAGAGCTTGAAAGCTTTCCTGGCATTTATCTGTCCACTCAAACTTAACGCCTTTGTGAAGCAGATTAGTCAGGGGCTTGGCAATCTTGGAAAAGTTCTCGACGAAGCGACGACAATAACTTGCAAGGCCGAGAAAACTTCTCACTTGCTTGACATTCTTCGGAGGAGTCCAGTCCAGAATAGCCTGAACCCGTTCCGGATTAACGGCAATGCCATCCTTGGAAATCACATGTCCAAGGTAGGTTACTTCGGAAAGCCAGAACTCGCATTTGGAGAACTTAGCATAAAGCTGATGCTCTCGCAGCTTCTCCAAAACAAGGCGAAGATGTTCGGCGTGTTCTTCCTTGTTCTTTGAGAATACCAGAATATCATCCAGATATACCACGACGAACTTGTCGAGGTAATCCATGAATATATAATTCATCAGACGGGAGAAGGTAGCTGGAGCATTAGTTAGTCCAAAAGACATGACAGTATACTCATAAGAGCCATAGCGAGTAACAAATGCAGTCTTTGGAATATCCTCTTCGCGAACACGGATCTGGTGATAACCCAACCTCAAGTCGAGTTTAGAAAACACCGATGATCCAGCGAGTTGATCATATAAGTCATTGATCCGAGGAAGTGGATATTTGTTCTGGATGGTTGCCTGGTTGATAGGTCGGTAATCTTGTACCAGCCTATTCGTACCATCTTTCTTCTTGACGAAAAGAGACGGTGCTCCCCAGGCGGAGGAACTAGGGCGGATGAAGCCCTTCTTGAGTGACTTGTCGATTTCCTCCTTAAGCTCTAGGAGCTCATGCGGTGGCATCTTGTAAGGACGCTTCGCAATAGGAGTAGTACCCGGCTTCAAGTCAATAACAAATTCGACGGCTCGAGCAGGGGGTATTCCTGGAAGTTCTTCTGGGAAGACATCCGGAAAGTCACATACAACTGGTATGCTTTCGAGTCCTTCAAGTGGTGAAGCATTCAATGCATTTAAGGCATAGATTTGAGCCTCGGCATTATGGGATACACGAGCGCGGCAATTCACGAGTTGATTCGAGGGGTGCCGAAGACGTACAGTCTTAGTGGCACAATCAATTTGGGCCTCGTGAGCCTCCAACCAATCCATTCCTAGGATAAGGTCGATGCCGCAGGATTTCAGGACAATGGGGTGTGCCTGAAACTTCCTTTCTTCTATCTCCACTACCACTTCCGCACAGAATAAGGTAGATGTGCACTGACCCGCGGAGGTCTGTACGGACACCGTGTGATATAGTTTATCTTGTTTAAAGCCATGTTTAATTGCAAATGGTTCTGATATGAAAGAATCAGATGCACCAGTATCAAACAAAACAGTAGCAAATACTGAGTTGACAAGAAGTGTACCCATCACTGTGGCTGGCTGCTCTGGGTCTTCACTCAGATTGACGTGGTGAAGCTGACCACCACGAGCATACGAAGGCCTGATATTATTGTTGCGCTGCGGAGGAACTCCACGTCCACTGCCACGGCCAGCAGAGGGAAGAGCCAGCTGACCCTGAGCCTGCGGACAGTCTCTGGCACGGTGACCCGGACGGCCACACTTAAAGCAGAGTCCACTCTCTGGACGAATCGCAGGTGCTCGAGGAGCTGGGACTGCAGGCCTGTACTGCATTGGCGGTGGAGGAGGCAGACGCGGTGCAGCATAAGAAGGCCTGTACACTGGAGCGTTGGGGCGATACATGCTCTGAGGAATCCATATGCGGCGCTTCTGAGAAGACGAGCCCGAAGATGAGCCCGACTCGTGAGAGCGCTTAAGAGCGTCCTTGTGTAGCTTGAGTCCAGTTTCAACCTGAATGGCCTTGTTCACTAGAGTGGCGAAGTCCGGAAAGTCCAGTGCCACTAGAGCAAGCAGAATATCATGATGAAGTCCGCGCCTGAACTTCTCTTGGCGTCTTGCGTCAGTAGCGATATCCTCCTCAGCATAGCGGGACAGTTCCAGGAACTCCCGCTGATAAGCATCAACTGACTTGTTGCCCTGAATCAGGTTACGGAACTCCGTACGCTTGCGGTCGATAACCCCTTCCGGGATATATCGAGCACGGAAGGCAGTCTTAAAGTCTGCCCAGGTGATGACAGTTCCAGTAGGCACTGTGTTCCGGTGAGTGTCCCACCACTGGGCCGCCGGACCCTTCAGGAAATATGTCGCGAACTTGACATAGTTGTCAGGGGACACGGCGGCAGAATCCAGCTCAAAGAATATGTCACGAAGCCAATCATCGGCATCCAAGGGGTTGGCGGCACTGCGAAATATCGTTGGACTGAGCCGCAAAAATTCTTGCAGAGTGATAGCGGCTGGCTGATGCTGAGCATTGGCGTTGGCCTGGGGTATCTGGTTGAGCATACCCTGCAGCACCTGACGCTGCATGTCAATGGTTTGCATTACGGCAGCCATATAGTCTGGCGGCGGAGGCGGAGGGGGTTCATCGTTACCAGCCATCCTGATAATTCCAACAGGGGTGGTTTAGCGACAAGAATACACGTTGCATGAATTCAACAATGTAGTAAATATGCACGACATAAGGGAGGTGCATTAAATACAACATCATACACATCATGACATACGGGTTCGTACATAGCGTCGGTTACAAACGGGCAGCATAACGGCGCAAAATCAAAAGCTAGACATAGTAGGCGGCGCGCAGACCGCGGTAAGGAAGTACACAACGAGACATAGCAAAGGCTACATCAACGTCGGAGAAGGGAACTGAAACGGGGTAGCTGCAAGTGCGGACGGCGGATCTCAATCGCAGAAGGATCCTGAGCTCCATGTGCACTCTGTTGCAGAACCCGGTATCGGACGGGAATCAGAGGTCCACGAACTGGCGTGTGACCTCCAACCGCAGGCCACTCGACACCTGGAGGTGTGTTGATCCTGCGCGGGCAAAGGATAGACTGAGGAAGTGTCCCTGCTTGGACAGCCGGTACCAACTGCGTCAACGTCTGGTAGAGAACTGTCCGAGTGATGGACAACTCAACCGCCAGGGCCCGAGCAGTTCGATCCAGCGCCTGAGTGTGCTGAATCAGAACCTGCGGGTCATAACGTCGACTCTCGTACGGGGCACAAATAGCTGAGTAGTATCCAGTCTCATCTCCAGCAGGTGCATACGGGATGTACCGAAACTCAGAGGCATCCAAGCTATCTCTGTGCTCTCCTCGGAGGCGTGTGACAGCGGCGTAGGCAGCATCATGGACTGCCACCGCAACCGTCACGCCACTACCGCGAAAGTGGTACAGCTCAGTGTCCGAGTCATCCTGCCGGTCATAGATACGAACATCAGCATAATACTGCTCCTGGTTGAACTCGCGAAACTCCTCGTAGACCATGTACTCGGGGTACCAGCGGTAGCCCAGCCTGGTCAGGAGAGCGACTAGAATGGCCGGAAACCCAGGGGCATCTCGAGCCCAGGTGCGAAGCACAAGCTGAGTCTCCGGGTGAGGTGGAAACAGAGGATTCATCTGAAAGAAGAAGAATCAGACTTGTCAAGTCCTGATGATAATTAAACAGAACTTGGTAAGAAAGGTTAAACAAACAAATGGAAAGGAATGATTATCAGCCTATTTAGGTCAATGATAAGAAACCGCACTGATATCCAGCTCTCCGGGTAGATGTGAAAACGAGAACCTAATGGAGTTAGTAAAACTTAACCCGAATAGACGAGAGAGAAGAGTCCCAGAGTAAAGACGAGGAATAAAAGAAGCTACACCACCCAAGTGGCGACGTGGGGCCATAAGCCACACAGCCAAGTTAGTAAAACATTTTTGGACCTCTAGACTCGACTTCGGCCAAGGAGTTGGAAAGGGAGTTCCTACAGGCAGTCGGCTCTGATACCAACCTGTGACGACCCCGGCCCGACCGTGCACTAATCATACACGCAAATGCACACGATCAAGCCTAAGGACTCACGTGAAGGAATCACAGCACAACTCTAAAACATAAATAAATACATACAAGTTATATATTACAAGCCAGGGGCCTCGAGGGCTCGAATACATAACAAGTGTCACACACATAGTCAGCGGAAGCATTAGATGTCTGGGTACATACATAGATCACAAGTTCAGATAGGCCTCATACGAGGCGGGGCAAAAGAAAAGCTACGATCGAAAAGGCGCAGGCCTCCTGCCTGGGACCTCCGATCCTACTCCTGGTCGTCGTCCGCCGGCTCCTCGTAGAAGTACTCGCCGGCCGGGTAGTAGTAGTAGCCAGCCTCGGGCTGGTAGTAGTAGTCGTCAACGGGGGCTGCGGGCACCATGGCTCCGTCGTCTGGTTTATCATGCGGGTAGGACAAAAGAGGAAGCAAAGCAACCGTGAGTACTCATCCAAAGTACTCAGCAAGACTTACATCAGATCTATACTAGCAATGCATTATTTTCAAAGGAGGCTTTATGTGGGTGGACTAGACTGCAGAAAGCCAGAGTAGAGAGGGGAAAAGCCTAGTCCTGACGAAGACTAGCATCTTCAGGGTCTTGCAGCAATTAGAAGGGAACAGAATAGTACATCATAATGTATAGTGTTTATAGCAATATCATCTTCATATCTCAAGTCACCAGTTCTAGTTGTACCGAAATGGATACAACTCCGAGTGTCCGTTACCGTAGGACAGGCTATCGATAGATGTTTTCTTCCCTGCAGGGGTGCACCAAGTTACCCACCACGCTCGCTTAACTCCGGCCGGACACACCATCAGGTCGTGCCCGCCCTCGGCCAAACAATACGACGCAACCCGACCGGAAACCGCCAGAGAGGATCGAGCACGCCGGACTAATCCTATGCCCCCGGGGGTCGGGGCCATCGCCCCGGACGCTCCGCACGTTGCGAGGCCGTTCGGTAGCAGACCTAGCAACCCCTTATACAAGCACGCAGTTGCATCCTAAGTCCAATCCGAACGGACCGCTCAATCGCTGACGTCGTGACGACTCCGGCTGATGTATACGACGCAGAGCACCCACTCACACCCACGTGGTGGTTAGTGCTATCGGACCCGAAGGCCCCTCGGATCAAATATCCAAATCGCTTAGTGGATTGGGAGCGCGCGGTAACGAGCGTTGCCACCACACCGGTGGCCCCGACGTCCCGTCTCGAAGACTTGTGACAAGGACCTTACGGACCGGCCACGCTTCGTAGTTATCTCGCGGGTACCCTCACTGGTCACCCGACTCCACAGCTCACGCCTCAAAGGCTCTCGCGGGTACCCCTCAGGGTCAACCCGTCTCTATCCAACATGTGTAGTAGTAACCATAAAGTGTCCTCAGACGCACGATACCTCTGGCCGCACGCCTTTGTTCCTGGCGACGTCCGGCCTCGGGGATCGATACGTCTTTAAACACGGTACGGTAAACCAGGGCATCAGTGTGGTTTTCATGCCGATGAGGAATCCGAGGAATCACCCTCGTTGGACTCCTAAACGACAAGTTCCGTTAAGGTGATACCAGAGGAATCACCCTCGGCGGTAATCACCCTAGCGGATGCACGACAAAAGCTAAGTCGGAAGTAGGAAGAGGAATCACCCTCGGTAACCCACAACGAGCTAGCTATACTACAGGGACAACATCGAAAGTGAGTTCGGAGGTATCACCCTCGTCACCCGATGTTAACTCTGTGGAGTCGAGCATATTAGGGGGGTGTGCGATGATGTGAAGAAGGTCAGGGGAAGGGGCTCGATCGGTTGATCGAGGCAAGGGTACTATGCGAGGCAACTACGAGAAGGCGGGACCACAGCAGTGCTACCCAACCTATACTAAGCAGTTTATGAATAAAGACAGGTATCAACAGTTTAGCAAAAACAGGCTATGCAACAGTAATAGGAGCAGTAGCAGTAGCAGCAATTCTAATGCAAGAATAAGAGAGAATAGACATAGGCGATATCGGAATGATCAAAGGGGGGGTTGCTTGCCTGGTTGCTCGGTGGCAAAGTGTCGGGGCCGGATTTCGGGAACACAACATTCCAGAAATTAACCCCTAGTGTCATCACCAGCCCAGGATTACTGTTACTGGTGGACACATCCTTGTTACAGATTACCAAGCATTTACAAGAATTTGATACAAGACCATAACGGTCTACTGATATAACAATGACTCCGGTGGTGGATGAAGAAATTGGCTTGCGGACCTCCACATCGATGGGGCTCCATTCCAACAGGAACAGCTGACCCGGATAACTCCTATCTCGCGTGGTCGCACTCCTAGGCTTCGCACGGACGTCGCTGTGGTACTCCTCGCGGAACTCCTAACCTGGCCAAGTTGATAGCCAGGGACAAGCCTGTGAGTACGTTTGAATGTACTCGCAACCATCATGGACAAATGATATAACAAATGCAGCAAACAATTATACGGTCATGATGAAATAAACTATATGCATATACTCATGATGGACTTATATTAAATGCATGCTGACAGGAATTAAAAACATGGCATGGTGAATATTAATTAGTGCAGAAAATAAATGTTAGTATCAACAAAATATAAAAGAAATACCGGTCGGATGTCAAGTGACACCACGGTCGGTCTTGAAAAGAAAATGCCAGTCGGGTGTCTAAAAGAGAAATCGGACGATACCATCCGAGAACTCAGGCGACGCCTCGAAAGGACTTGAAAGGAAATGCCAGTCGGGTGTCCACAAGAGTAGTGGCGTGATAAACCGCCTGACACTCGGGGGACGCCCCAAAAGGACTTGAAAATAAAGGCGAGTGTCCGGGGTAGTCTAGTCAGCCCCTGAGACACTCTGGAAAGTAAAATAAGAGCAGGGGATTAGTTCACAAATATAGTCATATCATCAGTTATACTAATGGTAACACCAGTAGCAACGATGATTATCCTGCAAAATAACCATGCTCAAAATTAAATTATTTCCTCCGGAGACCGACTCTAAGACCGACACTTGACCAACCCAGACTGTAGCCCTTAACCGCGGACACGGCTATTCGAATAGGTTTCTAACCTCTGCAGAGGGTGTACTCTTTACCCACAAGTATAGGATTTCTTTAGTCAGTACCGTGACCCTGACTAATTCCCATTATGGTCTTTGGGTTGAAAACACACCTAACCAGCACACACCAGCTTAACTTTCCTGCTGCCAGGAATCACCCAAAACAACAGTTAAGTAAAACTCTAAGTCGGAGAGGCTACAACCTCCATGAGCATGGGATCACTATTCACACACGCGGATTACAAGGGTACACTCCCTCTCGGCATCACAACAGCCGGAAACACCCATGCCCCCTGACCCGATGACAGGATTTAGTCCACCGTCGTGGAAAACCCTCATCGTGGCCCTCTGTACGGTGTGTGCACGGAAAGGGGTTAACAACTTACTAAACCATACCCTACCCGTGGCAGGGACAAGTGGTAGTACGAAACAAGTATGGGGGTTACCGGAACAAGACTCGATCTACGGTCGACTCAGGAGGCTTATGTTCCCTGCGGTGGTTAGCACAACAAAACATTCTCTCAACCATAACATCAGGACAGGGCCACAACCCTTGTCTGCTTCCACATATATCTCATGACACCACCGTGTCAAATATGGCCCGTGCCCACCGGCACGTCCAAAACAGGAGCACATTCTTGGATTCTCATAACTTATGCATGTTGCAAATTTGAAAGGAATGCATGCAAGAGAAAATATAATCATGACCATGCATGCATGCAATATTCCTATCCATATGCCAAACCTATTAAAAGTATCAAACATGCCCTAAATATTCTAGCATGCAAACATTCACCCTATCAAGTGTTCAAAATGCTTGCCTTAGATATGAAAAGGTGCTGGTTACTCTGCAAAGAATCATCTCTCCTTCAAATCCTATTTTCAAAAATATCTAAATTACCACATAATTCAAGAACAGCATTAAAAAGTATTTCAAATATTTTTGTAATAATTACTAAAATAAACTAGATGATAATCAAGAAATATCAGAAACAGAATAAATTTATTCAGAGTTCATATGAATTAGTTATGGAATTACTAAGATGGAAAACACGATTAAAAGCAATACTTAAATTTATTAAACAGAAACTATATATAGAAAAAAAATGTTCACCTAATTTTAAATAAGCAGAGCATGATTTTAGAAACCTACAGAAATTTTAATTACCAAATTTAGAGTAGAAAAGACTACTATGGAATTATTTGAAAGTTGCTGGAAAGGATAAAAGAAGGGATAGAATTGCGCTCTGAGCGCTGTTTAGTTCAACGGCGCCACTGGGCCGAGCCCAGTCATCTGGCTGCGGGTAAAAGAGCTGACGTCGAAGACGAAAAAGGGAAGTACGTTTCCCTCACGTGGAGACGGGCTTTGCGGAACCCGTGTCCACACACACAGCGTGCTGTGGGTCGCTGACAGTGGGCCCGCCTGGCCCACTGGTCAGGTTTGACCACGGTCCACCCGCTCTTCTTCCTGGCGACAGAACGGGGCGGGACTCCGGCGGAGCTCGCCGGCGAACGGTGGCGCCGTTGGAGGAGCCGAGGGCACCGTTGTGTTCAGGAGGGGGAGGCGGTTCGTCCGGTGCTCTCCGTGGTGGCTGGGATGGACGGAGTTGCCGGCGACGAGGTCCTCGGCGGACGGCGCCGTCGGACGAAAAGGGGAACTCCGGCTACGGTGCAACTCCAGTGGAGTTGAAGTTGGGGACGGGTTTGTGGATGCTCCAGGAGTCCAGTGGTGGAAGAGTTGGTGGTGGGGAGGCCGTGGTCTCGTCGGAACCACCCGAGGAAACGGCGGCGGCAGTGGTCATCGGAGATGAAGAAGAAGGCCTTCTCCGGTGTCTTGCTTGCTCGGGGAGGCTTGGGGTGGTTTTGCTAGAGGAGGGGGAAGGTGGAGATGAGGAGCCCGGTGCTCGGGGCCCCTTTTATAGGCGGGGAGAGACCATGCCGCGGCTTCCCGAACGCGGACACGGTGGCAACGCCATTACTGCGCCGGCGAGGTCGTTGGGTGGCCGGTGAGGTTTGTTGAGGACGGTGGCCGGCCGAAGTTACTATGGGAGTGTGCTGGCGGCTCGGGAAGGTGCCAGGTAGTTTTGGACGGCGCCGTCCACGGCATACAGTGGCGACGGCCATTAATGGCAGACGCGGCCGGTGGCGAGGCCGGCGGGGTTTGGTGAGGACGGTGGTGGCTTGCAGTGATGGCGGGCGTCGTGTTTGGCTCGGGGGCGAGCCACGCGTCCAGAGCGTTGACGGTCGGTGCGATGTGGCGATGCGGGACTCGTCGGGCGGCGGCTCCGGTCGGCGTGGACGGTGGTGGCCGGCGCAAGCGGCCAAGGGAAGGGGTCGGGGAAGTAAATGGAGGTCGAGTTGATCCAGAGGAAGACCCGGGCGAGCAGGGGAGGCAGTAGAGTGGCGACAGGAGCTTGATGCCAGCGGCTGCAATACGCGTGCTCTGGCCACGCTCTACGCACGCACGCCACTTGTTTGCTGAAATGTCAATGGCATCTACAGGCGTTCGAACATGTTGCAACTTAGCAGGATGGTGCTTTAGGGCATGAGAGAGATCGTGGACATGCTGGTTTGGCCAAAAGTGCAAGTCTCTAATGCAGTTAAGAGAGAGGCCAATTTCCTTCCATGCCCACAGGGTGTTTGATGAAATGATAGGGCTATGTAGGAAGTTGTGTTGGGTGTGAAAGTTGGCAGGATGGGGTCTCTTTAGATGATAGAGATGATGGTGGAGTTAGTTTGGGAAAAGGAAATACTTGCTAGTCAAGTTGCACTGGAATTCAGTTCTGGACAGAATATTCAGAGGGGTGTTTGGTGGGTCTAAAAGATGCTAATGGATCTGATCTTCTGGAGTTAAGGGTTTGGTAGGAGGGACTAGAAGATGGCCAAGGCTCAGAATTTTTGGGAGCAAGAAATAATAGGGTTGTAGTTGAAACCTAGAGAAAGGACAGAAATAGAAAAGAGGATGGTTCACTCAAATTTTGCAAAACACCAAGTTGGGTTTTTGCACCAAAGTGACATATAGGCATCTCAGGACCTCTCAGAATCATGGTGGAATTTTTAGAGAATTATTTAAAAATAGTAGTAGTGCAACAGAAGCATTTAAAACACTGCAAAAGCTAGTAAAAGAATATTCTAGGGCAAAATTTTATTATGAAAATAATTTCTAATGTTATCAAACAAATAATGAAATGACCCAAGATACAACCAGAGCCCACAAAATTATTTCCAAAAATTTTCTATATGAAGAGAAGATTTTTGAAGGACAAGTATAGAAAAGGCTCTGAAAATTATTAAAGAACCTAATATAATTCAAAATTTTATTTCTAGCCAAAAATTTATTTACTGAAAAAGTGGTTAAAAATTTTGGGGTGTTACAAATCCTAACCCCCTTAGAAAAATCTCGTCCTCGAGATTTGTTAGGGTAGCTATTAAAAATTTAGCCCACCCTTTCCAAGGAGATTCTGCTGAGCAGAAACAAACAATTCTAGAACCTAGCTCGGCACTGTTGACGTAAGGCTACTGATAATTGGTGCAACCACAGTGTGTTCTACTGTTGTGACAAATTCGGAATAAGTATAATTTCTAATTCCAAATTTGCTCGTCGTACTCCAGCGCACAGTGCTCTCTTTGGCTGACAGGTGGGTCTAGGACCCACTGTCAGTCTCTTCGCGCTCTTCTTCCTCCGGCTCTTCTTCTTTTTCTCTCTCCCGCGCGTGCTCACCGCACTACCTGCTGCTATGGCGTCTAGCGCGTAGGGTATCTAGGGTCGTACCGTGGTAGTGTGCGGCGTGCTGTCATTGGCAGCGTGCACTCACCTCGCGGGCCAGTGCCCTGTCGGTACTGCTCGCGGATTCGCCTCCGAATCACCGGCGATCGAGCGACGAGCGGCGCTGGTGGACTACGCTCACCGTGCACCGAGCTCGGGCTATAAAACGGCCACGGTTTCTTCTCCTGCCTCGCACTTCACCTCACTTCTCTTCCTTCTTCTCCTTCTCCTTCTGGCTGAAAGAGCTCGAGACGAGGCATCAATTGAGGACGTGGGATCGGAGCTGATCACGATCCTTTTGGCCGGTATGCTGGCAGCATTGATCGGCTCCTCGCTTCTACTGTGTGCGATGATCTTCGACGATCGTCGTGATGCTGCTGCTCGGGTGGTGGCTCTCCGAGGCGGTGGTGATCATCGGGACTAGGTAGCAAAACTCAGGTGTGAGAGATAGTGTGTGTGCTCTGTGAAACCTCTGGTGTGATGAGAGTGATCGAGTCGATGTATTAGGTGCTGACGGTGTGTGTGTGTGTGTGAGTTGCACTTTGTGCAGCTAGCAGAGCAGGTGTGGTCTTGTGCGGGATGCTGTGATGGCACGCGACTTGAATCTATGGTGGGAAAAGTCTTGTGAGGAAGGTCCTTAAGAAATTTCGTCTCTAAGTGTGGGCAATCATCCTGATACATAAAATATCAGATAGGTAGATTCTGGTGAAAACAAGAAGTGTGACAGAAATGGACACGGTGCTCAGAGGGTGATAGTGGCTGGGTGATAGTAGCAGAGTCCTTCGTCACATGCTTGTGGATGGGACGACTCAGATATCGGCCGCAGGCACATGCCTTATAGGTCGACTGCTAGGTTTGGCACCAACTATCAAAAGTTGTCGGCTGGCCAGTGTGTAGGCTTATCGGATGAGATAGGCTCGTCTGTGGACAGGAAAAGTTATGGATGGTGTGGAAACCTAGGGATAGCGACCAGGCTAAGATAGGATTAGCCAATGGTCAGCCTGGCTCTGATACCAAGTCTGTCGGGCCGGATTTCGGGAACACAACATTCCAGAAATTAACCCCTAGTGTCATCACCAGCCCAGGATTACTGTTACTGGTGGACACATCCTTGTTACAGATTACCAAGCATTTACAAGAATTTGATACAAGACCATAACGGTCTACTGATATAACAATGACTCCGGTGGTGGATGAAGAAATTGGCTTGCGGACCTCCACATCGATGGGGCTCCATTCCAACAGGAACAGCTGACCCGGATAACTCCTATCTCGCGTGGTCGCACTCCTAGGCTTCGCACGGACGTCGCTGTGGTACTCCTCGCGGAACTCCTAACCTGGCCAAGTTGATAGCCAGGGACAAGCCTGTGAGTACGTTTGAATGTACTCGCAACCATCATGGACAAATGATATAACAAATGCAGCAAACAATTATACGGTCATGATGAAATAAACTATATGCATATACTCATGATGGACTTATATTAAATGCATGCTGACAGGAATTAAAAACATGGCATGGTGAATATTAATTAGTGCAGAAAATAAATGTTAGTATCAACAAAATATAAAAGAAATACCGGTCGGATGTCAAGTGACACCACGGTCGGTCTTGAAAAGAAAATGCCAGTCGGGTGTCTAAAAGAGAAATCGGACGATACCATCCGAGAACTCAGGCGACGCCTCGAAAGGACTTGAAAGGAAATGCCAGTCGGGTGTCCACAAGAGTAGTGGCGTGATAAACCGCCTGACACTCGGGGGACGCCCCAAAAGGACTTGAAAATAAAGGCGAGTGTCCGGGGTAGTCTAGTCAGCCCCTGAGACACTCTGGAAAGTAAAATAAGAGCAGGGGATTAGTTCACAAATATAGTCATATCATCAGTTATACTAATGGTAACACCAGTAGCAACGATGATTATCCTGCAAAATAACCATGCTCAAAATTAAATTATTTCCTCCGGAGACCGACTCTAAGACCGACACTTGACCAACCCAGACTGTAGCCCTTAACCGCGGACACGGCTATTCGAATAGGTTTCTAACCTCTGCAGAGGGTGTACTCTTTACCCACAAGTATAGGATTTCTTTAGTCAGTACCGTGACCCTGACTAATTCCCATTATGGTCTTTGGGTTGAAAACACACCTAACCAGCACACACCAGCTTAACTTTCCTGCTGCCAGGAATCACCCAAAACAACAGTTAAGTAAAACTCTAAGTCGGAGAGGCTACAACCTCCATGAGCATGGGATCACTATTCACACGCGCGGATTACAAGGGTACACTCCCTCTCGGCATCACAACAGCCGGAAACACCCATGCCCCCTGACCCGATGACAGGATTTAGTCCACCGTCGTGGAAAACCCTCATCGTGGCCCTCTGTACGGTGTGTGCACGGAAAGGGGTTAACAACTTACTAAACCATACCCTACCCGTGGCAGGGACAAGTGGTAGTACGAAACAAGTATGGGGGTTACCGGAACAAGACTCGATCTACGGTCGACTCAGGAGGCTTATGTTCCCTGCGGTGGTTAGCACAACAAAACATTCTCTCAACCATAACATCAGGACAGGGACACAACCCTTGTCTGCTTCCACATATATCTCATGACACCACCGTGTCAAATATGGCCCGTGCCCACCGGCACGTCCAAAACAGGAGCACATTCCTGGATTCTCATAACTTATGCTTGTTGCAAATTTGAAAGGAATGCATGCAAGAGAAAATATAATCATGACCATGCATGCATGCAATATTCCTATCCATATGACAAACCTATTAAAAGTATCAAACATGCCCTAAATATTCTAGCATGCAAACATTCACCCTATCAAGTGTTCAAAATGCTTGCCTTAGATATGAAAAGGTGCTGGTTACTCTGCAAAGAATCATCTCTCCTTCAAATCCTATTTTCAAAAATATCTAAATTACCACATAATTCAAGAACAGCATTAAAAAGTATTTCAAATATTTTTGTAATAATTACTAAAATAAACTAGATGATAATCAAGAAATATCAGAAACAGAATAAATTTATTCAGAGTTCATATGAATTAGTTATGGAATTACTAAGATGGAAAACACGATTAAAAGCAATACTTAAATTTATTAAACAGAAACTATATATAGAAAAAAAATGTTCACCTAATTTTAAATAAGCAGAGCATGATTTTAGAAACCTACAGAAATTTTAATTACCAAATTTAGAGTAGAAAAGACTACTATGGAATTATTTGAAAGTTGCTGGAAAGGATAAAAGAAGGGATAGAATTGCGCTCTGAGCGCTGTTTAGTTCAACGGCGCCACTGGGCCGAGCCCAGTCATCTGGCTGCGGGTAAAAGAGCTGACGTCGAAGACGAAAAAGGGAAGTACGTTTCCCTCACGTGGAGACGGGCTTTGCGGAACCCGTGTCCACACACACAGCGTGCTGTGGGTCGCTGACAGTGGGCCCGCCTGGCCCACTGGTCAGGTTTGACCACGGTCCACCCGCTCTTCTTCCTGGCGAGAGAACGGGGCGGGACTCCGGCGGAGCTCGCCGGCGAACGGTGGCGCCGTTGGAGGAGCCGAGGGCACCGTTGTGTTCAGGAGGGGGAGGCGGTTCGTCCGGTGCTCTCCGTGGTGGCTGGGATGGACGGAGTTGCCGGCGACGAGGTCCTCGGCGGACGGCGCCGTCGGACGAAAAGGGGAACTCCGGCTACGGTGCAACTCCAGTGGAGTTGAAGTTGGGGACGGGTTTGTGGATGCTCCAGGAGTCCAGTGGTGGAAGAGTTGGTGGTGGGGAGGCCGTGGTCTCGTCGGAACCACCCGAGGAAACGGCGGCGGCAGTGGTCATCGGAGATGAAGAAGAAGGCCTTCTCCGGTATCTTGCTTGCTCGGGGAGGCTTGGGGTGGTTTTGCTGGAGGAGGGGGAAGGTGGAGATGAGGAGCCGGGTGCTCGGGGCCCCTTTTATAGGCGGGGAGAGACCATGCCGCGGCTTCCCGAACGCGGACACGGTGGCAACGCCATTACTGCGCCGGCGAGGTCGTTGGGTGGCCGGTGAGGTTTGTTGAGGACGGTGGCCGGCCGAAGTTACTATGGGAGTGTGCTGGCGGCTCGGGAAGGTGCCAGGTAGTTTTGGACGGCGCCGTCCACGGCATACAGTGGCGACGGCCATTAATGGCAGACGCGGCCGGTGGCGAGGCCGGCGGGGTTTGGTGAGGACGGTGGTGGCTTGCAGTGATGGCGGGCGTCGTGTTTGGCTCGGGGGCGAGCCACGCGTCCAGAGCGTTGACGGTCGGTGCGACGTGGCGATGCGGGACTCGTCGGGCGGCGGCTCCGGTCGGCGTGGACGGTGGTGGCCGGCGCAAGCGGCCAAGGGAAGGGGTCGGGGAAGTAAATGGAGGTCGAGTTGATCCAGAGGAAGACCCGGGCGAGCAGGGGAGGCAGTAGAGTGGCGACAGGAGCTTGATGCCAGCGGCTGCAATACGCGTGCTCTGGCCACGCTCTACGCACGCACGCCACTTGTTTGCTGAAATGTCAATGGCATCTACAGGCGTTCGAACATGTTGCAACTTAGCAGGATGGTGCTTTAGGGCATGAGAGAGATCGTGGACATGCTGGTTTGGCCAAAAGTGCAAGTCTCTAATGCAGTTAAGAGAGAGGCCAATTTCCTTCCATGCCCACAGGGTGTTTGATGAAATGATAGGGCTATGTAGGAAGTTGTGTTGGGTGTGAAAGTTGGCAGGATGGGGTCTCTTTAGATGATAGAGATGATGGTGGAGTTAGTTTGGGAAAAGGAAATACTTGCTAGTGCAAGTTGCACTGGAATTCAGTTCTGGACAGAATATTCAGAGGGGTGTTTGGTGGGTCTAAAAGATGCTAATGGATCTGATCTTCTGGAGTTAAGGGTTTGGTAGGAGGGACTAGAAGATGGCCAAGGCTCAGAATTTTTGGGAGCAAGAAATAATAGGGTTGTAGTTGAAACCTAGAGAAAGGACAGAAATAGAAAAGAGGATGGTTCACTCAAATTTTGCAAAACACCAAGTTGGGTTTTTGCACCAAAGTGACATATAGGCATCTCAGGACCTCTCAGAATCATGGTGGAATTTTTAGAGAATTATTTAAAAATAGTAGTAGTGCAACAGAAGCATTTAAAACACTGCAAAAGCTAGTAAAAGAATATTCTAGGGCAA
Source organism: Secale cereale (assembly GCA_902687465.1). Classification (NCBI taxonomy): domain Eukaryota; kingdom Viridiplantae; phylum Streptophyta; class Magnoliopsida; order Poales; family Poaceae; genus Secale; species Secale cereale. Next base: position 20,883,976 of record LR738712.1, read on the forward strand.
AATTTTATTATGAAAATAATTTCTAATGTTATCAAACAAATAATGAAATGACCCAAGATACAACCAGAGCCCACAAAATTATTTCCAAAAAATTTCTATATGAAGAGAAGATTTTTGAAGGACAAGTATAGAAAAGGCTCTGAAAATTATTAAAGAACCTAATATAATTCAAAATTTTATTTCTAGCCAAAAATTTATTTACTGAAAAAGTGGTTAAAAATTTTGGGGTGTTACACAAAGGCAAGGTCGTCGGAGGGGGAACCAATCACCGGGACGGCGTCGGTCTCTGGAGCGGCGTCAGTGTCGGGCTCTACCGAGAGAGAAGAGGGGGAAGAAACAGATAAATACACAAAACATATGCAACACAGAGCGTGCTAAGCTAACGTGCAGTGCAGGGTTGCCTAAAAACATGTCTAAGTCATAATGGTTATTTTTAGGATTTAACTGAAATTATTTACCGGTGTATGTGCACTATTCATCTACCGGAAACGGGCTAAAAGTTGCGGGTTCACCTCCGTAGAGGGTCCCGACACGGAAACAGATAGCACGGTTAGCTTCGTCTCGTCGTTCTGAGCAACTTTCATGTAGAAAGTTTTTCGATCCGAGCTACGGTTTAAAAGATATGAATTTTCTAAAGATTTTGGGCATTTTCTGGAATTCTTTTATTAACAGAAATTACTTTTTGCGTCAGCAGTGACGTCAGTGGTCGGCTGACCAGGTCAAACTGACCAGGGGGCCCACATGTCAGTGACAGAAGCTTAACAGAGATTAATCTAAATAATCAGAGACTAATTAGTCACTTGGGCCCCACATGTCAGTGACACATTAACCTAATTAATTAAGTTTAATTAGTAAAACATTATATTTAACTAACCACGGTGGGGCCCGCATGTCAGGTCTACTGGGCTGCCCAGTCAGCACGTTGACTGGGTCAACCCAGTCAACGGGGCCCCCCCAGGGCCCACTGGCAGCGAGCCAGAGGTGGGGCCCGCCCAGGCCACGTCGGCGCCGGCGCCGGAGCTGCGCCGGTGGCCTCCCGCGACGGCGAGCTCGCCGGAGCTCGTCGGAATCGAGCCACAGAGGCCCATTCCACGCGCAGAAGGCATCGTTCGAACGTGCGCACCACGCCGCGTCCAACCGTGGCGGTCGGAGCGACAGGGGTGGCCGGAGTCGTCGCCGGCGACGAGCCATGGCGGAGGGGGCTTCGGGCGTGCGGCGCGTTTCGGCCACAGAAGGCCAAATCGAGCGCGGGGTGGTGCATTCGAACGCGGAGACCGAACTGAGGCGTATGGTGGCACGACCGCAAGCTCAGGCGGCCGGAGCCGGGCGGTGCGAACTCGCCGGCGGCGAGCCGTTCGGGTGAGCTACGGGGCGAGCAGGGCGGCATGCAAACGAACGAACGGAGGCGTTGGGGAGGCTCTACTGGTTGCTACGAGCTCAACGGGCACAAGCCCGGGACCTTTTGGGCGCCGGAAACTTGCCGGCGATGAGCGCCACGGCGATGGGTTCGGGCATCGGTGGCGCGCAGTGTTAGGCGCGGCAAAACAGAACGGAGACGGAGGGGATCCGCGGCGAGGCTCACCTAGCGGCCACGAAAGGCCCTTGACGGCTTAGTAGCAGCAGGAGCTCGCCGGGGAGGAAAGGGGATCGCCGGAGCCCGAGGAAGAAGACGAGCTCGTGGCGCTCGTCACAGCCGCCCCCGGCTCGATCCAGCAGTAGAGGACGACGTAGTCGAGGGTGGCGCTCGCGCTGGACACGCTGAAGGGACCAGCCGTCGACGGTGGCGACGACGACGATGGACGAATAGCTCCGGCGGCGCTCGGGCGCGCGGATCTGAGAGGGCGAGGAGGCGAGAGGGCGAGCGAGGCGAGGGGGGGGAATGGATGAGGACGCCAGGGGGGACGGCTCGGGCGCGGCCTTATCGCCTCCGGCGCCCTGTAGCGGCAGCTGTCGACGGCCGCGGCGACGAGCGCGCGCGGTCCAGGGCGCGGTCGACACGGCGGCGGGGAGCAGGTAGAACAGGGGAGGAGAGGTGGGCCGGGCCGACTTCGGGCCAGAGGAAGGCGACAGGTAAGTTCTTTCTTCTCTGTTTCTTTTATTTATTTCACAGAGAAGAAAAGAAATGATAGGGCATCCAAATGACTTTTGCAAAAGGTGTAAGTTGACCCAAATGATAGGTTGCAATATTACCCCTCACCAAAAATTGGTTTGAGCATATTTGGATCATTTTTGAAATTTACAAAAATGAAAAGGCATTTAATGTGCTGTTTTGGCACTGTTTAAATGCACTAGCCCATTAATGGGGTTGCTGGTGATGTTATTTCCCTCAGCATCAATTGTTTTGGAATATTTGCTAATTAATGAACATTTTTCCATAATTTTTGGAACAACTTCATTTTGCATTTGAATTTGAATTTGAATCTTCAGGGGCAAATTTGAGTTGCTTTGTTTAACCACTGTGATTAGCATTGCAAATGAACATGACATGGCATGATTATCATAATGTCACAGTGCTTAATACAAGGGGGTGTTACACTGCCCCAGGCTCACCACGCTGCTTTTCAGGCGCGGGATGAAGTAGACGTCGGTGAGGGCGCGCTGCATGCTGCCGTCCACCTTGAACGCGATCGTCCCGCGTCCTCGGATCTGCACCACCAAGCCGTCGCCGAACCGCACATTGCCGGTGACGCTCTCATCCAGCTCAGCGAAGACGTTGCGGTCCCCGGTCATATGATTCGAGGCGCCCGTGTCCAAGAACCAGGTGGACTCCCGCGGCGCGTCGACGGCGCCGGGAGTGATCTCCGCCTGCTGCTCGTTAAGGAAGACAGGGAGCAAGGCGCTTGCCTCCCCCGTGTCAAGAGCTCCTGCCATGGCGGTGGAGACAGGGCCTGATGCAGGTGAATCAAGGCCCGCTGTCGTGGCCGCGGAGGCCTCTGCGGTGGTGATCTCCACCATCTCCATTAGCAGGAACGCCGGGTCCGCTTCCTCGTCCGCCTGCACGAGGTGAGCCTCCTCGCGCTTCTTCTTCCTGCATTCACGGGCCCAGTGCCCTTTGAAACCGCAGTAGCGGCATGTGTCCTTGTCTCCGCCGCTCTTGTCGACGTAGTCGGCACCACGTCCGCTTTGCGGGCCTCCTCGCCCGCCGCCGCGGCGTCCACCGCGGCCGCGCCTGCCACCGCGCCTTCCTCGCCCGCCGGAGGACGATCCACCGTCCCCTTGAGCCGCGCGCTCTCGTACGTCCCACTCCTCCTTGGTGAGAAGCAGGCGGCCGCTGGATTGGGACTCAGCGGTGTTTTCGCTGATCCGGTCTTGCACGACGCGGAGACGACCAGTAACTTCATCCAGGGACAGGGTACTTACATCAAGGAGGGTCTCGATCGCGATGGCGACCTGCGCGTACTGTTGAGGGACAACGTGCAGGAACTTGGCGACCACACTGGACTCCTGCACGTTGTCGCCGAGGGAGCGCAGGTTCGCAGCGAGGGTGGAGATGCGCATCGAGAAGTCATCGATCGTCTCACCGGAGCGGAACGAGATGCTCTCGAACTCTCGCCGCAGTCGCTGTGCGTTCGCCTCACGCACACGAGTGGCTCCCATGCGCTGGGACACGATCGCCTCCCACGCCTCCTTGGCGTTGGCTTTGGCGCCGATCGGACTCACCATGTCCGGCGAGAGGGCGCGCAAGATCGCAGCCATGGCTTTGCGCTCGTCACGGAAAGGTGCGTCGCCGGTTTCAACGGCGGCCCACCAGCCCTCGGCCTGCAGGTTTACCTTCATGAGCAGAGCCCATTCTGCATAGTTGGTGCGCGTCAGCGTGGGGTAGACTCCGGCGGAGCTCGTCTCCCGGATCACCTGCTGGTGCACCGCCATCTCGCCGGCGCGGCGTGCCCTGCTCCTGCTCCGGGCCGGCGACGCCGCTCTCGTGCGTGCAGGGGTCTCCGAGCGCCGGTCGTTCGTGTTGTTGCCGCCGGACGACATGGTCCCGAAGACAACCTGATGCTCTGATGCCAAGTGTTGCCGGAGATGCTCGCCGGAGCACCTCCTACCTCTCAATCTCTCGAACTCTCACTCTCTGAAGACAGATAAGGAGAAACAGAGACAAGATGTTTTGTGCAGCGCTTAACTTCTGGTGCGTTTTCTGCTCTCCTTTTATTCACTGATGAACTGGAAAAACGGATCGAGGACGACCCCCTCTACTGGATCGTGCCATCCCACGATCAGGGGTGCGCGCTCGCCGCGAGCTACGGCCTCGGGATCGCACATACCGCGTCCTCAGGCTTGACTGAAACTGAATACCGAAAAAACTGCAGACTGACGAAACTGAATCCTAACACTACGTCTAACCTGAACCTGAACCTGTCACGCTAGTTTATTTGCTAACAAATCCTTGCGTTGATATGGTGTAGGAGGAAATAAAAGGGAAATGGGAATAGGTATTAAGCTTTTGTTTGTGTGGAGGAATCAAGGTATGTGCTTTGTGTTGTTGGCTGCTTGTTTATTTATGTATGATGTGAATTGTTGAGATAAATAGCGATGCTTGAGAGTGATATGCTAAAGACCCGAGTTTCTTGGTTTGAAATGTTTTTTTAGATAAAGCATAGTTTTATTACTTAACCCGGCCAAATAAACCTGAGCACCAGAAGCCACATTGGCTGGAACATCTGCCTCCCATTGTACAAACTAGTGTGGATTACAAAGACGACCATAACCAGCTAGTTTGTGTGCCACAAGCACTCCGGCGACATGATGAAACCTCCTGTTTTGAAAACCAGAGTTTAAGATGAAATCCACCTTCTTCAGATCTAGTGCATCCAGCAACTGCTGAGAATCAGCCTCAGACACCGCCTTCACAATTCCCGGGTCTGATGCTAAGGACACCGCATGTGTCATGGCATATACTTCTACCATGAAAGCATCCGGGACATTCTCCTGCCTGCCAGCAAGAGCATAGGTAATATTGCCATCTTCATGTCTGGCCACCACGCCCCATCCTGCATGTTCATCACCCGGTTCAAATGCACCGTTGATATTAATCTTGGTTATGTCCAAGAATAAAAATCTTAGAAATGCCGTATCAAGTAGCAGCATCACCAGGTCCGTATCTTCGCAAGCGGTAGCAAGTAGGAGTAGTACTGCTAGTATATACCGGACGTAGCAAAAAGGAAAGTAAAATGGAAACGTTTATTGCTCCCTAGTATCCCTCCCCATCTATTGCTCTTCCCTATGGCAAGAAAGGAGGGGTTAAATCTTCCTCGAAACCAAGCGCGCTTTCTCCTCTCGTTCAGTCGTTGGTGCCGCATGCCACACCGGTATATTATTTGCACTATTGCGACAAACTTTTCAAAAAAAAAAAACCGTGTTCAAAATCAAATTTGACTGTATTCAATTTTTTTAATCGTAGGGAATTAGAAAAATATTTCAATACGAAAAAGTTGCGCATTTTCCATAGCTTTCCAACGCCGTGTCATTTGCGTCAATCCGACCGTTTGCAAAAAAAAACCGCAAAAATACGCTTCGTTCAGAATTTCACCATTTTTCAAATTACTTTTAAATTGTATAGAATAAAAAAAACAGTAAAAAAAGATGCGGATTTTTACCAGCTTTCCAACGCCAACTTATTTACTCGATTCCGACAAACCGTTTGAAAATTGAGTCCAAAATACGATTCGCGTTTTCGTTTTTTTTTCAAAACTGCTCTTAAACCATGATTATTTTGCAAAAACGTTTAATAAACTTGAAATATAGTTATTAAGAGCTTTCCAATGATATATTACACGTCCCGTTCCGACAAAAATATTGCAAATCTTTTTTGAACTAAAGAACACGATCCACAGAAATGAAAGCATCAGTTCAACCGCTCGAATTGATCAGTACAACCGCCTGAAACCGTTAGTTCAAGTAGAGTAACCGAATAATATTCTGTTACGCGAAACAGAATAGCCCAGAGGAGGGGGCACAACACAAGGGCCCAGAACATTGCCTTAGCCGTGTGCGGTGCCTCTCTCCATAGTTTCGTCCCTCGGTCATACTTTCGTAGTGCTAAGGCGAATCCCTGCGGAGATCACTTCACCACCGCCGCCACCACGCTGCCGTTCTACCGGAACTCATCTACTACTTCGCTCGTCTTACTGGATCAAGAAGGCGAGGACGTCACCAAGATGAACGTGTGTTGAACGCAGAGGTGTCGTACCTTCGGTATTTGATCGGTTGGATCGCGAAGAAGTTCAACTACATCAATCGGGTTGTCTAACGCTTCCGCTTACGGTCTACGACGGTACGTAGACACACTCTCCCCTCGTTGATATGCATCTCCATGGATAGATCTTTGCGTCTGCGTAGAGAATTTTTTTGTTTTCCATTCAACGTTCCTCATCAATTAATGCACTAGAGTTGCACAAAAACATTCCAATAATTGTTGAATATTTATGTGCAACTTCAGTGCATATCAATCACAAACTTGTTGTCCTTTTTTACTCCCAATAGGCTTAGTTTGGTGCACTTAGTCTTTTATATATGTGGCTACTTTATTTTGATACCAAGTCAGACAGGGACTACACATGAGTTGCCTGATAATACACTGTAGTTGAACAAAAATACTGAAAAGGTTCTGACTTTTTATTCTGCAACTCCAGCGCATATCAATCACAAAGTTATCGTCCTTTTCACCCCCATTAGGCTATGTTGGGTGAACTTAGACCTTTCTATATGTGCCCGCTTTACCTAGATACCAAGTCAGACTGGGATTACACACGAGTTGTCTCGTGAACGCACTGAAGCTGCATAAAAAACACCCAAAAGTTGCCCACAATCAACCATACAGTTGTCTAAAACCATATATCCAATTGCTCAATTCTCATCAACAGAAACATTACCAAGACCATAATTTGGCTAATATGTAAATGTTTTAGATACCTTTCAAGTTCATCTCATAAAGATGTGTCAAGAATTTATCACCTCGGGGTGGGGTCCCCTGGTATGATTGTAAATACTTGGCGAATAGTCATAGAGCGGGAGCAGGGTGGAGTTGGTCATGGGTGTAACTAAAATCGTGAAGTGTTTTTAGGGGATTAAATTTATATGTGAACCCTCCAAAATGAACATGTGTATGTTGTTTATCCCTCTTTCAGGTGTCATAGTTGCCCACAATCAACCATATAGTTGCCTAAAAACATGTATCCCGTTGCCCATAATCTACAAATAGTTTGCCTAAAATCATGTATCTAGTTGCCCAATCCTCATGAACAGAAACATTTACCAAGACCATTATTTGATAAATATCTAAAGGTTTTAGATATATGTAATTAAGTTTGTTCCATAGAGGTAGAGTCATGATTTTCCTCTCCTCGGGTTGGATCCCTTGGTGTGACCGTAGAGGGGAGCAGGTGGAACTAATCAGATTTCCTAGCTAGAGATATGAGGCACATGACAGTGTGTGCGTGCGTGCGTGCGTGCGTGCGTGCGTGCGTGTGCGTGTGTGTCGTGGAAATAACACGACAGATGTCCGGTTTAACGGACTTGATGATGGAACCATCGCACGGGTTAACTTGAAAGGGTTCATAGCATACAAAGGACACAGAGGGTTTATACTAGTTCGGCCCCTTCCAAGAAGGTAAAAGCCTACGTCTAGTTGGTTTGGTATTGCTTGGGCGTCGGATTACAGGGAGCGGATTCGCTTGCCTGTGTCTCGACGGGTTGATTGTTGCTTGCCCCTGAACCGTCTGGGTCGTCCCTTTATATAGAGGTGACGCCTGGTCCGGTTTACAGAGTCCCGAGGCCGGCTCATACTTGTGTCCGCCTCGGTCTCTGTCTTTCTTTCTTATCTCTCAAGTTACATCGCTTGACGGTTCACAAACCACACTTCTATACATGGGCCTTAAGATCTCATGGGCCGTAGCCTTAACTAAAAATATTACAACCAAGTATAATATGGCTAAGCCGGTTTACACTAGCCGGTTCACACCTGCTAGTCATATCCCTGACATTAGGCCCCAGAATGATTTGAACTTGTTCATATCAGTCTTCCTTGTCTTGTATAATTTTCTTCTTTGTCTTCATATTTTTGTAAACCGGCTCTGACGTCATCTTCGAGAATCACTAAATCTGACCGTGACATCATCTCCGCATTTAACGCCGTGAGCTGTACTGTAGCCTTGTTTTAAGGGTTATCCTGAGAATCGAGGCGCCAGAATATCTTTATCCGATTTTTGTCTCCTCGAATCCCGCACCTGTCGCTTCAGATCTGACTCTCCTTTATAAATACCGCCACCCCTTATTCATCATCTTCTTCTCGCTCCGTCTTCTTCTTCCGTCGCCGCCCGAGCTCGAACCGCCGCCGACGACCGCTGGATCCAAGTCCTCGCCTGGCCGCTGCATCACCCTGAGCTCGACCAGAAAACCTCCGCCGCCGATTCCTGCCGTTTCAGGTATGTCCTTCTTCTTTATTATTAGTCTGCAACCTCTAGGGTTTCTTTCTACACCTCCGCCATTAGAGCTTTAATAAAAGCTTCGTCTTGTTCGACCTTGAGCCAATGATTTCTAATAACTTTTGTCCTTCAGATCTTGCCTTTAAATTGCATTTTTACCCTGCTGTAAATACTTCGAATCTCCATTGTTCTTGTCCAGCTTGTAGATTTATCCATTTAGTATAAGGTCCTTGTAGATCCTTCCCGTATACTCTTATATTAGTTTCTCTTTTCTTGGCACGCTCAGATCTATTCCTCCTTAGCAGTCTTCTGAAAACCTGTTTTTCTCCTCGGTAGATCTGCTAAGTATGTTCCGGTTTAAGTTGGTATACCCTGTTCCTTGCGAAACTCTGTAACTTAACGCAACGGTTTAGCCGTTCCTCTTCAGCTGCCATTAACCAGAAATGGTGTAACTTGTTATAATTACCGGTTTAACCACGCCATTAGTCCTCAGTTTAAACCGTTGCGTAGTTTTCATAGATAGTTTCCGGTTTATGCCGCTTTACTTTCATAATCCTTTTTCTATATTTTACCTTTCCAGTACCTTGCTCCTTCGTTGCAATGGCTAAACAGTATGTCTCCTGCGATTGGGTTCCTTCGGTCATCACTGAGGATGATTTAATCAAGATGTCTGAAATTGGTACATTAGGATCTCAGTATGAATTAAAGTGGCGGGCTCCGGGTAATGAATGTCCCCCTACTCCCAGATCCGGGGAGGTCATTGTGTTTTTGGATCATATATCTCGAGGCTTCTCTCCCCCCGGTTCAAAGTTTTTCCGGGATGTTCTTGCTGCTTTCCAACTGCACCCGCATGACCTTGGACCCAATTCTGTCTCAAACATCTGCGACTTCCAAGTATTTTCTGAGGTGTATCTGCAAGAGGAACCTTCCGTCGATCTATTCCGGGATTTCTTTCATTTGAACCGGCGCACCGAGTTTACCAGCGGACCTCATCAGGAGCTTGGTGGCGTTAGTATTCAGAAGAGGAGAGACGTGGTGTTTCCCCATGCCGCTTTGCACTCTCATCCCAAAGACTGGAATAAGACCTGGTTTTACTGTGTGGACACTTCTCCTGAAGGGGAGAACCCTCTGCCGGGTTACCGTGAAACCCGTATTCCGGAGAATCATCCCTTACCATCACGGCTCGGCGCTGTTGAACGGACCCGGTTCTCACCACAGCTCTCCAAGCTAAGAGCTTTCATAGCAAATGGTTTAATTGGGACCGATTTTCTACGCTGGTGGCTATCTTGGAGCATACTTCCCTTGAGCCGGCGATCACATTTAATGTGCAAGTATTCTAGTAAACCGGATGATCCTCAAAGGTTTACCAAGGAAAAGCTTTCTGAATCGGAAGTTGTGGAATCAGCCAAGAAAATTCTCAATGTTTCTTTGGCAGACTGTGCTAAGGTCGGTTTAGCTCCATACTACAAGAAGAATAAGCTGCCCGCAGTAAGTTTCTCTATACCCTGTATTTGTAATCCGTTCCTTTTGAACCGTCTTTCAATTGTCTATTTCTTTCAATTAGGCTGATGATCCTTTCTGGAAGAGAAAGCCTCAGGATAAAACCGTCAAACAGGTCCGGCGAAAAACCCCTGCAAACAAAAAGAGGAAAGCAGCCGTCGACGCCGGTTCTCCCACTGAGGACGATGATCCGGACTCCGAGGTATGCTTTAATCCGGTTTAAATTTTTGCTTTCATGTACTTGTAATCGTATCTAATGATACCTTTCCACAGGAATTGCCTGAAGGTGATAACCCGGCTGAAATTGAGGTAACCCTTCTTTCTTCTGACTCAGAACCTCTTCCTCAAAAAAGTCGTCGGACCGTCCGGAAATATCAATTTTCTCATCCTTATGCTCAGTTAGACCCTAACTTTACTTTGAAGAAACAACAGCACGAAGCTTTTCGCCGGACCACTCGCCACAGCGGCCTGGCGGTGGAGTCATCCGGAATTTCCTTAACTCCGGTTCGAAAACGCCGTGCTGAGGTGATACTTTCTCCGACCTTCCTTCATCCCAAGGCCGGTCTTATCCGAAAACCCCTTAAATCGTCTGACCCTGATTATCAGGAAACTCCATTGTCTTCCTCTGGTGAATCGACCGCCACGCAGCTTCCTCCCCTAAAAACCGTCCCAGGGTAACTTTCCTCACCTCTTCCGGTTTATGATCTCCTTTTTGCTTTATAATGCTAACTCATTTTGCATATTTTTCCAGCAAACCGAAACCCAGCAAGAAGCCCAAGGCGAATAAGCCTATTGCTGAACCTACTGCGGATGATCCGGTTGCTAATCTATCAACAATTGTTCCTCCAGAAGGTGAACCCGTAGCTCCTGTTGAAGATCCTGCACCAACAGATCACACTTCTGCCCCTGAGCATCCTATTGCTGAAGATGCCCAGAATCGGCCAAGTCCGGCCCGGGTTAACTCTCCTCAGGTTAATCCGGCGTCTCCTGATCCGGCTCATATTGACACTCCCCCCAATATACCAGCCTCACCTGATGTTGTGGTAACTGGGGCTGCTTACGTTGCTCCAACTGAGCCAACCGTTTTAGCAAAACATACGGCTAAAGCGGAAAAATTATCTCAAGAAAAGGGGAAATGGAGTACTGACATATCCAGCCTTTCTGGCATGAGCGCTCAAGACATTTATTATGGGTATCTGAACCGGCTCCACAGCAGTCGGGATTATGAAGCCAGCTTGGTGAACTTAATGAGGGAAAAATATGAGGTAAACTACCTCTTCTGACTTTGTTCCTTTGATGTATCTCTATCTCATAACAGCCCCCAAGTTCCGGTTTAGCTGCTTACTGAAGGTGATCCGGAACTTTGTAGATTTGAACCGTTGGTCTTTACATTAGCCCCCAAGTATCAAGTAGATAACTTGCTTATGTAGTTGATACTTGTAAAAGTTGCTGTCAATACTTCAATTATACATTAGCCCCCAAGTGTCAAGCAAACAACTGGTTTGTGTGCTTGAGACTTGTAACTTTAAATTGTCTTTGCTTGACTGCTTCAGCTGCCATTAGCCCCCAAGTGTCAAGTAGACAACTTGGTTGTGTGCTTGAGACTTGACTAAACTTTACCTCTTGGTTTTGAACTTTGTCTGCAGGCTGAGTTGAACCGGAATGCTCTTGAGATTAACGAGCTTCGAAGCCGGCTTACTGAAACAGAGTCTGCCGCTTCAAAGGCTAAAAAAGAACTTCAAGTGAGCTTAAAGACCGCTGAAGACTTGAAGAAATACTTTGAAGAGGAGCGGGCTACTTTTGAAGTCCAGAAAAAAGATCTTGAAAAACGGGTTCAGGATGCTGAAGGAGCACTTAATCCGGTGACGGAAGAACTGTCCGGATTAAAACGGCAAATTGAATTAATGACCTCTGCTGTTTTTGGTAAGTATAATCTGAACTTCTGCCTTTATCTTTGTAACCTATGCCTTGTACCGGTTTAACTATGATTGTTGTATGTAGGTCGCCGTGTCTCCCATCTTGGGGATGACTTGCGGAAAAAACTCAAGGCTTGCTACACCTTGGTCGAACAACTGTACTCCGGGGCGCAAAGGATCATCAGTGCTTCTTCGTTTGGTAAACCGGCCCCTACTACAATACAAGATACTTTAAACAAGTTGTCTGTTTTGCCGGCTCGTCTCGAAGAAGTCAAGAAGTCTGCTGCGCGGGGTGGTGCTCTTCTGGCCCTTACGAGGGCTAAGGCTTGGGTCCCGGATCTTGATCCGGAGGAGGCTTTTACGGGATTCCCGGATACGAAGGAGGACGGCTCACCTTTCACTAAAACTGACCTCTATGCATTGACGAAAGAAATGCGTCCCCTCGCCAGCAAGCTTGCCGCTGAATCGGATTTTTCGAGATATCATCCAGGATACAATCTGCAGAACGAGCGGGTGGAGCGACCGGTTTACGATACCGTCAACTTAATCCCGCCGGTTCGTCCTCACACCTTTGCTCCTGACATTGATCCTTCTGAACTTATCAACGATGAAGTGTATTTCTGGGCCTTGGCGAAGATTGATTGGCGTGCGCCGGACTTCCAACCGCTTCATGAAGATGAAGATGTTCCGGAACAAGGCGATGGCCAGCCGTCCCAGCAAGGAGAAGCATAATCTTGAATTTTATTGCTGTAATCATAACTGATATTCCATTAAACAATGTTTCCAAACCGTTGGGCTCATCATGCCTTGTAATAGGTTAGCCGAAACATAATGTGCTTCGATCCGAATATTTTGTCTTTATGAAATACTCTCCGGTTGACTTGTTGTCTAATGTGGTTGCCTTCCTCTGTTCATACAGACAAAAATATCGAAAAATATGTCCTAGTGGCTTACCACCGGGCGGATTAATTTGTTCGCTTTAAAACATCAAATAAGCATATCTTTATTTTAAAGATAACTTTCATACCTGAGATTTATGTGCCCAATACACTCAAAACCGGCAGGACTTTAAAGTCACTTTATGAAGGTTTTCATGAATCCAAATAGAAACTCGAAATTCTCTGGTCCATCTTGATGATAAATCCGGTTCATCTTGTTTCAGAAAGTTGTAACTTTTGCCTGATACGCGATCCGGGTTTTAACGAACGCCGGTTTACTTGGTCTGATATGCATGATCCAGACTTTCAATTTTATAGATATGTGGTCAACTTGTGTAGCTGTTCCACTCCGGTTTAAAAGGTTATAGAACACAAAAACCCTAAGAAATATGCGATTTTTGCAAATAAGACCATGTAGTCGAGGCTTTTTCAAAGAGCTGCCAGGCTCAAAGCAAGGTTCAGCCAATCACTGGGACGCGGATTGGCCGACACTCCCAGAGGGCCTAGCCAATCACTGAACGTGGAATTATCCAACTTTTCAGAGGGCCGAAAGAACCGTATATAAAAATTGTTCCGATCACTGGGACGCGGATTGGCCGACACTCCCAGAGGGCCTAGCCAATCACTGAACGTGGAATTATCCAACTTTTCAGAGGGCCGAAAGAACTGTATATAAAAATTATTCCGATCACTGGGACGCGGATTGGCCGACACTCCCAGAGGGCCTCCAGGGTTCCTCCTGAACCGGTGTGTCAATCGAAACCAATCACTGAACGTGGACTTGTCCAACTTTTCAGAGGGTCGAAAGAACTATGAAACCAATCCGATCACTGGGAGTGGATGATACCAACTCCCAGAGGGCCTCCAGGGTTCCTCCTGAACCGGTGGGTCAATGTAAACCAATCACTGAACGTGGACTTGTCCAACTTTTCAGAGGGTCGAAAGAACTATGAAACCAATCCGATCACTGGGAGTGGATGATACCAACTCCCAGAGGGCCTCCGGTGTTCCGTCTGAACCTGTGGGTTTTTTATGAAGTCTTCTCTTCTTGAACCGGATATGATCTCCTGTTCTTGAGAATTCTATTGCTCCTTCACATATTCTGCAAAAAATCAGTTTCTAAACCGGCCAATATTGAAATATAGTATCTGATAGTAAACTTGTCTGGTTGTATTTCACAGGATGTTTGTATATGGAAAAAGGGCTGATCCCCCGGTTTACCGAGGGTGCCGGTTTATTCATTATTCATAATATATACATAGGATACATTGGAGCACATAGCTCAAGTATAGTATGGCCGTAAATGGGCGATGTTCCATGGCCTCTTCGTCTCCTCTTCTGATGTCCGTGAGTCCTTGTGCTCTCGAATGTCCACCAAGTAATATGAACCGTTGTGTAGATTCTTACTGACCAAAAAGGGCCCTTCCCAAGGTGGGGATAGCTTGTGCATATCTGTTTGGTCTTGGATGAGCCGGAGTACCAAGTCACCCTCCTGGAATGTCCTTGTTCTAATCCGGCGGCTATGATATCTGCGCAGATCTTGCTGATAAATCGCCGACCGCGCTGCAGCCGTATCACGCTCTTCATCCAACCGGTCTAAACCGTCCTGTCTTGACTCCTCGTTGATTGCTTCCACATAGGCCGTTATCCTTGGTGAGTCATGACGTATATCACTTGGAAGAACTGCTTCAGCGCCGTAAACCATGAAGAAAGGCGTGTAGCCTGTAGACCGGTTTGGTGTAGTATTAATACTCCAAAGAACAGATGGCAATTCTTCAACCCAGCAACCTGGGGTTCTCTGCAAAGGTGTCATAAGCCGGGGTTTGATACCTCGCAAAATCTCCTGATTTGCCCTTTCGGCCTGGCCGTTGGTCTGAGGATGAGCCACGGAAGATACATCTAATCGAATATGTTCTCTTTGACAGAATTCCTTCATTTCGCCCTTAGATAGATTAGTGCCATTGTCTGTGATGATGTTGTGTGGAAAGCCAAACCGGAATATCACTTTTTTGATGAATTTAACCGATGTTGCCGCATCACACTTGCTTATAGGCTCCGCCTCAACCCACTTTGTAAACTTGTCTACTGCCACTAGTAGATGAGTTTTTTGATCTTGGGACCGTTTGAAAGGCCCAACCATATCAAGCCCCCAAGTTGCGAAAGGCCAAGTTATTGGTATCATCCGGAGTTCCTGTGCTGGCACCAGAGCACGCCTTGAGAATTTCTGACAAGCATCACACTTCCGGACCAGATCTGCCGCATCTGCATGCGCGGTTAACCAATAGAAACCATGTCGGAATGCCTTTGCTACCAATGATTTTGAACCGGCATGATGACCGCAATCTCCCTCATGAATCTCCCTTAAAATCTCACAACCTTCCTCAGCTGAAACACATCGCTGAAATACTCCCGAAGTACTACGATGGTGAAGCTCTCCGTTTGCAATTGTCATGGACTTAGAGCGCCGGATTATCTGTCGCGCTTCCTCTTCGTCTTCCGGCAACTCTCCTCGACCCAGGTATGCTAAATAGGGTAGCGTCCAATCCGGGATAATGTGGAGTGCTGCAACTAGCTGCGCTTCCGGATCCGGAACAGCTAAGTCTTCCTCCGAAAGTACCTGAACCGAAGGACTGTGCAATTCATCCAAAAAGGTGTTTGGCGGTACCGGTTTACGCTGCGACCCTAGCCGTCTCAGAGCATCGGCCGCTTCGTTTCTCCGCCGGTCTATGTGATCCACCTGATATCTCTTAAAGTGTCCTGCAACTGCTTCAACTTCTCGCCGATAAGCCGCCATGAGGGGATCTCTTGAATCCCACTTGCCAGATACTTGCTGTGCCACTAGGTCTGAGTCGCCTAGGCACTTAACCCGGCTCAAATTCATCTCCTTTGCTAACCGCAAACCGTGAAGTAATGCTTCATATTCTGCTGCATTATTAGTACAAGGAAATAATAAGCGGAGGACATAGCAAAATTTATCACCTCTGGGGGAAGTTAAGACAACTCCAGCCCCCGAGCCCTCCAACTGTTTGGAACCGTCAAAGTGAATCGTCCAATAGGTAAGATCCGGCTTCTCTTTCGGAGTCTGCAACTCTGTCCAGTCATTGATGAAGTCTACTAATGCCTGAGATTTTATAGCAGTGCGTGGCACATATTTCAACTCATGCGGGCTGAGCTCGATGGCCCACTTTGCTACCCTGCCTGTAGCTTCCCTGTTCTGGATTATATCCCCCAACGGAGCTGAACTAACCACAGTTATCGGATGTCCTTGGAAATAATGCTTCAGCTTCCGGTTTGCTATGAACACCCCATATACCAACTTCTGCCAGTGAGGATATCTCTGCTTGGACTCAATGAGTACTTCGCTTATGTAGTAAACCGGGCGCTGAACCGGGTGTTCCTTCCCTGCTTCCTTGCGTTCAACCACAATAGTAACGCTGACCGCTCGTGTATTCGCAGCAACGTATAGCAGCAAAGGTTCCCTGTCAATGGGCGCAGCCAAAACTGGTGGGTTTGCTAATTGCCTTTTCAGATCCTCAAACGCTGCATTTGCCTCCTCACTCCAGATAAACCGATATGTTTTCCTCAGCATCTGGTAAAGCGGGATTGCCTTCTCTCCCAAACGACTGATGAACCGGCTTAACGCTGTGATCCGGCCAGCTATGCGCTGAACATCATTGATACAAACCGGTTTAGTCAAAGACGTGATGGCTTTGATCTTCTCCGGGTTAGCTTCTATTCCTCTGTTTGAGACCAAGAATCCCAAAAGCTTACCAGCCGGAATACCGAAAGCACATTTTTCCGGATTAAGCATCATTCTGTAAGCCCGAAGATTATCAAAGGTTTCCTTGAGATCCTCTATCATTGTCCCTTCCTTCTTCGATTTGACCACAATGTCATCCACATAGGCGTGAACGTTCCTCCCCATCTGCCCCTTCAAACAATTCTGAACGCAACGTTGATAAGTTGCCTGTGCACACTTAAGTCCAAAAGGCATAGACACATAGCAAAAAGCACCAAAAGGAGTTATGAAGGCTGTCTTCTCTTGGTCTTCCACTGCCATCTTGATCTGGTGATACCCTGAATATGCATCCAGAAAACTCAGCCGCTCACACCCCGCTGTGGCATCGATGATCTGATCGATGCGAGGTAGAGCAAAAGGATCAGTTGGGCACGCTTTATTGAGGTCTGTGTAATCCACACACATTCTCCACTTCCCATTTTTCTTTAAGACCAGCACCGGATTAGCCAACCACTCCGGATGAAAAACTTCCACTATGAACCCTGCGGCCAAAAGTCTGGCCACTTCTTCTCCTATAGCCTTGCGTCTTTCTTCGTTGAAGCGGCGTAGATACTGTTTAACTGGTTTAAACTTCGGATCAATGTTTAACTTGTGCTCAGCGAGTTCCCTCGGTATACCTGGCATGTCAGAAGGCTTCCACGCAAAGATATCCCGGTTCTCACGGATGAACTCGATGAGCGCGCTTTCCTATTTGGGATCAAGGTTGGCGCTGATAGTGAATTGTTTAGACGAGTCCCCCGGCACAAAATCAACCTGCTTGGTCTCTTCAGCTGATTTAAACTTCAACGCCGGATCATGCTCGGTGGTTGGTTTCTTCAGCGGAGTCATATCTGCCGGATCAACATTATCTTTATAAAATTTCAACTCCTCTGTGGCACATACTGCTTCTGCATATGCTGCATCACCTTCCTCACATTCCACTGCTATCTTGCGGCTTCCATGAACCGTGATCGTGCCTTTATGACCCGGCATCTTAAGCTGCAGATAAACATAACACGGCCTAGCCATAAACTTAGCATAAACCGTCCTTCCAAACAGAGCATGATATGGACTTTTAATCTTGACGACTTCGAACGTAATCATCTCTGACCTGGAATCATATTCGTTTCCAAAGGTAACTTCTAAGTCAATCTTTCCAACTGGATAAGCTGACTTACCTGGGACCACTCCATGAAACACCGTGTTTGATTGCCTTAGCTTCTTATCTGTCAGACCCATACGACGGAAAGTCTCGTAATATAAGATATTGATACTGCTACCACCATCCATGAGAACTTTAGTAAATTTGTAACCCCCCACTTGAGGTGCTACCACCAAGGCTAGATGGCCCGGATTATCCACCCGCATTGGGTGGTCTTCTCTACTCCATACAATAGGCTGCTCCGACCATCGAAGAAATTGCGGTGTCGCTGGTTCTACTGCATTAACAGCCCGCTTTAAAACCTTCTGGTCTCTCTTACATAGGCTTGTGGTGAAGACATGATATTGCCCACTATTTAACTCCTTCGGATTACTCTGATATCCGGATTGCGGCTGCTGCTGCTGCTGATTTCCCTGATTGTTATAACTTCCTTGGCCCTGCTGCTGATTATTCTGATTATTGTAACCACCTTGATGATGTGATTGATTGCCCTGACCATTATAATTTCCTTGATTATTTTGGCCGCCTGCCCGGGGTTGATAACCACCGTTATTGCCCCTATATCCTGATCCGGAGCTGTTCCCCTGGTGACCCGGACCATAAAATCCAGGCCCTGAACCGCCATGTGGGGGTCGATTAGGAGGATTGAAACGGCCTGCTACTGCCTTCATAAGGGGTATACACTCTCTCATGGTATGCTTCGCCACCTTCCCCTTTCCGCTATGCTTTGGACAAGGCCGATCCAACTCCTGCTCCCAGCCAAGAGCTCCTCCGCCGGTTTGTAAAGCTGGATCTTCCGGACTACGCTGAAAACCACCTTGAACTTGAGTGTTAGCCACGAAGTCTGAACCGCCTTCTGCTTTCCGTTTGCCCAAAAAACTTGAAGTAACCGGATTAGTCGGTGCCGGTTTACCAGACTTGCCGGCCTTCCCAGCTTTATCTCCTTCTGCTTCCGGATACTTTGTGTTGTCAGAGTCTCCGTATTTTACCAGGGCACTCATCAAAGTTCCCATATCATTGCAGTCTCTCTTAAGTCGTCCGAGTTTTAACTTTAAAGATTCAAACCGGCAATTGTTCTCCAATGTCACTATTGCCGTATTAGGATTGATACCATTCGAAGAGTGTAAAATCTCTGCTACTCTCCGTACCCAAGCTGCTATAGACTCCTGCTCTCCTTGCACACAGGCCGCAAGGTCTATCACTGACATTGGCTGTTTGCATGTGTCCTTGAAATTTTTGATAAACTGGCTGCGCAGTTCTCCCCATGATCCAATAGAGTTCGGGGGTAGAGCTTTCAGCCAGGTCCGGGCCGTGCCCTCGAGCATCATAGTAAAATATTTGGCACAAGCTGATTCATCCACGTCCAGCATCTCCATGGCCATCTCATAACTTTCAACCCAAGCTTCTGGTGGTAAATCGGCTGTGTAGTTAGGTACCTTGCGGGGCCCTTTGAAATCTTTGGGCAGCTTGACACTCCGTAAAGCGGGGATAAGACACTGCACCCCAAAGGAACTCGTTGTAACCCCCGTCTCTGCGGTGGCTGTGTGAACCGGCGTTGTTTGACGAATCTCCTCCCTGGCTCCTGACCTAACCCGGTTTGTCTCCGGAGCTTGTTCCGCCGCACCTGCCGGATTACCCTGCCTGCGCTGATGTCTCCTGCGCTCACTTCTAGACACTTCTGGCTCATCCCAATGCCTACTATAACTCCGGCTGGGACGTGGTGTCGAATGTAACCTTTCCCTGCTGTGAGAATATGCTTGCTGCTGCATCAACGCCGTATTGAGTAGCTTCTGGACCCTGCGCACCTCTATCGCCACCGGAGATGTTTCTTCCGCAGGTAAAGCGGCCAAACGCGCCGCTGCTGCAGCGATATTATCCAAAGGGTTTGAATAATGACCTGGAGGGACGGGGACATAAGGTGCCGACGTAATCCGGCGCTCCTGCTCTGCGGTGGGTTGCTGAACCGGCTCCTCCCTGGCCGGAGGTGTCCTCCGGTTTAGAGTCGGATGGTTACTAGTCCCAGCCCCAGGGGTCCTGAACAGATTTGTTGATTCATAAACCGGCGGTATACGGGACCGGTACTGTCGTCCCCTTACTCCTTCTATAGAAGCTTGCTCCATCCTCTGATAAAAAGCTTGATCATCCAATTCTGCTTGCCTCGTCGCTATCATCTCTCTTTCTGCCCTTAGGTCCTCCTTTAAATGATCAATCCGGCCTTTCAACTGAAGGAGCTCTGCATCATGACGCGCCTTGTCTGCTGGAGCTACTTCTTCCACCGCTTTAGCTGTGAACTCATCGATCAAGGTGGATAGAACTTCAGTAAGGGAGGGGCTTGAACCGCTTCCCCCTGCACCAGCTTCCGCTGTCGTTCCGTTCATCGGGGGCTGTGAACCGGCCATGAAGACCGCCACCCGGTTTGGCGGGTCAAAGGGGCCCGGAATACTGTTTCCATCGGACTCGCCCTCGGACCGGCCGTCCCGCAACTGATACACAGATTCAGTTTCCCCGGATGAAGACTCGTCATCTGAGTAGACGATTGTTGCACCGTCAGATTCCGATCCGTTCTCGGCTCGACCTCCGTGGATTGCTCCAACGAACACGCGCTTCACGGCGGGCTGAATCCGGGCCGACCTCGCACGCTGAGCCGGCTCGACGATGTTGGGGAAGATGTCCGGCTCAGGCCCCGGTTCGCCGATTTTGCCGATGAAGACTTGGATGCTGCCGAAGGGGACCCGGTATCCGTATTCGATCGAATCGGCCTCCGGTCCCCAACCTGCGTCGTCGATGTAGATCCGGCCGCGGCGACTCTTGGTCATCCGGCCGACTGCGTAACCCTTGAGTCCTTCGAAGCCGCCTTTCAAGAACTCGAAACCATCGTGCGCAGGCCCCACGGTGGGCGCCAACTGTCGTGGAAATAACACGGCAGATGTCCGGTTTAACGGACTTGATGATGGAACCATCGCACGGGTTAACTTGAAAGGGTTCATAGCACACAAAGGACACAGAGGGTTTATACTAGTTCGGCCCCTTCCAAGAAGGTAAAAGCCTACGTCTAGTTGGTTTGGTATTGCTTGGGCGTCGGATTACAGGGAGCGGATTCGCTTGCCTGTGTCTCGACGGGTTGATTGTTGCTTGCCCCTGAACCGTCCGGGTCGTCCCTTTATATAGAGGTGACGCCTGGTCCGGTTTACAGAGTCCCGAGGCCGGCTCATACTTGTGTCCGCCTCGGTCTCTGTCTTTCTTTCTTATCTCTCAAGTTACATCGCTTGGCGGTTCACAAACCACACTTCTATGCATGGGCCTTAAGATCTCATGGGCCGTAGCCTTAACTAAAAATATTACAACCAAGTATAATATGGCTAAGCCGGTTTACACTAGCCGGTTCATACCTGCTAGTCATATCCCTGACAGTGTGCGTGTGCGTGTGCGTGCGTGCGTGTGTGTGTGTGTGTGTGTGTGGCAAGTTGTGCCACTTAACTAGGATGCTCCTGGAGTTGCTTAAGACAGGAGGTATTGATGTATCTATTAGAGTTCATTATTTGTTCCCATGTCTTAAATACCTGTTAACAGATTCTTGCATTAGCTGTTTGTTATAAAAAATGATGTCTGGAAGCATGTCTTTGCTCTTAGTGATTTCGTACATCTTTATGTCAAATGTCTTGGCGGTTAATGCAGTCCAAGTGTTTTGTTGATGCTCCTGAACTCTAGGAAGGTGGAGACATGAACTCCTGCACCGAACGAATATGGATCACCATGTCGTAGAAGAGCGAGCGCTTCTTCCTGAACGAGAGTCCCGTCGGCGGGATGCAAAGAATAGGTCCAAAGTGAGGCTTGCTACTTGTTTAATAAAGATGGTTGTGTGCATCATAATGACGCAGATGCTAAGGTCAACCCTTTTTCGAAAATAAAAAATGGTTGCTACTCATTTTGTAGTCTTTTTCCTTCTCGTAATTCTTTTTTCTTTTCATTTTCTCCCGTATTTTATGACCATATTTTTGAATTTATTTTTACTTACTTTCCTATGGAGGTAAATACATTCCTTTTTTCCGAGGGGCATGAATACTTCTTTTTTAAGGTAGTCAACTTTCGTTTTTACATACATGACCAATTGTTCGGAAATGCATAAAAACCTCTTTTACTTGGTATATGTGAACCTTTTTTATAGTCATAAACATTTTTGGTAAACAAGAGTGTATTCAAAGCAGTATAATTTTTAACCGATGACGTTCGAAATATTCTTAAACATATTTAATGTTTCTACAAACATGCTGGATTCTTTCAACAATTTGCAGATTTTTGTCCTAAAGATCATATTTAGACTTCAAAGGAACAAAAAATCTTTCAACGACATATTACTTATACTGGACAATACACTAGAATCTACTGTTAAGACAATCACATACACTCTAAAGATTTCTACTAAAATAATTAAGGATGTCACATACACAAGACCTCATGAAAATGTCACAATTTAACCCATGAATCCTTTACGTTTTTACTATTTCATACAATTCATGGATTGGACTTAATTAAATACATTCTAAGGAGCAATATCTCAAAAAATACTGCAAATATTTTTTTACACATAACAAAGCCATGTTAGCCACATTCTTACATGGTTAATCATGCTAACCAACTAATTGAAAAAGTATAAAAGTTTAGTATAAACGTATCTTTTTGTATAAAATGACAAGAAATTTTTGGAGATGATGAAGTCATATTTGTTATAAGAAATGAATACCTTTACATATGAGTATTGATAATCCCCGATGAGGATGACTCATTTAATAAATGTTTTGATATGTTCCCAAATCCCGTTCAGTTAACGATTAAAGGAAGTTACACGGATTTAAATGGTGGTAGGGGAAACCCAAAAGAACTCAGTCTAAGCAAGAGGTGCATTAAAACTGGTTTGGAATTTCTTTCTTGATACCAGCACTATTACATCAATTTTTTGAATAACAAAATATGTGTCAAAATACGCTATCGCATTGTGAAAGTCACACTGTTTACTAAAATTGACGACTGTTTAATCAAAGGATAAAAACTGGATGCAAAATTAAGCGCCCAAGGAACTCCTAGTTTCCTGGACAACACATCCGTGTGGTGTGATGCAGGGGTGGCCTAACTATGGAATGCGGAAATATAAAGATACACTTCAGAAGCTTCGAACAACAATGGAAAAAAACTTACAGATTACTACGACTGGTCCTTGTAGGAAAACGTAGCCTAGATAACAAATGGGTTAGGGTCACGCCTACCACTTAGGTATGTGTATGTACGTAGTAAATTTTTGAATACATGTGTTTTCATTTTATTTCTGTCTCTCTCTTACTTCGCTACATAGAGTCAAATTAACCATTTGTTAGGAGGGAAAAAATTGGAAGTTTTGAAGTAGAAGCATTTCCCCTTGTCCTAATATAGATTCAACCACAGAATTACTTTCCCCCAAACTTTTAATCACTATCTGGATTGGCAAGCATGAAATGCATATTTTAACTTGAAGTGCAACTTGCATTGTGTTAGCTAGGGTTGGAGGAGGAAGCCCGCTGCAATAGAACATGCAGCACCAGGAATTGCCAATAACTATGATGTAGTTATGAATTAAGTTAGGAAGAAAATCAATTAGCCCATCAAATTCAGGAGCATGCATCATGCGTCAAGTTTGGTTTTTAAGGTTTCGTTTTCAGGAGCACCTAGCCTATTCAACCGGCCTGACCTTCACCTCGTCCCCATGGATTTCCACTCACCCCCGATGTAAACGTCCTGTGTGGTGGCAGCGGGAATGGTTGTAGGTGCTAGAACCCTATATCGGTTTTGGTGGGAGAGAACGGCGTGATGGAAGGGCGGGAAAAACATCGGGGAAGGGGTGTCGATCGTGGACAATAAACTCCGGAACAATGGGGAAGTGAGAGATGAGAGATCATGGGCAATAAACTCAAGATAGAACATGATGAGCGGGCATAATTGAGAGAAAACTGCAGTAAGAATAAAGAAAACAAAATCGATGGGGGCTGGGATCGATAGTTGACTTCCGTCGACCGATGTGGGAGTTGGGAGGGTACAACGAATGACGTACCAACTCCCTCTTTAGGTGTAGAGATGTACTGGTAGTTAATTCATTGTCTGTATGGTTTTTAAGAAGGAATGATTTAAGAAAAGGGATTTTTATTTCTGTGCCCCTGGTTCTTTCGCTCTACTCATTCATCCCCACTCTATTAACTTTTGCTCACTTTTCCCCACTCTCTTGCCCGAAACCCTCAGAACAGGTTATAACAGACGTTGCCGTCGGGTCAATGCCATTGACCGTTAACTCAGACGAGTTGGGCCGCATTGGGGGTGGGCGCATGCAAGAGCGCGGTCGTGCGCAGCCGTGGGGTAGCACGTGTCAGTGGACATGCCCGAAACGTCCCATCATATAAAGAGGGGCAACCACCTCCATCGCCCCTACCATTTCCCCCAAATCCCCTCCCTGCCGCATTGTCTTCCTCTCCCCAACCGGCATCATCTCACTCTCCTTCACTGCCTCCACCGCACCGTCTCTCTCACCCCCACCGCATGCTCTTCCTCACCTTCATCGCCTCCATCTATCTGATGGACAAAGCTCGTGGTGACGCCTACGCAATGGCCGGAGAAGTGGTGAAGCAGCAGGGCGCGGTGACCGCGGATGTCGGCGGCGTCCACGGCGGTGCGGGGAAACTCGCAACCGCTGCGGATGTGGGGAAGGAGGTAGCAGGATCCGCCTCAGCGCGGAAGGTGACGACGACAAGCGGCGCAGTCCATCCCGACGCCCCCATGCGCAGCCCGACGAGGAGTAGGAGGTATTTGCACTTGCTTTGCTTTAGGATATTAGCTTGTAGAATTAGTAGCATTGGTTAGATTGTGGATTCATACGGTAGTTCAGATGGTTAGAGTAGTTGGTTTGACGGATGGGCCGGGGTTTTTTGTATGGGATGGGGGGATGGGGGTTTTTGGACTAGGGTTTGTTGGATAAATGCTAGCTAGATGTTGTGAACTATTATTTTAGGTGCTGCAATGATTGGGGTTTTTAGATTTGGATAAATTCATTGCAAAAATGCTAGATGTTGTGAACAGTTTGGGGTTTTTAATGCGATGATGCTTATTAGATTTTTTTAGTGCTCACAGATTGGGGTTTTTAATGCTATCATGCTTATTAGACTTGTTTTTTATGCTTATTAGATTAGTTGTTTTTATGTTGTTTTTTATGCTTATTAGACTTGTTTTTTATGCTTATTAGCTCTGTTGTTCACAATATGTCCACAATATGTAGTTATATTAGCTCTGTTGTTCAATGTGTATGCATGACAATGGAAAATGCAAGCCCTATGATCAAGTTGCATATCTAAATTTCAATATGCAGTTATATTTGCTTTGTTGTTCAATGTGTGTGCATGACAATGGAAAATGCAAATAGCCCTATGTATTTACTAGTGATGGATGTAATTGTATATTCAGGAGGATGATGGTTGGGGGAAGAAGAGGAAGATAGACTATACTTTCGACGACCCGTACGATCCACCGTACGGTGACGACGAAGAGTATGAGGTAAGCCTACTTGAAATTTAGATTGTTCATTTAGTTCGTTGACATGGTGTATTCCCATGAAACTATAATGTACTAATTTAATTTATTCGTGTGTGCAGTATGTCTCTGGGGAAGATGTGGATGTGGACCGTGGCAACTTCACCTCCTTCAAAGAGAAGGAAGAGGAGAAGATCAGGGTCAAGGGCATGGGTTACTACTACAAGAGCAGGACCAAAACTTGGCGCTGACCCTACTGCACCACCAAGACAAAGCCAAAGTCCGGCCGCTTCGCTCACCTTCTAGCTCATGTAGAAGATGTGGCCATCCACGGCGAGGATTACAAGATCATGGGGCAGCATGCTGCCCTAGCCAAAGTCATGTCTCCCCTTCCCTGATGTGTTTTAAGTACTTTATGTTGTTTGTTGTACTATGTTGGTGAACTATGTTTGTGGGGCCCCATGTTTGTGGGTTAACTTTTGGTGGTTCGATGAATTTTATATGCATGTGGCTATCTATGTTGGGTATTTTTGTGTTTTTAATTTTATCTGCTATGATTTGTTTTAGTGTTTTGAAAGTTCAGGTGCTGCAATGGTCACACATATGCTGCAATCCATCATTTTATCAAAGGTTCCTTTTTATCAAATATTCCAATAACAGAGCAAAAAACAACATTTTAATGAAGATGTATTATCAACTATCTATGTTTGTGGAGGAGATCATGTGTGCAAAATTTGAGGTGATTTAGAGGAGTTCAAAGAAATTTGAATTTGAGAAATGTGCTCCAAATAAGCTCCCGGGCTAGGGTAAACAGCCCATTTGTAATCAAGTATTTTTGGACCTACTCTAAATGAGCCAAATATTTTTATTAACACCTATTCAATCTATAAAGTGTAGATTCGAAGTCTCACTATTTTTTTATTAATCTTCATATTTTTACATTTTCTTTTGCAAAAATTGCTTTAATAATTAATATAAAAACTATTAAAAACCGGTTTAAAAAATGAAAATGGAAAACTAACTTCAGATCCTTTTTATTCACTTTAAAACAAAAGATTTTTTTTTAATTTTTCAAAAACTAAAGGTAACACCACCTCCTCTCCTTGAACTCTATGAAATCATGTAGGTGATAGCTCATATGTGTGAAGGTTTTCTCATGAAAATGACCATAGACCAAGTTTATGATTTTTGGTTGGTAACATGTCACATAAGACAACATTGTGCGCATGTTTTTTTTTTAAATTAATGGTGCTCATTTGACCTCGATCGTGCCAGATAGTGTTTTTTCATGAAAATGACCATAGACCAAGTTTAGTATTTTTCCTCATTAGTGTGTCTTATAAAATGACGAACGACGAAGGTTTCATATTTTTTGTTTTTTTATTAGTTATGCTCAGTCAAAGCCTTCGAAACCCTGTTGACCATCCCAAAACCCCTCTAAACCCCGCGGGGTTTCGCCTAACCCTAGCTCCGAACGTTAGTCGTCCGATGATACCCTCGCGCCAAGCGACAACCCTCAGATCTGGCCTTCTAGAAGGAATTAGGTGGGCTGGCTGTGTGCAGGCTCTGCGCAGTTGGATCACAACGATGGCTCTGCATCGTTGGATCGTGGGGCGATCCGCGAGAGGCAATCCTATTTGTTGTGCTCGGCTGCTCGCCCACCACTGACTCCGTGAAAAAACATTGTTATTGGCCCCAAAAGGAAACCAAGCTCTGGTTGGGCCGTCGATTTGCGTCGTTTTTTTTTTTGCATTGTTTGCTCTGTTTTTTGTGAACGTGTTGGCTCTGTATTTTTGCATCGTTTGCTCTGTTTTTTGTGAACGTGTTGGCTCTGTATTTTTGCATCGTTTGAAATCAATTGACATTGCGTAGAAAATGACAAATTTATTTTTATCATGCAAAATGGCCACAAACTATTCAAAATTTGTCTCTTTCCTATAATATATATGACCACGGATTCCCACGCGTGCAATTAGCTTCTTTTACTTCTTCTTCTTCAAACCATCGTTTCCCACGCGTGTACACTCCCGATGTTGCGGTGGGTTTGAAAATGGTTTACTTCACATTTGACCCCGTTATTGCCACGGCCATATAACACGTAGCACTACAGCTATTTAAGCCACCCTCTGCCTCTGCCATCCCTCATCCTCTCCCATCCTTTCTGCTATCTGCCCTTCTTGTTCTTCGACCACTTCTCCTTCTTCTAGCACATCCTCAGCCATGCAGTACACCGGACCAACCTACCACTTCCCACCCACCGTGCCGGAGAGGCTCTACCCTCCTGGCGTGTACGTTGAGCACACACTACGTGTGTGGGCAATATCAAGGTGGAGGACCGCAAGGAACTTCACCGAGTTCTTCCTCGGGTCCGGCTACCACCACCTCCTGCGGGGATCTCCAAGGTTGTTCCGTGTCGAGGAGGTCATCCAAAATGGGGTGGTGGTTGCTCTCCTTGCCTACTTCACCAACACATTCGACGCCTTCTACCTCCTCGGCCGGGCGTTTTGGTGTGGCTGCGAGTTCATCGCTTTCACCACCCACAACATGTTCACGGAGTACACCAACATCTTCCCCACCGCGTCCCGCATGCACACTCTTCCGTACCCCATAGACAACGCCCCGGAGGAGTAGTGTAGGGCGCCCGGAGAAGGAGCGAGGTGGAGAAGGCGGAGTCTAGAGTTCTAAACCCTCTATCTGTTTTTTCTGAGTCTATGTTATGTTAAGTTGTAATCCCATTGAACTATGTGAGAGATGCTATGGGCTTGTTGGCCCTTTTATCAAGTTCTATTATTAAGTTTTCTATCTATTCTATTATGATGTTCCTCCTAGTTTCAACTATGTGATCGTGCTATGGGCTTGATGGCCCTATCTACATGTATGTTGATTGTTTTCTTAGAGAGCTCGCTTTGTTAGTAACCACCTAGTGCATGCAGCCACAACGAACCCTTCTTTTCTTACAAAAGCCACAAATATGTAG
Organism: Secale cereale; assembly: GCA_902687465.1. NCBI lineage: Eukaryota > Viridiplantae > Streptophyta > Magnoliopsida > Poales > Poaceae > Secale > Secale cereale. Next base: position 20,912,212 of record LR738712.1, read on the forward strand.
CCACCTAGCTAGTGCATGCAGCCACAACATATTTGTTCAATTTATTTGTCGTAGCAAAACGGGTTCTAAATCGAGGAGACAAGTCTGCGAGAAGAGAGGAACCATCGGCAGCGACCGTCGCTGCATCCGTGGCGACTGGCGTGCATGAAAGCGGCTCGGTCAGTGCATCGTGGCGGCACGCATCAGCGCATGCATGCTCGATCGGCGCATGCAGGCTCGGTCGGCGCATCGACGCATGCAGGCAGGCTTGTTGGGTGCATGCATAGCAGGCTTCTGTCGTGGCGGCGTGCGCAGGCATTTAATGCAAGGGACGGCCCAACGATCGAACAGCTACACCCGCAACGCGGCCCCACTCGTCAGAGTTGACGGTCAAAGCACTGACCCGACGGCAATGTCCATTATGACCTCTTCTGAGGGTTTCGGGCAAGGGAGTGGGGAAAACTGAGCAAAAGTTAAGAGCGTGGGGATGGATGAGTAGAACTAAAAAACCAGGGGCACAGATGTAAAAATCTCTTAAGAAAATGACTCTAATTCATTCCTTCTTAGGAGCATTTTTTAATACACGAACTTTTTAAAAAATCATGAATATTTGTTTTCAAAATGCGAAGATTTTTTGAATAAGCAAACATTTTTAATCCACAAATTATTTATGATTTATTAAATAATTTATTTCAAAATTCTCATTCTTTAATTTCCACAATGTTTTTGAAGTCCCAAATTATTTAAAGTAGGAAAAATGAAATGAAGAAGAAACAGAATCTAAAAAACAGGCCGCCGGGACATGGGTCGGCCCAAACAGGCACGTTGTGTCGAAGTATTCTCATGACAGATGCCATGGGGTGGCTTATCATGGTGTGGGAGAGGAGTACGTCGTCGGGCTCTAGAGGTGGGATTGGGCGAGATCTCGATCATACACGGGTCTTACCCAGTTCGGGGCTCTCCGTGGAGATAACACCCCTAGTCCTGCTCTGCGGGGTCTCCGCATGATCACTATGAATCACAAGTGTACAAACGTGCTCCTAGAGATGTATTGCTAGAGGAGGAAGAAAGGACAGGGCTTAGCTCTCTTTCTCCTAGCTATGGGGTGGATGGATGGAATGCAACGTTTAGCTAGATGTCAACCCTTTGCATGGGTGACCCTGGGGGGTTTATATAGGCCTACCCCTGATAACCCACAAGTGTAGGGGATCCGTTGTAGCCTCTTTCGATAAGTAAGAGTGTCGAACCCAACGAGGAGCTAAAGGCAGAACAAAAATTCCCTCAAGTTTTATCGACCACCGATACAACTCTATGCACACTTGACGTTTACTTTACCTAGAACAAGTATGAAACTAGAAGTAGTTTGTAGTTTTTGTGGGATAGGTTTGCAAGATAATAAAGAGCGCGTGAATAAAAAGTAGGGGCTGTTAAGATAAAGACACAACTAAATTAGTTTTAGTAGAGAGCTTTTTGTCACGAGAAAGTTATTTGTCCCTAGGCAATCGATAACTAGACCGGTAATCACTATTGCAATTTTATTTGAGGGAGAGGCATAAGCTAACATACTTTCTCTTCTTGGATCATATGCACTTATGATTGGAACTCTAGCAAGCATCCGCAACTACTAAAGATCATTAAGGTAAAACCCAACCATAGGATTAAAGTATCAAATCCTCTTTATTCCCATACGCAAACAACCTACTTACTCGGGTCTGTGCTTCTGTCACTCACGCCACCCACCATAAGCAAATCATGAACATATTGCAAACCCTACAGCGGGGATCCCTCACGCTTGCGGACATGGAGAGCACCATAGGACAACACCAATAATAAAAGATGCAACTCAAACCAATCATGATCATCAATTAACCCATAGGACAAAACGGATCTACTCAAACATCATAGGATATCCACACATCATTGGGAAATAATATATAGCGTTGAGCACCATGTTTAAGTAGAGATTACATCGGTTAGCAGAGGGGTTATACCACTGCCTAGAGGGGGGGAAAGTTGGTGATGACGGTGGTGAAGTTGTTGGTGTAGATTGCGGTGACGATGATGGCCCCGGCGGCACTCCAGTGCCACCGGAAGCGAGGGGGAGAGAGCCCCCCTCCTTCTTATTCTTCCTTGACCTTCTCCCTAGATGGGAGAAGGATTTCCTCACTTGTCCATGGTCTCCATGGCGTGGGAGGGGCGAGAGCCCCTCCGAGATTGGATCTGTCTCTCTGTCTCTCTCTGTTTCTGCGTTCTCAGATTCTGGCCTTCCACCGTTTCTTAAATTACCGGAGATCCGTAACTCTGATTGGGCTGATTTTTGGACACGATTTTTATCCGGATATTAGCTTTCTTGCGGCGAAAGAAGGGCATAAACCGCCTTACGGAGTGACCACGGGGGCCCGGGGCGCGCCCCTCATCCTCGTGGGCCACTCGAGCATCGTCTCACGTTGGTTCCACTTCCCAAAATTCACATATATTCCAAAAGAAATCTCCGTCCGTTTTTATCCCGTTTGGACTCCGTTTGATATGGATATTCTGCGAAACAAAAAACATGCAACAAACAGGAACTGGCACTAGGCAATGGATCAATTTGTTAGTCCCAAAAAATAGTATTAAAAGTTGCCAAAAGTATATGAAAGTTGTAGAATATTGGCATGGAACAATCAAAAATTATAGATACGACGGAGACGTATCAGCATCCCCAAGCTTAATTCCTGCTCGTCCTTGAGTAGGTAAATGATAAAAAAAGATAATTTTTGATGTGGAATGCTACCTAGCATAATATTGATCATGTAATCTAATCATGGCATGAATATTAAGACACGAGTGATTCAAAGCAATAGTCTATCATTTGACATTAAGACAATAATACTTCAAGCATACTAATAAAGGAATCATGTCTTTTCAAAATAACATGGCCAAAGAAAGTTATCACTACAAAATCATATGGTCTGGCTATGCTCGATCTTCACCACACAAAGTATTTAAATCATGCACAACCCCGGTTTTAGCCAAGCAATTGTTTCATATTTTAGTATTCTCAAACTTTTTCAACTTTCACGCAATACATGAGCGTGAGCCATGGACATAGCTGTAATGCCAGTATGCGGCTATGTCCCCCACGTGTCGATGCACGACTTAAGGACATAAACGCATACTAGAATGATCTCAAGTATGGTATCTTTGCACATCTCATGTAAAATTAAGGGATGAAATTGTAAAAGATAGTTGGCTTACACTCGCCATGTCACACAATGAATACAATAACATACATCATCCAAATACCACAGGGTCTGACTACGGACGAAAATCCAAATGAGAAAGATACCAAAACACATGGCCTGATCGTCCCTAGTAGGAACCACTACTGATCGTCGAAAAAAACGTCACATACATACGGCCACTCTCTTCATCGAGCTACAAGTGAAGTTCTGAACCATCTCCTGCACTGTTCTCAGCGGTACCTGCATCTGGTGTGTGTTGAATCTATGAGCCAGAAAGGACTGGGCAATCCCGTTCCCGGGTATCAAAACTACCAAAGCCTTAGGTGAGGAAAGGCTTTAAACAAGGGTTGCAGCAAGCACTAAGCACTAACTTGCGAGTTTAGAGCGAGAAGAGAACAAGTGCCAACGGTCGCCAAGTTGATCAAAAAGTGATCCTAGCTACTCACGATCAAACATAACCCCACCGTGTTCACTTCCCGAAGCCCTTCGGAAAGAGACCGTCACGGTTACTCACACATGTAGTGTATTCTTAAGGATATGGTGTCAAGTTATCTACAACCGGATATTAACAAATTCCCATCTGCCACATAACCACGGGCACGTCTTTCGAAAGATCAAAACCCTGCAGGGGTGTCCCAACTTAACCCATCACAAGCTCACGATCTGCGGAGTCGCAACTCCAAAGTGGGAAGACCCGAGTATTCTCGGAATCCCGTGCTCAAGATATTTCGACAAAGGTAAAACTAATCCAGCAAGACCTCCCGGCGTGCCGACACCCTGATAGTAGCCGCGCGTATCTCGTCTCAGGCCACGACCGGATGGGCGATGCTACAGGTACAACCAAACCTCGAGTTTCCTCGTGGTGGCCCTGCAGGACCCCCGTTTGGGACCAACACCATCAGCACTGGCCCCACCTGTTATGTAGAATTAAGAACCCAGGGACATGACCCCCTATGCAATTAATTAATTAAGTTTTTTTTATTATTATGAGGCAAATGAAAACCAAAGTTGGGCCTTGCTGGAAAAGCTTTAAGCAGTGCGAATTATCGAGGGGGGCTCATAAACCCCAACCGTGTTAGGAATGCAAAATCAAGGAACATAACACCGGTTTATCGGTTCCTAAGGTGGCATGAGTGGAACAAAACAACGAGCAAAAGTGATGCGGAGCATCCTATGGACATCACCATGTCAAGAGTCCGCTTGGCAAGTTACACGTGCGACCTCTACTTCTCATACAAAAAGGTCAATCATCTCCTTTACACGTGTTCACTTGACCCCTTCGAGGATGATATACTACTTGACACTCCTCTCGTGTGCATGCATAGGTATTGTCGGAGCTTCACGGACGAGGAGGAGGAGCGCAAGCTCCAAGGAACGCCTACACCATCCGCGAGGGAAGCGTTGAAGCGAAGACGGAAGAAGAATGGCATGTCCAGTCCGGAATGGGCGGTACTACCGCTTACAAGCGGTACTACCGCTCCCAAGCGGTACTACCGCCCGAGGTTCCGGTACTACCGCCCTGCCTGTGCGCAACCGTCGGCCTTTGGCCTTGTATCCCTCGCCACATACCCCTTCGTGGCTTAGACTATAAATAGACCACCTCCACCTCCTTTCTAAGTTTTTAGCAAATATGATAGCTCATTTGTATGTGAGCTTTGCTCCTACCTTCTCCTCTTGATAGAGTGAGACTACTCCATTGGAGGCCAAGACCTCCACCTTGGAGAAGATCCCTAGTGGATGCAAGACCTCCCAAGGGAGAAGAATCCTTGTGGATTATCAAGACCTCTCTCCTCATAGGATTGGGATGAACTCTATCATGTATCTTATTTCCCTTTGATTGTTCGTGTACCTTGTGGATCTCATGTGTTTGTGAGTCTAGTGGATGTGTGATTTGGGCTTGTTCTTGAGTATTTCTCTTGTGTTCTTCCCTTTGTGCTCCTCTTGTTCTTGGGGATTCCCCTCCAATTCGTGAAAGATCTCCACCTAGCGTTCCACCCTACAACATCATGGTATCTAGAGCTATGGTTTCTCACGAAATTGGAGCCCCCCTTCTTGTTTTCTAGCCTAATTTTGTTGTGTTCTTGCCCAATTTCGAAAATCCCCACCAAAAATAGCCCCAATTTTTTTTTGATTTGTTGGTTTGATGAGGTTTTGTTGGATTTGATCCATGGATTTGCTTGGTTTCGAGTGGGTCTAGCATCTCCCCAAGTTTCGCCACTTTCCATCCACGAAATCCATCCAATTTCGCCCCCGAAATCATCCATTTCTGCCCCAAATTCGCCCCGATCCCGATCTGCGAATTTTTCCTGACACCAGCGGTACTACCGCCCCTCCAAGCGGTACTACCGCCTATAACCACAAGCGGTACTACCGTCTACAAGCGGTACTACCGCCCCTCCCAGTTTCAGCCTTCCGAGTTTCACCGTTTTGACCATAACTAATTCATCCGGAGTCCGATTTTGACGTTCTTGAGCTCGTTTTGAAGCTCTTGACATCCCCCATAACACAAAAATACTACCATCATCATTTGACTCCATCATATTTTGTGAATTTTGACATCTTTTCCTAGGGCTTCCACCACATCATCCGCTATACCACCACCGACTTCCGCAACCTAACCCTTTTGGATCCCCATAGCATTTGTGGTTGCTTGAGTAGTGACTTGACTCTCCTAAGGTGTTTCGTCTACTTACGGACGAGTGCTTCTTCATCAAACACCACCACCACTTCCGCATTGTCATCTTTGACACCACCACCACCGTTTTCCGCTACCACCATTTGCCTTTGGCGTTTGAGATTTTGAGTTGTGGTTTTTCCGTTTCCTAAGGTGTTTCGGCTAATTAGGAACGGGTCTACATCAAGAGCACCGCATCTCATCATCATCATCGGACGGTAACTTCGACGACATCTTTGTATATTCCTCTTGCAATTGCATTGTTAACTCCTAGCCCATTTTGCGTCACTTGCCTATCGAGACTAGCCTTTGAGTATTACTGATGGGCCTCGAACCCCTCGTTGGTTACCCCAAATGGAAGGTGTAAGATGCAGTAAGTAGAAGTGTTTTCCCTTAGCAAAGATGCCAAGGATCGAATCCCCAGAGACTCCTAGGTTCAACAAGTAGGTGTCAATTGCTAACGGCGCAATTAGCAATCAACGTGGACCTGCACACAGATACAAATAACTTTGCTCCCAACGAGTACAGAGAGGTTGTCAATCTCTCCGGCCTTGTAGTTCACAAAGGGTTAAAAGCAATGATAGTAGTGATAGATAGTTTTTGCAATAGTAAATAATAACGAAAAGTAAATAGTGGATGTGATCAATGATGGTAATATGGACCGGAGTCTCATGATGTTCACTAGTGATGTCTCTCTCCCAAAAGACGATAAAACAGCTATGTGAGGTAAACAAATTACAGCTGGGCAATTGACAGGACCACGAACGCAAACCAATGGTGACTACATTGCAAGAAAGGTTGAGGTTCAAAGCATGGGCGGTACGCCAAAGTTAGTAGACCAAAATCCATCAATATCTACTACTAATCATCCACCTTGAGATATCTATCCAGAACATCTCGCTGGTATTAAGTTGCGAGTCCCACCCATAGTGTAAACTCAATGCAACAGACAACTGCATTAAAAGAACTTTGCGTAAAGTAAACAATCCTTGCACCCGCGGGCACAAGCACCGTTGTTTTCCCCCTTGTGGCAACAGCACATCCCCTAGACTCATGTTTCTGTCACTCAAGCTAGTCATCGAGGGGCATGAACCCACAATCAAGCATAACGTTCCCTCTTGGAGTCACTACCTATTACTCGGCCAAAGCAATAAATAACAACGGAGAACATGCAAGAATTACTTATGAACTAAAATATAAAAGAGGTGAATCAAATATATTACTCAAGATCAATCTGAACATAATCTCATAATCCATCGGATCCCAGCAAACTCAACATAGCAACAGCATAAGGATTACATAGGTGCCTCGATCATGTAGGGCAGCTCACGAGGACTAATTAGTGAAGCACAAGAACGGGAGGAAAACATCACATAGCTACTGGTCATGGACTCATGGTCCAAGGGAGACTACTCACGAGTCATCCGGGAGGCGTCCATGGTGGTGGAGAAGCTCCCGGTGGTGATCCTCCCCTCCGGCAGGGTGCCGGGAAGAGTTCTCCTGGTGCTCCCGGTCTTGGAAGCGGCGGCGGCGGCTGAACAGAGATGGGATCGCGAAAAGAAGTCATGTTCTGAGGGTTTCGGAGGGTCCTTTAAATATATGCCAAAGTAGGGCACCGGGGGAGCATCGGGGGGCCCAGGCGCCCCCCCGGCGCAGCCCAGGGGGGGGGCACCCACAGGGTGCCTGGAGCCCCTGTGGCCCCCCCCTAGGCTGCCCTTCGGACGCAGTGTTGTTTCCGGTTCACTGATTTTTTATATAATTTTTCTGGATTTTTCTGGGCAGTTCTCGAAACGTGAAAACCTGAAATACAAAAACAGCCGAAAACAGAAACTGGCACTGGGGTGCACTGGATTAGTAAGTTAGTCCAAATATGATCAAAAGTGTATGGAAGTGTATGAATATCATAGCAATATCACCCAAAAGTGGCATGGAGCAAGCATAAATTATAGATACGTTTTGGACGTATCAACATCCCCAAGCTTAATTCCTGCTCGTCCTCGAGTAGGTAAATGATAACAAGAATAACTTCTGTGGTGACATGCTATTAACCATATAGGACTTTCTCATAGTCATATGACAAAAGCTTACTGAGACAATGATTCTAAAGTAATTAAGTTGCCTCAAGAGAAAATCACAAATGACTGAAAGTTTTACAACATGAGACTGAAACATCAAAAAGATTTGCAATGAACATGATGTGCAAATATGATAAAGTGATATCTAGCTTGCCCCCTTTAGTGATGCAAAACATAAATGCAAGGGCACCTTCAAGGTTTAAGTGATGACTAGATACAATCATTTCAAAATAAACGATATCACAATCATGCAAAAGACAATGCTACTTTGGGACAATGCACATTACACTCAGAATGACAATCATGCTCTTAGTAGTTGGTGCTTTAACATAAAGGTAAAAGAAAGGTTAAGTGCTAAAGCTTTTTATTTGAAAACATGGAAGCAATTGTGTCAACGGTAGTAGTACTTCATCTGTGTCATGTATAAAACATCCTATAAGTTGCAAGCCTCATGCATCGTATACCAATAGTGCTTGTCATGTATAAAACATCCTATAAGTTTTAACCAAGTGTCACAAAGGGGTACCTCTATGCCACCTGTACAAAGGTCCAAGGAGATAGATCGCATTTGATTTCTCGTTTTTGATAGATCTCAACTTGAGGACATCCATACGGGGACAACATAGAAAATAGATGATGGACTCCTCTTTAATGCATAAGCATATTCTCATGAGAGATTGAGGATTAAGGTCCAAGCTAAAACTTCCACCATGATGCATGGCTTTGGTTGGCGGCCCAATGTTCTTCTCTAACATTATGCATAGTTATTCAACCCACGGTAAATCACCCTTACTTCAGACAAGACGAACATGCATAGCAACTCACATGATATTCAACAAAAGTGTGACAGTTGATGGCGTCCCCAGAAACATGGTTACCGCTCAGCAAGCAACTTATAAGAAATAAGATACATAAGCAACATATTCTTTACCACAATAGTTTTTAGGCTACTTTCCCATGAGCTATGTATTGCATGGTTAGTTTGCTTAGTACAGGTGGAGGTTAGCAAAAGACTGGGAGCGACCCACTAAGAGAGCAATGACGGTCATAATCATGCAGAGCGACAAAGCAGTATTGAATCAGGCATGGTAGTTATATCGCTACTTAGAAACAAAAGATCATCAAGGCTTGACAGACTTTCTTTACAGTCTTGAATATGCATGAGCATACGCCAAGTCAATCAAAATAAATTCTCGAAGGAAGATATTACTAAACCATACCACATCATAGGCAAACAAATCAAGTTGGTACTCCAATAACACATTGGGAACCCCCCAGCTATTTGAGATTAACCATAAGAAAACCTGAACTACTAAGCACCATCATGCAAGTAGCATCTTTATCATAGACACATTAACCAATGCAACGGAAGCAAACTCTCTTAATAAGGTGAGCATGGTAATTAAAGAGAGTTCAAGCAACCAACTAAATGAAATCTCTTGAAAAGATAAGCATGAATACTAAGAGCAGAGTATGATAGTAGGTATTAAAAGACAAAGAACACACACAGCATAGATAGACATGATAATTCTATGTTATATTCTAGGTAGAGGTGGAGCGTGTTTCCCTCCCACATAAAGGAATGCTGGGTTCCGACTCGTTATGAAAAACTAAAAAGAAAACTAAAAGCAAGACGCTCCAAGCATAGCACATAACACATGAAGTGATAAAAATATAGCGAAACGAAAGACGAACTGATAATGTTGATGGAGAAGGGGATGCACGGGGGCATCCCCAAGCTTAGACGCTTGAGTCTCCTTGAATATTTCTTGGGGGTGCACGGGGGCATCCCCAAGCTTGAGCGCTTGACACTCCTGAATCTTTTTATCATCTTCCCTCGCACACTTGAAAACTCCCTTCATACATAACTCATCATAATCTGATTAGCGAGGTTAGTACCCTTAATAAAATAATTATACCTTGCTGGAAATAAGGATATTCTTGAAGTTCTACTGTTTCTCAAGATTGCCAAAAGGTTTTTGCAAAGAAAAAGTAAGTTCTTAATTTGCAAAGTGAAGGTAAGGCAAAACAGGACAGAATCTGTGAAAAACAGAACAGCAGGCAGTAATTGACCTGTTCGGGATACTTCTGCAACTCAAATCAAAAAACTCAGAACTGACGCACGAAAGACAATTATATAGAGAACGCTGTCGAAAAAATTCAGACCAAAAAGATGATCTGGTGATTTTATACGAATTTATTTATCCAAGGACAGAATCTGTTTCCTGGACAGCACCTCACAACTTTTGAACTTTCTAGCAATCGGAGGCTATACTTGGCACAAATATGAAAAGCAAAGATACAATGATGATGCTACAGCAGTAAACAACATCAAGACACAACAAAAGCAAAAAAATTATTCATGTGGGCTGCCTCCCAAAAGCGCTTTCTTTTATGCCTTTAAGCTAGGCATAATGCATAGAGATCAAGTTTTATCAAGAGTAAAAGAATAGCTAGCCCGTACAACGGACTCAAAAGGTAACTTGACCTTCTTACGAGGGAAGTGTTCCATCCCTTTCTTGAGAGGAAACTGAAATTTTATATTACCCTCTTTCATGTCAATGACAGCACCAACGGTGCGCAAAAAGGGACGTCCCAAAATAATTGGACATGAAGGATCACATTCAATATCCATAATAGTGAAATCAACGGGCACATAATTATCATTGACAACAATAAGAACATCGTCGATCCTTCCCAAAGGTTTCTTTATGGAAGAATCAACGAGAACATTACCAAAAGAACAAGAATCAAAAGGTTTCAATTTAAGCATATCATATAGTCTTTTGGGCATAATAGAAGTACTAGCTACAATATCACATAAAGCAAAGCATGAGAAGTTATTTATCTTAATTTTAATCGTAGAATCCCAACCATCTTCTAGCTTTCTAGGTATGGAGGCTTCTACTCTGAGTTTCTCCTCCCTAGCTTTGATGAGAGCATTAGTGATATGCTTTGTGAAGGCAAGATTAAGCGTGCTAGTGTTGGGATCCTTAGCCATTCCTTGTAGAAAGGCGACAACTTCTGAAATACTACAATTATCAAAATCAATTTTATCATTAGTGGGCAGAATTGTAGTGTCATTCTCTTTGTTTAATTCGCTCTCTATTATAAGAGTTTGAACATCTTCCCAAGTTTGGGGAAGCTTAGGAGCAATTTTAAACTGAGGCTCATACTTTTTTCCTGGAAGACCATGCCATGGGCATAACTCTCCGTGATAACTATTGTAATCACAAGGTTTATTTTTTTTGTAAATCCCGTCAGAGATAAGTGGGGCAATGGAAGTAGGGGTGTACTCCTCCCATTTAGTGTTTTCGGTAGAACCCATGGTAGCAAGCAAGCAAGATAACTATTTTTGTGATTTTCGATAAAAGGAACTAAAGCAAAAATGAAAAGTAAACTAACAAGACTAAAAAGCAAAGGTAAAAGATAGCATGCAACTCCCCTATCCTGAAGAGTGGAGTCCCCGGCAACGGCGCCAGAAAATACTCCTTGATGGGCCTCGAACCCCTCGTTGGTTACCCCAAGTGAAAGGTGTAAGATGCAGTAAGTAGAAGTGTTTTCCCTTAGCAAAGATGCCAAGGATCGAATCCCCAGAGACGCCTAGGTTCAACAAGTAGGTGTCAATTGCTAACGGCGCAATTAGCAATCAACGTGGACCTGCACACAGATACAAATAACTTTGCTCCCAATGAGTACAGAGAGGTTGTCAATCTCTCCGGCCTTGTAGTTCACAAAGGGTTAAAAGCAATGATAGTAGTGATAGATAGTTTTTGCAATAGTAAATAATAACAAAAAGTAAATAGTGGATGTGATCAGTGATGGTAATATGGACCGGAGTCTCATGATGTTCACTAGTGATGTCTCTCTCCCAAAAGACGATAAAACAGCTATGTGAGGTAAACAAATTACAGCTGGGCAATTGACAGGACCACGAACGCAAACCAATGCTGACTACATTGCAAGAAAGGTTGAGGTTCAAAGCATGGGCGGTACGCCAAAGTAAGTAGAACGAAATCCATCAATATCTACTACTAATCATCCACCTTGAGATATCTATCCAGAACATCTCGCTGGTATTAAGTTGCGAGTCCCACCCATAGTGTAAACTCAATGCAACAGACAACTCCATTAAAAGAACTTTGCGTAAAGTAAACAATCCTTGCACCCGCGGGCACAAGCACCGTTGTTTTCCCCCTTGTGGCAACAGCACATCCCCTAGACTCATGTTTCTGTCACTCAAGCTAGTCATCGAGGGGCATGAACCCACAATCAAGCATAACGTTCCCTCTTGGAGTCACTACCTATTACTCGGCCAAAGCAATAAATAACAACGGAGAACATGCAAGAATTACTTATGAACTAAAATATAAAAGAGGTGAATCAAATATATTACTCAAGATCAATCTGAACATAATCTCATAATCCATCGGATCCCAGCAAACTCAACATAGCAATAGCATAAGGATTACATAGGTGCCTCGATCATGTAGGGCAGCTCACGAGGACTAATTAGTGAAGCACAAGAACGGGAGGAGAACATCACATAGCTACTGGTCATGGACTCATGGTCCAAGGGAGGCTACTCACGAGTCATCCGGGAGGCGTCCATGGTGGTGGAGAAGCTCCCGGTGGTGATCCTCCCCTCCGGCAGGGTGCCGGGAAGAGTTCTCCTGGTGCTCCCGATCTTGGAAGCGGCGGCGGCGGCGGAACAGAGATGGGATCGCGAAAAGAAGTCCTGTTCAGAGGGTTTCGGAGGGTCCTTTAAATATATGCCAAACTAGGGCACCGGGGGAGCATCGGGGGGCCCAGGCGCCCCCCCGGCGCGGCCCAGGGGGGGCGCGCCCACAGGGCGCCTGGAGCCCCTGTGGCCCCCCCAGGCTGCCCTTCGGACGCAGTGTTGTTTCCGGTTCGCTGATTTTTTATATAATTTTTCTAGATTTTTCTGGGCAGTTCTCGAAACGTGAAAACCTGAAATACAAAAACAGCCGAAAACAGAAACTGGCACTGGGGTGCACTGGATTAGTAAGTTAGTCCAAATATGATCAAAAGTGTATGGAAGTTCATGAATATCATAGCAATATCACCCAAAAGTGGCATGGAGCAAGCATAAATTATAGATACGTTTTGGACGTATCAATTGCCAGCAACGTTACTTGTGCACATTAGTAATCATCGATCTGCTCTTCCATTGTATACATACCATATCATCTTGGTATCATCATATCATCCCTTGTGTCACAAGATTGTTCCCGCATATACACAATTGTTATCTTGGTTTGTGCATCGTGGCCATATACAAAAAAAACAAAAACAAAAAAAAACTTTTAAGCAAAAGAGAGCAAAGAGCTTGTAAGCAATAGCCATAGCATCGCCACATTGCATATCATACTACCATATTGATCATCTTGGATCATCGTGTGCGAAACACCGGAACATCATACACATAGCATACTTGGGATAGCAAGTTCATACATTTTGCATCTTATAGGTTGTGCACAAGTGTCGTATCCGCCTATTGAGCAATCGTGCTAGCGTCTCTCTTGAGTTGTGCAACACGAGCGTTTTCCGTGGATTCCACATTTTGTGCTCATTCCTTGGTTGCACGAACCCATTTATCTATCCGTGTGTGTGTGTGTTTCCGTGTGCCACATTTTGCTATTGGTCTACTTGTTTCACTTGCGAATTTGTGAATCTTTTCCAACATTATTGACTCTTGCTAACTTTTTGCATCAAATTTTTGTGCCACTATCCTCACCGAGCTCCACCATAAGCTTTAATTTGTAGGTGTGAGTGAACAAGTCCGGTACCAATTCCACTATTCTTTCATTTCACTTTGAGTGAAACGGGATACATCCTCAACTTTGGGAAACGGTATCTTGGTATTGTTTATCTCATTTCCTACTCACCCTCTACTCGAGTCTTGTGATGGATAGGCAAAGCACTTCATCTCCGGTCTACAACAACAACGATGAGTTCGGTGCCATGACTAGATCACATCGGCATCGACACCATCAACGACAAAAACGTGAAGGTCATGAGCTCAACACCAACAATTGCTCAACGACTTCACCATCTACCTTGGCATCTTCGCCAAGTGACTTCAAGGCATCTTCGCCTTCGGACTTGCGGCATCTTCGCCGACCCGCACCTCAAGAGAAGCTCCCCAAGCTCAAGTCCGCGACTTCCACGAGCTACTACGACCTCGACAACGACCACGCGATTCCTTTCTATAGGACTCAAGACCCCGAGGAGTATCTCGAGTGGGAGCGCTTGATGGACGACTACCTCACGCTACATCAAGTTCCTCCCGAAGATCAAGTGAAATGCACCACAAGAAACTTCCACGACCGCGCGTCGACATGGTGGCTTCACACACCTTCGGAGAACTACAACATGAGTTGGTCCAAGACGAAGAGAGCTATGCGGCGAGAGTTCGTGCCTCCTACTTACACGGAACATCTTCTTCGCCAACTGGAGAACACCATACAAGGATCCAAGTCCATCGACGCGTACTTCAAGGAGATGAAGAAGGCCTTGCGACGTGCCGGCATGGACGACCCCATTTGGATGAAGTTTTACTTCATGGTGGGATTGGACAACGACATATCCAAGACTATCTTCCTCAAGAACTACAAATCCCTCGACGCCAACTACATTGGTGCTCTCAAGGCGGAACAAGAACTCATGAAGGCCAAGACTTCTCCACCGAAAGCACACTTCTCGAAGACCAAACTCCAAGATGGCGAGCATGAGGCTAGTACCACCGCGATGTCCAAGCCCAACGAGCTCCAAGATGACGCTCCCAACTTCGACTCCACCGCCATACCTTTTTGTGGCATTGATGATGCCGAGTCTACTTCGACTCTTTTTCAAGACGGTGCAGCGACGACTAAGACTATGGAGTCATTCGAGGACCAAGCTTTGGAGGCGAGCGACAAGGTGGCGAGCGAGGATGATGCTTCCATCTTTGGAGGCGAGAGTGATGATGTGCCATCTTCGGCCTTCTTCCATGGCGGCGGTGGCGAGATGGTTGAGCATGGGATTTTCCCTTCGACCATGGCGACGTATGATGACTTGAGTGACTTTTGTCACCATATCGAGAGTGAGAGTGACTTCACCACTAGCCCCATATATGATGAGTTGCCACAATTCCCATGTGAGGAGAGTTACCATCACCATCACTTGAGTGATTTGAGTGACTCCACCATATGTGACATTGAGTGCACCTACCTTGAGGGAGTGAGTGAGCCACCACCACATAGAGAGAGTGAGGAAGTTGATAGGGCATGTGAGGCCATTTCGATTTCTAACAACTTAACCTCCACCTCTATTGTGTCTTCTCATTTGGTGCTAGGTCCCATTTATGATGACGCGCCGATTCGCGACCACTTCGTCCTTCATATGGACAAGACGATGGCCATGGTGGAATATTATGCACCCACCACATGGTTCCATCAAGATGAACATGATGAGCACCATTTGGTCTTTCCCACATCACCTACACCACATGAGTGGAATGATAAAGGTAACAAAGGTGAAGGTGATGCTCTCGTCCCACTAGTGGACATTTGTGACATTGATTGCTTGCATGATGTTGATCCACCTATTGCCATGCTTCGTCCTAGTATGATTTCCTCATGTGATGCATTACCCATTTATGATGAGTATGATGATTGCCATGTGGAGTCTATTAGTTGTGATGCCATGTTGCATAGGATCTCTTGTGATCATTCTTTAGGTCACATCATGTTTGATAATCCACTTTAATTGTCATATGCTATGCATGAGATCAATCATATGTCATATTTGCAATCTCTTCATAGTAACTATGCATATGCCATTAAGATAAACCCAATTTGCACATATGGCATAGGTGACAAGCCCATGGTTATTGGCATTTGTTTTTCTTGTGATGATATTGGCATGCTTCCTTTGCATCATATCCATCATATGCCATGCCATGATTACCTAGCCTCAGACATGCATTGTTTTGGATGTTGTTCCACTTCTCCAAATTATGCGTTCAATATTGCTCATGAGGAGACCCCCATAGTTTCCTCATACATTTTCGGAGATTTTGATCCACCCCATCCATTGCATGATCCCCATACTTGTGTGCACAATATGCTCTCCATGAATGGAAATGCTATTGTTGTGCCACATACTTGCTCTAATTTGTGCCCCCATCGTGCTATAAATGACAACTATTCTTTCATGATGGATGACACATTTCTCTATCATGCCTCAATTTTTTTTTGAGCATTGCTTATCTTGTGCTAACTCTAACGTGCACATAGACATCATGATGGATGATGTGTACATTTACCACGCGCACAATTTCTTTGGTTTGTGTGTCTTTTGTGTAGGTCACTGATGGCTTCTCGCCCCTCGTTGATTACCCCAAGTGGAAGGTTTGAGATGCAGTGTTGCGGAAGTTCTCCCTTGGCCAAGATACCAAGGATCGATTTCCCCTGAGACTCCCAGTTTCAACAAGAAGGTGTCAACTGCTAACGGCGCCAGATATTAGCAATCAACGTGGACCTGCACACAGATACAAATAACTTTGCTCCCAACGAGTACAGAGAGGTTGTCAATCCCTCTGGCCTTGTCGTTTACAAAGGGTCAAACGCAAGTGATAATAGTGATAGGTATTGCTGCAAATAGTAAGTAAAAACGGAAAGTAAATAGCGGATGTGATCAGTGATGGTAATATGGACCGGGGTCCCATGATGTTCACTAGTGATGTCTCTCTCCCAAAAGATGATAAAACAGCTATGTGAGGTAAACGAATTACAGCTGGGCAATTGACAGAATTATGTGCGCAAACCAATGCTAACTATGTTGCAAGAAAGGTAGAGGTTCAAAGCATGGGCGGTACGCCAAGGCAAGTAGACCGAAATCCATCTGCATCTACTACTAATGATCCACCTTGAGATATCTATCCAGAACATCTCGCTGGTATTAAGTTGCGAGTCCCACCCATAGTGTAAACTCAAAGCAACAGACAACTGCATTAAAAGAACTTTGTGTAAAGTAAACAATCCTTGCACCCGCGGGCACAAGCACCGTTGTTTTCCCCCTTGTGGCAACAGCACATCCCCTAGACTCATGTTTCTGTCACTCAAGCTAGTCATCGAGGGGCATGAACCCACAATCAAGCATAACGTTCCCTCTTGGAGTCACTACCTACTACTTGGCCAAAGCAATAAATAGCAACGGAGAACATGCAAGAATTACTTACGAACATAAATATAAAAGAGGTAAATCAAATATATTACTCAAACAGAATCTGAACATAATCTCACAATCCATCGGATCCCAGCAAACTCATCATAGCAACAGCATAAGGATTACATATGTGCCTCGATCATGTAGGGCAGCTCACGAGGTCTAATTAGTGAAGCACAAGAAGGGGAGGAGAACATCACATAGCTACTGGTCATGGACCCATGGTCCAAGGGAGACTACTCACAACTCATCCGGGAGGCGTCCATGATGGTGGAGAGGCTCCCGGTAGTGATCCTCCCCTCTGGCAGGGTGTCGGGAAGAGTTCTCCTGGTGCTCCCGATCTTGGAAGCGCGGCGGCGGCGGAACAGAGATGAGATCGTGAAAAAGGGTTCCCGTCTCGAGGGTTTCGGGACGCGTGTTAAATATATGCCAAAGGGGGGCATCAGCGGAGGCCTGGGGGGGCCAGGCGCCCCCCCGGCACGGCTAGGAGGGGGGCCGTGCCACCAGGGCGCCTGGAGCCCTGGTGGCCCCCCTCCGGCCCTACTTCGGCTGCCGGGAAGCTTCTGGAACGCTGATTTTTTATATAATTTTTCTGGGATTTTTCTGGCAGTTTTCGTAATGGGAAAACCTGAAATACAAAAACAGCAGAAAACAGAAACTAGCACTGGGGTGCACTGAGTTAATAGGTTAGTCCAAATATGATCAAAAGTGTATGGAAGTGTATAAATATCATAGCAATATCACCCAAAAGAGGCATGGAGCAAGCAGAAATTATAGATACGTTTTGGACGTATCAACATCCCCAAGCTTAATTCCTGCTCGTCCTCGAGTAGGTAAATGATAACAAGAATAATTTCTGTGGTGACATGCTATTAACCATATAGGACTTTTCATAGTCATATGACAAAAGCTTACTGAGACAATGAATCTATAGTAATTAAGTTGCCTCATGAGAGAATCACAAAGAACTGAAAGTTTTACAACATAATACTGAAACATCAAGTAGATTTGTAATGAGCATGGTGTGCAAATATGATAAAGTGATATCTCGCTTGCCCCCTTTAGTGAAGCAAAACATAAATGCAGGGGCACCTCCAAGGTTTAAGTGATGACTAGATACAATGATTTCAGAATAAACGATGTCATAATCATGCATAAGACAATGCTACTTTGGGACAATGCACATTACACTCAGAATGACAATCATGCTCTCAGTAGTTGGTGCTTTAAAAGAAGGTGGAGACTCTCGAATCGTGGCTTTTGTTGGCAAGGTTGAAAACCCGTGGTCGGAAACAAAGACAAAGCATGTACCAGAGCTCTTGGTTTTAAAAACAGAAGTAATAATTAATTATTTTTTAGATTATGCATGTTTCGTCAACGAATGCTAGCAGATAACTCAATTACTTCTCGAGTTGGACAAGTTTCGAGGAACGGCTCCCGAATGAGGACGATCACATCCTCTTAATCTCCTTTGTTTATCACTGCCAAAGTTTTATGATTTCTCATGAACAAAGCGTGAAGGAGGGTTTGTTTGTTATATTATTTTTGAGCCGGGCGCACTCAATGCCAGTTCCTTCTCGTATTATGGGTTTGCACATTAGACATGCAATCCCGGGGTGAAGCTTGTCCAACTTAAAAAGCTCATGAATTAACTACTACTTCCTCATGAACCTAAACAGAGGCACAAAATAGAAATGCTTTTTTTTGAATAGTTTCGAGATGGTACATGAAAGTCTTCGTTAGGAGTGGCAGGTAAATACCATGTATAGGAAGGTATGGTGGACTCATATGGCATAACTGGTTTAAAGGATTTTGGATGCACAAGCAGTCAGTCCGCTTAGTACAGGTGGAGGTTAGCAAAAGACTGGGAGCGACCAACTAAGAGAGCAATGACGGTCATAATCATGCAGAGCGACAAAGCAACATTCAATCAGGCATGGAAGTTATATCGCTACTCAGAAACAAAAGATCATCAAGGCTTGACAGACTTTCTTTACAGTCTTGAATATGCGTGAGCATACGCCAAGTCAATCAAAATAAATTCTTGAAGGAAGATATTACTAAACCATACCACATCATAGGCAAAAAAATAATGTTGGTACTCCAATAACACATTGGGAACCCCCGAGCTATTTGAGACTAACCATAAGAAAACATGAACTACTAAGCACCATTATGCACGTAGCATTTTTATCATAGACATATCAACCAATGCAACAGAAGCAAACTATCTTAATAAGATAAGCATGATAACTAAAGAGAGTTCAAGCAACCAACTAAACAAACACTCTTTAAAATGATAAGCATGAAAACTAAGAGCTAAGCATGATAGTAGCTATTGAAAGACCAAGAACATACACAACAAAGATAGACATGAAAATTCTATGTTGTGTTCTAGGTTGAAGTGGAGCTTGTTTCTCTCCCACACAAAGAAAGCTGAGTTCCGACTCGTTATGAAAAGCTAAAGAAAACTAAAAAGGAAACTAAAAGCAAGACGCTCCAAGCATAGCACATAACACATGAAGTGATAAAAATATAGTGGAACGAAAGACGAACTGATAATGTTGATGGAGAAGGGGATGCACGGGGGCATCCCCAAGCTTAGACGCTTGATTCTCCTTGAATATTTCTTGGGGGTGCACGGGGGCATCCCCAAGCTTGAGCGTTTGAAACTCCTGAATCTTTTTATCATCTTCCCTCGCACACTTGAAAACTCCCTTCATACATAACTCATCATAATCTGATTAGCGAGGTTAGTACCCATAATAAAATAATTGTTCCTTGCTGGAAATAAAGATATTCTTGAAGGTCTACTGTTTCTTAAGATTGCCAAAAGGTTTTTGCAAAGAAAAAGCAAGCTCAAGGTTTGCAAAATGAAGGAAAGGCAAAACAGGACAGAATCTGTGAAAAACAGAACAGCAGGTAGTAAATGATTTTTTCGGCAAACTTCTGCAACTCTAATCAAAAAACTCAGAACAGACGCCCGAAAGACAACTGTATAGAGAACGCTGTCGAGAAAATTCAGACCAAAAAGATGATCTGGTGATTTTATACGAATTTTTCTATCCAAGGACAGAATCTGTTTCCTGGACAGCACGTCACAACTTTTGAACTTTCTTGCAATCAGAGGCTACACTTGGCACAAAATTGAAAAGTAAAGATACAATGATGATGCTACTGTAGTAACAACATCAAGACACAACAAAAGCAAAATAAAATTTTATTCATTGTGGGCTGCCTCCCAAAAGCGCTTTCTTTTATGACTTTAAGCTAGGCATAATGGAAAGAGATCAAGTTTTATCAAGAGTAAAAGAATAGCTAGCCCGTATAACGGACTCAAAAGGTAACTTAATCTTCTTTCTAGGGAAGTGTTCCATCCCTTTCTTGAGAGGAAATTGGAATTTTATATTCCCCTCTTTCATGTCAATGATAGCACCAACGGTGCGTAGAAAAGGACGTCCCAAAATAATTGGACAAGAAGGTTCACATTCAATATCCATAATAGTAAAATCAACGGGAACGTAATTGTCATTGACAATGATAAGAACATCGTCGATCCTCCCCAAAGGTTTCTTTATGGAAGAATCAACGAGACGAACACCAAAAGAACAAGAATCAAAAGGTTTCAATTTAAGCATATCATATATTCTTTTGGGCATAACGGAGGTACTAGCTCCAACATCACATAAAGCATAGCAAGAGAAGTTATTCAACTTAATTTTAATCATAGGATCCCATCCATCTTCTAGCTTTCTAGGTATGGAGGCTTGTACTCTAAGTTTCTCCTCCCAAGCTTTGATGAGAGCATTAGTGATATGCTCTGTGAAGGCAAGGTTAAGCGTGCTAGTGCGGGGATCTCTAGACATCTTGTGAAGGAAATCAATAACTTCGGTAAGGGTGCAATTATCAAAATCAAAGTCACTACTATCAAGTAAAGTGGTAGTGGTGTCCTTTAGGTTCACTTGTTTGGTAGTTTCTATGGTCATAGCATCACCATTAATAGGTCCAATGGGACCAGGAGTGCGTTTGGTGCTAAGAGTTTGGATATCCTCAACAACTTGGATAGTAGCAACAGTGTGGGTGGTAGGAAGGTTCTTAATTATATCTTCTTCCTCCCTTTCTCTAGCCCATCTCTCTTTAAGTTTAGCCAACATCCTAATGTTTTCATTGATTTGCACTTGAATAGCATTCATAGGAGTGGCCTTCCTCTCCTCAAGAGAAGAAGTTCTAATTTTAAGCAATTCTACCTCATGGGCTAAATTGTCTACCTTCGAAGAGAGATTATCTAGTTTGTTTAGTTTTTCTTCTACACTCTTATTGAAGGCTTTTTGGGTAGTGATGAAATCTTTAAGCATAATCTCTAGTTCAGTAGTGGAGTTCTTGGTGCTGGGATAAGCATTGTTGTTCCCATAAGAATTAGAGGGGAACGGTCTAGGATTGCTACCAAAATTACTCCTATAAGCATTGTTATTAAAATTGTTTCTAGAGATAAAGTTCACATCTACTTGTTCTTGAGCAATCAAAGAATTTAAAGGAACATCACGAGGATCAACAGAAGATTGCTTCGAAAGTAGAGACATGATCAAGTCAACTTTTTCATTTAGGGAGGAAATCTCCTCGACAGAGTTTACCTTCCTACCTGTTGGAGCGCGTTCGGTGTGTCATTGGGAATAGTTGGGCATCATCTCATCGAGAAGCTTCGTGGCAGTACCAAGTGTAGTTGACATAAAAGTTCCTCCCGCGGCCGAATCTAACAAGTTCCGCGAGGTAAAGTTCAAGCCTGCATAAAAAGTTTGGATAACCATCCAAGTAGTCAAACCATGAGTAGGGCAGTTCTTGATAAAAGATTTCATACGTTCCCAAGCTTGGGCAACGTGTTCATTATCCAATTGTTTAAAATTCATTATGTTACTTCTTAGTTGGATAATTTTAGCAGGTGGATAGTATTTTCCAATAAAAGCATATTTGCACTTGTCCCATGAATCTATGCTATTTCTAGGCAAAGATTGAAACCAAATTTTAGCTCCTCCTCTCAAGGAGAAAGGAAAAAGCTTAAGCTTAACAATATTACCATCTATTTCTTGGTACTTTTGCATATCACAGAGTTCAAAAAAATTGTTTAAGTGTAAAGCAGCATCATCTCCAGCACCGGAGAATTGATCTTTCATAACTAGGTTCAGTAAAGCAGGTTTAATTTCATAAGAAGGTGCTGAAGTGGCAGGTGTAGTGATAGGTGTGCAGATAAAGTCATCGTTGTTACGACTAGTGAAGTCACACAACTTGGTGTTCTCGGTGGAACCCATAGTAGCAAGCAAGCAAGATAACTATTTTTGTGATTTTCGATAAAGGATACTAAAGCAAAAAACTGAAAGGTAAACTAACAAGACTAAAAAGCAAAGGTAAAAGATAGCATGCAACTCCCCTATCTTGAAGAGTGGAGTCCCCGGCAACGGCGCCAGAAAACTTTGCTTGATGGCTTCTCGCCCCTCGTTGGTTACCCCAAGTGGAAGGTTTGAGATGTAGTGTAGCGGAAGTTTTCCCTTGGCAAAGATACCAAGGATCGATTTCCCCTGAGACTCCCAGTTTCAACAAGAAGGTGTCAACTGCTAACGGCGCCAGATATTAGCAATCAACGTGGACCTGCACACAGATACAAATAACTTTGCTCCCAACGAGTACAGAGAGGTTGTCAATCCCTCCGGCCTTGTCGTTTACAAAGGGTCAAACACAAGTGATAATAGTGATAGGTATTGCTGCAAATAGTAAGTAAAAACGGAAAGTAAATAGCGGATGTGATCAGTGATGGTAATATGGACCGGGGTCCCATGATGTTCACTAGTGATGTCTCTCTCCCAAAAGACGATAAAACAGCTATGTGAGGTAAATGAATTACAGCTGGGCAATTGACAGAATTATGTGCGCAAACCAATGCTAACTATGTTGCAAGAAAGGTAGAGGTTCAAAGCATGGGCGGTACGCCAAGGCAAGTAGACCGAAATCCATCTGCATCTACTACTAATGATCCACCTTGAGATATCTATCCAGAACATCTCGCTGGTATTAAGTTGCGAGTCCCACCCATAGTGTAAACTCAAAGCAACAGACAACTGCATTAAAAGAACTTTGCGTAAAGTAAACAATCCTTGCACCCGCGGGCACAAGCACCGTTGTTTTCCCCCTTTTGGCAACAGCACATCCCCTAGACTCGTGTTTCTGTCACTCAAGCTAGTCATCGAGGGGCATGAACCCACAATCAAGCATAACGTTCCCTCTTGGAGTCACTACCTACTACTTGGCCAAAGCAATAAATAGCAACGGAGAACATGCAAGAATTACTTATGAACATAAATATAAAAGAGGTAAATCAAATATATTACTCAAACACAATCTGAACATAATCTCACAATCCATCGGATCCCAGCAAACTCATCATAGCAACAGCATAAGGATTACATATGTGCCTCGATCATGTAGGGCAGCTCACGAGGTCTAATTAGTGAAGCACAAGAAGGGGAGGAGAACATCACATAGCTACTGGTCATGGACCCATGGTCCAAGGGAGACTACTCACAACTCATCCGGGAGGCGTCCATGGTGGTGGAGATGCTCCCGGTGGTGATCCTCCCCTCCGGCAGGGTGCCGGGAAGAGTTCTCCTGGTGCTCCCGATCTTGGAAGCGCGGCGGCGGCGGAACAAAGATGAGATCGCGAAAAAGGGTTCCCGTCTCGAGGGTTTCGGGACGCGTGTTAAATATATGCCAAAGGGGGGCATCAGCGGAGGCCTGGGGGGGGGGCAGGCACCCCCCCGGCGCGACCAGGAGGGGGACCGCGCCACCAGGGCGCCTGGAGCCCTGGTGGCCCCCCTCCGGCCCTACTTCGGCTGCCGGGAAGCTTCTGGAACGCTGATTTTTTATATAATTTTTCCGGGATTTTTCTGGCAGTTTTAGTAATGGGAAAACCTGAAATACAAAAACAGCAGAAAACAGAAACTGGCACTGGGGTGCACTGAGTTAATAGGTTAGTCCAAATATGATCAAAAGTGTATGGAAGTGTATAAATATCATAGCAATATCACCCAAAAGAGGCATGGAGCAAGCAGAAATTATAGATACGTTTTGGACGTATCAGTCACCATACTTACTCGTCAACCTCGCAAGAGCACGAGTTGATGAAACGAGCTCTAGAGAGCAACGACGACTTCGGATTCCATGGATTATCCTTACAACCGCTCTCTTCGCGCAAAGACTTCGCGCATCTCTTCTACATGGCCCTCACATGGTTATGGGTTATTGTCCATTATATCTCTTATGCCCCTCTTGCCATGTTCACTTTGCATGATATGCTCATTTATATGCCTTTGCCATGCATTTGTGGCCCATGCTTCGCATTACACATGATGATTGATTCTCATACTTGTATGTGTATTTGCAAGCTTGGTGGAGATATCACTTGTTATTGCCATGATCCCTTTGCACCCCATGCATATTATGATGCTTTGTTCTTGATCTGTGACCGTGCTTGCGATATGTCATGTGCATTGCCTGTATCCACTTTTTGCTCACATGACATGATTGCTATGAACTCATCTAGTGTGTTGCATCTTCGCTCCACTAGTTTGCATGACATGATTGATATTTCTTGTTGTCATATGTCTCCACATGTTGCCTCTCTCATGCTATATGATTGTCCATGCATTGAGCGCAACCATGATTTTAGTCTTGCCAATGAGATTGCCCCCATAGCATTCTCGCATTTATTTGGAGACTTTGAGATATTTCTTGTGAAGCATGCTTGTTTTACCTCCTTGCACCATATGCCTAGTGCCATGAATATAGCCATTGTTGCATCATATTATTCATGCACTTTTGCTTCTAATGGTTATGTGCAAGAGAAGAGGACCATCATGATGGATGATGTTTTTATCTACCATGCACATACGTTCTTTGTTTTGTTGTGTGCATGTGTAGGATACTTGGACTATGTGTGGACTTCCACTTCATGTGAGTTGACCATTCGAGCTCTTGAGAGCGAACCACCTTCTACCACGACGCTTCTACATCGCACTTGCTTGTGCTTCGGCATTGCGAAGAATGCACAAGGACATGCTTTCAAGGTGATATCCTTCTCTTTCGAGAACCCAAAAACCATGAGCACGAATATTGTGGATCATACTACATGTGTTGCTCGCACCATGAGACTTATTTGTTATCTTGGACCCCTTGATCGCGCACATGTTAGTGATATTGCTTTCTTTCACGATAGCCACATTGCCATGCCTCATGTTATATATGCCTTGTGTGTTACATCCAATTCTTGGATTACTTGTCCCTATCATATGCTTGGTTGCAACAAGGTCATCTCTTCACATATGCCATGTCCCATTGCTTTTCACATGATTGACTTGACGGCCTCACACATGTTGAACAATTGCTCTTTCTATTGTGTTGAGTGCCACACCATTTTCACTACACCCTATGCATGTTATGCTTGGATTGTCTTGCACTTCACCCATGTGTTTAGACACTTCATTTTACGTGGTGTTGTGAATGATTCTTATGCCTACCATAGACCTTTCATTGAGCACTTTATGCATGCTTGCTATGACCATGAGGTAGATGCTTATTCTCTTGTCACACATATGTGCATCTCTACCTCACATTTACATGCTTGTTTCCATTATGACCTTGATTCTG
This sequence comes from Secale cereale, assembly GCA_902687465.1. Lineage (NCBI taxonomy): Eukaryota > Viridiplantae > Streptophyta > Magnoliopsida > Poales > Poaceae > Secale > Secale cereale. Next base: position 20,938,086 of record LR738712.1, read on the forward strand.
CTCAATTGATGTGTTTAAATGCCATGCCACAACCCTTTGTCACACCATATGCTATGCTTGATGACAACACTTGTTGGGTAAATCACCTCTTGAATGTTTGGTTTTGCACTAACGCTAACCACATATGACGCCCGAAGACCGACGTCCCAGAAGATCCCAGAAGATTCCAGAAGATTCCAGATGTTCCGGGTTCTCTCGTGTGTTCTTTGGTGCTTGTGTTATTTATTTTTGCATTGCATCTTGTCATCATGCCATCATGTCATTTTAATTTTGCATCTCAACCTAAATAAATCGTGTGGACCTTCGGTCCATTTAAATCGAGGGAAGAATGACTTCTCTTTATAACATATAAAAGCCTCTCAATATTTTAGGGAGCTATATAAATAAATATTCCATTGTTTGGAATTACCCGCAACACACGTGCATAATTTCCCCATGCTTTTCACTTCGAGTTCACCATCAAAACCTTGCCAATAATTCTTTTCCTATTTATCGAGGTTCCTCCAAAAATTCGAACTTTTTTGGACACTTCTATAATCAAGTCTTAGTTCAAACCCATTTGAATTAAAATTCAAATATGTTTGAATTATTTTTTCCGATCTGGCCTTTTATATTTTTCTCCGGTCGTGCTCATTTTTATGAGCCCGAGAAAATTAGTCCCTTGTCCTAGTTCTTCCCTAGCCACCTCCTTTCTTTTCTTTCTTCTTGTGGTATTCTGTTTAATTTGGAAACATCAGCAGTAGAAGAGAGCCCTGCAGCCATCTCCTCCTTTTGGCCCAGCCCTTCTGGCCATCCCTCAGCCGCCGTTCCTCCCAACCGAGGCCCAGTCCTCTTGGCCCATGTGCCACCAGCCTCTGGCCCGACAGCTGGCCGAACCCTAGCGACCAGAGGCCCCCTCGCTCGCTCCCTTCGCTTCTTTCCCTCAGCGCCGCCGCCGCTATTCCCTCGCTCTCGTCCCTCACCTTCTCCTCTCGATCTATCCCCCGCAGCGCCCGACCATCTCCCTCTGGTCCCGCGCCGGCCAGGCCCGAGGCCTCCCTCTCGTTCCCCTCGGCCAGGCAGCCCGAGCCCCTCGCCTCTTCTCCAGCCTGCGACGCCCGCGCCTCGCCCCGTCGACCTTCCTCGGGTCTTCTCCAGCGCCGGCCTCCTCTGGCCAGGCATCGCTTCCCTCCGTCCTCGCCCACTGCGCGGCTCCCCTCGAGCTTCTCCCGCCGTGCTCCCTTCGACGCACCCCGCCGGCCAGGCCCTCGCCTCCAGCGGCCGCGCCGTCGTCCACCGCAGGCCCGCGAGCGGCAGCGCCCCTCCGGCCGTGGACTTCCTCCCGTGAGCCGCCGCGCGCCAGAGCGACCTCGCTCTCTCCTCGCCAGGTCGCCCCGCGGAGCGACGCCCCCTCTGCCTCGCCACTCCCTTCCGCCGGCCGCCCCTGCTGCCTCCAAGCCGCCCCTGCGCTGGCTCCTCCACGCACCAAGGCCGCCTCCACCCTGCCTCGTCTCCAGCAAGGCAGCCAGCGTGCCGGCCCCGTCGCCAAGAGTCGCCGAGCATCCTCCGTGCCGTGGTTGTTTTGCTGCTGCTGCCGTGCTTCTTTTTTTTCGGCTTTGCGTTTTGTTTTGTCCAGCAATTGAACATGGAGCAGCAAGTGCCACGACGACGAGAACGACTACGAACGTGCACCGCAGCCGCAAGAACGTGTACGACTACAAGGAGAAACGCAAGTTCCACGACGTGACGGCTTGGGCATCTACAAAATGAGTACCACGACGACCCTGTGGCGAGTACCTCTCCGATGAACGTGAACAACTACATGGCGATGCGACAAGTACCACTACTTCCACTACCGTCGCAAACGAGAACCCCAAGTACCACGACACCGACCCGAACATCTACGGGAAAACGAGCTCCGTGAACGACTACCGTCGACCATCGAAGACCCCGGGAACAACTTCTTCCTCTTCGATAACGTGAACCACTACTTCCTCTACGACTTGTGAGAACGACTCCTTCCTCTACGATCTCGAACCGTCCCGAAACGAGTGTTTCGAAGGTATAACCCGAGACGATGACCCGTGTGATGCTTGCTTGTGTTGTATGAGATGCATCCCTTGTTTGCACCGTGCCCGTTGTGTCCATTTCGTCCGTTTGTCATGTTCCTCGGTTGCCTCGTCGCCGACTCGTGGGAACCCGGCAACGGGATCACCCCATCATCTCGTTTGACTCGCTCACGCCGCCCTTCATCTTTTGCACCGGTCTCTCAACGAGTTACCGGAACCGATATGTTGCCGTGGCATCATTTTCGGTACGTTGCCGTGGCACCCTTTCGTTCCACCACGGTGACAAATGCTTCTTATCTTCTTCTTGTTAACCTTTTAATAAAAACTTGCATAAACTTGATCATGTCATCCGCATCATATTAACAACATTAATATGTGTGAATTATTGTTGCTAATAATTACTAAACTTGCTCATGGGGATTTTCCGGATATGTTGTTGTTATTTTCCGGCCTCATTTAAAATGCCTAAATAGTGTAGTTTCTTTATGCTTCACCTCTTGCCATGTTAACAAACTTTTAATCTTGTCTTGTTAATAACGAGAGTCAACTAAATAATTAAAATGTGGTGTTTCGTCAATATGCAACTCGTTGCATATTGAGCTCCACTTAACTTGTAGTATTGTTTGTGCACTTTGCCATGCCATGCATATTTAAACCGGACATGCATCATACTTGGATGTGCATCGTATGCCATGTTTATGCTTGTGTGTTTACCGTGTTGTTTCCTTCTTTCCGGTTGCTTCTCTTGTTAGCTTCGGTTTCGTTCCGGAGTTGTGAGGATCCGCTCGACTGTTGCTCCGTCTTCTTCTTGGATCCGTTCTTCTCCCTTGTGGATTCCCAGGCAAGATGATCATACCCTTGGATACCTTTACTACCATTGCCATGCTTAGTTGTCTCGATGCTATCGTTACATGTCGCGCTACCCATCTTTTATGTCAGCCTCTCCTTGTTGCCATGAAACCTCTAATTTTGAAACCTTCCTAGCAAAACCACTGTTTGGCTATGTTACCCGCTTGCTCAGCCCCGCTTGCTCAGCCCCTCTTATAGCGTTGTTAGTTGCAGGTGAAGATGAAGTTCGTTCCAGGAGGGAACTTGTTGTTGGTTATATCACAATATCTATAATTATTATTAACACACCTATATACTGGGCATGGGTGGAAGGCTTGGCCTTTTGCTCGGTGTTTTGTTCCACTCATGCCACCTTAGGCGCCGATAAACCGGCATTATGTTCCTTGATTTTGCGTTCCTTACACGATGGGTGAAATGGGGACCCCTTGACAGTTCGACTTTGAATAAAACTCCTCCAGCAAGGCCCAACATTGGTTTTATTTTGCCTCATAATAACAACTTAATTTTTTAATTAAAATTGCATAGGGGGTCGCACCCTCGGGTTCTTAATTCTACATAGCAGGGGGGGCCAGTGCTGATGGTGTTGGTCCCAAACTAGAGTCACTTGCGGTACCACCCAGTTATCTGGGTTCTTCGGTACTGTACGTAGCGCTCATCCGGACGTGGCCTGAGACGAGATGCGCGCGGCTACCATCAGGGTGTCGGCACGCCGGGAGGTCTTGCTGGACTTGTTTTACCATTGTCGAAATGACTTGTGCTACCGGGATGCCGAGCCTGATCGGATTTCCCTAAGATAAGGAGTGATGATATTATATTTATCACTTCGGCTAATCGTGAGAGCTTGTGATGGGCTAAGTTGGAACACCCCTGCAGGGTTATGATCTTTCGAAAGCCATGCCCGCGGTTATGTGGCAGATTGGAATTTGTTAATGTCCGGTTGTAGAAAACTTGGCAGATGATCCGAAGTAAAACACACAACTGTGTGAGTAACCGTGACTGTCTCTTTTCACTTTGAGAAGAGAACACGGTGGGATTATGTTTGACCGTATGTAGTTAGGATCTTTAGCGATCACCTCTTTTGCGACCGTTTGCGTAGATGCTCTTCTCATTCTGGTACTCGTAAGTTAGCCACCATATTTTTTGCTTAGCCGCTGCTGCAACCTCACCACCTTACCTCTTCCTACCCACAAAGCTTTGCTAGTCTTGTTACCCATGGTTATGGGATTGCTGAGTCCTCGTGGCTCACAAATACTACAACACCAGATGCAGGTTCAGCCGAGTTGATGCAGGAGCTGGTTCAAGTTCTTCACTTGGAGCTCGATGAAGTTTGTGGCCGTTTGCTTGTGATGTTTCGATGTTCAGTAGTGGTTTCTACTAGGATTCGATCCTGACCTGTGGCTTTATGTTGTTTTGGTATCTTTCTTTGGATCTTCACCCGTAGTCGGGTTGTGATGTTTTGAATGATGATTGTTTATGTAATGTATTGTGTGAAGTGGCGAGTGTAAGCCAACTATCTCCTTTTGCAATTTAATCCCTCTTTTACATGAGTCGTGCAAAGATACCAAACTTGAGATCATTCTAGGATGGGCTTATACCTTTAAGTCGTGCCTCGACACATAGGAGGTATAGTCCCATCCTGGGCATTACAAGTTGGTATTCAGAGCCTTCTCCGACCTAGAAGCCCCCACTGATTGATCGAATCATTGACGGTTGAGTCTAGGCACACACTTAAAATATTTTGAGTCCTATATATATATCGGAGAGTAGGATTTCTTTGCTTCTCATCCCTTTTCATTCTGGTGAGGACTCCTGACGATTACTCTTTCCTCTTCTACTTTCAAAAATTGCACCAAATTTTTTTTAGGATCCCGCGAGTATTCTGGGATTGTTTCGATGTTCTTGTGACGAGGATATTGTTCTCGATGCCTCCTGTTTCCGGGGAGTTGAGCTTCGGGGTATTGTCGTCACAAGCATATCGCGGCAGTACTAAATACTTAAGACGGCCGACATCGAAAAACTCTCCTATGCGGTTAGTGGCAAGATAACCCCGACATCACCCAGTACTGGGGAGGTAGTTCGAGAGTATTGCCATAGCTTGTATAGTAGATGCGTTTCGAAGGTCCGAGGTAAACAGTTTCCGAGAAAGACTGGTTATGTGTTGAAGGATGGATACACCTGGATGTAGGTTTAGAGTTGATTGCGCGGTGCTTCCCGTGTATCCCCAACACCTGATTGCATAACTGGAAACTTTCGGAAATCTATAGGTGGGTTCATCCAGTAGTTCTAGGCATTCTTCCAACGGATGCTCGATATGAAGTTCGGGGTTCTACATTGAGTGAAGTGGTTTTATGGACTTGTTCTGATCGGGAGTTGCATCTTAAAGGGTCCTTGGCTATGCTGATCCGGGGATTGCAAAACCCTTTTGTAACACGTTCCATGAGCTTTCAGCACGAAGATGTCGAACGAAACTTCTATCCTGTATTTGTTCTATCTGTTCCTTGTTCCTTTTTATTTACCTTCTGTTCTCCAAGTGGCTTCTCGACCAGTTGATGTACCTGCGTAATTCATTCGTTCATTCTTTGCTTGGATGATATTGTGAAGATGATGCTGCAACATATCTACTCCTTTGTTCTTGTTTTGATTCTGGTATTCGAGTTGCTTCGATGTCAAATGTTGATTCCATACCTTTCTTAATCGGTGTTCTCATATTTCTATGGGAGTGCTAGTCCTTCTTAATCATCAAGATTTTCATGTTAATCCTTTTTCAACCGGTGCGCCTTCTCTTCAAGTTATTCCATACGGACGTCGTTGAGAAATCTGACGATTTGTCTGTTTCATTCATCCCAAGTTGTCTTTGTTTCCCCACCCTTTTTCTTCTTGGAGCCAGAAATTCTCAAATGAAATATCCATTTTATTCATGTGATATTTCTTCATTCTTTTCCTTCAATGTTCTTATCCGGTGATTTATCGTGAAGATGCTCAAGAGCTTCAAGTTCATCATTCTTTTGTTCTCATAATTCTGCCGATGGATGTAATTCAAGATTTTGGTGTTGATCTTATCCTTTTTTCCTCATTTCACAATTCTTTCTTATTCCGGTGCACCAATTAGTTATTCTCCTCTTGCTATTCATATCCGGAGTGCTGAAGATTCATAATTCCATTCTTAATCCGTTCAAATTATTTTGAGGATTCTCATCTTTTTCAGCCATTTAATTCAACCGGTGCTATATCTCTTAAGCTATCTTTTCCAAGGGTGATTTTCTTTGAGTGGGCCCTAACCCACAGGTCTTTTCCAGGATCTTACCTGACTCTTCTTTTTCCGGAGAATTCTTTTCATAGTGTGACGTAAGTATGAATACCATCAGTCACATGCCTTCTCCAAGATCGCTTTCAAATTCTTTTCATCGTTGGTTCAACCTTTTTAATTCTTCATTCCGAAGTGCTCAACAATTCTTATGGCATTTCTCGTCTTCATTTTCAACATTTGAAGATCGGAGAAGTGTTTCTCTTAAATCTTGCCCGTTCTCTTCTCCAGATTCGTGGTTCCAGCTTCTTGCCATCCTCATTATTGTTTCGATTGTGAGGAATTATTTTTTATACCGTCCGAAGCTTTTCATGAATTCTTCCCATTGTGATCCTCCGAAGGCCATCATTTCAGAAGATTCTTCGTTCTCAGTTTTCAACTTCGTCCTCCAAATATTCTTCATTGATGTCTCTTCGTTCGTCTCCATATTCTTACGGTGGTTCTTTCAAGATTACCCTTCCGTTGTTATCGTTTTAATTCATTTGTTCTTTTCATAATCCTACCGGTGGTTCGTTGAAGATTTACCCAAGCTTGTGCTAGATCTCTCTTTAATTCCTTGCAACGAGAATAAGTAATATGCCAAATCCTTGGTTGTCATCAATTTAATTGGTGAAGGAGATGCATGACATAATTCTTATTCTTATTCCTTCAAGGTCATTTAATCTCTTGTTCCGGAGCTTGTTCATCATATCATATTCTCGGTTCTAAGTTGTTCATCTTGTTTTCCGGAGCTTCAAGTTATTTCAATTATATCATTTCAAAGCTCCATCTAATTCATCGCAGGCCTTGAATCTTATTCTCTTCATCTTTCACTTCTCATGCTTTCATTACCGGAGTTCTCATGGTGGTTCATCATGTTTTAATTCATCCTCGAAGTCTTCATCAAGATTCTTGTTGGAGCTCAAGCATTCTTCATCATGCTTTCCAATTGCAATCCTTTCTACCTTATCTTATCAGATGATGTTATGTCATTCTTGACAATTTCTTCATGTTTCATGATTCACAAGTTGTCAAGAATGAGATATTTAAAACGATCATTTTTCTTGTTCAGGAGATCTTTTCAACCCTTTAATTATTTCATTGGAGTTATCTTGGGTTGCATTTCACCTAAAAGCTTTCCCTGAGAATTGTTGCTATTATGGTGTTTATAAATGACCCAAGTTCTTCATTTATCATGCCGGTGAAATAAGTTTTTCATCTCCTTGTTGATCTCAATCAAATCAATCATTTCCGTTAGTGGCTGGTTATCACCTCTTAATTTGGAGATGTTTTCCATAAGCCCACATCAAGCTTATCCTTCTCGTTGTTGAATTTCCAACAACTCTATCCAACCCTTCTTTGTAAGGAGGATTTCCTAATTCAATTTTGAGAGAAGTTGTCATTTTCTTCTCCGTTCTTTCTTCCCAACGATCTTGCATCTATTCTTTCGTTCCGGAGGTTTTGTGATGTTGCTCTCTCCAAACCATCATCTTGTTTTCTTTTCAAGATCATGTTCTTTTCTTTTCTAGTCCATTTAACCGGAGTGTTGTATTCTTCATTCTAGTTCCCTCATCTCATCTAGTTTTTCCTATCTTTTTAACCGGAGTGCTGTCTGAATCTCTTACCTCTTGTGCCATTCTTTCAATTGTTTCGGAGGCAGTGTTTTATTGATTTCATCAAGTATCACTCCATCTTCTCTAGTTCATGTTCAATTCCTTCCATTTTCAGACGGAGTGCTGTCCAAATTCTGTCATTCTTATTCCTTGGCTATACCGTTGCAGTTTCATATTCTTTTCGTCCATGAGCTCTTGTTTCATGTCTTCTAACCTACAAGGTTCTGATAATGTTCCATGTTCCTCCTTTTACCGAAGTGCTCTTAACTTCGTTCTTCTCTGTTCTATTCTTCTTTCAATTTGTTCAACCTCTCAAGGTTCTTTGGTTTCACTCGTCTGTCAAAGAAGCAATTTTGTTTTACCCCTTCCTCTTCTTTTTCGTTTCTACCCGGTGCTATCCCTAGGATCTCGGGTCGAGATCCTCTGTTAGTGTGGGAGAGTTGTGACGCCCGAAGACCGACGTCCCAGAAGATCCCAGAAGATTCCAGAAGATTCCAGATGTTCCGGGTTCTCCTGTGTGTTCTTTGGTGCTTGTGTTATTTATTTTTGCATTGCATCTTGTCATCATGCCATCATGTCATTTCAATTTTGCATCTCAACCTAAATAAATCGTGTGGACCTTCGGTCCATTTAAATCGAGGGAAGAATGACTTCTCTTTATAACATATAAAAGCCTCTCAATATTTTAGGGAGCTATGTAAATAAATATTCCATTGTTTGGAATTACCCGCAACACACGTGCATAATTTCCCCATGCTTTTCACTTCGAGTTCACCGTCAAAACCTTGCCAATAATTCTTTTCCTATTTATCGAGGTTCCTCCAAAAATTCGAACTTTTTTGGACACTTCTATAATCAAGTCTTAGTTCAAACCCATTTGAATTAAAATTCAAATATGTTTGAATTATTTTTTCCGATCTGGCCTTTTATATTTTTCTCCGGTCGTGCTCATTTTTATGAGCCCGAGAAAATTAGTCCCTTGTCCTAGTTTTCCCTAGCCACCTCCTTTCTTTTCTTTCTTCTTGTGGTATTCTGTTTAATTTGGAAACATCAGCAGTAGAAGAGAGCCCTGCAGCCATATCCTCCTTTTGGCCCAGCCCTTCTGGCCATCCCTCAGCCGCCGTTCCTCCCAACCGAGGCCCAGTCCTCTTGGCCCATGTGCCACCAGCCTCTGGCCCGACAGCTGGCCGAACCCTAGCGACCAGAGGCCCCCTCGCTCGCTCCCTTCGCTTCTTTCCCTCAGCGCCGCCGCCGCTATTCCCTCGCTCTCGTCCCTCACCTTCTCCTCTCGATCTATCCCCCGCAGCGCCCGACCATCTCCATCTGGTCCCGCGCCGGCCAGGCCCGAGGCCTCCCTCTCGTTCCCCTCGGCCAGGCAGCCCGAGCCCCTCGCCTCTTCTCCAGCCTGCAACGCCCGCGCCTCGCCCCGTCGACCTTCCTCAGGTCTTCTCCAGCGCCGGCCTCCTCTGGCCAGGCATCGCTTCCCTCCGTCCTCGCCCACTGCGCGGCTCCCCTCGAGCTTCTCCCGCCGTGCTCCCTTCGACGCACCCCGCCGGCCAGGCCCTCGCCTCCAGCGGCCGCGCCGTCGTCCACCGCAGGCCCGCGAGCGGCAGCGCCCCTCCGGCCGTGGACTTCCTCCCGTGAGCCGCCGCGCGCCAGAGCGACCTCGCTCTCTCCTCGCCAGGTCGCCCCGCGGAGCGACGCCCCCTCTGCCTCGCCACTCCCTTCCGTCGGCCGCCCCTGCTGCCTCCAAGCCGCCCCTGCGCTGGCTCCTCCACGCGCCAAGGCCGCCTCCACCCTGCCTCGTCTGCAGCAAGGCAGCCAGCGTGCCGGCCCCGTCGCCAAGAGTCGCCGAGCATCCTCCGTGTCGTGGTTGTTTTGCTGCTGCTGCCGTGCTTCTTTTTTTTCGGCTTTGCGTTTTGTTTTGTCCAGCAATTGAACATGGAGCAGCAAGTGCCACGACGACGAGAACGACTACGAACGTGCACCGCAGCCGCAAGAACGTGTACGACTACAAGGAGAAACGCAAGTTCCACGACGTGACGGCTTGGGCATCTACAAAATGAGTACCACGACGACCCTGTGGCGAGTACCTCTCCGATGAATGTGAACAACTACATGGCGATGCGACAAGTACCACTACTTCCACTACCGTCGCAAACGAGAACCCCAAGTACCACGACACCGACCCGAACATCTACGGGAAAACGAGCTCCGTGAACGACTACCGTCGACCATCCAAGACCCCGGGAACAACTTCTTCCTCTTTGATAACGTGAACCACTACTTCCTCTACGACTTGTGAGAACGACTCCTTCCTCTACGATCTCGAACCGTCCCGAAACGAGTGTTTCGAAGGTATAACCCGAGACGATGACCCGTGTGATGCTTGCTTGTGTTGTATGAGATGCATCCCTTGTTTGCACCGTGCCCGTTGTGTCCGTTTCGTTCGTTTGTCATGTTCCTCGGTTGCCTCGTCGCCGACTCGTGGGAACCCGGCAACGGGATCACCCCATCATCTCGTTTGACTCGCTCACGCCACCCTTCATCTTTTGCACCGGTCTCTCAACGAGTTACCGGAACCGATATGTTGCCGTGGCATCATTTTCGGTACGTTGCCGTGGCACCCTTTCGTTCCACCACGGTGACAAATGCTTCTTATCTTCTTCTTGTTAACCTTTTAATAAAAACTTGCATAAACTTGATCATGTCATCCGCATCATATTAACAACATTAATATGTGTGAATTGTTGTTGCTAATAATTACTAAACTTGCTCATGGGGATTTTCCGGATATGTTGTTGTTATTTTCCGGCCTCATTTAAAATGCCTAAATAGTGTAGTTTCTTTATGCTTCACCTCTTGCCATGTTAACAAACTTTTAATCTTGTCTTGTTAATAACGAGAGTCAACTAAATAATTAAAATGTGGTGTTTCGTCAATATGCAACTCGTTGCATATTGAGCTCCACTTAACTTGTAGTATTGTTTGTGCACTTTGCCATGCCATGCATATTTAAACCGGACATGCATCATACTTGGATGTGCATCGTATGCCATGTTTATGCTTGTGTGTTTACCGTGTTGTTTCCTTCTTTCCGGTTGCTTCTCTTGTTAGCTTCGGTTTCGTTCCGGAGTTGTGAGGATCCGCTCGACTGTTGCTCCGTCTTCTTCTTGGATCCGTTCTTCTCCCTTGTGGATTCCCAGGCAAGATGATCATACCCTTGGATACCTTTACTACCATTGCCATGCTTAGTTGTCTCGATGCTATCGTTACATGTCGCGCTACCCATCTTTTATGTCAACCTCTCCTTGTTGCCATGAAACCTCTAATTTTGAAACCTTCCTAGCAAAACCACTGTTTGGCTATGTTACCCGCTTGCTCAGCCCCGCTTGCTCAGCCCCTCTTATAGCGTTGTTAGTTGCAGGTGAAGATGAAGTTCGTTCCAGGAGGGAACTTGTTGTTGGTTATATCACAATATCTATAATTATTATTAACACACCTATATACTGGGCATGGGTGGAAGGCTTGGCCTTTTGCTTGGTGTTTTGTTCCACTCATGCCACCTTAGGCGCCGATAAACCGGCATTATGTTCCTTGATTTTGCGTTCCTTACACGATGGGTGAAATGGGGACCCCTTGACAGTTCGACTTTGAATAAAACTCCTCCAGCAAGGCCCAACATTGGTTTTATTTTGCCTCATAATAACAACTTAATTTTTTAATTAAAATTGCATAGGGGGTCGCACCCTCAGGTTCTTAATTCTACATAGCAGGGGGGGCCAGTGCTGATGGTGTTGGTCCCAAACTAGAGTCACTTGCGGTACCACCCAGTTATCTGGGTTCTTCGGTACTGTACGTAGCGCTCATCCGGACGTGGCCTGAGACGAGGTGCGCGCGGCTACCATCAGGGTGTCGGCACGCCGGGAGGTCTTGCTGGACTTGTTTTACCATTGTCGAAATGACTTGTGCTACCGGGATGCCGAGCCTGATCGGATTTCCCTAAGATAAGGAGTGATGATATTATATTTATCACTTCAGCTAATCGTGAGAGCTTGTGATGGGCTAAGTTGGAACACCCCTGCAGGGTTATGATCTTTCGAAAGCCGTGCCCGCGGTTATGTGGCAGATTGGAATTTGTTAATGTCCGGTTGTAGAAAACTTGGCAGATGATCTGAAGTAAAACACACAACTGTGTGAGTAACCGTGACTGTCTCTTTTCACTTTGAGAAGAGAACACGGTGGGGTTATGTTTGACCGTATGTAGTTAGGATCTTTAGCGATCACCTCTTTTGCGACCGTTTGCGTAGATGCTCTTCTCATTCTGGTACTCGTAACTTAGCCACCATATTTTTTGCTTAGCCGCTGCTGCAACCTCACCACCTTACCTCTTCCTACCCACAAAGCTTTGCTAGTCTTGTTACCCATGGTTATGGGATTGCTGAGTCCTCGTGGGTCACAGATACTACAACACCAGATGCAGGTTCAGCCGAGTTGATGCAGGAGCTGGTTCAAGTTCTTCACTTGGAGCTCGATGAAGTTTGTGGCCGTTTGCTTGTGATGTTTCGATGTTCAGTAGTGGTTTCTACTAGGATTCGATCCTGACCTGTGGCTTTATGTTGTTTTGGTATCTTTCTTTGGATCTTCACCCGTAGTCGGGTTGTGATGTTTTGAATGATGATTGTTTATGTAATGTATTGTGTGAAGTGGCGAGTGTAAGCCAACTATCTCCTTTTGCAATTTAATCCCTCTTTTACATGAGTCGTGCAAAGATACCAAACTTGAGATCATTCTAGGATGGGCTTATACCTTTAAGTCGTGCCTCGACACGTAGGAGGTATAGTCCCATCTTGGGCATTACACCACATTTGTTTTTCCAAGTGTTTGTTGTCTTTGCTCCTTTTGAAGGAACCACTAGCCGGTGCAACATTGGAGAGTGCCCATGTTGAGCTTCAAGATGATGAGCACTTCGTGATCGTCCACATCTACACGACGACGCCATCTCTTTCCCATGGTGATTTGGTTTTCGATCCGAGGTCGGATCTTTCCCAAGGAGGAGGGGATGGTGCGGAGCATCCTATGGACATCACCATGTCAAGAGTCCGCTTGGCAAGTGACACGTGCGACCTCTACTTCTCATACAAAAAGGTGAATCATCTCCTTTACACGTGTTCACTTGACCCCTTCAAGGATGATATACTACTTGACACTCCTCTCGTGTGCATGCATAGGTATTGTCGGAGCTTCACGGACGAGGAGGAGGAGCGCAAGCTCCAAGGAATGCCTACACCATCCACGAGGGAAGCGTTGAAGCGAAGACGGAAGAAGAATGGCCTGTCCAGTCCGGAACGAGCGGTACTACCGCTCCCAAGCGGTACTACCGCCCGAGGTTCATGTACTACCGCCCTGCCTGTGCGCAACCGTCGGCCTTTGGCCTTGTATCCCTCGCCACATACCCCTTCGTGGCTTAGACTATAAATAGACCACCACCACCTCCTTTCTAAGTTTTTAGCAAATATGATAGCTCATTTGTATGTGAGCTTTGCTCCTACCTTCTCCTCTTGATAGAGTGAGACTACTCCATTGGAGGCCAAGACCTCCACCTTGGAGAAGATCCCTAGTGGATGCAAGACCTCCCAAGGGAGAAGAATCCTTGTGGATAATCAAGACCTCTCTCCTCATAGGATTGGGATGAACTCTACCATATATCTTATTTCCCTTTGATTGTTCGTGTACCTTGTGGATCTCATGTGTTTGTGAGTCTAGTGGATGTGTGATTTGGGCTTGTTCTTGAGTGTTTCTCTTGTGTTCTTCCCTTTGTGCTCCTCTTGTTCTTGGGGATTCCCCTCCAATTCGTGAAAGATCTCCACCTAGGGTTCCACCCTACAACAAAAAGGCCAAGCCTTCCACCCATTGCCAAGTATATAGGTGTGTTAATATAACATAGATATATATTGTGTTATCCCAAACAAGTCCAAACTTGGAGCAATCTTCAAACTTCACCTGCATCTAACAACGCTATAAGAGGGGCTGAGCAAGCGGGTAACATAGCCAAACAACGGTTTGCTGGAAGGTGTCAAAGGTTAGAGGTTTCATGGCAACAAAAGGAGGCTGACAAACAGGAATAGGCATCGAGGCATATCTAAAGAGCGAGACAACTAGCATAGGCAAAGATAGAGGTGATATCGGGGAACGGTCATCTTGCCTGGGGTTCCGCAAGGAAGAAGAACGAGTCCATCAAGTAGTCGAACAAATCCTCACAACTCCGGAACGAAACCGAAGCTAACGAGAAGAAGCATACCGGAAAGAAGCAAACAATATGGTAAACACACAAGCATAAACATGGCTTATGATGCACAACCAAGTATGATGCATGTCCGGTTTAAATATGCATGGCATGACAAAGTGCACAAACAAAACTACAAGTTAAGTGGAGCTCAATATGCAACGAGTTGCATATTGATGAAACACCACATTTTATTTATTTAGTTGACTCTCGTTTATTTACAACACGAGATTAAATGTTTGTTAACATGGCAAGAGGTGAAGCATGAGCAAAACTACACTATCTAGGCATTTTAAATGAGGCCGGAAATAACAACAACAATTCCAGAAACTCCCCATGTGCATATTATGAATTTTGGTACTGTTCTGCCTAAAAATATATTTTAAAGTTATTAAACAGCAAACAAAGTGCACCATGTTATTCTACACATTTTTCCACCCCATTTACATATAAAGTTTATTAAAATTGGAGCTACGGTTATTTAGTTATGAATTAAACCATTTTAACAAGTTATTTACACAAATTAAAGCAAACAGCAGGTTTAACATTTTAAACATGGATGAAAGTTGGAAATTATTAATCTACACAAAATTCTAAGCAATTTTCATATATAAAGTTTTTACATGTCATGCACAGTTTGTGATTTATGATATGCATGAAGTTCGGGGGTTTTTCTGCAAAACTGCTGCTCTCTGGATTAATAGCTAAATTCATCGAACTAGAAAAAAAAACATGAAACGGGCCGCATCTGGTGCATGTTGGGCCAACAGAAGAAAAACAAAGGTGGCGCTGGGGGGAGCTCACCCATGGGCCAAGCCCAAACTGTGGAGCGGATCTTGCTGGGCCTCGGCGGTTCTGGGCCGATGGGGGAAGCAGCTGCAGCACAACGTGCACGCGGGTGCGGTCGACCTGGAGTCGGCCAACGCAAGCACCTGGCTCGTCCTCGAAGAAGAGGAAGCGGGGCGCGATGGCGGACCTCCGGGAAGAAGACGGCGGCGGTCGGAGGCGAGATGGTGGGGTCGGCAGGCGTGAGACGCGGCGGGTCGGCAAGCTCGAGCAGTTCCATCGAGAGGAGTTTGCGGACGCGGGCAGTTCTACATGAGGGCGGCCATGGCAAGGGACTTGCATCGGCGACTCCTGGCGGTGGACTCTGGCGAAGAGGCGAGGGGAAACGGGCAGATCCGGAGCCGGGCTTCACGGATCCGTCGGTGGCGCGGCATGCGGAGGCCTGATTCGGCGACGCTCGCAACCGGCCGCGGCGGGGCTTGGACGGGCAGAGGCCATGGCATCAGGTCTCCTGTCCAAGGGCGAGGGAGAGAGCTTAGGGAGAGCAACGGAGTTCGGGGAGGCGAGGAGGAGGCCATTGACGGCATGCGGAGCTCCGGCGGCGAGCACGCGAGGCGCTCGTCCTACTCCGGGACGATCTCGGCCGAGGGATCGAGTGGAGCTCGGGGATGAGGGGAGAGCAGGCGCTGCTAGTTGGTTTGATTTGGCAAATGAGGAAAGGGGCTCGGTAGATAGGGGTGGATCCCGAGGTGCGAGGGCAGTGGGTGGCGGCGGCAACGAGGAAGATGGGACAGTAGGCCGAGAAACTAGGGTTGCCCGGTGTATATATACGGTAGGTGGTCGAAGCTGGGGCTATTTGGACCCTACGATCGTAGTCGGACGGTCTGAGAAAATAGGCTAGAGGAGTCCAAATAAGAAAACGGAGATGTTTTAGGGATGATTCGGACCCAATGGTGACGACTGAGTGGATCGGGTTCGGGCAGGTTTTCGGACGCGCATGATGGGGTCTGTGCACTGTGCAGAGATGTTAGGCGCTCGCGGACAACTGCGTGGTTGGACTGAGAAGAGAGGGAAGAAGTAGCCCGGCATAGGTCTCCGGAACACCGAAAACGTCCAACGCTTTACCGGCTATAGTGCCGCTATATGTTTAACTGTTGGGCTATCAAACGAACTCCGAATGCGACAAAATTTGACAGGCAATCTGTCTACCCTATAATAAGACCACACGCCATCTTTCATCCCATTCAGAGAACATTTACCCAGCTACTTATAAAATAAATATCCGGAGGTGCCGCGAGCGCGTGCGAGTGTGTCTGGGCTCAGAACGGGCAACGAAGAGGACAGGGCAACTACGGACGGATGCAAGTTTTGAAAACATGTTGATGCAATTCACACGATGACATGGAAAAGTGCAACACGCAAGCAAAAGACATGGCAATGGCAGTGAATAACTGGAAGACACCTGGCGCATCGGTCTCGGGGCGTCACAACTCTCCCACACTAATAGAGGATCTCGACCCGAGATCCTGGAGATGGCACCGGATAGAAGAGGAAAAGGAAGAGGTAAACCAAAGTTGCTTCTTTGACAAATGAGTGAAACCACTAACTTGGGATGTTGACCAAAATAAAAGAAGAATACAACAGAGATGAACGAAGATGAAAACACTCCGTTAGAAAAGAGGAACATTACGAGAACCTTGTAGGTTAAAAGACATGAACAAGAGCTCACATATGACGAAAGAATTTCAAAACCACTCCGGTTAAAACAAGATGGAGAAGCAATAAGAACGAAATAATTTGGACAGCATTCCGACTGTAAATGGAAGGAATTGAACATGAACTTGAGGAGATGGGATGATACTTGGTGAAATCAACAACACCCCGCCTCAGAAACTATTGAACAAATGGCATAAGGGTAAGAAGGATTTCAAATAGCACTCCGGTTGAAAAGAGAGGCAAAACTTGATAAGATGAGGGAACTTGAATGGAGCACACGAGATCTTGTTAAATGGACCAGGAAGGAAAAGAACATGATCTTGATATGACAAGATGATGGTTCGAAGAGAGCAATATCACAAAGCCTCCGGAACGAAAGAATAGATGCTAAATCATTAGGAAGAAAGAATGTAGAAGAAAATGATAACTTCTACCGCAACTGAATTTGAAAGAGCAACCTTACGATGAAGGGTTAAACGGAGTTGTTGGAAAATCAACAACAAAAAGAATAAGCTCTTTGTAGCCTTATGGAAAACATCTCAAAATTATGAGGTGACAACCGGCCACTTACGGAAACAATTGATTTGATTGAGAGCACCAAAGAGATGAAAAAAATTATATCATCGGAGGAATAGAAGAAGAAGTTGGGTCATTTATAATCACCATAATTAGCAACAATTCTCAGGGAAAGCTTTAGGTGAAAAAAAAACAACCCAAGATAACTCCAACGAATAAATAGAAGGGTTGAAAAGATCTCCTGAACAAGGAAAATCATGGTTTTAAATATCTCATTCCTGACAACTTGTGAATCATGAAACATGAAGGGAAATTGTCAAGAATGATATACCACCACCTCAAAAGATAAGGGAGCAAGAATTGCACTTCAAATGCATGAAGAAGAATACTTGAGCTCCAACAAGAATCTTAAAGAACACTTCAAGGATGAATTAAATCATGACGAGCCACCAAGAACTCCGGTAACAAAAGGATGAGAAGTGAAAGATGAAAAGAATAAGATTCAAGGCCTGCGATGATTTAGATGGATCTTCACGATGAGATAATGAGAAAACTTTGAACTCCGGAAAGAAAGATGAAACGCTTCGAACCTAGAGTTTATTAATCAAGAACAAACTCCGAACAAAGGAATTAATCACTTGGATGAAATAAGAATAAGAATTATGTTATGCGTATCCTTCCCCAATTAAATTGTTGACAAACAATGGATTTGGCATACTACTTATTCTCGTTGCAAAGAATCAAAGAGAGATCTCGCACAAACTTGGGTAAATCTTCAACGAACCACTGGTAGGATTATGAAAAGAATAAATGGATTGATACGATAACAATGGAAGAGTAATCTTGAATGAACCACCGTAAGAATATGGAGACGAACGAAGAGGCATCAATTAAGAATAGTTGGAGGACGAAGTTGAAAACTAAGAACGAATAAATCTTCTGAAATGATGTACTTCGGAGGATCGATAAATGAAAAGAACTCATGAATTTTCTCTGGATGGGTATAAAAAGAATTCGTCACAATCGGAACAATAACGAGGATGGCATGAAGCTAGAACCATGAATCTTTGGAAGAACGGTTAAGGATTCAAGAGGAACTCTTCTTCGGTCTTCAAATGTTGAGAAGAACGACAAGAAATACCATGAAGAATTTGCAAGATACTCCGGAAGAATAAAAAGATGGAAGGTTTAACCAAGCAAGAAAAGAATTTGAAAGTGATCTGGGAGAAGCCATATGACTGATGGAATCCATACTTACGTCACATTTTGAAAAGAATTTCACAATAACCCCGGAAAAAATTAGAAGAGTCAGGTAAGATCCTGGGAAAAGACCTATGGGTTAGGGCCCACTCAAAAGAAGCATCGTTGGAAAGATTGCTTAAGAGAGATCATGCACCGGTTGAATTAAATGGCTTGAATAAGATGGCAACCTCAAAATAGCTTGAACGAATTAAGAATTGAAACACGAATCTTCCGAGATATCTTGAACAATCCGGAGAAGAATTAGAGAGAGTTGAATAAACAGGAGAGACTTCGGATAAGAAATTCCCACATGGGAAAACATGTGAAACAAGAGGAAGAGATATGATCAACACCAAAGCTTGAATGTAGTCCACCGAAGAAGAAAAAGAGAACAAAGAATAATGAACTTAAATCTTCCTGAGCATCTTCACGAGAAATCACCGGATAATGAAATTGAAAGAAAAGAATGAAGAAACATCACATGAATAAAAGGATACTTGATTTGAGATTTCTGGCTCCGAGAAGAAGGGTGAGAGGGTGGGGAAAAATAAAGACAACTTGGGATGGATGAAACAGACACCGTTGAGAAAAGATTGAGAGTTGATCTTGCAAATGATGAAGAGGTCGGATTAACTTGAAGAGAAGCACGCCAGTTGAAAAGAATTTAACATAGAAATCTCGATGATCAAGAAGGATTAGCACTCCCATAGAAATATGAGAACACCGATTAGGAAAGGTATGGAATCAACACTTGACTTCGAAGCAACTCGAATACCACAATCAAAACAAAAACAAAGGATAGATATGTTGCAACATAATCTTCACAAAATCATTCGAACAGCGAATTGAACGAATGAGTTCCATAGCTTGATGGTACATCAACTTGTCGAGAAGCCACTTGGGAGAACAAAAGATAAAATAACAACAACAAGGTGCAGATGGAACAAATACATGATAGAAGTTTCGTCCCACATGTTCATGTTGAATGCCCCATGGAACGTGTTACAAAAGGCGTTGCAATCCCCGGATCAGCATAGCCAAGGACCCTTTAAGATGCAACTCCCAATTGGAACAACGCCCATGAAACCTCTTCACTCGATGTTGAACCCCAAACCTCATACCATGCACTCGTTGGAAGATTTCCTACGAGCTACTTGAAACCCACCTATTAATTCCTGAAGCTTTCCGGTAATGCAATCTGGTGTTGGGGATACAGGGGAAGCACCGCGCACTCAACTCTAAACCTACATCCATCTGTATCCATCCGTCAACACATAACAGTCATCCTCGGAAACTGTTTACCTCGGACCTTCGAAACACATTCGCTGTACTAGCTTTGGCAATACTCCCGAACTATCCCACCAGTACTGGGTGACCTCGGGGCTATCTCACCACTAACCTCATAGAAGAGTTTTTTATTTCGGCCGTCTTAAGTATTCTAGAACCGCTAAGATACATTTGTGACGACAACACCTCGGAGCTCAACTCCCCGGGACACTGCCAGAACCCCTAAATGACAGGAGGCGTCGAGAACAATGTTCTCGTCACAAAGATATCGGAACAATCCAAACAATACTCGCGTGATCCTAAAAAAACATTTAGTGAATTTTTGAGAGTAGAGGAGATAGAACAACGTCAGGAGTCCTCACCAGAGCGATAAAGGGATGAGGAGTAAAAAGAAATCCTACTCTCAGATATATATATATATATATATATATATATATATATATATATATATATATATATATATATATATATATATATATATATATATATATATATATATATATAGGAAAATGGTTGTGTACTCCTGGGAGTACGTACTCCCGCTCCTCATATACCATATAGATGAATCTTTTATAACTCTTTATTATTTTTAATATACTTTATTAGTAATTATTAGATACCCCAAAATGATTTTCATGAAAAAATTCATGCGAGTCTACATATTTTAAATGTTTTACGTACATACTGATGTGTTTGTACGTGAAAAAGGTATATTTAAAAAAGTACGTCGCAGATGATATTTTTTCAACAAAACTCGTATTGGGGTATCTTAGAATATTTAATAACGTATATTGAGAATGATAAAGAGGTATAATTAATGCGTATATGAGGTATATTGGGGATGGGAGTACTGTTGGGGAACGTAGTATTTTAAAATTTTCCTACGATCACGCAAGATCTATCTACCAGATGCATAGCAACGAGAGGGGAGAGTGTGTCTGCGTACCCTCGTAGACCGGGAGCGGAAGCGTCAAGTGACGCGGTTGATGTTGTCGAACTTCTTCGCGATCCAACCGATCAAGCACCGAACGTACGGCACCTCCGCGTTCAGCACACGTTCAGCTTGATGACGTCCCACGAGCTCTTGATCCAGTTGAGCTTCACGGGAGAGTTTCGTCAGCACGACGGCGTGGTGACGGATATGATGTGTTCACCGGCGCAGGGCTTCGCCTAAGCTCCGCGACGGTACGACCGAGGTGTGATTCTGTGGAGGGGGGCACCGCACACGGCTAAAACAATTCAACTTGTGTGTCTTTGGGTGCCCCCCTGCCCCCGTATATAAAGGAGCAGGGGAGGGAGGCCGGCCAACCTCTCCTGGTGCGGCTAGGGAGGGAGTCCTACTAGGAATAGGATTGCAATCCTATTCCTAGTAGGATTCACCGAAAGGAAGAAAGGGGAAAGGAATAGGAGAGGTGGCGCCCCCCCAATCCTAGTCCAACTAGGATTCCTAGGTGGGGGCGCCGGCCAGCCCTATGGGCTGCCTCTCTCTCATCCTTTAGGCCCACTATGGACCATCCCCTCTCGTAGGGGGTTCCGGTAACCCCCTCCGGCATTCCCGATAAATCCGAAACTTTTCCGGTATACTTCCGGTGTCCGAATATAGCCGTCCAATATATCAATCTTTATGTCTCGGACATTCCGAGACTCCTCGTCATGTCCGTGATCTCATCCGGGACTCCGAACTACCTTCGGTACATCAATACTCAAAAACTCATAATACCGATCGTCATCAAACGTTAAGCGTGCGGACCCTACGGGTTCGAGAACTATGTAGACATGACCGAGACTCATCTCTGGTCAATAACCAATAGCGGAACCTGGATGTTCATATTGGCTCCTACATATTCTACGAAGATCTTTTATCGGTCAGAACCGCATAACAACATACGTTGTTCCTTTTGTCAAACGGTATGTTACTTGCCCGAGATTCGATCGTCGGTATCTTTATACCTAGTTCAATCTCGTTTACCGGCAAGTCTCTTTACTCGCTCCGTAACACATCATCTCGTGACTAACTCATTAGTCTTTTGCTTGCAAGGCTTATTATGATGTGTGTTACCGAGAGGGCCCAGAGATACCTCTCCGACACTCGGAGTGACAAATCCTAATCTTGATCTATGCCAACACCACGAATACTTTCGGAGACACCTGTAGAGCATCTTTATGATCACCCAGTTACGTTGTGACGTTTGATAGCACACAAGGTGTTCCTACGGTATTCGGGAGTTGCATAATCTCATAGTCATAGGAACATGTATAAGTCATGAAGAAAGCAATAGCAGTTAAACTAAACGATCATAGTACTATGCTAACGGATGGGTCTTGTCCATCACATCATTCTCCTAATGATGTGATCCCGTTGATCAAATGACAACTCATGTCTATGGCTAGGAAACATAACCATCTTTGATCAATGAGCTAGTCTAGTAGAGGCATACTAGGGACATACTGTTTTGTCTATGTATCCACACATGTACTAAGTTTCCGGTTAATACAATTCTAGCATGAATAAAAGACATTTATCATTATATAAGGAAATACAAATAACATCTTTATTATTGCCTCTAGGGCATATTTCCTTCAGTCTCCCACTTGAACTAGAGTCAATAATCTAGATTACAAAGTGATGATCCTCACACCCATGGAGTCTTGGTGCTGATCATGTTTTGCCCGTGGAAGAGGCTTAGTCAACGGGTCTGCAACATTCAGATCCGTATGTATTTTGCAAATCTCTATGTCTCCCTCCTTGACTAGATCGCGGATGGAATTGAAGCGTCTTTTGATGTGCTTTGTTCTCTTGTGAAACCTGGATTCCTTCGCCAAGGCTATGGCTCTAGTGTTGTCACAAAAGATTTTCATTGGACCCGATGCACTAGGTACTACACCTAGATCGGATATGAACTCCTTCATCCAGACTCCTTCATTTGCTGCTTCTGAAGCAGCTATGTATTCCGCTTCACACGTAGATCCCGCCACGACGCTCTGCTTGGAACTGCACCAGCTGACAGCTCCACCGTTCAATAAAAATACATATCCGGTTTGTGACTTTGAGTCATCCGGATCAGTGTCAAAGCTAGAATCGACGTAACCGTTTACGACGAGCTCTTTGTCACCTCCATATACGAGAAACATATCCTTTGTTCTTTTCAGATACTTTAGGATGTTTTTGACCGCTGTCCAGTGATCCACTCCTGGATTACTTTGGTACCTCCCTGCTAGACTTATAGCAAGGCACACATCAGGTCTGGTACACAGCATTGCATACATGATAGATCCTATGGCTGAGGCATAGGGAATGACTTTCATTTTCTCTCTATCTTCTGCAGTGGTCGGGCATTGAGTCTTACTCAACTTCATACCTTGTAAAACAGGCAAGAATCCTTTCTTTGACTGATCCATTTTGAACTTTTTCAAAATCTTATCAAGGTATGTGCTTTGTGAAAGTCCAATTAAGCGTTTTGATCTATCTCTATAGATCTTGATGCCTAATATGTAAGCAGCTTCTCCGAGGTCTTTCATTGAAAAACTTTTATTCAAGTATCCTTTTATGCTATCCAGAAATTCTATATCATTTCCAATTAACAATATGTCATCTACATATAATATTAGAAATGCTACAGAGCTCCCACTCACTTTCGTATATTCCAACTCCGAGATGCTTGCACCAGTCCATAGATGGATCGCTGGAGTTTGCATACTTTGTTAGCACCTTTTGGATCGACAAAACCTTCTGGTTGCATCATATACAACTCTTCTTTGAGATATCCATTTAGGAATGCAGTTTTGACATCCATTTGCCAGATTTCATAATCATAAAATGCGGCAATTGCTAACATGATTCGGACAGACTTAAGCATCGCTACAGGTGAGAAAGTCTCATCGTAGTCAACTCCTTGAACTTGTCGAAAACCTTTCGCAACAAGTCGGGCTTTGTAAACAGTAATATTACCGTCTGCGTCGGTCTTCCTCTTGAAGATCCATTTATTTTTGATGGCCTGCCGATCATCGGGCAAGTCAACCAAAGTCCACACTTTGTTCTCATACATGGATCCCATCTCAGATTTCATGGCTTCAAGCCATTTTGCGGAATCTGGGCTCATCATCGCTTCCTCATAGTTCGTAGGTTCATCATGGTCTAGTAACATGATTTCCAGAACTGGGTTGCCGTACCACTCTGGTGCGGAACGTACTCTGGTTGATCTACGACGTTCAGCAGAAACTTGATCCGAAGTTTCATGATCATTATCATCAACTTCCTCACTAATTGGTGTAGGAATCACTGGAACAATTTCCTGTGATGTACTACTTTCCAATATGGGAGAAGGTACAATTACCTCATCAAGTTCTACTTTCCTCCCACTCACTTCTTTCGAGAGAAACTCTTTTTCTAGAAAGGATCCGTTCTTAGCAACGAATATTTTGCCTTCGGATCTGTGATAGAAGGTGTACCCAACAGTCTCTTTTGGGTATCCTATGAAGACACATTTTTCCGACTTGGGATCGAGCTTATCAGGTTGAAGTGTTTTCACATAAGCATCGCAGCCCCAAATTTTAAGAAACGACAACTTTGGTTTCTTGCCAAACCAT
Source organism: Secale cereale (assembly GCA_902687465.1). Lineage (NCBI taxonomy): Eukaryota > Viridiplantae > Streptophyta > Magnoliopsida > Poales > Poaceae > Secale > Secale cereale. The sequence goes on from LR738712.1 coordinate 20,962,299, forward strand.
AGTTCATAAGGTGTCTTATCAACGGATTTAGATGGTGCCCTATTTAACGTGAATGCAGCTGTCTCTAAAGCATAACCCCAAAAGGATAGTGGTAAATCGGTAAGAGACATCATAGATCGCACCATATCCAATAAAGTACGGTTACGACGTTCGGACACACCATTACGCTGTGGTGTTCCAGGTGGCGTGAGTTGTGAAACTATTCCACATTGTTTCAAATGAAGACCAAACTCGTAACTCAAATATTCTCCTCCACGATCAGATCGTAGGAACTTTATTTTCTTGTTACGATGATTCTCTACTTCACTCTGAAATTCTTTGAACTTTTCAAATGTTTCAGACTTGTGTTTCATTAAGTAGATATACCCATATCTGCTCAAATCATCAGTGAAGGTCAGAAAATAACGATACCCGCCGCGAGCATCAACACTCATTGGTCCACATACATCAGTATGTATGATTTCCAACAAATCTGTTGCTCGCTCCATAGTTCCGGAGAACGGAGTTTTAGTCATCTTGCCCATGAGGCATGGTTCGCAAGCACCAAGTGATTCATAATCAAGTGATTCCAAAAGTTCATCTTTATGGAGTTTCTTCATGCGTTTTACACCAATATGACCTAAACGGCAGTGCCACAAATAAGTTGCACTATCATTATTAACCTTGCATCTTTTGGTTTCAATATTATGAATATGTGTATCACTACAATCGAGATCCAATAAGAATAGACCACTCTTTAAGGGTGCATGACCATAAAAGATATTATTCATCAAAATGGAACAACCATTATTCTCTGATTTAAATGAATAACCGTCTCGCAATAAACAAGATCCAGATATAATGTTCATGCTCAACGCTGGCACCAAATAACAATTATTTAGGTCTAAAACTAATCCCGAAGGTAGATGTAGAGGTAGCGTGCCGACGGCGATCACATCGACTTTGGAACCGTTTCCCACGCGCATCGTCACCTCGTCCTTAGCTAATCTTCGTTTAATCCGTAGTCCCTGTTTCGAGTTACAAATATTAGCAACCGAACCGGTATCAAATACCCAGGTACTACTACGAGAATTAGTAAGGTACACATCAATAACATGTATATCACATATACCTTTGTTCACCTTGCCATCCTTCTTATCCGCCAAATACTTGGGGCAGTTCCGTTTCAAGTGTCCAGTCCCCTTGCAGTAGTAGCACTCAGTTTCAGGCTTGGTTCCATAATTGAGGCTTTCTGCGAGAACAGCAACAATCTTGCTATTCTCCTTGAAAATCCCTTCCTTGCCCTTTTTCTTGAAACTAGTGGTATTGTTAACCATCAACATTTGATGCTCCTTTTTGATTTCTACCTCCGCAGCTGTGAGCATAGCGAAGAGCTCGGGAATTGTCTTTTGTATCCCTTGCATATTATAGTTCATCACGAAGCCATTATAGCTTGGTGGTAGTGATTGAAGAATTCTATCAATAACACTATTTTCATCAACTTGGCAACCAAGTTGAGTCATATGATTGTAGTGCCCATACATTGTGAGCAAGTGTTCACTGATAGAACTATTCTCCTCCATCTTGCAGCTGTAGAACTTATTGGAAATCTTATATTTCTCAATCCGGGCATTTGCTTGAAATATTAACTTCAACTCCTGGAACATCTCATATGCTCCATGACGTTCAAAACGTCGTTGAAGTCCCGGTTCTAAGCCGTAAAGCATGGCACACTGAACTATCGTGTAGTCATCAGACCGCGACTGCCAGACGTTCAAAGCGTCTGCATCAGCGGAAGGGGGCTTGTCACCTAGCGGTGCTTCAAGGACATAATTCTTCTGTGCAGCAATGAGGATAATCCTCAGGTTACGGACCCAGTCCGTGTAATTGCTACCATCATCTTTCAACTTAGCTTTCTCTAGGAATGCATTAAAATTCAAAGGAACGGTAGCATGGGCTATTGATCTACAACGACATAGATATGCAAAACTATCAGGACTAAGTTCATGATAAATTAAAGTTCAATTTAATCATATTAATTTAAAGAACTCCCACTTAGATAGACATCCCTCTGGTCATCTAAATGATCACGTGATCCAAATCAACTAAACCATGTCCGATCATCACGTGAGATGGAGTAGTTTTCAATGGTGAACATCTTATGTTGATCATATCTACTATATGATTCACGCTCGACCTTTCGGTCTCCAGTGTTCCGAGGCCATATCTGTATATGCTAGGCTCGTCAAGTTTAACCCGAGTATTCTGCGTGTGCAAAACTGGCTTACACCCGTTGTATTTGAACGTAGAGCTTATCACACCCGATCATCACGTGGTGTCTCGGCACGACGAACTTTCGCAACGGTGCATACTCAGGGAGAACACTTATACCTTGAAATTTAGTAAGGGATCATCTTATAATGCTACCGTCGTTCTAAGCAAAATAAGAAGCATAATAAGATAAACATCACATTCAATCAAAATATGTGACATGATATGGCCATCATCATCTTGTGCTTTTGATCTCCATCTCCAAAGCACCGTCATGATCACCTTCGTCACCGGCTTGACACCTTGATTTCCATCGTAGCATCGTTGTCGTCTTGCCAACTATTGCTTCTATGACTATCGCTACCGCTTAGTGATAAAGTAAAGCAATTACAAGGCGATTGCATTTCATACAATAAAGCGACAACCATATGGCTCCTGCCAGTTGCCGATAACTTTACAAAACATGATCATCTCATACAAAATCGTATAACTCATGTCTTGACCATATCACATCACAACATGCCCTGCAAAAACAAGTTAGACGTCCTCTACTTTGTTTGTTGCAAGTTTTACGTGGCTGCTACGGGCTTTAGCAAGAACCGTTCTTACCTACGCATACAAAACCACAACGATGTTTCGTCAAGTATGTGCTGTTTTAACCTTCACAAGGACCGGGCGTAGCCACACTTGATTCAGCTAAAGTGAGAGAGACAGACACCCGCCAGTCACCTTTAAGCAACGAGTGCTCGTAACGGTGAAACCAGTCTCGCGTAAGCGTACGCGTAATGTCGGTCCGGGCCGCTTCATCTCACAATACCGCCGAAGCAAAGTATGACATGCTGGTAAGCAGTATGACTAGTATCGTCCATAATCTCATTGTGTTCTACTCGTGCATATCATCTACGCATAGACCTGGCTCATGATGCCACTGTTGGGGAACGTAGTATTTTAAAATTTTCCTACGATCACGCAAGATCTATCTACCAGATGCATAGCAACGAGAGGGGAGAGTGTGTCTACGTACCCTCGTAGACCGGGAGCGGAAGCGTCAAGTGACGCGGTTGATGTTGTCGAACTTCTTCGCGATCCAACCGATCAAGCACAGAACGTACGGCACCTCCGCGTTCAGCACACGTTCAGCTTGATGACGTCCCACGAGCTCTTGATCCAGTTGAGCTTCACGGGAGAGTTTTGTCAGCACGACGGTGTGGTGACGGATATGATGTGTTCACCGGCGCAGGGCTTCGCCTAAGCTCCGCGACGGTACGACCGAGGTGTGATTCTGTGGAGGGGGGCACCGCACACGGCTAAAACAATTCAACTTGTGTGTCTTTGGGTGCCCCCCTGCCCCCGTATATAAAGGAGCAGGGGAGGGAGGCCGGCGGGCCCTTCCTGGTGCGGCTAGGGAAGGAGTCCTACTAGGAATAGGATTGCAATCCTATTCCTAGTAGGATTCACCGAAAGGAAGAAGGGGGAAAGGAATAGGAGAGGTGGCGCCCCCCCAATCCTAGTCCAACTAGGAACCCTAGGTGGGGGCGCCGGCCAGCCCTATGGGCTGCCTCTCTCTTTCCCTTTAGGCCCACTATGGACCATCCCCTCTCGTAGGGGGTTCCGGTAACCCCCTCCGGCATTCCCGATAAATCCGAAACTTTTCCGATATACTTTCGGTGTCCGAATATAGCCGTCCAATATATCAATCTTTATGTCTCAGACATTCCGAGACTCCTCGTCATGTCCGTGATCTCATCCGGGACTCCGAACTACCTTCGGTACATCAATACTCATAAACTCATAATACCGATCGTCATCAAACGTTAAGCGTGCGGACCCTACGGGTTCGAGAACTATGTAGACATGACCGAGACTCATCTCCGGTCAATAACCAATAGCGGAACCTGGATGCTCATATTGGCTCCTACATATTCTACGAAGATCTTTATCGGTCAAACCGCATAACAACATATGTTGTTCCTTTTGTCATCGGTATGTTACTTGCCCGAGATTCGATCGTCGGTATCTCTATACCTAGTTCAATCTCGTTACCGGCAAGTCTCTTTACTTGTTCCGTAACACATCATCTCGTGACTAACTCATTAGTCTTTTGCTTGCAAGGCTTATTATGATGTGTGTTACCGAGAGGGCCCAGAGATACCTCTCCGACACTCGGAGTGACAAATCCTAATCTTGATCTATGCCAACACCACGAATACTTTCGGAGACACCTGTAGAGCATCTTTATGATCACCCAGTTACATTGTGACGTTTGATAGCACACAAGGTGTTCCTACGGTATTCGGGAGTTGCATAATCTCGTAGTCATAGGAACATGTATAAGTCATGAAGAAAGCAATAGCAGTTAAACTAAACGATCATAGTGCTATGCTAACGGATGGGTCTTGTCCATCACATCATTCTCCTAATGATGTGATCCCGTTGATCAAATGACAACTCATGTCTATGGCTAGGAAACATAACCATCTTTGATCAATGAGCTAGTCTAGTAGAGGCATACTAGGGACATACTGTTTTGTCTATGTATCCACACATGTACTAAGTTTCCGGTTAATACAATTCTAGCATGAATAAAAGACATTTATCATGATATAAGGAAATACAAATAACATCTTTATTATTGCCTCTAGGGCATATTTCCTTCAAGTACATACTCCTAAGAGTATAAAATAGGAGTCATATATATATATATATATATATATATATATATATATATATATATATATAGGACTCAAAATATTTTTTTGTGTGTGCCTAGACTCAACCATCAACGATTCGATCAATCAGGGGGCTCCTAGGTCTGAGAAGGCTCTGAATACCAACTTGTAATGCCCAGTATGCGGCTATGTCCCCCACGTGTCGAGGCACGACTTAAGGACATAAACACATACTAGAATGATCTCAAGTATGGTATCTTTGCACATCTCATGTAAAATTCAGGGATGAAACTGAAAAGATAGTTGGATTACACTCGCCACGTCACACAATGAATACAATAACATACATCATCCAAATACCACAGGGTCCGACTACGGACGAAAATCCAAATGAGAAAGATACCAAAACACAAGGCCTGATCGCCCCTAGTAGGAACCACTACTAATCATCGAAAAAAACGTCACATACATACGGCCACTCTCTTCATCGAGCTCCAAGTGAAGTTCTGAACCATCTCCTGCACTGTTCTCAGCGATACATGCATCTGGTGTGTGTTGAATCTGTGAGCCACAAAGGACACAGCAATCCCGTTCCCGGGTATCAAAACTACCAAAGCCTTAGGTGAGGAAAGGCTTTAAACAAGGGTTGCATCAAGCACTAAGCACTAACTTACGAGTTTAGAGCGAGAAGAGAACAAGTGCCAACGATCGCCAAGTTGATCAAAAAGTGATCCTAGGTACTCACGATCAAACATAACCCCACCGTGTTCATTTCCCGAAGCCCTTCGGAAATAGACCGTCACGGTTACTCACACAGGTATTGTATTCTTAAAGCTATGGTGTCAAGTTATCTACAACCGGATATTAACAAATTCCCATCTGCCACATAACCGCGCGCACGGCTTTCGAAAGATCAAAACCCTGCAGGGGTGTCCCAACTTAGCCCATCACAAGCTCATGATCTGCGGAGTCGCAACTCCAAAGTGGGAAGACCCAAGTATTCTCGAAATCTCGTGCTCAAGATATTTCGACAAAGGTAAAACTAATCCAGCAAGACCTCCCGGTGTGCTGACACCCTGATAGTAGCCGAGCGTATCTCGTCTCAGGCCACGACCGGATGGGCGATGCTACAGGTACAACCAAACCTCGAGTTTCCTCGTGGTGGCCCTACATGACCCCCGTTTGGGACCAACACCATCAGCACTGGCCCCCTGTTATGTGGAATTAAGAACCCGGGGACATGACCCCCTATGCAATTAATTAATTAAGTTTTTTTATTATGAGGCAAATTAAAACCAAAGTTGGGCCTTGCTGGAAAAGCTTTAACCAGTGCGAATTATCGAGGGGGGGCCATAAACCCCAACCGTGTTAGGAACGCCAAATCAAGGAACATAACACCGGTTTATCGGTTCCTAAGGTGGCATGAGTGGAACAAAACATAGAGCAAAAGGCCAAGCCTTCCACCCATTGCCAAGTATATAGTTGTGTTAATATAACATAGATATATATTATGTTATCCCAAACAAGTCCAAACTTGGAGCAATCTTCAAACTTCACCTGCATCTAACAACGCTATAAGAGGGGCTGAGCAAGCAGGTAACATAGCCAAACAACGGTTTGCAGGGAAGGTGTCAAAGGTTAGAGGTTGCATGGCAACAAAAGGAGGCTGACAAACAGGAATATGCATCGAGGCATATCTAAAGAGCGAGACTACTAGCATAGGCAAAGATAGAGGTGATATCGAGGAACGGTCATCTTGCCTGGGGTTCCGCAAGGAAGAAGAACGAGTCCATCAAGTAGTCGAACAAATCCTCACAACTCCGGAACAAAACCGATGCTAACGAGAAGAAGCATACAGGAAAGAAGCAAACAATATGGTAAACACACAAGCATAAACATGGCTTATGATGCACAACCAAGTATTATGCATGTCCGGTTTAAATATCCATGGCATGGCAAAGTGCACAAACAAAACTACAGGTTATGTGGAGCTCAATATGCAACGAGTTGCATATTAACGAAACACCACATTTTATTTATTTATGACTCTCGTTTATTTACAAGACAAGATTAAATGTTTTTTAACATGGCAAGAGGTGAAGCATGAGCAAAACTACACTATCTAGGCATTTTAAATGAGGCCGGAAATAACAACAACAATTCCGGAAACTCCCCATGTGCATATTATGAATTTTGGTACTGTTCTGCCTAAAAACATATTTTTTAAATTATTAAACAGCAAAACAAATTGCACCATGTTATTATACACATTTTTCCACCCCATTTACACATAAAGTTTATTAAATTTGGAGCTACGGTTATTTAGTTGTGAATTAAACCATTTTAACAAGTTATTTACACAAATTAAAGCAAACAACAGGTTTAACATTTTAAACATGGATGAAAGTTGGAAATTATTAATCTACACAAAATTCTAAGCAATTTTCATATATAAAGTTTTTACATGTGATGCACAGTTTGTGATTTATGATATGCATGAAGTTCGGGGGTTTTTCTGCAAAACTGCTGCTCTCTGGATTAATAGCTAAATTCATTGAACTGGAAAAAAACATGAAACGGGCCGCATCTGGTGCATGTTGGGCCAACAGAAGAAAAACAAAGGTGGCGCTGGGGGGAGCTCACCCATGGGCCAAGCCCAAACTGTGGAGCGGATCTTGCTGGGCCTCGGCGGTTCTGGGCCGATGGGGGAAGCAGCTGCAGCACAATGTGCACGCGGGTGCGGTTGACCTGGAGTCGATCAACGCGAGCACCTGGCTCGTCCTCAAAGCAGAGGAAGCGGGGCGCGACGGCGGACCTCCGGGAAGAAGATGGCGGCGGCCGGAGGCGAGATGGTGGGGTCGGCAGGCGTGAGAAGCGGCGGGTCAGCGAGCTCGAGCAGTTTCATAGGATTATGTGGATGCGGGCAGCTCTACATGAGGGCGGCCATGGCGAGGGACTTGCATCGGCGACTCCTGGTGGTGGACTCCGGCAAAGAGGCGAGGGGAAACGGGCAGATCCGGAGCCGGGCTTCACGGATCCGTCGGTGGCGCGGCACGCGGAGGCCGGATCCGGCGACTCTCGCGATCGGCCACGGCTTGGCTTGGACGGGCAGAGGCCATGGCGTTGGGTCTCCTGTCCAAGGGCGAGGGAGAGAGCTTAGGGAGAGCAACGGAGTTCGGGGAGGCGAGGAGGAAGCCATCGACGGCATGCGGAGCTCCGGCGGCGAGCACGCGAGGCGCTCGTCCTGCTCCAGGACGATCTCGGCCGAGGGATCAAGTGGAGCTCGGGGATGAGGGGAAAACAGGAGCTGCTGGTTGATTTGATTTGGAAAACGAGGAAAGGGGCTCGGTAGATCGGGATGGATCCCGAGGTGCGAGGGCAGTGGGTGGCGGCGGCAACGAGGAGGATGGGACGGCAGGCCGAGAAACTAGGGTTGCCCGGTGTATATATACGGTAGGTGGTCGAAGCTGGGGCTATTTGGACCCTACGATCGTAATCGGACGGTCCGAGAAAATAGGCTAGAGGAGTCCAAATAAGAAAACGGAGATGTTTTAGGGACGTTTGGGGATGATCCGGACCCAATGGTGACGACTGAGTGGATCGGGTTCGGGCAGGTTTTCGGACGCGCGTGATGGGGTCTGTGCGCTGTGCAGAGATGTTAGGCGGTCGCGGACAGCTGCGTGGTTGGACCGAGAAGAGAGGGAAGAAGCAGCCCGGCATAGGTCTCCAGAACACCGAAAATGTCCAACGCTTTACCAGCTATAGTGCCGCTATATGTTTAACGGTTGGGCTATCAAACGAACTCCGAATGCGACGAAATTTGACAGGCGGTCTGTCTACCCTATAATAAGACCACACGCCATCTTTCATCCCATTCATAGAACATTTACCCATCTACTTATAAAATAAATATCCGGAGGTGCCGCGAGCGTGTGCGAGTGTGTCTGGGCTCAGAACGGGCAATGTAGAGGACATGGCAACTACGGACGGATGCAAGTTTTGAAAACATGCTGATGCAATGCACACGATGACATGGAAAAGTGCAACACGCAAGCAAAAGACATGGCAATGGCAGCGAATAACTAGAAGACACCAGGTGCATCGGTTTCGGGGCGTCATAATAGCACTATGGGTGGAATAGAAGGTGGTGATAGACAAAAGGAGGGAGAAAGTCGCACATCAACTAGGCAAATCAATGGACTATGGAGATGTCCATCAATCGTTATCAATGTGAGTGAGTAGGGATTGCCATGTAATGGATGCACTAGAGGTATAAGTGTATGAAAGCTCAAAAAGAAAACTAGTGGGTGTGCATCAACTTGCTTGCTCATGAAGACCTAGGGCATTTGAGGAAGCCCGTCGTTGGAATATACAAGCCAAGTTCTATAATGAAAATTCCCACTAGTATGTGAAAGTGACAACATATGAGACTCTCTATCATGAAGAACATGGTGCTATGATGAAGCACAAGTGTGGTAAAAAGATAGTAACATTGTCCCTTCTCTCTTTTTCTCTCTTTTTTTGGAGGGGCTTTTCTTTTCTTTTTGTAGCCCCCCTCCTTTTGGGGGGGCATCTCTTTTTTTTGTTTCCTCACACGGGACAATGCTCTAATAATGAAGATCACCACACTTTTATTTACTTACAACTCAAAGATTACAACTTGAAGCTAGAACAAAATATGACTCTATGTGAATGCCTCCAGCGGTGTACCGGGATGTGCAATGGTCTAGCGTAGCAATGACATCAAAAAACGGACAAGCCATGAAAACATCATGCTAGCTATCTTACGATCATGCAAGGCAATATGACAATGATGGTGCGTGTCATAATAAACGGAATGGAAGAGTTACATGGCAATATATCTCGGAATGGCTATGGAAATGCCATGATAGGTAGGTATGGTGGCTGTTTTGAGGAAGGTATATGGTGGGTGTACCAGCGAAAGTTGAGCGGTACAAGAGAGGCTAGCAATGGTGGAAGGGTGAGAGTGCGTATAATCCATGAACTCAACATTAGTCATAAAGAACTCACATACTTATTGCAAAAATTTATTAGCCATCGAAACAAAGTACTACACGCATGCTCCTAGGGGAAGGGTTGGTAGGAGTTAACCATCGCGCGATCCCGACCTCCACACTAAGAATGACAATCAAGAAATAAATCATGCTCCGACTTCGTCACATAATGGTTCACCTTACGTGCATGCTTCGGGAATCACAAACCTCAACACAAGTATTTCTACAATCCACAAATACCCACTAGAATGACTCTAATATCACCATCTTTATATCGCAAAACTATTGCAAGGAATCAAACATATCATATTCAGCGATGTACAAGTTTATGTAGGATTTTATAACTAACCGTGTGAATGACCAATTCCTGTCAACTCTCTAAATAGATATAAGTGAAGCAAGAGAGTTTAAATTCTTTCTACAAAATATATGCCCATGCTCTAACAAATATAAGTGAAGCAAAAGAGCATTCTACAAATGGCGGTTTTCTATGTGAAGAGAAACAGGCAATCCAAACTTCAAATGATATAAGTGAAGCACATGAAGCATTCTATAAAGCCATACTCAAAAGATATAAGTGAAGTGCAAAGATCATTCTATAAATCAACCAAGGACTATCTCATACCAGCATGGTGCATTTATCAAAAGGAAAAATAAAAGCACACGACGCTCCAAGAGTTTACGCATAACTTGTGAACGAAACGAATCCGAAAACATACTGATACTTGTTGAAGAAAGATGGGATGCCTTCCGGGGCATCCCCAAGCTTAGACGCTTGAGTCTCCTTGAATATTTACTTGGGGTGCCTCGGGCATCCCCAAGCTTGAGCTCTTGCCTCTCCTCCTTCTCCTCATATCGAGACCTCCTCGATCTTCAAACACTTCATCCACACAAAACTTAACCGAACTTTTAGTGGCGGGGTTAGTGCATATGATCAATAAAATCCCATCATGTACTGCTCTAACATTATTATATAATTATGAACAAACATTACCCACAGTACGCTATCACAATTCTATGGCCCCAAGTCAAGGAGGCTTCAACAAGAGTTCAAACATATGCAAATAATGAAGCTATAACAGCAATTTGTGAAAACAGGACAGTCTGTAGTAATCTGAACATTAACCATACTTCTGTAACTCAAACAAATCTGGAAAAATTAGGAAAAAACAACAATTTGTATAGCAAGACTTTGCAAACAGTTTCAGGTCCTTTCGGCGTTCCAGTAAAAAATATAAATTCGCGCACTACAGCCAAAGTTTCTGTTTTTGCACTGCGCAAACCAACAAGAAGTTTAATCATCCTAAAGGAAACTCTTGGCACATTATTTTTATAATACAATGGAATTGTACAAGGGGATAATTATTTTTGTTGAAAATTTTCTGTAATTAAGATTTCAAAGTTTCCATGGGCATGAACAAAGTTCAAGGAGCTCCCCCATTTCAACGGTGCTCGTCCTTCTTACTTTCACTTTTCTTTTTGAAAAAGTTTTAGGTTCCCCTCTTTATTTTTTTGTTTCTAAACTTTATAAAAAGCACACAATAGAAATAAATGACTCTCTAAAACTTCCGGGTTGTCTCTCTGGAAGTGCTTTCTTTAAAGCCATTAAGCTAAGCATAAAGTGCTCAAGTAATGGATCCACCCGGATCCCAAGGTATATCAAAGCCAATTTTAATTAACAATGATTTGGCATTTAGTAGTGAGCACAAAGTGATATGTGTCATGCAAAAACAAAGTCTAACTCTCTTCCTATGCATAGGCATGTCATACAAGAACAATTCATGCACATCAAGTAAAGGCTAATGCATAGTATAAGCAGTTTCTTGCAATTTTACCGTGTTGGAAACATAGAGAGGCGGGGATATAGTTCCTCTCTCATAATAATTGCAAGTAGGAGCAGCAAGCACATGCATATTATACTCATCAAAATCATCATGTGTAACGGAAAAAGGCAACCCATCAATATAATCCTTAATAACTGCAAACTTCTCCGATATAGTGTAGTTTGGAGAATTCAAAAAGATAATAGGACTATCATGTGTAGGTGCAATAGCAACTATCTCATGTTTAACCTAAGGAACTATAGCAAATTCATCTCCATAGGCATAATTCATATTGGCATCTTGTCCACAAGCATAGTAAGCATCATCAAAAAGGGATATTTCAAAAGAATCAACGAGATCATAACAATCATCATAGCATTCATCCTTCGGTAAGCACGAAGGGAAATTAAACAATATATGAGTTAAAGAGTTACTCTCATTAGAAGCTAGGCACGGGTGATCAATCCGCTCTTCCTCCTTTTGTTCTTCGCTCTCCTCCTCATCTTCTTCATCCAATGAGCTCACAATGTCATTAATTTCTTCTTCCATAGACTCCCGCAAAATATTAGTCTCTTCTTGGACAACGGAGACATTCTCAATAAACGCATCAATATTGGCATTGTATTCATAATTATCATAGCAATATTTCAATATAGCAAAAATTTCAGGCCTATAAACTTCATCATCAAAAGCTTCATACCTTTTAAACAAAGATTCAATTTCATAAGCACCCTTAAAAGCAACAAATTCTTCTATTTGTTCCACATCATAATAATCATATATACCATTAGCATAAGAAGCTAAGGTTTCATCATCATTAAATTTGCATGAAAAGGGAAGGTGTGGAGCCTTCATCCTAGAGCAACAAGTATAATCATATCTCAAGCATAGTTGTCGAGCATACCAATGCAACATATAAATTTGATCCCATAATAGTTTCCCTTTTTGTGTCAAACGATAATCCCTAAAGTATTCACATTGATCCAACGTTACTCCCATTATATAGTTGAATGGGGTTTTCTCAGGATTATCAAAGTAGTTCTAATGCATGATATAGTCTCTAGGCACTTATAGGAGTTGTTGCTATCAATCTTGTTGAGTTTGGTTAACTTTTATTTGTGAGTTACTAAAAATTTCAGAAAATTTCAGAAAAGGAAAATGTTAAAAAGAATATTGAGGGGCTCTTCCAGCAAGAGCTCAGAGGAGAAGAAGAAAGAAGAAAACAAGAAGCCCAAATATCATCTTCCTCGCATGGCGGAAGTTCGACCGTGCGAATGGCCTTGTAATAATTTCATGATGTCCGCCGGTATTTACGAAGACTTTTCTTGGATGGCGAATAATGCAGGCCTCACCGACTTCCTCAATGACCAAAAAGAGCAGTATCTCTTACTCACCAATAGTTTTACGCAAAGCTTTCATTTTCACTCTAGGAAAACACCACCTACGGTGGAGTTTCGCTTATATGATGTGGTTAAGGAGATATCACTGTTAGACTTTTGTGAAATATGCAAAGTACCCTTTGAAGGTAGACTAGATGAACCACGTCATGAAGACGTCAAAGGGTTTATTGATATGATAGCCGTAGGTGAAACTAGACAAGTTTCAGGGGCAAGAATCACCAGTATACACTTCCCTGTTATGCGCTACTTTGCTTTATTTGCTAGTAGGTGTTTAATTGGTCGCGGGAACAGTGGAAATCTTAGTGCCCCTGATATTATCATTTTACGCCATGCCTTGTTTCGTGACACAACTTTTAGCTTGGGCACCGTCGTTGCCAAACGATTGAGTCTGAACCGCTCAAAGGGGCCCGTCTTTGGAGGCATCTTTGCTTCTCGCCTTGCTGAACATTTTAATATACCTATTAGGCATCATGAGAAGGAAGAAAAATTGTTTGCCCCTGTTTATCTAGACTACAAGAGCATGGTAGCTCAGGATTTATTGTTAAAGACAAAAATATGCAGCTACTTTATAAATTGAGGTTTGATGAAATATAATGTGAAATTGTTACCTTGCCTGCACCATCTCTGTTTGATCTATCCACACGCAAGTACCTCATTACATCAGATGCCTTCTACAAGTACCAAGGCCAGGCACAAGCTTCAGAGCCTGAGCCAGAACCACCATTTGATCCTTCCTGTCAATCTGTTTATGGGTGGGATCTGGACGAGCTCGCCAACCAGTGGCATCCAAAGGACACATCTCAGTACACTCGAGGGAGTGGCTTCGATCCGTGGCCATAGACCAACTTAGGCCAAAAGCCTAAGCTTGGGGGAGTACGTGTTTCTCACCGACTTACATTCATGTCCACACACTTATTCTAGTTGTCGGTGCTCACACTCTTTCTCTGTACCATCCATGCTTAGTTTAATTTTCTTTTTCTTAGTCTTTTTGTTGTGTCCTAGAAAAAACCCAGAAAAACAAAAAATATTAGTTGTAGCTTCTAGCTAGTTTACTTTCTTTGCTAGTAGTAGTAACTAAAAATGAAAACCCAAAAAGATTTCCCATTCTTCTTTTGCTTGTTGAGAGCTTTTCCGTGTAAATAGTTTCTTTTCTTTTCTTTAGGGGTTAAGAGTAGAAGACCATGATTAAAATGCTTAGTGGCTCTCATATGCTTTGTTGTTGATTTAACCTTGAGCCATATTACCTTGTCTTCTCTCTTGTATTAAATGCCTGCAGATTCCAGCTTAGTCCAATGCACGTGCACTATTATTATTATCCACACCGTTCGGTCGTGCGAATGAAAGGAAATAAGGATGATAAATGATGAACTAATTGAGATAAGATAAGCCGGTATGAACTCGACCTCTCTTGTTTTTTGTAAATATGATTGCTCGTCGTTCTTGAGTCAGCTTGTTATGAATGAAACATGTTTGCAATGACAATTAGAGATCATAGCTGCTTATGCCATGCTTAATTAGCTGAGAGTTTATAATGGTCTATCTTGCGTGCCAACATGATATTAAAATGGTTGTGATGTGGTATGATGGGTGGTATCCTCCTCTGAACGATTTAAGTGACTTGACTTGGCACATGTTCATGCATGTAGTTGAAACAAATCAACATAGCCTTCATGATATTTATGTTCATGGTGATTTATATCCTACTCATGCTTGCATTCATTGTTGATTAATTTTAATGCATGTTCATGACCGTTGTTGCTCTCTAGCTGGTCGCTTCCCAGCCTCCTTCTAGCCTTCACCTGTACTAAGCGGGACTACTGCTTGTGCATCCACTTCCATAAACCCCAAAGTTATTCCATATGAGTCCACTATACCTTCCTATATGTGGTATTTACCTGCCGTTCCAAGTAAATTTGTATGTGCCAAACTCTAAACCTTCAAATGGAATTCTATTTTGTATGCTCGAACAGCTCATGTATCAACTAGGGATGTCTATATCTTCCATGCTAAATGGGTTATTCTCACGATGAGTGGACTCCGCTCATCATTCACGAGAAAATGGCTGGTAATCGGGATGCCCAGTCCCATGCTCAAAATCATAATAATTAAACAAAACTCCCCCAGGGCTGTTGCTTGTTTGGACGGTAACCCGTGGATTCGGCTGGCCGTTGAGTGTGCTTGTTGGTGGTTGGGGGAGTATAAACTTTTACCATTCTGTTTGGGAACCGCCTATAATGTGCGTAGCATGGAAGATATCAAGATTCTTGGTTGTTATGTTGACAATGAAAGTATACCACCCAAAATGTTAGTCAATCTCTATTTTAAAATCGATCTCTGGCACCTCTACAAATCCCTGCTTCCCTCTGCGAAGGGCCTATCTATTTACTTTTATGCAGAGTCATCATCCTCTTATCAAAAAGCACCAGTAGGAGAGCACCTCTGTCGTTGCATGTATTACTATTAATTTGCATTGAGTATGATCATGACTGGATCTCTTTTACCATGAATTACAATGTCTAGTCAGTCCTTGATCTTTAAAGGTGCTCTGCACTTATGTTTTGCGGTCTCAGAAAGGGCTAGCGAGCTACCATCCTATTATATCATATCATGATTGTTTTGAGAAGTGTTGTCATCCGAGGTTTATTATTATTGCTCGCTAGTTGATTATGCCATTGATGTGAGTAGTCTTGAGACCTGAAAGTTATTGTGAATGTGGTTAGTTCATGATCTTGTTGAAAACATGAATGCTAGCTTACATATTTACAACAACAAGAGCAAACAGAGTTTGTCAAAGTTTTTCTTTATCACTTTCAGTTTATCAACTGAATTGCTTGAGGACAAGCAAAGGTTTAAGCTTGGGGGAGTTGATACGTCTCCAACGTATCTACTTTTCCAAACACTTTTTCCCTTGTTTTGGACTCTAACTTGCATGATTTGAATGGAACTAACCCGGACTGACGCTGTTTTCAGCAGAACTGCCATGGTGTTGTTTTTGTGCATAAATAAAATGTTCTCGGAATCGCCTGGAAATCAACGGAGATTTATTTCAGAAAATATAAAAAATACCTATCAGAAGATCCACACCTGGGGGCCCACATGCTGTCCTCGAGGGTGGGGGGCGCGCCCCCCTTCCCAGGGCGCGCCCCTGCCTTGAGGGCACCCCGATGCCCCACCGACGTATCCCCATGTACTATATATTCCGTTTCGTCGAGAAAAAAACTCAAGGAGAAAGAATTATCGCGTTTTACGAGACGGAGCCGCCGCCAAGCCCTAATCTCTCTCGGGAGGGCTGATTTGGAGTCCGTTCGGGGCTCCGGAGAGTGGAGATCGTCGCCATCGTCATCATCAACCTTACTCCATCACCAATTCCATGATGCTCACCGCCGTGTGTGAGTAATTTCATCGTAGGCTTGCTGGACGGTGATGGGTTGGATGGGATCTATCATGTAATCGAGTTAGTTTTGTTAGGGTTTGATCCCTAGTATCCACTATGTTCTGAGATTGATGTTGCTATGATTTTGCTATGCTTAATGCTTGTCACTAGGGCCCGAGTGCCATGATTTCAGATCTGAACCTATTATGTTTCCATGAATATATGTGTGTTCTTGATCCTATCTTGCAAGTCTATAGTCACCTACTATGTGTTATGATCCGGCAACCCCGAAGTGACAATAATCGGGACCACTCCCGGTGATGAACATAGTTTGAGGAGTTCATGTATTCACTATGTGTTAATGCTTTGGTCCGATACTCTATTAAAAGGAGGCCTTAATATCCCTTAGTTTCCAATAGGACCCCGCTGCCACGGGAGGGTAGGACAAAAGATGTCATGCAAGTTCTTTTCCATAAGCATGTATGACTATATTCGGAATACATGCCTACATTGCATTGATGAACTGGAGCTAGTTCTGTGTCACCCTAGGTTATAACTTCTACATGATGAATTGCATCCGACGTAATTTCCCATCACCGATCCAATGCCTGCGAGCTTTAACTATATTGCTTGCCGCTTATTTACTTTTCCGTTGCTTATATCACAAAAACTACAAAAACACTATCTTTACTTTTATTGCTGCTACCACCACTATCATATTACTGTGCTACTAAACTATCTTGCTGCAGATACTAAGTTTCCAGGTGTGGTTGAATTGACAACTTAGCTGCTAATATTTAAGAGTATTCTTTGGCTCCCCTTGTGTCGAATCAACAAATTTGGGTTTAATACTTTACCCTCAAAAACTGTTGTGATCCCCTACACTTGTGGGTTATCAATGGTGAGCATGCATCTCCAGCCACATCAATCACTCATACAAGATGTGGCAAGAATCCAGCAGATATACCTAAGAAAGGTACGGATCCCCAACCTCTCAAGAAAGGCAAAGGAAAACAAGCAGAAATACATCTCATGAATTACAAGGATCGACAAGATCTGGAGATGACATCATGGAATCAACAGTCTTGACAATGGTCATTATTTCTGCACCAGACAAGGTGATATCCTAAAACCTTGTCACCTTCTCGTATGAGTGGCCTCGGCAATGAGCTTCATACCGCTACAAACCCCGGGTATATGTCATATGTGTGCAGACGCAGGTCGGGAAACATGCATAAGGAATTATGGAAAAAATATGGCACTAATCACATCCATGGTCATACGAGAAATCAAGGACATGTATGGCAAAGTTATTTCAGTAAGGTATACTGACCAAGCAAATCATAACCGTCAAAAGATGAGGCTGCCAGCAAAGGTATGTGTCGGGGGAAACTGTCCACCACGAACACCTATGGGACCGGAGCCCCTTGTCTGTGCGGTACGAGGGCGGAGGGAGCACAAAGAGCAGATCGAAGCAGACGCGCGGGCAGTTTTACCCAGGTTCGGGCCGCACGGATGCGTAAAACCCTACTCCTGCTTGGTTGTGTATTGAGTGGGACGCTCGGGAGCTTGAAGAAGCAGCTACACCGTGCGTGAGAGTAATCTAGGTTTCGAACCCCCTCCACGTTGTGCATGGGCCTCCTTTTATAGCGCAAAGGGGTCACCAACAGGTGTCAACGTAGGAGAAAGGGGTAAAAATGTAAAAGAGGTGGTAGTTGTAACAGTGCGGGAACAGTGGAGCTACAGTACAAAACAGTGGTCTATACCTACTTTAACAGTGGGGGACAAGGGCATTTAATGCCCGTCGCCGTCGACCCCAAAAGCTCCCGCCTTAGCGTCTCCGTCTGCCACGGCGACGGATTTATCGCCGCGGTGTGCCACCGTGTACCCCAGGCTGCACAGCCATCCGCCACGCGTCCCTGGTTAGGCCCCAGGGCGACGCGTGGGCCGATGAGCTGGAGCGCGGGCACACAGCGTAGCCTCCCCGGCAAGCGCCTTGCCGGGGCCTTGATCTTGCCGGGCCCGGGAACTTGCCGCTCCCCGGGCCCCTTGCCGGGGCGCGCATAGCGCCGAGGCAATATCTTCTAATCTTCCTGGCAAGCTCCTCTTGCCAGGGTCTTGTGCTAGTGGAACAGCCTTGAGCCTGGTACGGCCTTCCCGGCAAGCTCCTCTTGCCGGGGTCTCGATCTTCTGTCTTGTATACTTTGTTTTTGAATGGTTTAATAGGAGGCAGGAAGGTCTCCGGCGAGCACGCAGTAAACCTTGCCGCGGGAAGCTGCAACTGCCCGTGCACAAGTTGGGGTACTGGGGTACCCCTACCTTAGTACACCGACAGGAGCCCCCGGGCCTGGGCCACACACGGTGCCGAGCGCTGTTGGGCCAGGCCCAAAACAGTGCACGGGCACCCGCGGCCCGCGGCGCGACGAATCCACTTCCATATCCGCCGCACCCCACGGTAACGGCACGCGTCGATTGCGGCGCCGTGGGATGGGACGTGCCCACGATCTCTTAATGGAAAGGGGGAAACGCCCCCCACTCCCCCATAAAAGCAGAGGCAGTGGGCGCGGTTCCCCTCCCTGTGCTCTCATTACGTCGTCTTCCTCCTGCAAAAGATTCCTCCTTGCGCTCCGCCTCCACAGCTCCGCCGCCGCCTAGCTCTTCGTCCCCTTCCTTCCGCCGCGTCCGCCATGGCCCCAAAGACCGACAAGGGGAAGGCGGAGAAGTCCAAGAAGGAGAAATCCGAGCAAGCAGCCAAGCTCATTGCTTACCGGAAGCGGAACGTCGTCTTCTCGCCGAGGCTCGGCGTGCAAGAACTCTGGAACAAGTACTACTTGTTCTGGTCCAAGGGCACCGACGCGCATCCCCGCACCCGAGCGTACCCGGCCGCCGCCAAGGACAACTATCCCGGCGGGTATTACTTCTTCGCTGCTTTTTTCCACTGTGGCCTCTGCCCTCCTTTTTCGAACTTCTTCTGTGATATCATGAACACGTATGGCTTCCATCTGCTTGATTTCACCCCCAACGCCATCCTCACCATGGCCGTTTTCGCACATATGTGCGAAAACTTCATAGGAGTCCACCCCAACGTAGCCCTCTTTAGACACTTTTTCACCCCTAGAGCCGAGGCCGATGCCCCTCTCTCCGGATGTATTTCTTGGGTCTTCCGTCTCGGGAAGAAGGGGTCGTACTTGCCGGGGGAGCTCCGCGGCAAGTGGGAGGAATGGCGAGCTGAGTGGTGCTGGATTGTAGAGGACCAGCCGCAAGCCTTCACTGCGCCGCGCACAACGCCTATCGCGCGCGGCAGAGATTGGAGCGAACTAGACTCCGACGACGTCAAGCTCGACATCGCCCTCGTCCGGATCCTCCGTCTTCGGCTGGCCCGACTGTCAGTTGCCGAGGTGGGCGCAGATTTCCTCCGCCGGCGCATCGCCCCTCTCCAAGACCGGAAGAGGCCGGCCTGGTTGTACGGCGGCCCGGCGGACATCATGCGGCTGCGCCCTGGACTTAATTTTAACTTCACCACTCTGGAGCTGCGCGGGATGGTACGAGAGCTCTTCAAGTACGACCCGGCGCACCCCGAGTGGTTCAGGACTCCCCGGGAAGTGGTGCCGCTCTGCAACAACGCCGCGAGGGATCGAATCCTTGCCATGATGCCGATGTGCGACTCGCATGGCTTGGACCGCTCGTGGATCGCCCCGAAGCCAATCGACGTCCTCAACTTCTACGACAACCTCGTCGAGGTGGCGAGCAACAAGGAGGACCTCAAGCTGCATACGCGGGACACCACCGAGCAGGAAATCGCTTACATAGCTTCTCGGGCTGAGGAGGCCGCCGCAGCCGCGGCGGCAGGAGTCTTCGGGTTCTCGCCGGAGGAGGCGGAGGCCGAAGAGGCGTCCACCCAGGCGGAAGAGGCGGAGATCCGCCGATTGCTGAACCTCCCACCCGACGCGCTCACCGGGGTCCCCTCGTTGAGGCACTCCGGGATCCATGGGATCGCGACGGAGGCCGCGGCAAGGGAGGGAACCGCCGGAGGAAGCAGAGGCGCCGCGAGGGGCGGAGGCGCCAAGGGGAAGAGGGCCGCAGCGCTGGATGCTGGGCCCAGCGAGCCGGCCGAGGCAGAGGAGGAGGAGGAGGAGGAGGCCGAAGACTCCGGCGGATCTACGGAGTTATACGCCGACGACCTCTCCTCGTCGGAGAGCTCCCCGCCTCCGGCAAGCCCGAAGGAGTCCCCGGCAAAGCGTCTCCGCAAGGCGGCGACGGGGGAAAGGGCACAGGCGCCCCGGCAACAGCCACCTCGGCGGGCGGCTCCCCGGGGGAGTCAAGCCGCGCCAAGGCCGTCCGGCGCACCAGCCGCAGCAGAGGCGGGCCGTGCGCGGACCACGACGGAGGCACCCCGCAGGCCGGCAGCGAGCCGGCAAGGGTCTTCTCGGAGCGGAGCAGCGGCTCCGCCCGCCCCCCGGGCGCCGGCAGCCACAGGGGCTGGGTCTTCGCAGCCCCCAGCCCCGGTGAGCACCAAGCGCGCGAGGGAGTCTTCGCCTCCCGCTCCTCGCGTCGACGCGCCCACGGTGGAGTATGACTTCTCCGCCCTGAGCGAGGACGACGAGGAAGACCAGGAGTAAGGATCCGTGATTCTTCATCTTCTTAATTCTTGTCTTGAGCTTCTGTTGATGCTAACTCTGTCTTCTGTTCTGGTTTCAGGACCCTGGCCCATCGCGCCGCGAAGAAGGCCAAGGCGCCCGAGGCCGAGGTCGCGGAGGACTCGGCAGCGGCGGCAACGGAGGGCGCGCCGGAGCCGAGCCTGCCGGACTCTGGCGCTGCTCCGATGAGCAGCCCCCAGCGCAGCCCGCAGCGCAGCCCCCAGCGTAAGTCTGGGGTTCTTTCTTTTTGCTTGTCGGGGTACGTCTGAGGCTTTTGACTTTATCTTCATGTTTTGACATTTCTTGTCTTGTTCCGTGCAGAGGAGGAGCCGCAGCGGGAAGAGCGCCCGGAGACCACCGCCGAGGAGCTGCAGGCACCGCCATCCCCGCCAAGGCAGGACTCTCCGGCGAGGGAGAGTGCTCCGTCAAGGGCGGGTACTCCGCCAAGGCAGAGCACCCCGCCAAGGACGAGCAGCCCGGCAAGGGCGGCCACCCCGCCAAGGCCAAGTTCCCCGGCGAGGGCGACTACTCCGACGAGGCCGAGCTTCCCGGCGAGGGAGCCCGTCGCTGAGGACGCCCGCCAAGGTAACCTTTGTAACTTGTCTTCTTGGCTTGTCTCTTTTTTGGATATTTGCTTGAGTCTTGAAATTCCTTTGTCTTCTTCTTCCTAGATCTTCCTCCTCCTGTGCCTATGGAGACGGAGGTAATCATCCTCGAGGAGGAGGACGCGCAGGGCGGCGGCGGCGACGCTCCAGTCGTCGAGGAGGTGGGCGAGGCCGCCGAGCCGGCCGCGCAAGAGACTGCTCCGGCTGCAGACGCAGCGGCCGGGGAGGGGGACGGTGGCCGCACCGCCGACCCGGAGGTGGCGGGAGCATCGGATGCTGCGCCGGCCACCGGTCCCTCCGCCGGCGAGGAGCAAAGGTTTTATCTCGAGGCCCCCAATGGCGTCTTCATCCAGATGCCGTGGGGGTCTTCGTCGCGAGCTCCTGCGGAGGGCGAGGCGTTCGACGGAGAGGTCCTCGCCTCCGCAGGCCTGAAGATCGTCCAGGCGCCCGGTGGAGGTGAGGGGCCCGAGGAGGAGCGATTGCTTCATCAACTCCTGGCCCTTTACCGGGCCAGGCAAGCAAAGCTCGCTTCCCGGGAGGCTCTTGCCGCCAAGGCCGCGGCGGAGATGGAGAAGCGTGCGGCGGAGCTCAGCGCCGCCAACCAGGCTGCCCTCCGCCAGGTGGCGGAGGAGCGAGAGCGTCTCGCCGGCGAGTACCAAGAGTGGGTACTTGAGAGGGCCGAAGCCGATGAACAGCAGCGCCTCGCCGGGGTGGAGATGTCCCGGCGAGAGGGAGAGCTCGCGCAGCGGAAGGTGGATCTGGATTCTCATGAAGAAGACCTTGCCGCTCGCGAGGCTGCCCTTGGCGGGGAGCTGAAGGAGGCGAAGGCCGCCGCGGTTGCCGCGGAGGACGCCAAGAAAGAGCTCGCCGCCAAGGTTGAACAACTGGAGAAGGCGATGAAGGTGAGCGCCGAGAAGGTTGCCGCGCTCATCCTGGAGCGCGAGAAGGACGCTCACACAAACTCAGAGCTCCAGGTGAGTTTGTCCCAGAAGGGTGACGAGCTGAAGGCCGCCAAGGATTCCATTGAAGACTTGGAGCTGAAGGTCACCACCCTGAAGGAATCGCTTGATGCTGCCCGGGCCCAGGAGACCAAGCTGAAGGATGAGCTCCGCAAGGAGCGAACCTTGATGGAGAGCGTCAACAAGGCCTCCGAGCTCTTCCGGCAGACTATTGAGGTGTGGACCGAAGAGCTGGTTTCTTCTGCGTCCAACATTGACCAGGAGTTGCTTGCTTTGAAGGTTGAACATCTTATCTACTCGCCGGATCCAGATCTCCCGCACAGCGCCAAGCTCAGCCTCTTCTTCAGAGGCGTCGCTCCAGCCCTTGCAGGTCTCCGGAACCGCATCCCCGCGCAGCTGGCCGAGGAGTCGCGCCGTCTCTGCGCGGGAACTCTGGAGCGGGTCTTGACGAAGATCGTGTACCGCAACCCGGGGATCAACCTCACGAACGTTCTTCGCACCCTGCCGGCTGATGCAGACACGGAGGCCCTGAAGGAGAGGGTCGGCCACATCATCGCCAAGGTGGCAAAGCTTGGCCGGAAGGAAGGCGACCGGGTAGACTAGGGCTCCATGTATCTTTATCTTTTTGTTGCTGCATATTATATTATGAACCCATTAGTCCATTGCGACAAGTTATCCTTGTAATATATTTGCTTTACTTCAATCAATCAGTGCAACGTTATCTTCCTTGTTCCAATCTTTGACTTTGTATGTTTTTCACCCTACGCTCCCGGGGAGCTTGCCGGCAAAGGGGCCCTTGTCGCGAGCGCTGAGTGCTGGACTCTGAGCAGCCTGCTGGCCAAGGTCCTCGCCGGCAAGCAACCTTGCCGCAACTAGTCGCAACGCACTTAGCTTGCTGAGTGTACTCGGAAACGAGGCAAGGGCGCGACACTTGTCGCAGCTCACTTAAATCGTTGAGTGGACTCGAAAGCAAGATAAGGGTGCGGCAAGCTACGGGTAGGTTCCTCCGCGCACAGGTTTTCCATACAAAGTGCGATCGTTCAAGGAAGACAACCAAAATTTAAAATTTGAACTGGTCAAATTCTAACAACTTATCTTTCATATGCTGCTTGCTTATGTTGCTTGCTTTCCGGTAAGGCTCTTCTTACTTGAACAGCACTTAGTCCCTCCTCCACCTCCTTCCCCCCCGGCAAACTTGTGCGCGAGGAACGTTCCTTCTGCTTAAGAGAAAAGGAAAAGGAGAGGGAAACAAGCATACTGCCTTTCGACGTAATGGTGCTTACCATATGTCTGAGTGTTGCATCAAATGCCAAACAAAACATGCAAATAGCAAAGAGAAGCATGCAAAAGGCAATCGATGCGAAAACACGAAATCTTTACTGATGCACGGGGTCTGCGCCCGGCTTTGTACAAAGGGTTACATGCAACAGCGGCAAGGCTTGTACAAAAGGTGGTTGCCGGAGCGGATCACGGCAACCGCGCCTTAGGGGTGAAACTTGCGAAGATGCTCTATGTTCCAGGAGTTGCTCACCGGTAAGCCTTCTTCGGTCTCGAGGCGGACAGCGCCGGGCCTCGTGACTTGTCTCACCCGATAAGGGCCTTCCCACTTCGGCGTCAACTTGTTGGAATTCTTGGCGGACTGAACACGCCGAAGAACAAGGTCGCCTTCCTCGAGACTCCTGGCCTTGACTTTGCGGCTGTGGTAGCGGCGCAAAGCTTGCTGGTATCGAGCAGCTCGTACAGCAGCCTGGAGACGTCCCTCCTCAAGGAGCAATGCGTCATCTTGCCGCAGTTGCTCTTGCTCGAGCTCATCATAAGCGAGTACTCGAGGAGATCCGTATACGAGTTCCGTGGGGAGAACTGCTTCTGCTCCATAGACTAGAGCAAAAGGTGTCTGTCCGGTGGCTCGACTTGGTGTCGTTCTGATTGACCAAAGAGCCGCCGGGAGCTCCTCTATCCAATTTCTTCCGCACTTGCGCAGCCTGTCAAAGGTCCTTGTTTTGAGCCCGCGCAGCACTTCAGCATTTGCCCTCTCCGCTTGACCGTTGCTCCTCGGGTGAGCAACAGAAGCGAAACAGACCTTGGCGCCAAGGTCTTGGACGTACTGCATGAAGGTGCGACTAGTGAATTGCGTACCGTTGTCGGTGATGATCCTGTTAGGGATCCCGAAGCGGCAAACAATCGACCTGAAGAACCTGACTGCTGACTGTGCTGTCACCTTTCTCACTGGCTCCACTTCTGGCCACTTTGTGAACTTGTCGATTGCAACGTACAAGTACTCAAAGCCCCCGACAGCGCGAGGGAAAGGGCCGAGGATATCGAGCCCCCAGACCGAGAAGGGCCATGACAAAGGGATTGTTTGGAGAGCTTGAGCTGGCTGATGAATTTGCTTTGCATGGAACTGGCACGCTTCACACTTGGTTACTAGTGCGGTTGCATCTTGGAGGGCTTCTTGCCAAAAGAACCCTTGCCGGAAAGCTTTCCCGGCAAGTGCCCTTGCGCCAATGTGGTGGCCGCATATGCCTCCGTGTATTTCCGCCAACAGCTTCTGTCCATCTTCCCTGGAGATGCACTTCAACCTGACACCATTGAGTCTTCTTCTGTACAGCTCGTTATCCACGAACTGATACATACTTGACTGCCTGGTTATCTTCTCTATCTCTTGAGGGTCGTCGGGAAGTTCTCCAGTTTGCAGAAAACGGACGATCTGATGCGCCCACGCCGGAGCTCGAGGCTCGACGGCAAGGACTAAAGGCTCGAGGGCCGCTGCGGGAACCCCAGCTTCTACGGCAAAGACCTCTGGTCCTGTCGGAGCTGACGGTCCCCCGGCAAGCCCGCCGGGGCGAGGCTTGTCGGGAACACTTGCTTCAACTGCACAAGCCCGAGGGCTCGCAGGAGCAAACTGTTCCTCAGCGCTGTCGTTGATCTTGGGAACTTTGGCGGCGGGTTCAGGAAGATCCGCCGGCAAGTAGTCGCCGGAGACCAACTTTCTCTTCTTGGACTGCCCAATTGATGGTGTAACTGATGGTTGAGTCAGCTTGAGCAAAAAGGTCCCTGGTTCCACAGGTAACTTCATCGCGGCGCACTTTGAAAGGCCATCTGCAATCTCATTTTGGGCTCTTGGGACGTGCTCCATCTGCAGACCTTCAAAGTGCTCTTCAAGCTTCCTTACTTCATCGACATATGCTTCCATCAAAGGGCTCTGGTAGCTCTTGTTAACTTGCCGGACCACCAACTGAGAATCGCCCCGCACAATCAGCTTTCTGATCCCAAGTTCGGCCGCAATCCTGAGGCCGGCAAGCAAGCCTTCATATTCTGCAGTGTTGTTTGTCGCTTGCTCCCTGGGAAAGTGCATCTGGATAACATATTTGAGGTGCTCTCCGGTGGGCGCGATGAGTACCACGCCGGCACCGGCGCCTTGCAGCGAGAAGGCACCGTCAAAATACATTACCCATTCACTCGTCGCTTCTTGCACGGGTACGCTCGTTTCTTGAACTTCTTCTTCTGGCGTTGGGGTCCACTCAGCGATGAATTCTGCCAAAGCTCGGCTCTGTATGGTTGAAGTACTTTCAAACTTGAGCCCAAAGCTTGACAGCTCCAGTGCCCACTCGACGATCCTGCCTGTTGCCTCTGGATTGTGCAATATCCTCTTCAACGGAAAGCGAGTGACCACTGTTATCTCATGGGCTTGGAAGTAGTGGCGCAGCTTCCTCGAGGCCATGAGGAGGCCGAAAAGTAATTTTTGCACACCAGAGTACCTTGATCTTGCTCCCTGGAGAAGGGAACTTACAAAATACACTGGGCGCTGCACCATCTTCTTCCGCACCTCTCCTTGTTCCTGCGCAGAGTCTTCCTTGTCGGGGCCAGAGCTTGTCGGGACAGCCCCCTGCTTGTCGCTAGATTCGCTTGCCGGTGATGCTGACTCCTCGTCGGACTCCCTCTCCGCTACTAACGCAGCACTAACCACCTGGTTGGTTGCCGCTAAGTATAGCAACAACTTTTCCTGTGGTTTAGGTGCGACAAGT